>JAWNLL010000462.1:6695000-7295000 GCA_035042425.1 Drosophila flavopinicola | reverse complement strand
AATAGATCAACCAACACTTGTGGCACACAATTAAAACTATCAAATTGCAACGGGCTGACACTTTCTGCGGTCGTCAGCTATCAATAACGGACAGGCGCACGGTGCAATCAAATGCCTAGCATGCGGTCTACTAGAGGGCTGAGGGAGTGGGATTGGGATTGGGAGTGCTCCAACAACTGGTAGGCTGGTAGGCTGTTAGGCTGATAGGCTGGAAAGCTGCCTTGGCCAGTGCGCAAACAACACAAGCATAAAAATGCAAAATCGCTTTGAATTATATAAAACATGGCAACCGCAAGCAGTTAACAGCATTTTAATAATTTCAATTTTGCGCTGCTTTTTGCTTATGTTTGCATTACGCTATGCAAACAAATTTTGCTTTGCGCTCACGTAATTAATTTTCATCTGGGTATGCTCGTGTTTGTATTATTGTCACAAAATATATCTAACAAATATTGACAAATCTATTCAGCTTTAATTAAAACAATAATAATTTATTTTAGCAATTTTTTTTATTCTAAATTCTTTTGTATAAAAATGCGCGTGGTATGTACCAAAATGCAGGAATTCTATCTGCTGTTTTATCAGGTGAAGAAATCTAAATGAGCCCTATAATGAGTAAAATGGACAACAAAATATCTACTTCATATTTGTACACAGTAAGGCAGCGGGGGAAGCACTTAAGAATTTTCGATTTTCTATTAAAACTCCCAAAATAATTACGCTCCACGGATATTCCCTTTCGAAACTTGCAGCTCCCACAACTTTGTCGAAACAAATTCGAGTTTTGATCCCAATTTGACTCCTACATTAGATCTGCATTTGAATCTGAGACAATTAATATTTTTGGATTTTCTATCAAAACAAGCCACGATTAGGTTTCATAAGTTCCTGGAAAAGCTTTTTCCACATTTAAAAGTCCCATAAATTGGTCAAAACTGGTCCGATTTTTGATCCCGATGCACTTAGGGTTGGACGTTAAATCCGGTGACGATTTCACAAAGTTATTAGAGCTTAAAGTCTATGAAAATATAGTTATTGCAAGTTTAAAATTTTGATTTAGTATTCCTGAGTTTTGTTGCAACTGATTACGTTTGGTGGAGCCTGGTCTAACGCAAAGGAGAGCTTCATTCGCTCGGCGCCACATGGGCTCATTTAAATTTGTCAACATTGTAGCGGTAAAACTGACAGAGAGAGAGAGAGAGAGAGAGAGATGGAGAGAGGGAGGGAGAGAGAGCAGAGCGACCGATACACGGCCAGCTAACGTCCTCGTCTTTATTTTCGGCGAGGGACTCCGTTTCACGGCAGCCGACAGTCTGCACGTCACAGCGATGAGCACAGCGGGTGTTTGCGAAAATTATAATGGCGTATAGATGCCCAGATACAACGGTTGTGTGTGGGTGTGGGTGTGGGTGGGTGCATGTGTGTGCATGTGAATGCGAACAAGCTCACACACATGTGTCATTAACTGTAACATTGCCAGGGCTGCCGGGGCGTTCAATTATTTACTGCATATATGTACATGTGTACATACATACACTTAGAGAAGCAAATAAATCAGGATTTGCCATCTAGATTGTAGATCTCAAATTGGTCACTTAATGTTTTCGATTCTTTTAAGTGTACGAGTGTCTTTGTGCGTATTTGCCAAATGGGCTTGGCCTTTGTATGATTTACAATGAGAATTGAAATTGTAATTTTACTATCGAATCATAATCCTTAATTAATTGCGTATATCAAACACTATACAACATAGTTTATCTATTCCACCCATGACAGAACAAGAAGATCTTCACCTGGTTCGAGAACGACACCTCCACAAATGAGCTGTTCAGTGGGCGACTACACCTGGTCGGCCCCCATCCCGACTACGGCAAGGCCTCGGTTAATTTGACGGCGATACGAGAGTCTGACCAGGGCTGGTATCACTGTCAGGTAATCTTCCCGAATCGCTCGCCGAGCGTACGCAACAACGGCACACGCTACCATCTGACGGTGCAGGGTGGCTCCCTGATCAAAATACCGCCCGTTAACCAAACCATTATGGAGGGCCAGACGGCGTTCTTCCACTGTGTCATGAAGTATCCGGACAACTCACAGGCTTCCTGGTACAAAGACGGCGTGCTGCTGCAGGAGGTGCAGGATCTGGTACGCCGCTCGTTTATGGGGCCCGACGGCAGCCTCAGCATCGACCCCACCATGATGAGCGACCTGGGCGAGTACGAGTGCAAGGTGCGCAACAACGAAGGCGAGCTGCAAACGGCCAAGGCCTTTCTCAACATACAATGTGAGTGGGCAAAGTGGGCAAAGTGAGCAGAGTGTTGTGCAAACTGTATCTGATGCAATCTGCTCCTTAACAGATAAGGCCAAGGTGATTTATGCACCGCCCGAGGTCTACCTACCCTACGGTCAGCCGGCCGTGCTGGACTGTCATTTTCGGGCGAATCCGCCGTTGAAGAACTTGCGCTGGGAGAAGGACGGTCTGCTGTTCGACTCATACAATGTGCCAGGCGTATTTTACAAGATGAACGGCAGCCTGTTCTTCTCCAAGGTGAACGAGAACTACGCGGGCAGCTACACCTGCACGCCCTACAACGACCTCGGAACCGACGGGCCCTCGCCCCTCATTAGTGTCATTGTGCTGCGCCCACCCATATTCACCGTTACCCCAAAGGCGATTTACATACAGAAACTGGGCGAGACTGCAGAGTTGCCATGCGAAGCCATCGACCGGGACGGAAACAATCGCCCGTCCATTGTGTGGAGTCGGGTGAGTCCGAGTCGCATTGTCATAAAACCATTCCATGTCCCCGGCACCTACCTGACTGCCAACCTGCTGGCCAAATGGCATATGGCAAATGGCAAATGTCCCCCACATTGGGTGGCTGCCGTTGCAGTTTTGCTTGATTGCATTTTGAAATATGCATGTGTGTGCTGCAGATGCAGATGCAGCTGCACCTGTTCCACGTGTGCTCACCATTTTTGGGCTTCAAACTCTGATTCAACTAATTTACGCGCAGAAAGACGGCCAGGCCCTGGCAGTGGAGCGGCACAGCTTTAGCGGCGGCAATTTGACCATCACGAACCTAATTGAAACGGACCGTGGCATGTACGAGTGCTCGGCGACCAATGAAGCCGCAACGATAACGGCCGAAGCTGAATTGATGATTGAGAACATTGCGCCACGCCCACCGTACAACCTTACAGCGAACAGCACTGAGACCTGCATCACCATACGTTGGCAGCCAGGTGAGAGTAACATGAACAAAATGATCAAGACATGAAAGGTTTAATTGGGTGTTCTCGCTGCTGGCAATAAAAAGAGACCGTTATACATACAGACCATTTTGATATACATTATAAACCAAATTGTACATTTTTCAACCCTTAAGCCAAATAAAAATTCGATAGCTTAAAATTAACTCCATGATGCATTTAAATGGAATTAAAACTAAACTATTTTCGAAGAAAATAAAAATCATTACCAAAATGTTTTAAAATGAAACCATTGTTTTTCGCCCATAACTTTTGCCAACAGGCTACTTGAGGCCTAATCTGGAGTACACTGTGTGGTACCGCCTCAGTGATGCGCCGGAATGGAGAACGCTGCGCGTGCTGGACAAAACCGTCATGGAAGCTACCGTGCAGCATCTGTTGCCTGGACGAGATTACGAGTTCATGGTGCTCCGTCAGGACAAGTATGGCGATGGCATGTTTAGCAAGCAGTTTCGGTTCCAAACACAAGGTAAGATCAAGATATAAAACTAAGTCTCAAATTAAATCAAAAAGGCTGAATCGTCATATACTTTAGCGTCGCCATTGCGAGGGGAAGATTTTGATGCACAACACTTGCAGCACCAGCAGAATCAGCCAGCGACCGTCGGTGGATTGGGTGCACCCTGGAATCTGAGCGTCATCAGCAATCCCCAGGGCTGGCTTTTGCACTGGGAGCATCCGACGGTAGGCCTTGAAGCGCTGCGCATCTACACGGTACGTTGGTGGAAGGAGCCAGATCAGTTTCTAATCGGCACTGCCGAGACCTTCGACAACTTCTATCAACTGCGACACCTGAAGGAGGACGTAACCTTTAAGATCCAGGTCCTTGCCGTGGGCGCAGATGGCCAGCAGGTTGCCAGTCCCGAACTCTTTCTCGAGGTGCCTTCTCAGCGCAAGATGCGAGCCTTGATCATCGGCAGTTCCGTGGGCATCATATTTTTACTCTGCGCACTGTGCGCTTTTTTATACGTGAAACGTAGTTGCCTGCTGCATTTGTTTGCCCGGGGCAACGACGGAGCTAGTGGCGACGAGGACACAGCTGAGAGCGGCGACTGCGACAGCGACCAGGAGCGGGATAGCAACAAGATACGCACATCCTCCTGAGAAATGCAGATCACGTGGCGGTTCGAGGAGGGCAGCCAAAATGCACAGCGGAGTTGTTCAGTGAGTGTGATGTTTGTGCCAGGATGAAGATAAACGATTTAAGATTTACACGTTTGCCTACGATCGTAACACAGTACCGTATAATACTGATTTATAATTTATTTCTAGTTTCTATTTGTACTATAAATTTTACTAATTATTTAATGTAAAGGTGAACTAATGAAAATTACATATTAAATTCAACAGAAATTCCAACAATCTTTTGAATTGCCCGCCTTATGCACTTAGCACTTTACCAACACTGAATTCCAAACATGCTTGTTTTGTCTCTTTCACACACATGCCACTAAAAAGGGCAAGCTATTTGTTCGGATTCTATTAGGTGCGACGGAGATAAAGCGACAAAGCAAGAAACGTTTCAATTGAGCTTTCAACGAAAGCTTTTTCCGTTATAATCAAATGACAACGCTAACGGTTTTACGCGCAGCTTATATAATATACATACATACATATATTAAACTAAATAGAAGAGTATTCTAATAGGTAATCAAGATTATTTACTGTTTTAAATATCAAATATATTTAATACTGTTAACATTCGGTTAAAGCCCATCTACAAGCTTCACTGAGTTCATCATTTGTACGGCAGGCTAAAACTACATGCATGTTAATTAATGTATGCCCCGACAACTAATGCGTGCAGTCGAAGGCCTTCGTACTCATCCAATATTGGTATTGCTATAAGTAACGTTGAAACAACGAGCACGTTATGCACGAGCAATTTCTTATTGATTGCGGTCATAAAGATAGCCACTTCCAGATCACGACACAACGTCGCAACTAGCTTTAATGGCCAAGGGAAACACCTGAATGCACCGGAAAGTGGCAGTGCACCCAACTAGGCTTAATTGCTGCTTCGAGCAAATGCAATGCACTCAGCGCTATTTGGCTTCATCCCCGACAACGCCGACAGGTTCAATTGATTTAACCCACGCCGCCAAATGTTTTGCACTCGCAATGCTTTGATGCAGTTATTTGTCGGTTGCGTGGCTCGTCAAGTGCGAAAAAGGGCAGCTCTGACCCAAATTGTCTCACAACAATCGGGGTCAGTAGCTGATACTAAGAAGGGCAAGTAGAAAAGCTAGCTATCTAATTTGAATGTAATCAAAATAATAATTGAAGGATGATTGATAAGCACACACTCTGTTCTCTAGATAAGCATTACAGATCGTGGCACGCAGCCAATTCAAATTCAGCCTTATTAAATGATATCGATACTCGAACGAAGTCTTTTCCGCTCTCTTGCTAGATTTGACCTGTTATCACTTGCATAAATATATACCGAATGTACCAACGAATAATATAAACGACAAAACTGTAGCAGGGTCAAATGGTACGCAATAGTCAAAACAATAAACTGCTGATATGAGCTTGTGCTCAACTGAGTTTAGTTTACATCAAATACAGATTTAATGCTCAAAGGCAAATTGAACATACATAAGTATGTATGGATGCATGTGTGTATGTTAATTTGAAATAAGGCCAATGTTAAATGTACATATCGCAATGCTCTCAGCCTGGATGCCCATTTGTGTTTGTACCTACACTGTGCATAGGGTATATTTCAGAGATTCCGCACTTTGGCCGCTAGGGTTAAGAGTTTGAATGAAACGTTTAAGTACGTGATCGTCACAAATGAGTGCGAGTGTACTCACTCGTATTGCTCATGCGATACTCCGCCGCAAATCACAGTTGTTTTTGTTTTTTATTCAATACGTTCGACGCTTGCTTTGTTTGCAATCCGAGTAAAGCGGAAAGTCATTACTTAGTTCAAAGTTCAATCTGGAATGCCAGCCACTGGCATTATTAAAGTGCTAAAGTATACAACAGTAAATTGCCAAGTGCTGAGTAGTATTTTTGAGAGAATACTCTCCACAAATAGGCATGCATGTACAGTTTAAATCAATTGCCAGATACCCCCAAGACAACGACCATCAGCGCAGACAAAGAACAAACCAGTTCGAGTGCAGTTGCACTCGAGCTCAGTGCAGTACGACTGCATTGGGGATGAGCTGCGTGTTGTTTCTTCTGTTTACGATCAGCTGTTTACAGTCAGCTGAAACACACTCAAACAGACGCAGCAGACGCATCACACGTACACGGGCACAAACTGCACATGCGCAGTTCACAGCTTGCCACACACACGCTCTGTGGGTAAGGCCGTAAACATTGTGGGGCAGCCAGCAGTGTGAAGCACCCAAACAAAGCACAGTGCAAAGCAAAGGCAGCTCGCGCTCTCTCGGCTCTCCCGTCATTGACGAAACAAACGTGTCGCTGCCCCGCACACACAATCCAACACACACACACACAGCTATCAGCCAAGGTAGCTGATATAGAGAGAGAGCGAGAGAGAGAGAGAGAGAGCGATAGATGTAGTGGCAGGGGTAGGAGAGAAGTACACAAAGAGCGGCGTCGCGTAGCTTAGCAGCAGCATTAGCCGCGCTCGCAGTTTCAGTTCTTTTTCGTTCGCGCTGCGCTCAAGTTGTCTCGTGTCTTCGGAAGAAATCGTCGCGCGATCTGCCACAGAAAAAACACGTTTAAAGTCTTGTGCGACCAGCTGCTGTGGTGTGGTCTCTTAAATTAGACGGAAGACAACAGTCACCAGTTCTTAACTTGGCTGGAGGAGCTGCTTCTATGCTCTGCTCTGATTGCCTTTCTCTGTTTTGCTGTTCGCATCGCAATTTGTTTGCTCGCACAATAATTTAAAACAATTACGTATTCAGAAAGAGCGAGGCAGCAATAGAAACGGAACAAAAGCTTTGTGTGTTTTACAAACAGCCAAATTTATGTAAAATATTTGGCGATGAAATGGGCCTAAAATAAAGCAGCAATCGACAGAACAACGGCAACGGTAAGAAACATCTCTAGCACACAGCTAAAAGAGACGTATCTGTTGTGACTGGCAGAAACGAAAGAAAAAAACTAGAAAACAAAAATAGTATAAAAGCAAGGAAAACAAGTTTTATGTGCTGGCAGTTCTTGGAATTCATTTATTGTGATTATAGTGAACTACGGACAGAATCTAAAGTTTTAAGTACACATAAGAAGTTTGAGAAATTGCGTCGCGACCAGCGTAACTTGGTGGCATGTTTGTTCTCTGCGTGGTGGTTGCAGCACGCACTTCCCAACCCCCTCCCGGAGCATTAAATTAAAGTGCAGCCACTGTTGGGTCCCTGCACCACCACCAACTGCCAACCCAACTCTAAACTACCCGATTAATCGCAACTGCGAATTAATGTGTAAAGATTATCAGTTCTGTTTGTTTCATCCACGCATAATCGCGCACAGATGTACATACATATGTACACATATACATATTAATAATAATAGCGCTGCTATAGAAACACAGCACACTTGCTTGAAATTAAAAAATATCTCATGTGTATCTTTCAATGCTTTCCTGCTTCTGTATCTGCTGAGCGCGCGTGCGTCTGATTGACTCTCTCGCTCTCGCTCTCTCTCTCTCTCTCTCTCTGTCTATCTCTCTCGCGCTGTCGCTTCTCAGAGGTGGCGCTCAGCTATGCTGATGAGAGGAATTGGCAAAAACAGTTTTATTTAATTGTTTACGGTCGCAATTTGTTTATGAATATTATGCCAAATATAAAAGTGTGAGCAAGCCAGTGCTTGGAAACCGTCTAGCTATCTTTGTATGCAAATCCATTCGTGCAGCAAAAAGGTCAAAGATACTTCAGTGATAACGCACCCTTTGCTCGTCCCACTAACCCACTTTGAAAGAGATTAAGGTAGGACCATGGTGCTAACTATCCACCCACTCAATAGCTGGCCTATTTGCGGTTTCTGTACACATTTTGCATTCGGATCTGAAAGGCGTCAGGCACAAAGGGCCATCGCCTTCGCCTTCGCCATTGCCTCTGGCTTTGCCATTGACATCATGATTAGACAGTTTGTAGTCTCAAAAATATATCGGTTGCCGTTGGCTGATAAATCAGGTGACACTTAAGCACTTGGTCAGTCGCAGAAAAGAGCAACAACAATGCTAGTTTATAGTCAATTACATATCTGCGATTAGCAGGAAAAGAAGCCAGCCGGTTGCCCGCTCGGCTTATCACAATCATCCCTAATCTGGCAGGCATACGAATCTGTAATAAATTTGTATGTATAGGCGGCACTTTATATACTAGCTTCATAATCTATACTATTCGCTGAATAGCGAAACGGTTCCACACAGCTGCAATCTTATCGCCCGGCCACCTGACAAAGCATCCAATGCTCAATCAGTCGGGTGCAGCTAAACTCAGACGCTGCCACTAATAGACAGACAAGGAGCTAAAAAAAATAGGCCACGAGCAACTCCTTTCCATTAATGAAATCGTCTGTGTTTATTATCCAATCGTTATGAAACTTTTAGGATAATTAATTAATTAAAGGGAAAGAACGAAGAGTGAATGGGTTTGAAATAATATCGAACTGCTTTGAGCTCCTGCAAATGCAGTGTGGTGTATTGATACTCCTCTGATTGTTTTAAATATATTAATCATGCCTTGCAAGCTGCAATCAGATGTTTAATTAACATACACTTCGTCAATCTTTCGTTTTTTCCAGTACTTGTGATGAGGAGGCAATCAGGAACGTGCATTATTCATCAACTTCCAACTACGTAACAAACAAATATGCCAAATAAATTGAGAAAATAAACAATGAATAATTCAAAGTGGACTCTAGGAGCAAAAAACGCAGAAACTATTGTGTAGAGACGATAAAACGAAGTTTATTCAACGCCAAATACAAAAATCTAAAATTAAAATTAAAAAGTAAAAAGTAAGCTAGCAATAAGATAAATAAGTAGAAAGCTCCAATCAACACCCAAATGCTGACTGACACAACCTAATGCCGCCAATTGCAACTGCATGAAGTAAACACGAAACAGACACTCACAGTGATTCACATTCAATACAATTCAACTCAATGGATGAGATGCATGCCTCAAATGTTCCACTTGTGGACAAAGAAAACGGCTGCAGCGCCGTCATACTGCCCGCCAAGACAACATCAACATCAACATCGACATCAACATCAACATTAGCACCTCTGAATGCAGTTCACTACAAGAGCTGCAATAACAGCACAATAGCAACATCAACAACAACAACAGCATCAGCAATTGCTGCAGTAGCTGAAACTCCGAGCATGCAGCAAGGACCAGCCAATAGTAAATCTGAGCCAGTACCCCTGTTGAATCAGCTGCAGTTGCTGCCCCTGCAAAAGACCAACGACCTGAAGCAATGCAATACCAGCCATGGGTGAGTAGCATAGGGCCATCGATTTCATCATCAAATGACAACTGACAACTACAGTGGACGCTCGGTAATTAGAACTTCCGAGCGTCCACTGTAATAGGATTAACGTAGATTATGGTCGCAGAGGGAACAGTATACATTCGTGACGCTCGCTTGGGTGGGTATCAATAGAAACAAGTCAAGGCCAAGAAACTGCTTCATTTTCAAATGACCCAAATAGCGTATCATATCCAGGGTGTGTTTTCGCTCGTTTTAAGCTCGCACTGAAGTCGTAGGAATTCGCTGTGGGAGCGGACGGCTGGCTCATTAAGTCATGACTATCCGGCTGGTTAATCAGCCAAATCACGCCAGGACACTTTAACGATGGCTTTGTCCAGTTGCTCCATAAATCAAAACCAGTCAAGCAAAGCTAAGCTGGTAACAAAGTCAGTCCAGTCCAGCAGCAGTCTAACAGAATGGCATTGTTTAACATTCGGTATTCCTGCGATGCGATGCGACACAAACACACACAAACACACACACATACACACACACACACGCAAAAGGCGCACACCTTCCGAGGAAATCGTAAGCAGCAGTGAAAAATCAATAGACAACACGTACGCATATAGTACATCACAATAAATGTAGCTGGCCCCAGGCATCCTTGGCTAGAGCTCATTTCAAAGGAGCATCACAAATCGCGTGCCGAGTTGAGAAATGTTCAAGAACCGCCTTCTGGGGCCACTTGTGCTCAGTTGTAGAACGTAGTTTTTGCCAAGTAGGAGCGCTCTAGTCGAGAGTGCCCGGTCATCAGATACCCTGTACGCAGCCCATCTAGTTTCTGGAAGATGACAATGAGCTAATAACTATGTGCTATGCTATATAGTGATAATTCAAATATACATACAAGTATGTCGATAAGTTCTTGTTGGTTGGTGCTGCTATTGTTCAGCCTGTTTAATAGGATAGAGATGAGTGCCCTGACTGCTGTGATACTTCTCACATTCATACAGCTCAAAAGAAAGCTGACGTGGCCATGTGACTGGTAGCAATAAGTGAATGACAGGAGGTATCAAGGCTGCTCAGAGCCCCGTAATTAAAATGCTAATAGCAAATCTACTAGAACATTCAGACACCCACATGCAAATCAATGGTGCATTGTCGACGACAACAAAACGCCCACTATGCATTTAGCTCAAATGGCCCATCCTGGCTGGTCCCACGAATAACAAAGCCTCAAAGCCTCAGCTGCATGCCCTGGACTTTTCCACATATCCATGCAGTCCACCAGTGACCAAGGTTTTGGCGGACGAGCGAACTTGGTAGACAAAAGTTAGCAGTCATGAAAGCCGTTTAAAATACTTGAAATATCCCTTTATTTCCACAGAGTACAACTATATACTGTTTCGCATTGCCGGCAGTGCTATAAATTATAAACCACACTCACACGTACACACTTGTAAGGGACCCATTCTAGATTTTAAGGAATGGGCCTACATGAAGTATGAGCAACGAGCAAAATATGTTTGTAACTATTAATAAAGCGCCGCCAAACAGCAAAAGCCAAGAGCCAACTATTGTCAGAAACAATAGCTCGACTGACTAAGCGGAAGAAGACAACACAGGAGTACACTCACAATAACGCCGCATAAATACTCTCCCCCAAAGTTTGAGCTGCTACATACAGGTGTATCATTTTCCTGGTTTCTATAAGGTATCTACGGCGTATTTGAAAAGTAATTTCATTCCAGTTGCGCAAACCTGTTTGGCAATCACAATACCACCATGAGTTGGGAAGGGTATATTACTTCGATACTATAGCCACTTCGCAGCAATGACGGCGCCGCGTGCTTGGAAAAATCGAACAAGCCGCCAAGTTGTCCAAACCAAAAAGTTGCCGCACTCAGTTCAACCGAGTTGAGTTCCGTTCAGTTGAGTTCGGTTCTTTGTGAGTGCCTTACGGCCACATTGCGTTAGTGCTTTTTTGTTTTTCTCTGTGCGCTGCGATTTGCCTTTAAATATTTATGTGCATATTATAAAATGCTCCGACAGTGAATTGCGATATCCCAACGACGTCTAGGCGCGATGTCGCTCCTTGTCGGCTATAGAAATCGGGCAACTTTCGCGGGGAGGTGAAAAACGAGTAACGTGCGACGATTATGCAATTGAAACACTTCACTGTCGGCAATACGTGCGGAGCAAGTTGCCAAGTTGCCGCCATATGCAGTGAGCCATAGGCATCAGAAAAAACATACAGACTGTTGGGCGCCGCGGTTTCTATCTTCCTAATTCCTGACAACTTGTAAACCCTGCGAAGCGTTTCTTGGTTTGGCCTTAAGGCGTCCTTAAAAGTCAGCCTCGCCGCCCACTTCAGACACATTGACCTTTCTCACACATCGAGGTCAACTAGGACAGCACAGCAGGCACAGCAGGCACCACCAGCTACTCGAACTAGAACACTGACATCCTACTATATAGTTGCGATGGATATCGCATGTGGAGTGTGACACCTCAGGGACTTACTTTATTGGCATAGGTTTATCGGAACTGTGTTATCATTCACTGAACTCAAATCAGTTATCGGTTATTCTTGCTTTCTTTGTATATTTTGGGGATTTGCAAAAATTGTGCTGAATAATATTTATACTCTTTTCGAAGAAAATAGTATATTAAGTTTGTGCTGAAGTTTGTAACGCATAGAAGGAAGCGTCGGAGACCCCAAAAGTTACTGCCAGTATGCTTAGAATGACAAAACTAATTGATCTAGCCATTTCCGTCTGTCTGTCTGTCTGTATGTATGCAAACTAGTCCCTCAGTTTTTGAGCTATCGTTATAAAACTTTGCACAGAGGCTTATTATTCAAAGCGACAGCACATTGGTCGGAACCGGCCGGATCGGACCACTATATCTTATAGGAAGTCGGTTTTGGCCATAAATCCCATGTTTTCAAAGCTATCGCGATAGAACTTTGCACATATACTTATTATTCAAACATACATAACATTGATCGGAGCCGGCCGGATCGGATCACTATATCTTAAAACTGCCATGCAACTGGAAATAAATTTAATATTTCAATTCAAATTGATATCATATGATATCAATTTTTACAGATGAAAGTGCTGCAGTTAGCAGAGTGAAAATTGTCTAAGGGTTCGAAAAGAGTATAAAATCTTCGGCACGCCGAAGATAATCCTGTTCCACTTGTTATTTCTTGCCCAAGTTTATTTATTTAATGTCGATTCATACCGGTCGACATTTAAGCATTTCAATTTGTGTAAATTTCCAAATGCAAATATTCGGGGGCTTTAATTTGGACCAACATTTGTGGCAAGGATTGTGGAAATGTTGGAAGCACGTTTTTTGTTTGAATAAAGTACGTAATATTTTCAAGAACAAAAAGCACACAGTGCCCAGTTATGCTATGATATATGTGTCTACATGTTAAAAACAATGAATGTAGATTTCGGTTAGATTATGATAGAGCTCAGTTACCCAGCTGGTTGCTGTTAAATGTTTAATTGTCGCTAAGCGCAGATGATCTAATGCTTCGCGCCATCTGATATTTCCGGTTAACTTTAATCAGTGCGAAATAACAATGTAGCTGTGACCCAGCTCACTTGCAGCCTGGCCAAAGTTCAGTCGCTGTACAGCTACAGACTGCTACTAGTTTCTAGCCGTAGTCGTAGTCGTAGCCGTAGCCGTAGCAGTAGCAGCTGATTTATGGCCAGCTATAATCAATATAATGGTAGTTGAAATTGCCAGCAATTACAACGCATTAAAATTGATAAGCTGTTTGAGTGTTGGGAAATGATTCGATTTGCGCTTGCCTAACTGCCTAGCTGTATTCAGTCGAATAGATACATCGAGCTATCGAATCCGAATTACTCCTGGCCCACACAAAGCAGAGAGAAAGACTGCACAATCGACTGGCCTTTGTTTGGTCTTCTGGCCCTCCCCGAGCTTGTGAGCTTATATTTCGCAAAATGTCAAACACAAAGTGTTGCTGTTTTTGCTGTCGTTCGACGAGTTCGCCTTAGCTGCTGGCTGCTAGCTGCTGGCTGCTAGCTGCTTTTCTGCTTGGGGGCTTCGTTGGGTTCGTTAACATCAGTGTACGCTGCACGAAGCCAAGACGTTTCTGGGTGCAGGCGAGTACATGCGCACTTGAAATGTACCCAGCGCTGAGTGCACGCGCACCGAGAAAATCGCGGGAAACGATTCGCGATAGCTCTGCCCCAATGCGGGCCAGCAGATGGCTGCTGTCGGATGTGGGCAAGTGCTGAAGTGGAGGGCAGCGGCAGAGACTTGTATTTATCGTATCTATGTGTAAGCAAACTGAAATTTACCAACACAGCCAAGTTGGTGACGTTGACTCGTCATTGTTTTTTGTTGTGGCTTTGGATAGCAGATATGCAGCTCGCATGTGTTGCCCGTTCGGTATTGGTATTGGTAAGAGCCGATACCTGCCGATAGCCAACAGCTGACTTCACTTCTGTTTACGCTGCGGTCGCTCTTGGCTGACTGCTGCGGCCTGTCTCACGGTTGCCACATGGGCTACCATTGTACCAAAACCGGTATGTTATTTGTTAGTTGGTACGTTGGACACTCTTTTTTCAAAATGGTACACTTTTTAATATGCTTAGCGAATTTTGTATTCAAATAGTTTTGCAAGTGTAAGATAATAATCAATTATACTCTTTGTATATATATCCCATATTCTGAGAAATTAACTTTTTGTTAATATATAGTAATATATATTATTGAAGTGGCAACCGCGGTCTGTCCATCGACACGCTGTCTGACGATTCTGTGGCTCGATCTGATTTGCCATCAGCCACATTACCAATTTCTGTAAATTTTTGTGGCGCTCGGCTGTAATTTGCAGTTGCTTATTTGTAAAACGAAAAGCGTAGCCAACAATTATTGCTGCCGCAGAACTAATGGCGGATAGCCGATTGTATAAAATTACAATTGTGGCCCCCAATAAGGTTTTGGAACAGTGCAGGAATTTTAATTATTTGATTGTATATCAGTGATTGTTTATTAATAATCAACTGTAAAGCAACTGACTGCAAGCAAAAAGTACGTTAACACCGTATTGGTTAAGGAATAGTTTCTCCGCAAGAGTTATTTTTCGAGATACAAAATCAAGAAATTCCTAAATCGCAATAAGCTACTCACGCCGCACATAAATATATAAATATTCATTCTTATATGTGAACAGTGCTGCTAGTTTGTTTGTTCTGTAGGTTCATGTATGTGGTTATTTTACAGCAATTATACGTCAATTCATCCATCATCAATTAGCTGCAAAAGTGTATTTTCAATTGACATTGGCCACCTTAGCATGATTGTCGTGCTGTCGGCTTACTTTATCAATACCTCACCGAGTACTATGCTAACGAAGCTATTACACGGCCTTTTATGAATGAAGCGCCAAGTGAACTTTGCTCTTTACGAACGTAACGAATGATATCTTGGGAGGGGGTGGTTGTGTTGTGGGTGGTGGCAAGAGCTGTTTGGGCGAAGGTATGCGTGTATGCCATGCTTATTATGACTGACTGCCTGTTGACTATTGCTCTTCTAGCATACCACTTAACGGAAACACGTAAACAAGCCATCTAATGGTAAAGTTTTTGATCGAGTATGAGTATGTGAAAGAGTAAATTCAATTAGCAATCATGCCAAACGGCTTGGAGCTGACATTAATGCAGAGTAGCAGTGCTGGCAGCAGCACACAGGAAGATCCCTTACGGAGCCTGTGTCATGTGGATGGCATACAGAACACCTGCTTTGAGGCATCAGCGCCGAGTGTGCCATGCAGGCGCTCCGCGTACGCTGAGGCCTATGCGGATATGCTGCAGGATGTGGCCATGTGTAACCTGCAACGCACGCAGCGCTCGTTGTCCTTTGTGCAGACGAAGCTGACAAAGAATGGATGTGTAAGCGCATTACAGCGCCCCGAAGACGGTGCTCCCTGCTGGCAGAAGGCAGTCGTTGTCGTAGTCAAGTAGGCTTGAAACATCCTAGCTAGCTAGCTCAGCCTGCCGGTTAACAAGTTACTAATCGACGCATCGATTTATTTTTGTTCCTTTGCAGTTCACAGAACAATCTGTGCAATGGTAGGCTCAACCCCACCACTCACAACAACCACGTGCTGGCGCCGAAGATACAGAACAATAGCAGCAGCCCGAATGGACAAAAGAAGGGAACCATATCGCTGTCCCATCTTCCGCAGCGTCCGCCGGTGGACATCGAGTTCTGTGATATCTCCTACTCGGTGCCAGATGGACATATACGGGGTTTCAAGACTATTTTGAAGAGCGTATCGGGCAAGTTTCGCAATGGGCAGATAACGGCCATAATGGGACCCTCTGGAGCGGGAAAGAGTACACTAATGAACATCCTTGCTGGCTACAAGTGAGTTTCGCATTTCAGTTCATCTATCAATTTTTGTTAAGCAATGCCTCTTTCAGAACGTCCCAGTTAAGTGGCACGGTGATGATTAACAGCAAGGAGAGAAATCTACGGCGGTTCCGTAAACTCTCCTGTTACATCATGCAGGACGATGTGCTTATTGCCAATCTAACAGTGCGCGAGGCAATGATGGTGGCAGCCAATCTGAAGCTTGGCAAGAACATGATCACCTATGCCAAGAGTGTCGTTGTCGAGGAGATACTGGAAACTATTGGACTAAAGGAGTCGGCTAACACATTTACTTGCAATCTTTCGGGCGGGCAACGTAAGCGTTTATCCATAGCCCTGGAGCTGGTTAACAATCCGCCAGTGATGTTCTTCGACGAGCCAACCTCCGGCCTGGACAGCTCCACATGCTTTCAGTTAATCTCACTGCTCAAATCACTCGCGCGCGGAGGTCGCACGATCGTCTGCACAATTCACCAGCCATCGGCGCGCCTCTTCGAGAAGTTTGATCATCTCTACCTGCTGGCCCAGGGTCAGTGCGTGTACGAGGGTCGGGTGCACGGTTTGGTGCCGTACCTTGCCTCGCTGGGCTACGAGTGCCCATCGTACCACAATCCCGCTGACTACGTGCTCGAGGTAGCTTCGGGCGAGTATGGCGAGGCGGTGCCCAAGTTGGTCCAGGCGGTCAAGAGCGGCATTTGCAAGAAGTACATGCACAAGGATTACGGAATTAATTTAACGAGCTCAAAGGCCATTTCCAACGACATCGTCAAGGGCAATGGAAGCGGTTCAGATAACAATAGCAATGCCAACACGACAACCCCATCAGCGACTGTTCCGTTGGCTGCCACGATCACACTGGAGGACGAGAAGCCGCCCAGGCCACTGGACCCTATTGCCGATGATGCGGACGAGCTGACTGAGCTGAAACCACCGAAGCTGGAGGCACAGCAGTCACAGCAATCACAAAACTCGGACTGCAGTGTCATAAACATACCCGCCACCAACGACGACAGTTGCAGCTTCAGCTCGTCGAAAGGTGGTCAGAGCCAGAATGCCGTGACCGGAGGCACGAGTACCGTGGTCGGTTGCATGACCTCGCTACTGGACTCGCACGAAAGTGTCGTTACGCTGCCCAGCAAGACGGGTTTCCCCACCAGTGGCTGGACGCAGTTTTGGATATTGTTAAAGCGTTCATTCCGCACAATCATGCGAGATAAAATGCTGACACATATGCGGCTGGCCTCGCATATCATTGTGGGTGCGATCATTGGCATGATCTACTACGACGTGGGCAACGAGGCCAGCAAGATCATGAGCAATGCGGGCTGCATTTTCTTTGTGTCCTTGTTCACGACCTTTACAGCCATGATGCCCACTATTCTGACTTGTAAGGATAGATATTTGCAATAACCCTATTTGGTTACAAATTAAATTCTTTTCAATCTTACGCAGTTCCCACAGAGATGTCGGTTTTTGTGCGGGAGCATCTTAACTATTGGTACTCTCTCAAGGCGTTCTACTTTGCTAAGACACTAGCCGACATTCCTTTTCAGGTAAGTTAACTCAACACGTATGTTTTTGAAAATTGTAATTACCATACTGAAATCTTTTGTAGATTGTCTTTTCCAGCGTTTTTGTGCTGGTCGTCTACTATCTGACCTCCCAGCCCATGGAAGCGGAACGCATCTCAATGTTTGTGTTAATCTGCGTGCTCAACTCTCTGGTGGCTCAGTCTCTGGGACTACTCATCGGTGCTGGAATGAATGTTGAGACAGGCGTGTTTCTTGGTCCCGTCACGACGATTCCAACTATTTTATTCTCAGGATTCTTTGTCAACTTTGACACTATACCGGCCTACTTGCAATGGGTTACATATGTCAGCTACGTCCGCTATGGCTTTGAGGGTAAGTGTTTTTTGTTCCCCCATATCGAAATCGACTTGATTCAAGATTCCTATTGTAGGTGCCATGGTTTCCATCTACGGCATGGATCGCGCCAAGTTACATTGTAACGAAATATATTGTCACCATCGCGTTCCCAAGAAGTTCTTGGAGTGGATGTCAATGGAAGATGCGCGATTCTGGGTTGATGCGGTTGCTCTGATAGGAATCTTTTTCGCTCTGCGCATCATTGCATATTTTGTGCTCCGCTGGAAGCTGCACATGATACGCTAAACAGCGGGTCTCTTGTCGGTTATCAGTAGCCAACCAATTGTAAATAGGGGAAGCGAGTACTGTAGATAGGCGTAGGTTAATGGTGCGTCGAATTTTCGTTTCACATTTATTTGTTACTGCAGATATTATCATACACGGGTGTTTTCATAATATTTATATTGTAGATGTTTTATATGCGATATAATATAATCGCAGTGCTCCCAAATCTTTGTCTAACACAAGTCGAAATTCACATCTAGACCCAAAGTCTTACATTTATAAATATACATGCATGATTAGCGTAAATAGGCACGTTCGACAGCACACAATACAGGCCCGGCACTTAAAGTATAAATCTTGTGACCAAGCATAAGAGTCTGAACTTAAATAGGTTGAAATATAACAAATTCTAGACTAGTCGTCAAGTAGCTTCTTATGCAGATGTGTACCATAGATAACTACCGAGTTATATTTAACTTAATTGCAAATCCCAACGTTTTTCTTTTGATCACTCCGTCCCTATGTTGAAGGCACTCTGTTGGCCAGTTGATCCAACCGTAACTTGAACTTAATCGACCTTTTGCCAACTTTTTAGCTACTGTCTTTTGATACGTTATCTATGTTGTGAGCTATTTGAGTTCAACCTAATTTGTGAATCGATTATCATGAACGTGCTTAGAGCCCAATTGAAGTAAAACATGTACCTTGTGATACAGAACACTGCAATTAAACAATTTTAATCTATTTGACAAATATCGTGTATTGTGCATATAGGAAACCGGAACGAAACTCGATTTTGCCCAGGCAAACTGGTGATATAAAGCAATTATTATTATTATCACAATTCTTACGAGAAGTCGATTAATCTTCAATAAACTCTTTGTAATTTATGACATACATATGTGTAATTATATTATCAGATAATTTAGTAAATGTTTAGTTAAATTTAAACATTTCAAAAGCCCACATTATTGACGCCAAAAGAAATGCAATATTAATTTTACAATCTTTGAGTTCCAACCTAACGCTATGATAAGGGCCAGTAATAGCCTATAAAGCCAAAGACCTGTTCGACCGAGAAACATGGGAAGCGTCTAAGCACGTTGGGTTCTTGCATTACTTTGCCGAATAAGTTATACATAATTTGTGATACATGTAGAAATATAAAAGCAAATTTTGATTTGTATATAACAGCAAGCTGTGGCCACATATTAAGCATCCTCTGAGGAGCGAAACTTGTAAACATTATAATTGTCTCACGGGCAAAACAATTAATAAAAAACTTATGTATGTATATTCCTAGTTGTAGAAATACATCTTAAAATCGCATATTTAAATGTGTGTACAATTAAAATACAGAATACACAACAACCCAGTAGAATATTTTTAATAAAGAAATCAATAATATCATAATGTATTACAAGTGTTTGTTTGCCTATTTTACCCTTTTAAAGAATATACAAATATAATAATTCAAATAGGCGCCGCATTTAAAAACGCTTTCTATGAAATCTACCACTTATGTATTTGTATGTAGTTGTGGTCTCACTCGCTCCAACAGTGTAATTGCCCGACGACGTCACCTGCAGTCGACAATAAGATAGAGTGAGATAGCTGATTGCTAAATTCTAGCGAGAAAAGCTTTTCATCATGTGGTTCTTGTCTCTGCTAAGTGGAAAACACTGTTCTGCACCTTAAGAGAACAATATAGTGCATGATTTATATAAATCCTGAGATCAGCGTTTCCGAGTTGTAAAAGCAATATACAACTTAACAAATCTCATCAACAAATGACCATCCCAGCGTCTAATATCAAAACTTTTATAGAACTTACTCAACTACTGTTATACTCAAATTGGTGTTGTTACTGCTAAACTGATCTGTTATTTTAGCATAGATAGTCAGAAAAACAGTGTGTCCACACAACCTTAAGCAACATGTGTGATTTTTTTAATTTTAGCGCCAAATAGTTCCATAACCGATTACGCTGCTTGTGATACTCTTTATCTTGATAAAGTTCGGATTGTATTTTGATCTTTAAAAAATTAATAAGTGCTGCACTTCCATTTCGATATTTATTTTCTTAAATCTCACGCAACTAAAATTAAATAACAAATTCTGTGTTGTTGATATAAATTTTCAAATGCGCGGCAATAATAATAAAGTTTAGAGGTTTCAATTTCCCTTTGCACAGCTATCCGCCTCATTAGAGTCCGACAAAAACAAACGAAACACAATTGTCAACACACAGAACACAGTGTGAGCTGAGCTGTATCATCAATGACGTCGGGGTTGACAAAAGAGTGGCCGGCGTGTGCCGATCTTTCGAAGCTATGTGTATTACTGTGAATAATTAACAGCGGGGAATTTCTCACTGTAGCTGTATGTGTGTAGGCATATTCGAGGCGTATAGACAATATTTACCGATTGCCCGATTGGTGTTCGTGTCACCCTCAAATCGTACTTAAGCCAGCTTCGCATCGCCACAAGCTCATTGTGGATCTGAGCGGCGATCGATCCGCGTCGCAACGTTTCTACTGAGAGCCTAAACCAGCCGAAGCTCGGCTTTGTTTTACTGTTTATATTGTGTTTTATATTGTGTGTATGTGTGGACGTGCTGATAGTGAACAACAAAAACTGAAAACAATACTTGCTGTGAATCATGTACATTGAAACTATTATGAGCAGAATCTAGTACATCATAAAAAATATTTGTTTAGCACCAGCAGTGATTGAGTACCCGTACTTTCCCGAAAACTCATTTAAGCATCGCCTTAAACAAAAATATTTGCATTTTAATTGAATTTACGAAATAATCGCGATTATGTCGCGGAATTTCGTATTTTGCATTTGTATACTTCAATTGGCACTACTCATAAATGCCACTGGGTAAGTAATTGGTAGCCTAACCGACCCACGGGATCTACAAGGTTATCAAACATATATGTATTATTATTTATAATGCACGACTTCGAAAGAATAAATAATATAAGAAATGCTGAACATCTTTGTATTTGTAAATAATTGTTAAAATGAGAAAGATTCCAAATAGATAACCAAACATTTTTACTGTATTTTCAAACCGGTTGAACACTCGTTAAATGTAAGGTGTTTTCATACTATGCCACTCTCTAGCGATCCCTTTCCTGTTACGTTATCTGTGTGCATGTTAAAGAGCAAATAACAAAAGAGTCTTCATTATGCTTGATTGAAAGCGAACGAATAACGGTGTACATTTTAGGTAACACTCCACTAATTTATTCTGATTCCACAATTGCAAACAACGAGTTGCAAACTTTATCTAATATTAAAAAAAAATTGAATGGAGTGGAAGAATAATGATGAATGATTAACGAATTTCTTAATAGAATTTAAAAAAAATATGACATTAAAAGTGCATTAAATGTAGAGAGAATAAGCTTGAATGATTGATAAGGGTAAGAAATCCGGTTTTGTGCCAAAAGCAAAAAAAAAAACCACAACTATTAGCACTTAACGAACATGTTAATAGAAATAATAAATAAATTTGAATTTTACAGTCTGTATACAGTGATCGGACCTGGAACCATACGCTCTAACTTCAAATATAATGTGGCAGTTTCCGTGCACAAAGCCGAAGGGAAGAGCGTAATAAATGTGGGAATTACGGGGCCATCCTATAATGAGACAAAACAAGTGGAGGTGCAGCCCATGTCGACGGCGAATATTGAGTTCGATGTGCCGAAATTGTCAAATGGAGACTACAATCTGACAGCGGCCGGCATTGAGGGCATTATCTTTGAAAACTCAACAAAATTGAACTATGCCGATAACAAAGCATCGATATTCATACAAACAGATAAGGCAACATACAAGCCAGCAGATCTAGTTCAGTTTCGAGTGCTCTTTCTGGATGAAAACACCCGACCTGCTTCTATAGATAGGCCAATTACGATTGCAATCAACGATGGTGCCCAGAATCGCATTAAGCAGTTGACGGACGTCAAGCTGACCAAGGGCGTCTTCACAGGAGAGCTGCAGTTGTCTGAGCAGCCCGTGCTGGGTGCGTGGAACATAGCCGTTAATGTTGAGGATGAGAGTGCGGAAAGCAAGACCTTTGAGGTTGCCAAATATGTGCTGCCCAAGTTCGAGGTTATCGTGGAGTCAGCCAAGAATGTAGCAATTCAAGATGGTGTTATTAAGGCCACAGTTCGAGCCAAGTACACATACGGGAAGCCGGTGAAAGGCAAGGCCACTATCTCTGTTGAGCCGAACTATAATTACTATGGACCAAGTGACAGCAGTGTGAATCAGGTGAAAACGATCGACATCGACGGAAAGGGTCATGTCGAGTTCCCGATTGAGCTTTCGGAATATAACTCTCGTTATACGCCACCCATGAAATTGTTTGCTGAAGTTACCGAGGAACTAACTGGTAACAAACAAAACGCATCAACTGTTGTCACTCTGCACTCGCAACGCTTCAAACTGGAGGCTGTCGATACTGTGCCCAATTATCATCCAGGCAAATCGTTCGTCTATCAATTTGTAGTTAAAAATTTGGATGGCTCTCCTGTGCGGGATGCAACGAAGAAAGCCAAACTGATATTTGACGGCCCTCATAGGTACTTCCGTTTTGAGTTAAACCAACCTGCAACGACACCCGACAACGAGACCATCGAGTTTGAATCGTCCCTAAATGAGCATGGTATTGCCACTTTCAATGTTATCCTGCCCGAAAACCAGTATAGTTATTATACTGTTAGTGGATCCTATGCGGACTCGAAGTCTCACTTGGGCTCTATTAATAAATTTGCACCGACTGTTGAAGTCGCCGAACCGCTTAAGATACAAGTGAACACAAAAACGTGAGGTCCTTTAGGATTCTTATCCGCAATTAAAAATTAAATTTTTGAATTTCTTACATAGCCCTAAATTGGGAAAAGAAGTTTCCTTTGATGTGAAGTCGAACGAGCATATTCCATACTTTGTCTACGCTATTGTTGCTCGGGGAAATATTGTGAAAACCGAACATGTCGAAGTGCCCGAAGGGCGTAAGAGCCACACCGTTAAGTTTACACCCACCTTTGCCATGGTGCCCCAGGCCTCAATTTATGTCCATTACATCTTCAACAACGAATTACGCTTCGAGGAGCGAACAATAGATTTCGAAAAGGAATTTGATAACTCGGTAAGTAGACAGAATCATGATTGTACTGCTCCGTAAATTATTGAAAATTTGCTGTACACAGATCGAAATCTCTGCTCCTTTGGAGGCCAAGCCTAGCGAAGAAGTCAAACTGCAGATCAAAACTGATGCTGACTCGTATGTAGGTCTACTTGGAGTGGATCAGAGTGTTTTGTTGCTAAAGTCCGGCAATGATTTGGCTCGCGATGATGTTTTCAACAGCCTCGACAAGTACAAGACATCTACACCCTGGCAACGGGGCTATGGTCGTTATCCAGGTCAAACCTCTGGTTTGGTCACACTCACAAATGCCAATTATCCCTATAATTTCGGTAAGTTCAGTGGAATTTGGATGGGCGAAAGCAAATACTCCAACATAAGTGCTTCAACAATTTGTAGAATATCAGCATTTGTATTACAATTTAAACGAAAGCTAGAAGCAAGTTTCTGTTAGGGCCAAAATCTAGATTCTTAGGTTTCAAGGACTATCGAATGAATATATTTGTTGGTTTACGATTTTAGCAACACGTTCATATGATGCGGTTGATGGCATGTTTGATAATGATCCGATATACCTAGAAGAAGCTGATGAATTAGAAGATGAAGTCGACAATTTCGTTGCTAAAGGCGATACAGAAACTGAGCAACAGAAACAAAGTCAGTTGATACGCGAAAATTTTGCAGAGGTTTGGATATGGCAATTAGCCAACATGAGGTGGGTTATTGCCCGATATCCTAAAGCATGTTGAGCCCATATTAATCAATTATTAAACAAAGTAACACATTAATTTGAGATATTACTTACAATATGTAATGCCTTACTCCAGAGTTGGCCAACTAAGGTTGAGGTACTTCTACATAGTCTACAAGGACTAACTCTATTAATTATGGTTGTATTCTTATGCAGATAGACTCCCCTACGTTTCATATTTAATAAGTGACGCCATGTATCATGCAGAACAGTATCATTCGAACAGATAATTCAAACACGTGCAGAGTTTCCAGAAAGTTGGATATTTGATAACGTCGAAAAGTATGATTTTGATTATTTTAAAGTAAATGTATAGTTCTGATAATGTTTTCATTGTTTTGGGAAGCTGAAGGCATTTATGTTTTAACTTTTACTAAAACCAACCACTTGTATTTAGGTATAAGATTTTATGCTGAAGCCCTACCTTTATTTAGACCTGGGATAGTCCTGTATTCGATGGCAGCTGGATCGTCTTTTCCAGGGACTTCACAATATGCTGGGGCTGGAATTCGAGGGGTAGTGTCTGCTCCTACATTCGTCCCTCAAATTCGAAAAGAATTTCCAGAAAATTGGATATTTCTTAACAACATAACGTAATTGCGAAACATTTTACAATTCCAAATGAAAATGATTGCTTTTGGGTAAAAAACTAACTGTGATAGTGACACTAAAATCGGTATGGAATAAGCGTTTAAAATAACACAACACTATTTTTAAAGGGAACTAAAATAAATCTTTTTTTTTATGGATCTGCAGACCAGAAAGTATATAAATTTTGTGTACGAATTTCTTTGAAAATAGGAATATAATTTTTATATAATATTAATGATTCTATTTTTTATGCAGATCCCGTTCATTTGGAACTTGTACTAGATAGCGTGGCATTTTCCTTGGATACTGATAGATTTTCTACCGTATCTGACCAGATTATACCAATACGTACAGAGTTTCCTGAAAGCTGGATTTTTGAACACGTCGAGAAGTATGCTCTTGAGTAAATGCGTTGGGTTGTTTAGGTTTTCTTTCTTTTGTTATTTGCTCTGGAAACTGACCCGCTACATCGTCAAAATCATACGTAGTAAATTCACCAGCTTGTTTTCAAGGGTTCCAATACATTTTATATTTGGTACATTCTCTCTTTCTTTCTTTCTTTCTGCTGAGCCTCAGAAAAACTTTTATTTATTCGATTCTTTATTTGGATATTGGTGTCGTAAATGAAATCTGCTGTTATTATATTAAGTATTTGTTATTTCCTGCATAGAATTTTGTAAAATAGAAAACGTCGAAATGCCTGATGGAGTATATGTAAAACTATTTTCGCTAAGGTATTCAATGCTTCGCAGTCAAATGTCGAGGACGAGGTCGCGGTCGTGCTCGTACTAAGAGCAGAGTACAAACAGGATTGTCACCCCTGAAATTCGAAAAGAATATCCCGAAACGTGGATATTTGTTAACAATATAACGTAATTGAGAAACATTTTTATACTTTGAATTCAAATGCTTGATTGCACATCTAACTTTGATATCGTGATATCGACACTCAAATCTTCAAGGAATGATTACTGCTAATAGCTTTTAAAATGTGAAGACATCTCTTAGTGACTTTCGATGTATATTAAATATATATTTAATTTTGTCCTTTTTCTGTATAAAATATTTTTGAATGGTTGTATTTTAAATGCAGATACATTTGAAGCATTACCACAAAGCTTGGTACTTCCCATTGATGCTTGACTATACATCATCAACAGCATAGTTCCACATTCATTATCTTCGAATACGCAAATACGTACAGAATTTCATGAAGACTGGATTTTTGAAGACATCAAGAAGTATGAGAGATTTATATTTGTCGTTAGCACTGTCACTTTAAATCAGCTACATTATGCAACCCATTTAATTCACTTACTTCTTTTATGTGTATCTCAAGATATGAAGTATGGAAAAATGTGCACCTTAGCAGGATCCATTTAAATGAGAAGAAACTATCTAGTGTTGCTTGGAAATTTTTGAAATGCCCAAATTAAATCTTGTATTTGTTTAATTAAATGAGGTCAGATTCAAACATTAAAAGTACTTATTTGTGCTTAGGTATGCTATATTATCAAAGACTGCGGCCTTTGTCGGTGTTATCAATTCCATCAGCTGGCGTTTACCAACCATTACCTCCTGGAATTATTGGGCCAGTAGCTCCACTTCCAGCAATCACACCTCAAATTCGAAAAGAATTTCCCGAAACTTGGATATTTCAAAACAATATAACGTATTTGTTTCGTTTTCTATATAATTAATCGAAATTAATGTGGGCATGGTAAAACGGATATGCGCACTTTAAACCAAAGCAATCTTCATCAAATTATCAGCTACATGGCATATAACATACAATAAAACCTTAATATTTAGAACTATTAACGCACTAATTAAAATTTTATCTACATTCAAAGTAAACAATATAAAAAAACCGGACTCGGGCTTAATACCAATAATGAAAGTCAGTGGTGTAAGGCAGAATACCAACAAAACTCGAAAAACAACACAAAAGCCAATTGATTCTGAAAACTTGTTGGATGAAGCGAAATACCAAACAATTTCTGACATACGCGAAATATTTATGGAAACTTGGATTTTTCAAGGAAATCTTACAAAAAAGTACACAAATATTGCGCTTGTAGATAAATACAAATACTAACATACATTAACACTCAAGGTTTTGGTATGCTTCATATATATACATGTACATAAATTTATGTGGCCTAATCGTTCTATCACAATATACTCAAGAGAGGAAATGCCATTACTTAATCACTACCTTGACTAAAAAGCTAACGGATTCCATTATTTTATGTGCTTATCTGTGTTTATTACTAATTATGAAAATTTGTATATCGATGGAAAACTAACTATGTATTTCACATGATTTCTTTCATACAGTACTGATTCAGAGGGCCTTACCCTGACTAAAAAGATACCGGATACCATCACTTCGTGGGTTGTGACTGGCTTCTCATTGAATACGAAAACCGGCTTTGCCCTTACTCCGATTCCAAGCAAAATTAGGGTATTCCAGCCATTCTTTGTATCTACCAATCTTCCCTACTCGGTAAAGCGCGGTAAGAGCTCAAGCAAAGTCAATCGTAGGGGTGCACAAAAATATAACATACGCATAATTTAAACAGGGGAGGTCATTGCAATACCTGTCATTGTTTTCAACTACATGGATAAGGCCCTCGACGCTGAGGTTACAATGGATAACTCAGAGAAGGAGTTCGAGTTCACTGAGGCTACTAATGAAGTTGAGGAGAAGTCAACTGATGAGATTCGACGAGTTAAGCGAGTTACCATACCCTCCAATAACGGGCAGAGCGTCTCCTTTATGATACGACCCAAGAAAGTGGGGTCGATCACGTTAAAGATCACAGCCACTACTCCCCTGGCAGGCGATACGATTCATCAAAAATTGAAAGTCGAACCAGAGGGTGTCACACAGTTCGAGAATAAAGCGGTTTTCGTAAACCTCAAGGATCAGTCTGAAATGAGTCAAGAACTGCAGGCCAATATACCCACCGAAGCCGTAGCAGACTCTGAATTTATAGAGTTTTCTGTGGTTGGTGATTTGTTGGGACCCACTATTAAAAATTTGGACAATTTGGTGCGCATGCCCTATGGCTGCGGGGAGCAAAACATGGTTAACTTCGTGCCAAATATTTTGGTAGTCAAATATTTAGAGGTAACCAACCGAAAAATGCCCAGCGTGGAGGCAAAGGCGAGAAAGTTCCTTGAAATTGGTTACCAACGTGAGTTGACCTATAAACATGACGATGGTTCCTACAGCGCCTTTGGCAAATCCGATCCTTCGGGCAGCACCTGGCTAACTGCCTATGTTGTGCGCTCTTTTCACCAGGCCGCTAAATACACGGATGTAGATCCCAAAGTTATAATACAAGGTCTGGATTTTCTTGCCTCCAAGCAAAAGGACAATGGCGAGTTCCCAGAGGTAGGCAAGTTATTTGACAATGCCAACCAGAATGCTTTGGTACTCACATCCTTTGTACTGATGGCGTTTTTTGAAAACGATGTAAGTAGCTGCTGTGCCTTCTAAAGAAGTCTAACTATACTAACGTTGCTTATTTACAGGAAGTCTTATCAAAGTATCAGCAAACCATTGACAAGGCCCTGCAGTTTGTCGCTCAAGAGGTGGACAAGACAGATGATCAATATTCCCTATCGATTGCTGCTGTTGCTCTGCAATTGGCCAAGCATCCCCAGGCAAAGAAAGTCTTGGCCAAGCTTCAGAGTGTCGCCAAACAGGAAGATAGTCGTAAGTGGTGGTCCAAGGCTACTGAGAAGACCTCTACGGATGCCAATCGCTACATAAGCTGGCGCCCTAGTAGCAATGATGTTGAAATCACTTCTTATGTGCTGATAGCTCTGTTGGAAGAGGAAACGGCAGAGGCTTCCCTGCCCATCGTCAGGTGGCTGATTGCCCAGCGTAACAGCAACGGCGGCTTTTCGTCCACACAGGACACTGTCATTGGTCTGCAAGCCCTGACTAAGTTTGCCTATAAGACCGGATCTGGAACTGGCACCATTGACATTGATTTTGTTTCCGCTGGCAGCAGTGACAACGACAACAGCAACAAGGGCACTATTAAAGTGAATCCCGACAATTCACTGGTATTGCACAGTCACGTTTTGCCCAAGAGCACACGTAAGCTTAACTTCACCGCCAAGGGTCAGGGGTCGGCGATGGTGCAACTGTCATACAGATATAATCTAGCTGAGAAAGATAAGAGGCCCAGTTTCAAGGTCACGCCTACTGTTAAGGATACACCCTTGCAGCTTTTGACCCTTGAAGTGTGCGCCGAATACGTACCCCTTGAGACTAGCGACCAGAAGAAGGACTCCAACATGGCAGTTATGGAAATATCCCTGCCCTCCGGATACGTGGGCGATACGGACAGTTTCAGCAAGATTGAAGCGGTTGACAGAGTAAAGCGCATCGAAACAAAGAACTCGGACTCCACAGTGATTGTCTACTTCGACAGCTTGACTCCAGGTGATGTGAAGTGTTTGCCAGTGGAAGGCCTTCGGGCACATGCGGTGGCCAAGCAAAAGCCAGCCGCCGTCTCCCTCTACGACTACTACGACACAGATCGTCGTGCTACCGAATACTATCAGGTTAAATCCTCGCTGTGTGACATTTGTGAAGGCTCCGATTGTGGCACAGGATGTAATAAGAAAATTTAATCGTTCTATTGGTCTTATAGCTTGCTGATTAAATAAAGCAATGACATTAGCACTCTACCTCTAAGTGGAGTTCAATAAAAATATAAATGCATTGTTACAATTTCATGCTAATTTTTAATGTCTTTGTAAATTGACTACTACAATTCATTTTGGTGGTAGTTTATTGGTGCTATTCTGCTCATCAATAAGTCTAAAAATGTAATATTTTTATTTCCAAAGCTAATTTCAAACTAAATTTACAACTTACGCTTGTACATTTGGAATTAGTAACTCCATCAGCATATTTTCTTGAAGCAGAGTTCGCTTAAACGTTTGCAACACTTTGGGATTTACCATTATGTGCACCTCCGTTGTGCTAGTGTACCACAAGTTGTACTACATTTAATTAATTTATAAATTTCATCCATACGTAAGTATATGCAAGGAAAACAACTTACTTTGCTAGATTGGGTTAGCATACTGTTGATTATATTTCGCTGATCGAAATTATTTATAAGAACTTTATAGACGGCAAAATTGTCGTAGCGTTTGGGTTTTGCAAGCTCAGTGGAAGCCGAACATATTTTTAGAACTGTCATTAGAGTTATTGCCGATAAGAGTCTCATTTTGTGGATACTTTACGAATATTCTAAATTACGGGCAGTAAGATTCTTTATATACAGCACCTCAATTATTATCACTGAACAGCTGTTTTATCTAGAGCACAAACAATTAATACAAGTAAAACAATAAATTCAGATAACTTTCCAGTGTCGAAAGTTAAATACTCTTTCACAAGGGCATATTCAGCTTCTGATATGGTGAATTGAGCGGGAAATAAAGTCATATATTTTTTTATTAAATTTAAATACTGCATAAAAATAGTCGTAAATATCCCAGGCAACAATATTGTATGTAGGCATAGAATCAAATTTCTCAATGCCATACCATTGTCAAAACTTATCGGTTTCACTCTTATATTAATTCTGAAACCCAAGCCACGATAATGTTTCATAAGTTCCTAGAATTGGCTTTCCAACATTTAAAACTCTCACAACTTTATCAAAACTCATCTGATTTTCGATCCCGTGGCAGTTTTGATCATGGTTTGACTCCTACATTATATCTGCATTTAAATCTGAAGTACTTTCGAGTTCTCGATTTTCTAAAATAGGCATGATAGTCCCCAGAAATACCCTTTTAAGATTTCAAGCTCTCATAACGTTGTTATAACTAAATCGATTTTCAAAAGCAATGCATTTTAGATCATGAATTAGCCTTTTTGTTAATACAACATTAAAATCAATAAACAAATTTTTCGCGTGAAATTAATGTTGAAATTCTAACCAACAAAATTGTATGTGTATGGCAAGTGCGGCTATCGGTGCTAATCAGAAATACATCAGTTTACTATGAACCAACCTACCCTCTAAGAATATCATGCGGACGCCACAGCCTCGAACTATTTACAGGGTATTTAGTTAGTAGTCAAAAACTATTAGAATATGTGCAATGAGATAACTATTTCTTATCTTTGCAGTAAGTACTAGTAAATTCTTTAACGATTATCTTTATAGCCCAACTATCGAAAAGAATAATGTAGCAAGGTAGCTTATAATTAACAGTTAACCAAGAAACTCCAAGCGACAAACATGAGGCTATACGAACTATTCACTGTCTTGACTTTGGTAGCCCTATCGAACGGGGCTAGCCTTGCACAGGAAAGAGAACGGTATCCGGAACAGAAAGTCCGCTACGACCACTATAGCGTTTACAAGATTAAGTATGGAGATGCGAAGCAACGTCAGGCGCTACTCGACTTGAAAAAACAATATCAGAGTGTGAGTTTCTTTTAATAAATATATATACGTGTTACATTTGAGGTACATTACATCGTTCACAATGTCTTCACAGTTCAGTGTGTGGCACGAGGACAGTACTGAGATGCATTTGATGATCAACCCAAAAGCATTGTCCAAATTCGAAGAGCATTTAAAAAGCGCTAATGCAAGTGCTGAGATCTTTGTTGCGGATGTGCAAGAGTGAGTAGAATGCTACTGCTAATTCTGTATTTGCTGACACATCACTTCATTTTATAGTTTGATTAACAACGAGTATGACGCGAGTGCAAGATCTGTACCCACATTCGGTTGGACACGTTACAATAACTTAGCAGAAATCGAGGCCTGGCTGGATAAAATACTCGCAGCATATCCAGATGTTACCGAAGGTTTTGTCATTGGTAAATCATATGAGGGACGAAACCTTCGCGGCATAAAGATATCGTACAAATCGGGAAATCCAGGCATCTTCATTGAATCGAATATACATGCTCGAGAATGGATAACCTCAGCCACGGCCACCTGGTTGATAAACGAGCTGCTCAGCTCCAGTGATGATCTGGTGCGAGACTTGGCCGAAAGTCACGATTGGTACATTGTGCCTGTGCTTAATGTGGATGGATTTGTGTACAGCCACGAAATGGTAAGTCATATGATATCCTAAGTTAACTATTACATACTCTCCACTTGTGCTCAGGATCGTCTCTGGCGAAAGACGCGCCAACCATCGAACCTTTCCAGCTGCATTGGAGCTGATCCAAATCGCAACTACGGTTCGCATTGGATGGAGAATGGCGGTGCCTCTTCGGATCCCTGCGCGGAAGACTATGCTGGGCCAAATGCATTTTCCGAGCCAGAGATCAAAGCTATGTCGGACTTTGTTGACAGCATTGGGGATAAATTGAATATTATGCTCGCCTTTCACTCCTACAGTCAACTATTGCTCTCGCCATATGGGCACACCAAAGAAGAGTTTCCGGATAACTACGATGATCTAATGCAAGTGGCAAAGGCGTTTGCTGATGCAGTCGAGGGACTGCCCTATGGTACAGTCTACAGATACGGTTCATCAGCGGGCATTCTTTGTGAGTAATGCATACAACGGAGATTATACAAAATATTATATTAGAATGGTAAATATTTTAGATACCGCATCTGGCGCCACTAACGATTGGGCATACAATGAACAGGATATCAAAATATCTTACACAATTGAATTTCGTGACACGGGCAATTTTGGTTTCGTGCTTCCACCAGCCTATATAATACCTAACGCCGAGGAGGCATTGATTGGCATTATTGCCCTGCTGTCTGAATCCAAAAAGTTGGGCTATTTAGAACTTAAATATGACCTGTAATTGCCTGGAAAGCTGAACAGCAATAAATCAATTAAGATAATTTTTTTAAGATAATTGCTTGTTTTTAGCTTCCCACCTAGGTATTAAGTATAAAGTTGACTTCGATATCAAACAGTTAACCATCGCTATGCGTCTGATTTGTGTGCTTGCAATGTTCGTGGTCCTGGCTAATGCTGGGACACTCAAGGACTCATCAAAAGTGCGCTACGATAATTACAGTGTATATCAGCTGAGCATAAAAAACAAAATACAATTATCGCTCATAGATAAACTTAGTGAACTCAGCCAGAAGGTATGTAAGGTGTTACACTTAAAGATTGCAGAGTTCCTAATACCTGTGAATACTGTTTGTATTGTTTAGTACAACATTTGGAAGGATTATGATGAGCACTCAAAGCATATAGACATTATGGTCAATCCAACTGAATCAATGCGATTTCAGCTGCTTCTAAAACTCACTGGTATCAGCAGTCAGCTTTTAATACCAAATGTGCAAACGTAAGTTTAGTCTAAGGACGTAAGAGTCCGGAATATCCATATATTTTGTTCTTCGCCAAGTGCCGTTTTACGACTGTTCTATAAACTTTCGATAAGTCGAATTTAAAGGCGGACAATTAAGATATTTTTAGTGGATAATATAAAAAGTTTATGATTTGATATTTAGGCTTATCGATGACGAGCAAGTCTCTGGCAGAGATAGCGGCACATTTGGCTGGACACGCTATCACGAACTGGCAGAGATTGAGGCATGGCTGGATGAAATATTTGCCACTTACCCCAGTGTTACCGAAGAGTTTTCCATTGGTCAGTCCTACGAGGGACGCAAGATTCGTGGCATCAAGATTTCGCATGGAACCAACAAGCCTGGCATATTCATAGAGTCCAACATACATGCACGTGAGTGGATCACCTCGGCCTCCGCAACCTGGTTCATCAAGGAGCTGCTAACCTCACAGAAACCTGAAGTTATTAACTTGGCGAACAATTATGATTGGTATATTGTGCCCGTGTTCAATGTAGATGGCTTTGAGTACTCCCACCGATCGGTAAGTAAAGTGGCATCTCTCTTTCTTACTGTCTTGAGTAATCAGCTAACTGAATTGTGCCGTATAGAATCGAATGTGGCGCAAGACGCGACAACCGCATGCCACCTCGACCTGCATAGGAGTCGATGGAAATCGCAATTTCGATTCACATTGGATGGAAAACAATGGCGCCTCCTCGAATCCATGCAGCGAGACGTTTGCCGGTGGCGTTGCATGGTCGGAGCCAGAGACTAAAGCGCTATCCGACTACTTGACGAGCATCAAGGATAAGTTCAGCGTCTACATATCTTTCCACTCCTACGGCCAGTATCTGCTCTCACCCTATGGTCACGTAGAAGAAGAGTTTCCCGAGAACTACGATGACTTGCTGGAAATAGGCGACGCCTTTACCGGCGCGATAAAGGAATTGATATATGGCACTGAATACACTCACGGCTCCACAGCCTCGGTTTTATGTATGTCGGTATAGTAGTAGTTTTTCTATGGTACTAAAATGCGTTTATTTTGTTGCAGATGTCGCCTCCGGTTCTTCCGTCGATTGGGTCTTCAATGAGCTAGACAAGAAGGTGGGCTTTACAATTGAGTTTCGCGATCAGGCACGTTTTGGCTTTGTGCTACCGCCTGCTCAGATTCTACCCAACTGCGATGAGCTGATGGCTGGAATGGTTGCCCTGATTGACAAGACCAACAAGCTGGGTTACATATAATCCAATATTTAATTATTGTTATTGGCTATTAAAGTACTTCATGTAGGATGTCAGCAGATCATCCATTTTGTAGCCTTGCGAGGTGCTGCAGAGCAGCTTCGAGGCGCCAATCATGTTGCCGAATCGTATGTGAAAGTGATTCTTGCCCGAGCTCCACATGCCTAATTCTTCGTAGTTGTAGCTACGCAGTAGATTCTTTTTGAGCCCATCGAGCAGGTGGAAGCCTGAGCAGTTGATGGCAATCAGCAGGTTCTCGGGCAGTGTCTCCTCGTTTAGCTGCTTGACAACAAAGAACGTAGAGCCAAAGCACATCTGCTTGGCCAGCTCCTGCAGAAAGATTAGCTTTGACTGATCCTGATCTTCAACGAGCACGGCATCGTGTTGCAGTATAGGCAACAGCTGTTGGTGCCACTCGGCCAGCGTCTGCAATGGCAGCAAATCCTCAGGCACCAACCGAGGCAGTAGCTCCTGCAGCGGCAAACCCTCTGCATGGTCCTGATCCGCCTTGTATATTAGCCTGACCAGCTGCAGGGCGAGCTCAAAGCCAATTTCATAGTAGCCCTTGAGGTACTTATGCAGTTCCTGTGGGTAGTTGAAGATCAGATCGGCATTGAGATCTGTGCCCGGCTGGCAGTCGAGCCAGAGTTTGCGCATGAAGTGCAGCTGGTAGTGGCCGTCGCAGCTGGAGCGTATTGTCTTCTGTTGGCGCAAATAGCTCAACAGTTCCGTGATGAAGTCGAAGACAAACTCAGTCTCGGGCATTGCATAAGCCTTCTCGCCAATCTTCAGGAAGATGCTGAAGCCCAATTGCGACTTGAGCTCCAAGCGATGTCCTATCTCCGCGATAAGCTCCAAGCCCCGCGTATGCGACTCTATTTCAAAGGCCTCCACAGTGTCGTCGGGGAAGTAGATCTTATGGTAGATGTGCATGCAACGCTGCTGTATGCCTTCCACCTCAATCTGGTGCGGCGCCTGCTTCCGTTGGCCGTGCTGCACCGTGCGCTTCAAACGCCTCAGGCAGGCATCCGCCAGAGCATCGGGACGCATGCGCAGCAGCAAAACGAGCTCACGCATTATGAGCACACTGGGCGCCATGATGCCCGTGGCTAGGTAGACCAAATCCCACCCACGCTGTTCACTCTCCGCATGCGGATTTCCACTTAGCTGTTTCATGAGCTGACAGAAGACCTCATCGCAGAGCAGCGGATGCTGCAGTGCCGCCTGAAAGATCAGATCCGTGTTCACAGGTAGATTGCCGCGTGCTATGTCACCCATATACTATAAGAAAGTACTGTGTTAGGCAGATACAAATATACATTTATGTACGTTTCGCTCACCTTTAGTATATGATGATAGATGACGAGGGCCTGTTGGTAGAGCTGCGGCTTGGAGTGCAGAGACCTAAGTAGTGGGGCCTTCAGCGGTTCGGTGGAATACCTCCATAGTGGTGACTGCTCTGAGCTGTGGAGACACAGAGCAAATAAATAATAAGCAACAAAATATTATGCAAATCATAAAAAACTTACTCCAAGAGCTCTCTGAACTGCATCTCAGCGAACTGGGCCAAGCTATGCTGTCGACGTCGAGGGGCAGGCACTGGATTTGAAGGCTTTGGTTGCTCCAACAGGTTGGCAGTGGCGTGGTCTTTGAATATGTGCTGCAGCTGCAAGCTGGGCTTAGTAAGCGTGGGCAGAATACGCACATTGCCGGCGGCAAACTCGCCCCACTGTCCGTTGGCACAGCCACGCCAGCTGCGCTGGGCATCATCTGCCATTAGTTGGGCACCCGTTACGCCACCCTCAAACTGCACCAGATCGCCAGCTGTGAGCGGCAGCTGCCCATCCTGCTGCTGTGGGCAGCTGTCAACTGCTACGCCGTAGCTCGAGCGTTGCTGTAGACTGAGCAGCATGAAGTCGATCAGCTCGACGGCATCGAGCGCTTCGCTCGACTGCAGCACAAAGTTCTCCTGTTGGGCGGTTAGCACGTGCATCTGATCGTTGGCCCCGTAATTCACCTTTAGCAGTTCCGCATAGCTGCAAGAGGCCAGCACCTGCTCCGTTTCGTCTATCAGAGCGAGGCCAGTGGCATTGACAGCCAGCATGAGGTCATCGCTCTGCAGCTTGGGGCCGGACAAGCGGACCACCTCGTAGAGACGTGAGTGGCGCATGGGCCAGGACAGATGTGCAAACAGGCAAATGTCCTCCTTAGCCCGCTTTTGTGACTCCGCATCCTGTCCCTTCTTCACATAGGCACTGCGCTCGTACGTGGCCGCAATCAGTCGGCTCCAGTTAAGTATGGCGCGTTCACCAGGCGCCAGCAGATCTTGTGGCACAAACGCGGTCAGCTGCTTGTCCGTAAGACTGTCCACGGGTGCCGCACCAAACTCAATGTAGGCGGCTAGCGCACAGACCATTGCAATATCCTTCTCTGAACGACAGCGATACTCCCCACATTTCAATCCACCCATTATCTGCTTGTAGATGAGATGCGTGGCCAGAGGGTCCAGCGCTGGATCATACCAGGCGGAAAACAGCTCCTTCCGCAGGTACAGCTTCCAGGGTGCCTCCGCCTGCCGTTGCTCGCAGCTCGAAATGGCGTCCAATACATGCTCGCGTCCGGCGCCCAGCGGCATAAGCTTCTCGTGCAACGACAAGACCAAGCCAAAGCCAAAGCTGTCGCTCAGACCCAGCCCGTCGCACAGCTGCTGCACTGCCTCTCTGGCCGTGCTGGCCGCATCCACCTGCAGCTTGCGCGCCTGTCCGTCCGTCAAGTAAATGACCAGCTTCAACGGCTGCCGACTGCGAATCGCCTGCAGTTCCAACAGCGACGGTGGCTGAGACCGCGCCCCATTGGCCAAAGTCCGCTCTAGATGCTGCAAAGATGGCGCTGCGTGCAACTTGGCAGTTCCCACCTTCATGTAGCTGCGCAAGTACGGCTCGAAATTGGAGCTGGGTGGAAAGCAACTCAGGCAGAGCGAGAGCAGCAGCCAGCCGCGGGAGAATGAGGTGCGACTGGGATTGAGGTACAGCTGCTTGCAGATCTGTGCTAAGATTTCGTCCCTTTAAAGAGCATACAATACATTTTGTAGAAATGCTTATGCATATGCACATATTCAGATTCGTTACCTTAAGCCATCTTTTAATATGCCATGTCCAATTATGAAATGCAGCTTATCCAGATGACTGCTGCTTACGTTCAGCCAAAGTTGATAGAGCTCCTCGGCATCCCTTTGACCGTTACCAATCAGCTTTGGCTGACGCTTAATGGTTTGACGCACAAAGCGACGCGGCTTTGAGCCGAGCATACGTGCTAGATCCTGCATGAGTTGCGGGTGACGCAGGGACTGATTGGTCGGATTTTGTGTAGCCTCTGGCAGATCGCCCATAAAACGTAGAGTCATTATCCAAATGGCCTTATGAGAGAATCAAATGCTGAGACTGGAAATAATTAGTGTTCGTCGACTGTCACTTACCTTAGCCGCCATTTGATCAATGGAAAGTTCATGTTTCAAAAGTGACTGCTTTAAAGGCTTTCTTTCATGCTGGGATGTGGCGCCGCTGTAAAAGTATGTGGATGCATATTTCTGGAAGCTAAAATCTGAGGTGTCCACGTTATTGGGTACCGGCTTGGGCAGACGTATTGTTCCAGCGGAGCTGATGCTGTTAGTTTTCTTCAGCGAAATCTAAAAAAGATAAATACATCAATAGGCACTCCATATCATTTATAAATATCATTTATATATATCATTTATATATATCATTTATATATCAACTAACTTTTGGGAAGGGTATATAATTTGCGGAATATTAGTTCTGCTAAATTTCTCTTATACGCAGCTACCGAGTCAGGTAATAATTTACCTGCCTTAAATATTCAGACAGCTATAATCTATGTAGGTGCCACATACCAAAGTGCTCTGCTAGTAATGCCTCGTTTTTTTAAACTGCACCCGAAGATATGGCGAGCCGATAAGAATCCGTCGATTATTTACGATCGCATTTTATTTCATTTATCACTTGGGGTATTTGTTTTAAACTTCCAACGCTTTCCGATAGCGATAACCGTTTGATTCGAGGCCTTTGCTAATACATTTTGTCATTCTAAAGTTAGTTGCTGCCTAAAGTCGAAACTGTGCGTACATGGACTCTAAATAGCAGCAGTCAAATGGATTTTTAATTTTTGTCAATAAATTGTTATTACATTATTGTGTTTTACTCTTGTTTTATTTCAATAAAGTTGTTCTGGTAAAGCCAGAAAACCCTATCACTTAGTGACACACGAGAATGTGCATAATTTCCATACTTCCATAAATCTCATAATTTCAGAATTGCTGCATATGTAAAATATGTAATTCGAAGGTAAGAAGGATTCTTTAAGATAAAATAATTGTTTTCTTTGACATAAACCGTTTCAAATTATAAATAAATAACACTATACCTATACAACACTATACTGGCATTATTGACAGTATTTTTCTATAGTTTCCGCTTGTATACCTCTTCACAAATAATATGAAATGATTGTATATATATTTATAGTGTTATGAAATTTTAATTATAGAGATTGTGGAGCTCTAATCTATCAATGTTCACTGTTTATGTAAATATTGACAATAAGTAGTCCAAAGTGTGGCGAGCAATTGAGTGTCTTATCATTCAGCTGAATATAGCTTAAAAAGTAAGAACAATAACAATAATATTGCCGTTGAGAGGAATTCAGTTAAATTGCATTCCGATTTGTTTCTTATTTCTGTAGATTACATTGATCTGTAAAGCGCCTGCAGACAAAGAATGAGAAGCGCAATATGAAAACTGTACAAGAACAAGAACAACTGAAACACATATATGCCGAAATCCACAAGCAACTACCATAAACCACAACTAAAGGCAGACGTTCAATGAAGAAAAGACAAAATGGATTGAACATATTTCCAAATTCCTTAGATATCACCACCGAAGTAGGTTTTATTTACAAAAATATAATAAATAGTTAGGTACATAGAATATACACTTATAAAATGGGAAGCCTTTTGAAAAATAAACGATCACAAAACAAATCGATTGTAAGTATGCATATATACAAGCCGACATTTATATAACATTTGTACACAAGCGAGTCGATTGGAAGAGATGCTTGCAGTAGAAAAGTACATCTTTCAACCGCACTTCGTAATATCAGCTATTACTAGCTACTTATCGTATAGGCTGTCTAATTTGTTCAGGGCTGCCCCAACACAGGCAACTGCTAGAGACGCGTCTGGTCGACGATCTTGCGAGGCGCTGCCTCATAGTAGTTGACGGGTCGGGACAGCAGCTTGGTGGGCACATCTTTGCGCAAGCGCAGCTGCCGCTCAAAGATCAAGGACTTCTCCTTAACATTCGGCCCCAAGGGTCCACTCACATCGGGCTCGTCGTTGAGGAAGCCAAACACATCGTCCACAATCTGCTTGGACGACTCCACGTCCATATAGCCGGGACTATCCACACCATTGCCGTTCGCTTTAGCCACGCTGTTGCTGGCGGGTCGACTGACCACAATCGGCGACATCGGTGGGGGCGGTGGCAGCGACATGCGTGCCTGCAAGGTGGGTGCCGGCATTGCCGGAGCCTGCGCTTTGACTTGTGGCTGCTCCGATTGTCTTATCGACTTTGTGCGTTTCGGCTGCTGCACAGCGGCCATGGCCAGAGCATTGCGTGTAGCCATCTCCTCCTTGAGACGCTGCTCCTCCGCATGCTGTTGCTGCAGACGCTGTTGCTGTTCTGCCTGCTCCTGCTTGAGGCGCTGCAGCTCCAAATCCTTCAAGCGCAACTGCTCCTTTTCTTGTAATTGCTTCAGCTGCTGCTGTGCTTCCTTTTGCTTCAGCCGCTTGGCTTGCAGCTCCATGCCGTAGCGCTTCCTGGCCAAGTAGCCGCGGCACTGCGACTGCAGCTTAATCGTACGGCTGCGCACCATGGTGAACTTGGTAGTGAGCTGCTGAGCTGCTATGCAGGCACCCAGGCGGTGGAAGCCCAAACGCATTATCTGATACCTACGCCGCTGAGCCCTTCCACGCCAATGCCGCTGCACTGTCACAATGGCCTGACGATATTTCTGCATGTAGCGCCGGAAGAGCACACGACGGATGCCCCGCTGTATGGTCACAATGCACTTGAGCATCAGCCGGGAGCGTTCCGCCTCCAACAGCGCATCGTCCTCGTCGCGCAGGAAGAGTTTCGTGCGTCCAAACTGACGATCCGAGTCGGCGGGCAGAGCTGTCTCACAGATCTGGCGCGACAGCAAACGGCAGTCGCACTGATCCAGTGGACCCGTGCGCGGCACCAGCAGACGGTAGCGCTCCACAAAAGCGCGATAGGCGTGGCGAATGGGATAGCCAGCGCGGCGAATCCGAGCCGTCTCCATCATGCCCGAGTAGCGCAACTGACGCACGCATAGCTCCTTGTCAAAGTTCTGAAGAGTGAAAGCAGCTGAGGTTAGTTTAAGATCTGATGTTTTTTTCCAATGATATATGATAGAATAGTATTGGCAACCATGTGTGCGAATACGCAATAAACTTCGAACAGTCAATACTTTTTCTTTTATACTAAAAAATTAAAAATAAAAATCGTTGAAAGATTTTCATAATTAGTTTCTTCAGTTATAAGTAATTATATGTAAGAAGAACTGTTGAAACCGATGTTTATAAAGAAAAGTCAAAGCAGCAGCGGTACCTGGTGTTCTCACGTCTTAAAATGTTTAAAGCATACTTATAAGCGAATAAAAGAAAGAGCAGGCAAGATTTGTAATAGACGCAGACAAAAATAATTTAAGTTCTTCCATTCTGAATTTGTACATACACTCTCTGCTATCAATAGACTTACGTTGGATTCCTTGTACTCGTTGGGCTTGATGCAGCGTATAAAGTAGGGATGTGCCTGTGACAGGGTGCGCATTAACATATCCAACGAGTTGCGAAATTTGACGCAGAGAGTGGGCTGCTTCTTGGCCGTGTCCATGGGCAGTTCGTGGGGACAAATATCTACCAGGAACTTGTTGCTGGAACGCTGCACAAGGGAGCGCAGATCGCCGCTGAAGGAATCGCGATTCTTCTCGAGGAAACCCAGTGGATTATACATGACTATGCCGGCATAGTGACGTATGCCGAAAAGCGATGTTTGCGTAGTCTTGCCCTTCACATAGATGGAACGATTGCCGTGCTGGACGTGCAGTTTCTCCAGCAACGTGTTATCAGTGCCCTTGGGAAACTTAGACTCCTCGTCTATGAGCGACATAATATTCACCGGCTTCATGCCGATGAGATCAAGTATGTCCTGGTTATCCTGAAACTCAATGTGCTGCCAGTTAATGTGCTCCAGCTGGTACTCTGCCTGCTCCATCTGCAAGTTCAAAATCATTATAAATATGAGTTGAAAGAGACGTCTTGGGTGGTCTTGTGTTGCGGTATTAACAATAAATATCACAGCGTGTTCTGTACCTTGAAAATATGGCCGACAAAGAATTGCTGAAGATTCTCGTTGGCATAGTTGATGCACAGCTGCTCGAAGCTGTTGTTGTCAAAGTTCTCAAAGCCAAATATATCCAAGACACCAATACTGTTCACTGGCTGCGTCGGCTGTTTATTGATGGTGTCGTTGATGCGTCGCACGATGCGCACAAAGATGCTGTCGTAGAGCGATTTGACGAACGCATCGCGTCCCTCCAAAGCAGCCTCCTTGGACAGGCTGGTCACCACGTGCTCGCCGTGCACGAAGATGGTGCGTTGCGTGAGTGCCGCATTCAAGGGCGACATTTCCAGACCCAGTAGCTTGGCGACGCGCTTAAGGTTCGTCGGATCATCAACCTCAGCTGTCGCCATGTTGGCCACTTCGTTGGCTATGAAACGCAAGTTGCCCAGATGCAAAATGGCAGCCAGCAGGCTGAGTATGCACCAGACTTCATCCGGCTTAAAGGACAGCACCTTCATGGCGGCGCGTATGTCGGCGAAGTCCTTGGCGTCCTGCTTGCCAGGCAGTGTAAAGCAGCCGCCTTGCGCCAGATAATGATACTGGCTGGGCGACTGCTCCTGTAGCTGCAAGCGCTCCCGCTCTGGGGCACTCAGGCCAGCCAGCATACAGTAGAAGATGTGATAGTTGCGCTCCTCACGGCTCTGGAAGACAATGCGCGACTTTTCCAGCAGATACTGCTGAATGCGAGCACCCTGTATAGCGCCCTCTGGCGTGAACCGTATGTCAATGTACTTGCCGAAGCGGGAGGAGTTGTCATTGCGCACGGTCTTTGCATTGCCGAAAGCCTCCATAATGGGATTGGCCTCGATGATTTGCTGCTCGATCCAAGAGTGCTTGCCGCTAATCGCAGCCAGATACTGCAGTATCAGCTTGGTGCTTTCGGTCTTGCCAGCTCCCGACTCGCCGCTAATCACGACGCATTGGTCCTCCTTGAGTCGCTGCAGACGCTGGAAGGCATTGTCACTGATGGCAAATATGTGTGGTGGCAGCTCGCTGAGTTTCTTATTCCGATACAACTGAATCTCTCGATGTGTATAGATGGGCAGTATCTGGTAGGGATTAATGGCCACCAGCATGGAGCCTGTGTATGTCTGCAAAAAGAAGCGACAAGTATTGGTTTAAGTATTGAATGACCTGACCGATTGTCTACCGACTCACATAGATTAGCTGTTTGGCATAGCGTGTCTGTAGATTGCGCAGAATCGTATACTCTTGCAAATCGCCAAGTGTGATCATGTCCTCCACATCCTCGTGCGATGTCAGATGCATCGCTTTGAGCACATCCTCTGCCGGTACCCAAAACTGTTTCTTGACATCGTCGCAAACCAGCGTCTGGGTCTTCTCCGTGCGTACAATGCGCGCTCCGAAAGGAACCGCGAATTCGCTGCTTGTGTTCTGTGGCTTAACCCAAACATATTCGCCCTGCAGTTGAGAAATCAGCGGTTGAATCAAAATCGAGATCCTATCAATGTAATTATAATGATGTACACGCGCCTCACTACTTATACGCATGTATGATTAGATATCGATATGAGGCCTCGTCAGTTCTTAACCAGTACGGGCACAACTCAACACAATTTGAAATATGTCCCAATGTCAAGGCATTTCGGTGGTTGGAAACTGATTATTGCAGTCATGTAAAGCAATTCGTGTTGTTGATATCGTTTCATAAATTTGACATTCTTTGAAGCTACCTAATTTATAGACTCAACATAAACGCTGATAAGAGATATTAAGTTCATAACTCTCAATATATTTCAACAAGTTTAGTAAAATTGATTTGGTATGTATTTCATCTAAGCTAGATTTTTAAGCGTACATTTTTACTCTTGTTTACTCTAATTTATATAAAGCAGGATAAGCTTAATAAGCGGAAAGTCTTGGTAAAAAACAAAATATTAATAAAAAAGTCCACACAATTTTCAAAAATGTGCAATGAGAAGAAATAATTTCAGGCTATCTTGGCTAAGTTGAAACAACTCATTCGATTCCAAAAAGTTGCAAATTTAAATAAAAGAGCACAGACGGTAGCCGAAAGCAAACAGTTGAGACCCCATATGTTTCAAATGCTTATCTTATCGTTGGAATGCCGATATACAAAAGGTCTTATCGGTATTTTACAATCGAATCGGCAAATACAACACAGCAACAAATAGTTCATAATTACCAAAAAAAAAAAAAAATAATAATAATTAAAAGTGAAGAGCACTATCATTAAAATATACAACAAAAGTTTAATATATTTCAAAAATGTTAAGCTCTAGCGCTATGCAATATTTGGGCTAACTAAAATCATTAAAGACTATGATGTCACAATACAGTTGAATTCCATCTGCTACAAAAAGTTACAGAGAACATCGAGAAAGAGAGGGTCGAATTGGAAAAGTTCCACAATACATTATACTCTAATTTTTGCGGAGTTTTGGCGACCTTGTTTATCTATAATAACATAAGACCCACACCTGTGCCTACACTTAATGATAAGATTATGACTAATGACTACTGAAAAAAAATATATATATATATATAAATACTGCTAAGCTCACACTGATAGGTTAATTTAAACGCGATGCCTGAAAGTGCAATAAATTCGAATTTTCCACTATAACTGTGATTTGCCATCACCGCCCAAGCATGAGGTCATCCTTTTATATACCAATATCAGACTTTCAAATTAAAATTTAATTGGAAAGTAATTTGTTCGATGATCTAATCATCACATAGCGCAAGTCATAATCAAAATGCCAGTTTAGACAAGTGGGCCGCAAATTTACTTCAACGAATCGGATAAGAATATGGCGCTGACGTCACAGATTGCATATTATAATATTTCCTTATATTGATGTTTCATTACAGCTGTAAAATGAAATGTTCTATTTATACTTCATTTATTCGAAGAATTTGATAAAGTTGCATAAATTTCGATAGCTAAAAGAATAGATAAATAAGCTGAAACTTCTCCAGTTTAGTTCGTCTGCAGGCAAAAAGGTCAGAAACTATTGGGAGATATGGCTTACAAGTTTTCGTTTAGACTTAAGTTTTTTTCAAGGGCAGCTTCTAGTCGAGCATTCTCGACTTCAGTATTTTAACCTATTATTTTTGATAAGAAATTGCTTTGGATTTATCACGTGCCAAAGCTATCATACAACAAGTGGCGAAAACTGAAAAAACCTTTTGAAAGTCACTGGTTTAATAAGACCCAAATACAAGTAAATTTTATAAAAACTTTCCTATGTCTAAACAAAAACGAACGACTGTGTTGAAGTTTAATGCTACGCAGAAATCATTTAATGATATTTTTGGTATCATAGCTTAACACGCGTGGCAGGAAAGAGCTGAGTTTGCATATCGCCAATAAACCGAATTGATATAGGAATGTCGCCAACTTCACTGTAATTATTTCTTATCGCAATCATATTTTGTGATTAGGTTGATACGAGCATAGTGTGAGATCAAAAAACAAATCCCTTGCGAAAACTTACATGTTCCCGCAGAAATTCCGACATGATTCGCTGTCGCCTACTAAAAAACTGGAAATGCTCGATACAATTTTGGATAGTTGGAGCACTTCCGAGACACACGCGCCGTGGCTTCTATTAATTGCCTAACAAATATTTGGCCAACGATTGGTTTGTATTTTCACAGCCGTTTTCACTTATTCTTTATTCGTTATTGTGTTCACTTTTCACTTGTTTTTGGTGGCGACCGTTGGGTTCTATTCGGCACGGAGTCTCTTTCACTTGTGAACGGCGCTCGGCAATGGAGCCCTTGCTGTCGTTCCATTTCTTATCTACCGTAGCGGCGGCGCTGTTGATATTGATAGTGAATATTGAATGTTTTTGGCACCCGCGACTGGCCTTATCACGGCGGCACTTCGCTGTCTCGCCATACAGACGGTTGCGATCAGGTGTGTTTAATCGGAAAAGGTAAATCGGATATCTCTGACCGAGAACTTGACCCGAGCCCAATAGTTTGCAATACGTCATTATTGACGTGAAATACATCACATAAGCATATCGATCGAGTTTAGTTCTTATCTGGCGAAGAGCTGAGCCAAACGACGATGGTTATCAACTCGTATAACTGACCACGCCTATGAGTCATACAGGCTTTCTTTTTTACCCTAATCTATAAATTATTTCTATAGATAAGCCTTGGGAACCAGGGGATTTTTTGTGTAACATACTAACTCCAATGCATTGGGAATATAAGGCGCATGAGTTTAACTGCAAACAAGATCTAATAAGCCACTGCACTTTAAAGTAATTGAAACAAATCACAATCAGTGACCACAGACAGTGGTAATAATTTATTGAAGAATTGACAAGTATAATCGTTAAAGCAAATTTGACAGGGGCTTAGTTTATAGATTGTTTACTACGCAGTGAAATGCCTGATTTCCTGACAATACTTTCTTTGCGCAGTTTTGTTGGTATCATAAATGAATCGAGTAATATATATATATATATATCCATATTTAGAAGGCAATTTATTGATAGATTGCGTGAATTGTGAATGTATTTCATTAGATTCGAATTTCGATAAACATTACAAAGTTCAACTAGCAATTTTCTATTTCATTCGCAAAGCGATTTGTCATACGGCTTCGTTATCATAACAAATGCCTCAATCGTAATGTGCCTGTCATCTATACAAGTCAAAGTTAAACAATTATGCTATGGACACAGGCATTTGTACGACACTAATCAGTAATGTGAATAAATCGAATGTAAGCAATTATAAATGCTATTCGAAAACATGGTGATAGAATGATTGTAATTGTAAATTTTTAAGGATTTCAATATTGGTCTTACAATATTTTAAGGCAAAACGGACAAGTTTTTACAAAAAGTCATCGAATCGTATCCAAGGCTTCGTTTGCCTGCCCTTAAGTTGCAATAATGATGCTCTCAATACATCAGCATTGATTTATTATAACTTATTCAGGACTCAACAGCAACAATAACAGCAAGAACTTTTGCCCGTCGGCTGCCAAAGGGAAGCTGGCTATAATGCCCACTCATTTCTTGGCTTGTTTTTATGGCCATTGGGCTAGCGTAAAGTGCCATAAAGAAACAACGACAACAACACCAGCAACAAATTTCATTCATTGTTTCCCGTAGATAATTTGGTTGAACGTGCTGCCATTGGCCAAACAAATTGTTTTGCGATAAGCGCAACGGAATTTTCAAGTGATTCAAATAAATTTTGCAGCTCCCCACGAGCTGGATTTAAGGCAGGGCGTCTGGGGTGCAATTTAATAGGAAGTGGATGGCATTTGTATAGCTGTGGGCCATTGGAATGCACATGGGCTGGGGCTGCGGGGAGCGTGGAGCGTAACGAGCTTTGATATCCTTGGGCCCTTAGCACTGTTCTTGCGTATGCAGCGAGGCGACAATCACGCCAACGTGAACAAGCTTTTGCTTTATTCCTTAAACAAGGCCTTGGCGTAAAGCAACGAACACACTTCCACTGACGTTGGCTGCAGCTCGAGGGGGCGGTGTGGATTCGTTAAAAGCGCATTTAAGATTATCCTGCAAATGTGTTTAGCTAAAACAGCAATCGTTGGCCAGCAGCAGCAGCAGCAGCTCAACTTTTGACCCAATTTCTGGCTCATAAAAACAGAATAAAGAAAAAAATAACAGAGCATCCGCAGCACAAAAGGCAAAAGGAAATTGTCTGGAGGCAGTGTCAGCTGTCGGCGAATGAAATTCAATTACTGCGAGAACAAAACTACATAAAGAGTCGTGACAAATGCACCAAATATTTGTGTTTGCCGACAAGGTCGGCAATAAATTTAGTTATTGATGATAACGGGGCGTATGCGCGATGATGTCGTGCAAATTGTTTTCGCAATGGTGACCGCAACGGCAGCGGCAGCGGCAACGGCCGTCTAAGCAATTCACAATGTTTGCACACACAAATAGAGACACACACACACATATTTACTAGAACAAAGTGGCCGCAGCATTGTTTCCATTGCACTGATAAACCGACCGAAGATGTCTTTTCGCTGCCGCTGCCGCTGCCGCCGCCTCTGCCATTGCCTCTGCCACCGTTCCGTAGCACGCTGTTGACCTATATTTGGGCATCAATGAAACGCGAACAGCGCAGCACAGGCTTCTCTGGCCGAGTAAAAGCTGCAATCAGCCGCATATTTCTTACTTGACTGGAGCAAAAGCTCAGCACTTGTTTGCACTCTCACGCAAATGGCCCGAAAGCTTTTTCAACTGGAAGTGAAGACAGCAAGTTATTGTCGTCAATGCGCTCTTATCACAATCGTATACCGTAAGAGTGCGTAGCATATGGTGAAGCGACCTATGTGGCTATATCACTGATTTTGATAAGATTTTTGGTATTTTAATTTCCACTATGAGTATGGCAAAAACATGCAGACTACTATAACTGTTTAATCAAGAAAATAGGTATCAAATTAAAATCAAGCAACAAAAAACTGTCTAGAAGATAAAATATGTTTTTGGCTTTTCGAAATTGATTTTATTATATTAAAATATTGATATTCAACTCGTATTTGCGAAAGCAATTATTTAATTTCTTAAAGTTAGAATTAAATAAGCCCATGCTAGTAAAAATCACAAACTAGTACTTACAGCTGTATAAATACATAAAAACGTTGGAGCAAACAGCTGAGTGAGCAACAAAGACACAATGACAGCAAATAGAGATACAGACGAAGGCGACTACGAGTACGAGTACGAGTACGAGTGCAATGCAAGAGTTCGGTACACCTTTGGCTCATGCGTAAAAGCTTCATTTGTTGTTATTATTGTGCAATCTGGAAATCGCATTGCAAACAGCTGGAGCAGTCGAGAGAGCTTCCGCAAGCTCATGCGAAACAGAATGGAAGTGAAACATACGATAAGCGCGTCGGGCAGGCAAGCCATGTGCACTTGGGGAAAGGGTGTCAATGGAAGTACAAACTTTATAGATACGAAACGCACACGCACGAGGAGCGAACATCAAATGTCGGAACTTGAGAAAATCGTGAGACGAATTTTCCCAGCAGACACAGAGGTACGTTCACAACTCGAGGTTGCCAGCTTTTCAATTCAGTTCGAGTCACACAGCGGAGTGGACGTTTTACTCTTTAAGTTGCGACCGCGCGCTAAACTTTTTAATAAACGCGCCCTCACGCTAACGGTAGTTCTAAGCCACTAAAATAGATTCATTTTAATGAAAGACTAAGAAATAATCGAACTGTATCAAAGAAAACTTTTTGTTCATAGTCTGTGTGTTGTTCGTGGTTCATTTTTGTACGCGACTCTCTCTCTCTCTCTCTTCTATCTCGCTCCTTCCGAAAATACATTTTGAAAATGCAATAAATTATTTAAGGCCTTTATTTCGTTTCGCTTTCGTTATTACTGTGGCTCTTGTTGTTGCTTTCGCTGCGCTCGCACTTGGCCCATTGGCCCAGTCCCAGCGCCAAATTGAGAATTGTTGGCCAGTTGCCTCCAGCGAAGCAAAACAACAACAAACATTACCCCACCGACGACAGGCACATACGAATACCGAACAGCGAACAGCGAATAGCGAACACGAAACACCAAACACCGAACACCGAACACTGAACACCGTGCACCGAAATCGCGAATGGAGACCACAACGAAGCGTCATTCATCAGTCGCGCGAGAGCAACTGACCGCATCTGTTGTACATCTTCCCAAACAGGTCCAGTCGATTGTCATCTGTGAGATTGAATCATTCGCGAGTTTGAACTGCAACTGCAACAACAGCACAGCCTCGAACCAATTCAATTAAACAAGTGAGAGAAATCAGTCAGCGAAACATAAAGAGTAGCTGACTGAAAGGCCGCTCGCCGTGTGCCGCTTGCAGCTAGTTGCTGTATTTTTTGCCTGCCTGGTTACAGGTGAGTTTGCCGATTAACTGCCCACTAAATGCAGCTGTATATTCGACTAGGCTAACTGACCCAATTGCAGTGGAAAACCAAAATCAATTTTCATGTTGTGCATGTATACAGGCCAATACAAAAATGAATTTAACTAAAAACTTGAGAAACACAAAAGTATATGTTGAACTGCTTTAAAATTAAGAGTCTTAAGAGTACAAAAACAATTCTTCTCACATAATCTTCTATAAACGCAAAATGCAAGCTGCGGTACTATGTAGCAGCTGCTTCACCTGACCTATTTATGTGTTATCAAAAGCCCAGTGCTTCTGCAGGTCGCCCAATTAGTTGTTAATACCTGGCTGGTTTGATTGTTACAAATAAAACTTATACATTCCAAAATATTAGTTTACTTTAAATACGTTATGGTAATTATAAAAAACTTGTATGGTTTTAAATCAAAATGTTTTCCAAAATACTTTAGTTTGGTCACAATACATATTGTAGTTATTCTTAAACTATAGGAATTATTATATCCTGTTCATTACTCAGCTGTCTTAGATAATTTCGTTGTCATGTGTTGGATTTAAAATAGTGAAGATATTTAGCTCGCATGGACGATTTCAAGTTTGAATTCAGCAGTTCAACTGCTTGTAAATTATTATGGCAGCATATTACGTATACGCCCCAATACATAAAGTCAGCCGCAGAAACACCGAGCAAGGAAATGCCATTTGCACAAGTGGTCAATGTAGTTCCCCCCAGTTGCGTTTTATCTAAAATTGCATGAACTACTTCAAATGACACAATTAAATCGCAATCGACGAGACGCCTTTCAGCTCCGAAATGCAAGAGCCCTTGAAATGCCTTGAATGTCATTTGCTGTTCCCTAAGCAGAAGTGCAGTGCACTCAAGAAGACACGGATATAACCCTTATCTTAACCATTTTGCGAGTAGTAAAGCGCCGCTCCCTATTTCGTATTTTAGTTTTAGGCTTCGCGCACTGATGAAACACAAATTTTTGTTGGGTCTGGCTGTGTGTCCTGTGTAGTCTGTTCGTCCTGGTCCTTGGCTAACTTTTTGCAAACGCAGAGATAAACGGGAAAACGCACGTTTTGTTTTTGTTGTTTTGCTTACTATTTGCGCAAACATTTTTATTCGATTTCATTCTTGCTTAACGGGAATTCCTTTTTGTGCTTTTTACTTTTTTGTTTCATTTGTTGATTTGATTTCCATGTTAATTTCAATGGCGAAGTCGGATCGATATTTCCTTTTTGTGAGGGCCCCCTAAAAGAAAAAGATGCCGAAACCCACTTACAACTACGCTTACACTCGCCCAAGTGTCGCCGCCTGCGTGTGGGAGCAGCAAGTACGAGTATTTATGGCATTTATGCTAATTATGCGAACGCCTGACAAACACGCCAAGAGGGCGACCCAAACAGCCAGCATAATGCCATGAAGCATTGTTTCAACAACAGCCGAAACTGGTTTGAGTGGTGCTCCTTGCGTATGCGTAATATTTGCTATTTCGCTTTATTTTTAGACATAAAACAGAAATGTGCTTTGAATCTGGCAGATACATGCAGCGTAGGGATTTCTTGTAAAAATACAAAGCTGATGCCTCGTTGTTGAAGCTGTGAGCTCTTCAAAACCTGCGCGACCAATAAAATGTACTTGTAAACAAAAATATAAATGAGACATCGCTACAGATGATTTTTCTTGAGCAGATCGATTGCACAGCAATAAAGTTAAAATATAAATTTATTATTATAAAAGGATTGATGGCCGAAAATGATTTCGTGGCGTAAGCGAACTCAACAAATTGCCTCAATAAATCACAATTTAGTGTAATTTAGCACATAAGTATAAATTTCTAATTTCATCTTGAATTTTACGTTAAGAATTTTGATTTTGATTAATATTCAATCAGTTAGCCCAACTCCTAGACTTACGCTTATCCAGTGCCTAACTCAGCTTAAACAAATTGTTTGACAGGATACTTGTTTTGTGATTTATGTGCCACGCCTTCTGCACTCAATTTTGATACTTTTGCTGGCATAAAAATGGTCATTTTGACTTTTCCTCTGATGGGGGAAATTAGTTCATGTTACAGACTCCGCCCACGCTTTTAGCCGAAAAAATAATATACATAGCTCACGCACACACACGCATACACACAAACACGCACAGATGCCCCCAATCCGTTTGGCTTGTCATTTTGTTTTGCTTTACAGGCGGCTTTATTTTGTGTTTACTTTAATTTGTTTGTTTATTTCACTTTTCGCATAGTCACAAAGGTCAAAGGTTTGCCACATTTTTGCTTTGCTTTTCACTTTGGCCCTTTGGGCTGGTCATATGTTGCTAACTATGTCTATGTGTGGGTGTTTGGGTGTGTGTGTGTGTGTGTGTGTGTGTGTGTGTGTGTGTGTGTGTGTGTGTGTGTGTGTGTGTGACGGGCAGGGCTTGCGTTGCTCTTTAAATAAAAACTAGGATACATTTTAGACCTTAAGAGTCAATAATGCTTAAAAGCAATTCAACTTTATTGCAAATTTGTTCAAGAAGCTAAAGCATCTGACAAATGTGATGCCTTAGAGATTTTACTTCCAATCTAAAAATCGTAATACGTGCTACGCACTGAAATTCTGTCTGCTAATATTTATGGGCATTATACACTAGAGCTTAAAGGTCGAATGTAGTCCTGCATTTATTCCCAGCCCTCTGGATCTTTCCACTGGAAGTGACAATTATGCTTTTCATTTCACCATTAATTACATTTATCAAATCGGAACCCAAGACTTTGACATATTTACGTTTATATGCCAATATTTTGTTATCACTGACAAAGCCAGAAGATGAATCGCTGTTATTTTGTAAATGTCGGCAATAAAATTAGCTTAAATAACGTTTATTCAGCGCATCGAGTTTCACAGAGTGGTGAAGACGTTGAAAGCACAGTGGCGCGAGGAAGCCTTATAAAATATTGTGTGGGTGCACAAAATTGCCAGAGACAATAAATGAAATGTTAACAGGAGCATAACGACGCTTATATACACTTTCCGCCTTGAGGAAAATACTTTTGGATTCGAATTAAATACATTCAAGACTTAGCAAAATTAATAAAATCAAATGGTATACAGATAATGTGAACAGTTGAAAAAAATGGGATTCCTTTAAAACTTAATGGATATTATTAGTAACTGTAAATTTATTTATTTCATTTTTTTACTGTGCGCATATTGTAGTGCTATAATTCACAAACCGTCGGTCATAATGTTATGAACCATCGCCAGATCTTATAAGAGCTCTCGACAGGAAGTCCAACGATATCCGAGTATAAACACCCACGCAGCCCTATCAATATGATTGGATCGTGGTGCGTGGAAGAGTGTGTGTGTATGCATGACCTCCACATGATTCCATACAACGGTAAAAGCCCCGATGCCCGCTATATGAATATGCTAATTTGTGTGTCAACAGATTGACAGAATGCTTGTTGCCATCCTTAACTTATAATTTATGCAAGCTTTAAATAAATTTAAGCGTGACACATTTATGATAACGTCCTGCCTGAGGGACTTTAATAAATATGCAGCCTGTGGCCTCAACTAACTATACTAACTACTGGCCTAACTAGCCAGCTAGTTGCTTCCTCCTGCGCGTTCTGCTTACCGTTAGACGCTAATTGCAAAATGTTCAATAGGTTCTTTTTTGCTTTTCTATCACAAGTACTTTGCATATGGTTTCTCAACTTACTTCTAATATTTACCAATAAAAACATGCAAAGCAGAAAAAATGGGTAGGGAAAATGTGTGACAGCAAAGGTAAAATTAAAACTGTTAGTATCAACAGCACCATCTGCTACCGCCTGGTTCATTATTGTGTAAACTCGCGAAGAGGTAAAGAAAAAAAAACGTTTGTTTACAGCAAAGTTTGTGTAAAATAAATCTATTGTGTCAGTTTGTTTGTGCACTATCCAATAAAAAGCTTAGGGCTTCAACATTTACAAATTTAATTAATATTTGTTTATTTGCATATTTATTTGCTATGAATATGCAAAAGTACTTGTGCAGCGAATATTGTATATTTATGCATCATCATCATGCGCATGTATGGAAGCTTATATAGAGGGTTAGGCAACTTTAATGAGTGTTTTCGAAATGTTTCCGTCTATCGACAAGTGCAACATGACAAGAACAACTTCCGTTTCCGCAGCACGTAATCTGAAACATAAATTGCATTTCCGCTTCGTATTGGCAGCAAACGAAAAGCATGCACAGATTTACAATTTATAGCAATTACTCCTTGAACTAATGCACACGAACACACTTACACATGCACACAGACACACAGACACACACACACACTCACACACGTCTGTGTAATTATAAAATGGCAAATGAGCACTTCCGGTTTGTCGCACGCAACAGGAACAACAACAGAAGGAGTTCCATGTACTTATTGGCTGGCAATCAAAATGACCAGCGGATAAAATTGTTTAGGGACCCGCTGGGCTCACGGTGAACTGGCCAAATTGTTCGCACATTTCCTAGCTGGCTATCAACAGTTGCCGGCTCGCAGCTGGTGCCAGCAAAATAGTAATGGGAAGGGTTGGGAGGAACCATGGGAGGGAAGAACCCATTATCTGTAGTCTGTTGAATGGCTCAGTTTGCACAGGTGCACAGGTGCACAGTGACGACATTATTACGTGGTTGTTGTTTTCTGGCCTGTCGTTTGGCTTAGCAGCTAATGGACTCAAATTGTCCTCGTGGCTTCCGCTTTGCATATTTGGCTCTTTTGTTTGTTTTTTTCCATTACCTTCATTTTGGTTTTGCTCTGTTTTCTCAATTTAGGTCTCATGCGGGGTCAATCAACGTTTTCCGTTTTGAGATTTACTCGGATTTTGTTTGGCTTTTGCTGAAAGCATTTCAATTATGAGCAAGCTGCTGACGTACTTTCGGGCTCAACTGGTCGAAGTGTTGCGTATACGAAGTCAGTGAAAACTATTCATTAAAAAAGTTCAAGTCTTACCGCGGTAGCTAAAAGATCTTAGAAGATCATTCTGCAAGATTATCAATGAAGAAGACTATGCAAATATGCAAATATGGTCATAAAGAAAGATACAGAGGTTACCAGAAGTTACTAGAAGCCTAGATATCCTGCACTCTGATGGGACGCAAGCCGCAACCATAGTCATCATTCCATTGGAGTCTTATCTGCAGATTCACAAGGAGACCGGATACAAGCTAAGCGCATTTGGGCCATTCATGAGTTGGGAAGGACACACATATAAACGACTACCTATAGACAGCTCTCTTGCTCTCACTCTTACCATCATTTTACATTGGCCAGAAAGGCAGTACAGGGCTAAAGCGATGGGTCGACAATAGCTATATACACATAGATGCAACACAGGTACTTGAATTCAGAACAGCGTGAACATACATACATATGCAAATCACTGGGTTATTGTAATATCTAGCATAATTACTTATCCACAATATAATCGCTCTGACCCCATGGGCAGAAAGTCAACGAATATGTATTTGCATAATCCTGCAAGCAGTTTCCAAATGGAATTAGCAAGAGTTTGCTTTCGAGTTTGTTTCTTGGCAATGAGGATTAGCAGGTGGTTTGCATGTTTGCGCTCAGTCCCATTTAAATTGCATATTTATGCCACTTTTATGACTTTTGGGTACACTCGTTGCTTTGCACTTTGCTTATCTGGTTGGAAATATTCCTCCTCTCTTGTCTTTTTAAACATTTTTATGGTTTGCTATTAAGCGATATATGTTCACTAAAACTATTTAATTGAGTTTTGAACAATATTTTAATGACTTATGGTATGATAGATTCTCCAATCCTTACTAACTTTCCGATTCGTCAATTGAAATTTACGACTTGTTATTGACTTGTCATTCAAAACAGTATTTCACATTTATCGCAGAATTTGTGGATGAAATTGATGGCATCAGCGGCGTCAGAAAACCACTGCGAGCTGCTCCAAAACCACTTCTGCGGCTATCCATAATGCGCGTAATCCTCTGGGTACCCAAACTGAATGACAGTAATTCACTGTTAGTCTAAGACAGACCTAGAGAAAGACGGACAGTATGAGGAAGAGGAAAGGGTAGCGAAGGGGACATTGGTTGATATCAATGTGTGTATCTTGATTATGCATACGCAGTGTGGTTCCACCGCCTCAGTTGGCTTAAACAATCCACAGCTGTTGGCCAACAGGCGGGCAAGCCCTAAAAACAGATTTCATCATTACTCATTTACATATGCGACCTCATTAATTGGTTAGGTTGCCCGCTTGTAAGTAATTTATATATGTATATTGTGCGTGTGTGCGTCGAAGGATTTATGTATAGCGCATTAAACGCTTACCCTAGTGCAAATTGAATGCATACACAAACAGCTCTTTAATCATATGTTAATCATTGTTATTCACGAGAAATAGCAATATTTAAACGCGTCTGACATTCTATGGGTCGAATAAGTATTTGAGTAGCAAGCTAGTTAGTTATGTCAGAGTTCTCCTTATAAGTCATCAATGCTTAAAATTGCGCAACGATTGCGTCAAAAATAGGGAAGATTTGCGTCATTTTATATTTTGAATAAACAGGTGTGAACGGAATAAAGTAACTAACAAAAATTAAACTTACAAAGTTGATAAAACTTAAATAAGGAATAAAAGATGAGGAAATGGACCAAAAAATGAACCACCCCCAAATCGGCTTTCAAGTGGATTTTTAACATGCTTTTTTCCAAAAAAAAGTAAATAATATGAAAATTTAAAACATTTATAAAAACTTAAATTTGGAATAAAAGATGCCAAAATTGACTCTTGACGAAAAAAAATATATTCATTTTTGAAGGAAGCGTCGAAGATCCTCAAAAGTTACCTCCATTATGCAAAACAAATATAAACTAGTGATATCTATCCATAGACTCGAAAAGAGTATAACATCTTCAGCACGCCGAAGATAATCCTTCCCCACTTGTTTTGCTTCATAAAATGCAATCAAATGATTTCTAAATAAGAATACATGGAATTATAGTGTGCTTTTCTAATTTAATATACCCAAATTTGTAAATAACTGCTGTCATGAAATGAGAACGGTTCATTATTGAAGCTCTAGACAGTTCCACAGGATGATGATTGATATATGTTAATCTTAAGGCTGAATAGTTGACATGTAAAACAAAAGCGAGGACAACTGTCAGCATCATTGTTGGACAATTCCACATAAACAATCAAAAGCACTTTCCTCTCCTCCCACCCTCTACAGCCAACAGTTTGAGGTTGGCCATTAGAGCAGAATGGTCGAATAATTGACCATTGTGCTGGACAAGTGCCATAGGCTCCCAGTATCCTGCAGTTGCCTTGCTTATGCTCCACGCTGTGCTGACAGACGTCATCAGTCTCTATCTCACTCTTTGCTTGTGTGTGTGTGTGTGTGCGCGGGCCTCCAGCTCTGCTAATTAACTATGCGCGGTCCTGACAGGAAATGTGCTAACCGTCAGCCGGATTTGGGTAATTAATCTCTTTACCGGCCTGGGCCGAAACTGAGCGCGCATTTTGATGCGAATTTTGCCGGTTGTGCTGGGTTAGCTTGCTGAATGTGTGTCAGGGACGGTTAGAGGCATCATGTCCTTGGAATGCAACATTCGCAAATTAAATACAAATATATGCAATGTGTCAGCTCAAATCAAAAGCCGTCAGACGGCGAAAAAAAGTAGGCCAACGTTTCAAATGACAAACGAGAGGATAACAAACAGTGCACAGGATAAGAGTAAACAGAGACAGATTTACTCGTCAAAATACACTGTACTGAGCCAAAGGAATGATGGAGTCATGCATATGGCTCAATACCGTGTGGTTCTTATTCTTGTGGAACATTCTTTCTGATGGTAGCAAATTTACTGAATTTATAGTCTCATATCTGTTACTTGTGTAAAAGCCTCACATGACGCAAGCAACTTTTCAATTTTGACAAAAACAAAAAAAAAATCACCAAAAGTTCGCCATTGGCATTAAGAGGACGAGCCGCAGGGGAGGCGGACAGGGAAAATGTACTGCCAGGAGAACTTCTGTTTTTGCCGTGTCATAAAATAATAAAAATGTGTGTGGCGCACACATTGGGAACTCAAAGCGATTTCTGCGGAATTCAATTTGGTGTGTGGGTAAAAAAAAACGTCAGCAACAAATACATACACGAAAATCGTCAACAAGGACATGAGGCGCCAACCAACTGGCAGCCACATGCCCACAGTTGAGGCAGGATGCAGGACAAAGGACACAGAACGCGGACACAGAACGCTGACAGCAAAAGCTGACGTTTTAATGAAAATAAATTTGATCAACACTTTGTTTGCTCTGTTTGAATCCGCGTGCAATCCGATATTGATATCTACGTGGCAGCTCTTTCACTTGCATTTGCTTATTTGTGGCAGAGCGAATGAAATCGAATATGAAAATGATTTATTCTGGCGTCAGTTGAAGTCGATGGAGTTAGGAACTGAAAAGCTGGCCTTTCTTTGAATTCTTTTCCCACAAATCATTTTTTCTTAATAGTATTGCCGACTCAGAAGGATATTTATTTAGGACCGTAAGCTCTAAATTGTTTTTCACCTTTCAACTTCAACTTGTCGATTTAATAGAAAGACCAACTAGAAAAATTGTACTAAATTCGAAGTCAAGCACCTGAACAACTCGCAGCCTTAAGCTGAAATGTTTTGCTGCAAGGTGGCCTTGGCTTGAGTTCGCATTGTGCATTGTGCAATATGTTAAGAGACGACAAGCAAAAAGTCGCACCCTCCCGCAGCTCACTGCCAATTACAAATGCCACCAGGCAGGCATATAGTATACACACATAGTTGTGCAATCAAACAGACCGTGAATAATCAAAAAATACACAGAAAGCTCGGCGGACGCGGCCTGTCACGACGACAGCAGCTGCCACCACAGGAGCCCAAAATTTACGAGTACATATGTATATCGACACAAAGGCAACACAAACAATGCTCAACGTAGCCAGGTACATACGGACTCTACTCGGCGGACGATGGTCAACGGTTAGTTGGTTGGCTGATGAGCCAGGGGACGGTTACCGCCTGCACTTCCGGTGCATGCGCCACTCCAGCATGACCTGCTCCTCCTGCTCTGCCTGCTGCTCTGCCTGCTGCTCTGCCTGCTGCTCTGCCTGCTGCTTTTGCTTTTATTACATCCGGCAGCTGTTGCGGTTGCGGACACAGCGCTGTGCCGGAGTGCGGAATCGTGTAGAGTGCCGGCCACGTCATGGCGACGAATTCCGAGTTCACATCCGTGCCAGGTCTTTGTGATTAGCACATGGCCATTACCGGAGCGAGCGCGCCTTCTCCGACAATAAAGTCGGTACATTTCAAATCGTTTCTTTTACGAGATGTGCTCAGCAGTTATCGCCCAAACGAAGTCAGCCCGCTGGTCTATCTGGTCACCTTATTGTACACGCTCACAAATGCATACACAGATTAGAATCTTGACCTGCGTCAACCCCAAACTGAATCATGCCGATACTTTCGGGACCCATCACATTTTACCGGCGACATTTCTACTGGTATTTTTAATTTTTTTGGCTTTGCTCCATTTTGCTCGCAATCAGTCGTTTAAATTTGATTTAATTAATCTGCGTCTGCCATTTGCTTTTCCAATTACGCTTCGGAGCGCTCTTAATCTCTGTACTCTATTTAATTGTGTTTTAGTTGAATTTTCAATAATTTACATACCTTTTTATGGTTATCGCCGGCGTCCATTTTCAGCGCAGACCTGTGCGGAACTGACCAGCATTGAGGTTTATTTATTTCATTTACATTTCTCATTATTCTTTGGCCGACGCTTCTCGCCATTTTTCTTTGCCATGGCCATTACCATTGCCATTTGTTTTCCTTTCCAGCACGCAGCAGGCGGAAATGCCTACAGTTTCATTTCTGTGCGAAAAAAAAACTCAATATAAGCACTCAATAAGATGAGCTGCCTACTTCCTTCAAACATAATACCATGCCATGTCGCATAGAAAGAAACTTTGAAAACTTTCGAAAGATTGATAGGATTTTGAGCTGTCTATGAGGCGAACTCAAGAGAAAAGCCTTTTTCATTTATTGATAATCTTAAGAGATTCTGACCAATTAACTTTTAATAAGAGAGGGCAATTTATACAAAATTAGTAAGAGGTTCACTTAATGTCGTAGCATTCATAAACATTGATGTCAAATTGTGTGAGCGCATATGAACGCAGTGTGGCGTAAGTAGTAGCAAGCAGCGATAATTAATGTAATTAATTAATCGCTTGAGCGTAATGTCCTTCTAACAACGCACGGAATTGAGCACTTTAGTTGGACAAAACTTTCTGCCACAGAATTATGGGTTTACACGCAACATCTACGAGAGTGCCAAAAACTTTCCACACTAGTGAAGCCATCAAATGTGTGTTTGTGTGTGTGTGGGTGTGTGTGTCTGCCACACCTTCTGCCCCTATCCCATTTGGGTTTGGAACAAAGTTGATTCGACTGGCGTCGGGACAAATCACGCTGGCTAGCTCAACATGACAGCCAGTGATGATAAATGAGCAGACGCCGAATGTGGCACAGTTTCGGTCGGTCAACTGCACTTGCCACACAGTCGATTTCAAGCTATAATTTACTTGCGTGGCAAGCAGGCAGTTTACTACATTTTGTGTGTGTGTAACAACGCATTATTGACGTTTTTATTAGGCCACTTTTCGCCCATAAAGCAAACTTGTTAATTCTCACCATATGTTCAGCACTTGCTCACACCCCCAACAAATATTTTGGAAGCCGGTTGGAGTAAACAACGGGGCATAACTTGATGCAAATGGCCACCTGGGGAATGGTTTTGGGGCTTGTTATTCTGTTGTTGTTTTTGTTGTTGTTGAGTCACAACATGATTACAGTTTGGCAATTGTAATTTTTATGTGATGCCCGTCAATTACTTCTGTTTTGCATACCATTTGCATGTTTCATTTGATTAATTGCTGAGTGTGAAAACTGTGTGATTTGTACACTCTTACAGTAGGTATTATATTGTCAAGAAATATGTATTGGCGGTGGAAGCGGATGATGTTTTAAAGGAAAGAAGCAATAACAAGAACAATCGTTATATGCACGCCTAGGATTAAAAGTAGTCTCTTTTATTAAGTTTGACATGGCCGATTAGCTTTTCGCCCTGGTCTTTAATTTTCCATAAGGTGCCATGAATTTAATCAAAATAAGTTAAGCGACTGGCCAGAGTTTGGCACATCTGCATACATCTGTGTGTATTATCTGGGGCATTGCTGGTTTGGGGGGATTACAGACTGTCTTGTCCCTGACGTGTCCCCTGTATAAAGTTCAAAGTTCAGGCGCGTGCCGAACGACGCAAGGCAACACGAAACTGAGAAAACATGACTGGTATTTCCGAGACCAAAATCAACAGTTTGCCATCTGCTCATCTTCTGCCCACGTTGTGTGAATACCAAAAGCGAGCAAAAAATTTCAGTAAATTCGAAATCTTCCCTCTCCGCAGACTCTGTCATCTTTGCACAGCTATGCTATGATAATTTCACAGGCGACGCAATGAAACATTGCGAGCACTCTATTGAGCAAGTCCTCGTAAATCAAATGCAGTCATTTTGTTGGCACACGCCTACGCCAAAGCTTATCCCTGCCCCGAAATGTTCGCACTACTCTCAGCTGGACGTCGTTCTTCTAAGCTTGCCACGAAATTAAGTGCTCTTGAAATTCGATGAGGAAAGCTAATCTGTCGGCTCACTCAATCAGCAGGAGCGATGATGTTGGCGCCATTGCTTACATTCCGCCAATAATATTTAGTAAAACAAATCAATGAAGCGTAATGACCCGGATATTCATGTAGGCATTTAGCTTATTAAATGGTCGACTACATAACGGAAGTTCCAAAAGTAACTAAACTTATATTTTTCCGAAATCAATAAGAAGACCAAGCTAAGAACTCCGATGAATTGTTAATTAGGTGCCATTCCTGAAACTCCCATAACAAAACTTGCCAAAACTTATCCGATTTTCGTTTCCGATGCAGTTTTGATCATGGTTCAGCGTCTTTATTATAACTGCATTTAATTTTGAAGCATTTTTCAATTTTCGATGTTTTCCTAAACACAAGTCAAAAATATAGCCAACATAGTTCCTAGAAATGCTTTTCAAACATTTATAACTCTTATAACTTATAACCACTTATAACTTATAACCATAGCTTTGTCAAAACTGAGCCGATTTTCGATTCCGAAATCTTTTTCATCCTGGCTTGTCCTGCCAATATATTCTGCCATAATAAAAATATTGGTTCAAAATCGCACGTTGGCATGTACCTGCAGTAGAATACTGAATTTTACGTCGAGTTTTAAAAAAAATTTAAAATATCCATATATAATTTCATTTAATGAGCTTCAAAATCTTTTGAATTAATTAAGGCTAATATTTTCACTTCCATTTCAGCCGACCAACTGTGACGTGCATAAATGAAAGAAACGTGCGATGCAACTGAATTCAAGCAAACATACTGAAACGCACTACTGGATTGTAAGTAGTATAGCTTATATTACCTTGAACTTGTCTTCTCTTTTTGTGCCTTATTCTTACTATAATATTTACGACGAAAAACCAAATCGAAAAATCGTATTCTGAGTCAAGTTTCAGCCACACTGCCCGCAATGATGGCGCCATTAATATTTAGCAAAGTAAAACCACGCTATAATTCGCTGGCAAAGTGCAGGATGCATGATAGAGTCGAAAAGGCTGACGCCACATTGCTCCTGGCCCCCGCCCGCCAACAGATTGGCAGGCTGCCATATCAGATGAAATCATACCATCGAAGGGGCGAAGACAAAAGCCGCCAAGCAAAATAGCTGACGATAGAATTGTATTGTGCTGAAATTGTTGGAAAATCACAAATTGCCGACCCATGTGCCAGACCGCTATGATTGTTTCATTACCGAGTTTTCCATACACATTATACCCAAATATAACTGAAACTGTTGAACCATATAATGAGAGTTTCAAAGGCCAATGCACTTAATTAACTGCTCTTACTGTTCCGATTTGCTGTGGAAATTGTTAGTGATTGTGCACATAAAAGAAGATTGGCATGTTTATCTCGGCCATCCTGTTTCGAGCTCAATTTAATAAATCATCTGGCTTGCCAAGTGAATCGACAGACTCAAACTGATTTCTATGACCATGTCACACACGTTGGCTTCACTATGACCCAAAACCCAAAATCCAATGCATTTGACATCTTGCACTACAAAATTGATGATGTGCTGTCCCTGGTTGCCCCAAAACACCAAGATAACTGTGAAATGATAGAAACCTTTTTGGCTAAACTTTTTATAAACTTGGCAAGCGGGGCATTATTTACAAAACTTTATGAACCCAATAACTTTGCCATAAAGCTGTCCAGTGAGTCAATGACACTTGAGATTTACATCCACCTTTAAGTCAATCAATCAAGGGTATTCGACTAATCGCTTGCTATTAACGAAAAGCCTAAACCAGTCAGGGACCGTAAAAATAATTATTTGTAAATGTGTAAACAAAGAAATATAAAGAACGCCTATACAAATTCTTGAAAACATACTACAACAAAAATCATTACTATTTAATTTAACCATTTTTTATTTCTACCCCTTTCAGACCTTTTTTTGGTGTGCCTTGGGAGGTATAATATTAGGTGGAATCGTAGTCATCTCATACTGGATAAGACGATGCAGGTATGTAAACTTTTATCAGTCCTGTCAATGCATTTTTGTATATCTGCGAAATTTGACCAAACAATTGTGAAAATTGGGACGAGTGAGAGACACTGGAAAAAACACGTATTTCGTGTCGTCCATTTTCCAGAGGCTTAAAACTGTTAAACGGTGCTTAGTTTTTGAGGTATGGTTAAATTGTCATCGCACTTAGCCATGCAGCACGTGACTGTCAAAGCGCCATGTGAATCGGGCAGGCAACGTGCTGTCCAAAGGGGGTCCAAAGAGGCCTGTGACTATGACAACGGGAATGAGAACGAGAACGAGAACGACGATGAGCCCCACGTGAAGAGTGTGCAATCGGAGAGGTGGGGCGAGAGTGTTGGGGCTGCATCGCATTCAAAGACTGGGCGACATTAGGAATGACAAAGGCCGCCTGCCACTCGGCCGGACGGAAAGCCAACTGAATAATTCAAGTTGGCAATTGGACTGGCTGCGAACAATTAAGTTAATGATACAAGGTCACTGGAAGTAGGCACAGGGCTCAGCACTATCAAAAACAAGAACAAAACAAAACAAAAAGACCTACTAGTCAACCAAGAATGACGCAGTTGACATTCAAGCCACCCTGGGGGGAAGGGTGTGGTGACCACTAAGAGCACCGCCGAGGGGCCTATTACGATGGTTGGCGCCAGTTCGTCCCTACACTATACGTACACTATACACACACACACATACACACACACACACACAGCCATCAATTTATTAAAGGACAAACGCACAAAAGGACAACTGGCAACTGGCATGCCTGTTTGTGTGTGTTTTTCATTCCCATCGGCTGCGTTTTATTTCGTGTCTTTCACGCGAAGCTAAGGCCGACGCGCCGTGTAATATATACACACATATATACAACATACGTATGTATGTCTTTATGTATATATAAAAACTTTTCCAATTTCCATATGGAGCACACAAAAGGAAACAGCAAACAGTAAACAAACTGAAATATTTGCATACAAACGAATGTCCTGCGACCAAAATGTGAGCACATGTGGTTATGCGGGTGAAGGTGTGGGCGGCGGGAGTTGTGGCTAAAGGCGATGGTCAACAAAGGTAAACAGTCGTTGAGCGGGTCATGATTAATGTGTCACGAAGAGGACAACGCGATCCATTGCCACCCACCAATTTAGTGACAAACAAAGCACAGTGGTACAAAGGCAAAACTACAACTTGGACATTAAAATAACCATTAAGGAATGTATGTATTGATATAGTAAAAACATTGCATAGGCTGTAGACCATATTCACAATTTTGTTATTAGTTTAAATAATAAAAACAACAGAGCTTGTGCTGGAGAGATTCTCGCATCAGTGTTGCCAACTCTTGAGCGGAAAAAATCTGTTCTTTAGAGGGAACACATCTTCTTCTTATGTATGGAAGATCGTTTCTAAGGCCACGATATCTTCGTCCACATTGTGGCCTTATGTTTTAGTTTTGTTTACAATATGCACATTTAAATGGGCTATCACTGCAATGTTAGGTCAAAACTAGTCTATTGACTAAATTAAGCTCTTAACTAACGCTGATGTGACGAAGTGTTGCCGTAGCAGTATATCTATGTGAATCCCAACGCTATCACAACGATCGATCAAACCAATTAAAACTGATTTACCATCCCACGGAAAGTAGCAGGGTAAATTATGCATTGTTATCCCATTGTCATGCCAAACAAGCTGACATGCCAAGTTCAAGAGTTCTGAAGAGGGGCCGTGCGACGAGGGTCAAACGAAGACGAACCAATGAAAAATGGAATGGAACTATGTGGAACTAGTGGCAATAACAACAAGAGCAACATGAGTCAGTTGGAAATTGTCATAAAAATTAAAAATCAATTTTTATAATCCAGTTAGAAGGGGGGCCGACAGGCCGAGAGCCAAGCCAACACAAACAAACCGAGACCTAGCTGATATGAGGCACGCAAACATATCGTAGAAGCCACCCACAACACACACACACAAACACGCACACACACACACACACACGCACACACACACACACACAGCTACAGAAGTAGTCACCCAACTAGACACACAGACGGGGGCACTTTGGACATGGCATCGGACTGGAATAAAGAAAAATTTCATACTTTTTTGCTTTAACCGAAACGGTGTTCGAAATTTACCTTCATTAACAGACGACCCGACGAACAGCGTGGCCGCGTTTGTTTAGCTAAAAGAGCTCCTACGGCTTTTCACGTGCGTGTTAATAGAGCGACAAAGCTGAAAACTGCAAACTGTACAAATTGCCGACGCTACACGGAAAGTTGAAGCCAAGTTATAATCCGCTGAGTGAACTAGTTAAATATTTATTTCGATTTTCGCATAATTTTCATAAGAAATGACAGCAACGTTGATAATGATGCGATCCCACACTGTGCATCTCTTGATAATGCTGATGGAATGAGCACGGATATTTAATACAACGCGCAGGTGTATGTTTTCAAGTGTCAAGTGTTTAGCTGCAAAGTCAATTTCGTTTCATGCCAATCATTAGCTGAGCAAACCAGAATTCTGAACCCTCCTAGGCTACAACTAAAATCCAACCATCATCATTTTTAATGTGCAATTCAATGTTTGGCCTTTTGACATTTTGATAGCTGTAATAACTTGGCTTGGATAAGTATCGCAGTTATGCTAATACAAGTGGTTTTAGTGCCACGTGGTGTTTCTATTTAAACATAAGAATGACTTGGAAACGAACAGTCAAGTTTTTATATGATTATCAATGAGAATGCAAAGCCGAAAATCTCTTGCCAAAGTTCAAATCTATCCTATCAATAACTACAACAAATAAATAAAATTAGCAAAATAATATTTGTCATTAGATAAATAGAAGCCCTCATAAGGGACTTTATCGAGCAACTTAACATTTTCTATTCATAGAATGATACATGACTAACTTTACCAAATTTCTAATCCTCTTAAGCTCTCCCAAGTTAAATAGGAATTAGGGTCTTGTACACTTAACTAAGCCCGTTTAAAGCCAGTTGGTGATATAGACATAGAACACAAGAACACAAATGTAAATAATTTGCCTTTGGGCTATGCTATCTATACAAAAATAATAGCAACAACGATATTTGATGAGTCTAACAGTTTATAGAACGCTTCACTTTATGAAATATGAAACGCTCGTTAATTCTTCAATCTCTTGCACCCGCAAATCGCGTTTCGTCGGTGCCATTTCGTGCCACAAACACATTGACAATTTAATTTGCAAATAGTACAACAAAGTGACAGGATAATGCAATAATCGAAATGGCTATAAACTCGTATATCTTGACACAGCCTTTGACTTGACTCCAACCAAGCAATTCGTATATGAGCAATTACAACAACGAGCAAATATACACAGAGGAGACAGGGCAACGAGCTGGCAAAATAGAAATTGATTCGAAAATTTGCCTGCCGCTCGTCTCTTTCAACTTGACACCAAACCATGCCAAACGGAAGGCCAGCGACTCACGACGCACACACCTGGCGCAAAAAGAAAGGCAAGAAAGGCAGACGAGACAACACAAGACAACACAAGACAGCACAGCACAACACAGCAAGAAGACAACACAAAAGAAAATCAATAAGCCTCAAAAACAAAAACGCCAAAAGGTAGCAAAGGTTTGGCGAATGTCGAGCATTTCGCACGCCTGATTAGATAAATGGTATGCGGGATTTTAGGGGGCGTATTGGGGCTGTTCCTACACTTGCGGTCAAAATAATAGTAATGGCTGCAAACAAGTGTTGCCAATATATTATTAAACACTCAGAACAAGTTTTGGGAACATTGTCTGTTTTGTAGCCTTTATAAGTGTCCAATATTCATTATATTGACTGGAAATGATAAGTTGATATAATGGACTATATTTGTGTACTAATTTGATAATTGGCTTCAAACCCATTATAAGCAATAGCCCCAACACAAGGGCGAGTTAACCAAGTTTTGCAGCTCGCTAGAGAAGTCGATATTTAAGATCCCCTTACGGCCCCACAAAGCTCCCAATGATTATTTGGTTTGATTTCAGAAACTAACTTTCAACGTAGTGCCACAAATATTGTTGAGATCGGGAAGCATTCTTGGTTTTACTTAATAAATACATCACAATTATTTTGACCGCAACTGTACGTCTGGAGGTTTTCTTTTTGGACGAGCCTCAAATACGATTAAATCAACAGACAACACTGCAACAACAATGCAAGCAAAAAATAAAATGTAAAATTAGAATTAGACAATTAGACAAATGGCGAAGAAGCCTCAGGGCTAAGACACGTGCAAGGCACATTTTTTAGGGTTAGGCGGGGGTAGAGGGGAACAACAGGCTTATGTGGCATATAGTTCTCAATGTCACAGTACACACACATTACACACACGCGAACAGCAAATGGCGGCTCGGTGCGGCAAACGGGGCGTATGATTTATTTAGCCGTCCATTAAAGTTCTTGTCATTCTGTTGCAATTGTTGTTGTTACTGAGGCTTTTCGCATGAAGGATTTTAGTTCAACCGCCCGCGTTGACTATGTGTTGCCATAGCATTGGGCTTCAAAGTTTAGCCAATGTTTTGGTTTCTCACTTTTCAAGTAATAATTTTGAAATAATAATAGATTTTACGTGCGAAATCCTTATTACTGGGAAAGTAAACAAAATACCGTATACAATTACATATTTTTGGCCTCGATTTATCTTTATTTTCTATATTTGTTTGGGTTCGAGTATGAAATTATTGTAACAGGCGAATTTTTAAAATCCGTCTAAAACATCCCCTTATTGATACAATTAAAAAACATATTAAGAAAGCGTGATAGGATTGAGAGAGCTCCCAATATCCAACAGATAACAAAATATATCAATAACATCGTTTTATTTTCTAAATCTAAGAAAACTGCATAAAAAAGAACATAAATGAGTTGTGTCTAATATCGAAATTGATAGCATCCACAAAAAAAACTATTTTTATACTTTTATAAACATTTTAGTAAAAATGACCGCTCAATTTTCCCTATTCTTTTCCAATTACCAAACTGTATACAATGAATTCGAATAATATTATATTACAATCGAACTTCAGATATAGGTGTCGTGCATTGGACTATTGCAAACTTTGTTGCTTGAGCGACCGGTAGGTAAATTCGCAATTTGCTTAAAGCCAAAATGCCAAAAAGCCAAATGCCAAATGAAGAAAATATAAATTAGTCAGCAAACAATTGAGCTAATCACAAAATCAAAATCACAAAAAAGCAACAAAAAAAGCATTAAACCGAACAAAATGTTTAAAACCATTTTTAATTTATTCTCAAAACACAATCGTAAATTGGCTGTATTTTCACACACATTTTCTAAATGAGTTTTGGTTATCACGCATTTATTAGCAATTGAATCGCTTTTTATATACAAATATTAAAATATGCAACAAATTATATTGGCTGCAATCTAGTTTAGTTGATCAAATTCAAGTATGCAAAAAGTAAATCGCATGCTCTCTTTTGTTTTTATGGCTTTACAAAATTTTCAATATTCGAATTTGTAATTTTGATTTTGTTTTCTGTTTTCTGTTTTTTGTTTTTTGTTTTTTGGATTTATTGCTTTCCAATGCACAAGGCACAAATGGAAGCCTTGGCAAATGCTTTTGTGATTGTCATTCCCATAGTTGAACGCAAGCAAATATTTCATTACTTTCACACATACACACACACACACACACAGTGACACCTTATCGATTGCTATGCAATTGAACTGTGCAAATTGTGACGTCAGCAAATCATGAAAAGATGGAGGAGACACCTCGAATGCAAATGCAACATGCAGAAAAATATTTGATTTTCTTACTTTCGCTTTACTCAGTTCGTTTATTGTAATTGCCTTTCGTTGCTGTGTTTTCAACCGTTTGCCCCGAGTGCAATGGACAAAACGTTTATTAAACTATTACTGCATATTTCTTTCCATTTCTTTTGGCAACTCAACTTTTGTTCCTAACTACCAACAACATCAACAAATACAAAACAAACAACAACCACACACACTTGCTATTGGCACCGATTTGGGCCGCCTTGTCGCTAACAGGACACTTGCAGCGAAGTCGCCGCGCCAGCGCTCCATAGCCAGGAGCCGGAGCTTATCATCAGCTGCCACCCGCAGCCAATTCAGCCCGCAGTACAGAAAGTCTTCACCCGATCACAATCATCGACGTCGCCGTCGCCGCATGCTGCAGTGCATCAATTGAAGCAGCAGCAGTCCCTGCCCAACCCTCAGCCAACCGGCGAGCCGCACCTGCATCCGCACTCGCATCCGCACCATCACCACAACCACCCGCACGCCTCCAAGTCCGTGTCGATACTCGTATATAAGACTCTGAACACGGTGTTCAAGAGCAGCCGCAAGATCATCGTGCGTGTTTGTGAAGTGGCCAGCGCCAAAAAGTCCTTCACCATGTTCAAGTTCAACAAAGCTGCCCAACAGCAGCGACTTGATAATCGCGCTAGCGCCGTAACCGGACATGATTGTTTCGTCCGGCCACCGGTGCCGGAAAAGTGAGTTCATAATAGCAAACGACCAAAAACACAATTTGAAATCATTCGAATGCTCCAAAAATAGTGCAAGTGCCGCAAAAGCAATTACAAAGCTTATTTAATATCTTAGACTATATTCCCAAATCGTTCAAAGTTAGAAAGTATATTATAACATAGCTGAATCATTTTTCTCTTGATTATTTGAAAGATTCCCGAATCAAATTATGTTTCACTACTTTTAAACTCTCTCATATAAATAATATTGCCATTAATTTCACAATTGAATGAATTATAGTCTAAAATTAAATATATACCACCATGGCAATTCTCTTAGTAAAATAAAATAATCAAATATAAGACTAGCACATTTTTGAAATAAGTAGAAGATTATATTTCAATAAACCACACACTGCTTAGCTGGGAAAACAAATTTAACTTTCTACAATGATAAAAAAATATATTTATTCACTTTGCTTTCCTTAATTTAGAAAAATTTCCCAAAATCATGAAAAGGTTCAATATTTAATTTATCTGACTAATTGCCGCAGTTGTTTGCTTTGTCGACACTTTTGCTGCAAATGCAACTGTTTTTGTTTCTGAACATCAAATCACACATTTCACACATTGAATTTATCTCAAAAATACAAACATACCGAAAACGCTTTAGGAAAGTAAGACACATTATGAAGAAGCTGCACAAGGCGAATGGATTGAAGCGCTCCAATTCGGCCATCGAATTTGATGTCTCAGCGCTGACGGCCGCAAACCGACGCCAAATCTACAGTAGGTGAGTACATTAACTGACAACGCAGACTGTCGCAAATCACAAACATACACACAAATAGAGCAGAGTCCACAAATCTTGAGATGGGACGTGTGCACAGCTGTTCGCCAATGAGCTACTTACTACTACTACTTACGTAATCAATCAAATCAATGTACGCCACACAGTAACTGCACAGGTTTCTCATCAGTGTTATAATCTAATTTAGTTATAGTTTTAGTTGATATTCTATTGATGCTTATTCCAATCCAAATTCAAATTATACAGAACTAATGTACACTGAAACAATATCAAAATTCACTATTATCGTATATTTTCGTTATTTATATTTCCAATTTTTGCCTTCTATTTCCCAACAAATTTCTCGTACGTTATTTTCGCGTCCTTCTATTTACAGCAACCGGTCGGCCAGTTCGGAGCAAGATAACTCAGATCAGTCCGAGCACTCGGAGAAATCGCCACTGGTTAGCGCGAGGTTAGATAATCTTGCTAGGCTCTTTTTTAGCAAATCGATGCCAGCGGAAGCCGGAAGTAGAGATACCATAGATTCAGTACTAACAACAAGGTTGCATATTCAATTTATATGTACTATTTTATTTATAACCCCAACTAATTTCGTATCTTTGTATCTGATCACCACCCACCCAAAAAGACTTGAAACTCAATCATTGTATCCACATACTATACTACTTACTATATATAACATACAATTGGCATATTTCGCTTGAGTTCTTACGTTTCTTGTTTGCTCTTGCCGTTTTATTCAAATATATTTCAAGTGACTTTTCTTTAGTTTCGCCTTCTAGTTCTTGTTCAGTTTCTGTTTTCAGTTTTGTATTTTTTACCATTTTTGTTTCAATCGCTTTTTTTTGTAGTCCAAAAGCACTTTGCATGCTAAATAAATAGCGGCTAATGGCGTTCGCAATGCTTTCACGTAGATCTAGTGCACAGAAACCACAATTTATAAATAAAAAAACACTCCACAATTTGATCTTGATTTTGAACTTAAAGAGAAAAATAAACATTTTCAAGTGGATTTCCATAGACATTTATGAACTAACAATTTTGTGAAAATTAATTGAAATTCAACATACAAAGAAGTTTACTGAAATCGATTAACATATAACGATAGAGAATTCTTAATGGTAATGATTTTAAAGTCTTATGGTTTAAATTTCAAATTTATTCCAAAACCTCTTAATTTGAATACCACCTTAATTAAACAATATTTCCGTTGAGTGTACCAATGCATAGCTTAATATACGCTTTAAAGTCAAACCAGCAACTGCTTGCTTATCCAAAATGCGTATCAAAGGGTGCAAAATGCCGACGCACACATAAAAACGAAATTCTATGGGAGAGCTCTTTTTATAGAAATTAAATGTGATGATAAAATGCATTTTGTGTGCCATATGGTGTCGATGGGGAAAGCGGGGTGGGGTCAGAATTGCAAAGGTAAAAGTTGCCAAGGTTTTCACCTGCTCAAATTAGACGAAGGCACAAAAATTGCAAATTAAATTATCAACGTGGAAAATTTCGCTCGCAAAAGGGAAGCGGCGAGCATTGATAAAAGTCCCTCATGTGTTTGAATGCTTGGGAGTGTTTCTGAATACCTATGTGCTTTCGTGTGTTGTGTGTGTGTGTGTGTTTGTGTGTGTGTTTTCCAACCCACCGCTGCGTGCTGAGCCGTATGATGAATGTGCAAGCGAGCGTAAGCTTCAGTTCGCGTGTGTTGCTGAAAGCATCTATTTGTGTACGCGATTTTTCGATGAGTATGTGTGTCTGTGTGTGAGTGTGTGTGTTTGTGTGTCTGTATGTAACTGTATGTAAGTGTGTGGGCTTCCTAACGAGCATCGATATGTGTCTGCTCCCATACAAACCTCAGCGCTCCTGCGCTGCTAAGTATGCAATCAAAAATTTCACACTCGAGCACGTTAATTATGGAGCCCTGGGAAAGTGGAGCTTGGTATAGCAATATAGATCAAAGTTTTATGATTTTCTAAACGCCCGAACTAGACCAAATACAGAAGAAAAAGAATTCCAACCCAATTCCACACATTTGGGCTCATTTCAAATATTTCATATTTTATTAATTAGTTTTGACATTTGACAATAAGAGCATTGACAGCTAACAACTGCACTTTAGCTAATTTTGAAAACATACTCTGAAAACGGAATTCTTGAGAAGTTCTGATCTTTTGTTCTAGAGATTGACAAACCAAACACCCCTTTCTAGAGATTTTTATGTTACTGATAAAGACTGTTTCCAGTTTCACGAGGAACTATACAAACACTTATGGCGTAGCATGCAGGAACAATTGACAAAATCTTTTATCGTACAAATAAAGCTACAAGTTCTTTTCTATGCCATTCTTTTGCTAATATTTGAGGTTTCCATGTCGAGTGACGCCTGCTGCTATATAGACCCCCAAACACACGTACACAACAAGTGTGTTGAGTGCTCTGTAAATGTTTGTTAAGCAATGTCCCCGAAAACAGAACGAGCGAAAGCTTAAACGCAGCTGCAAGAATCGTTAGCCAAAATTAGCTTAAATATACAAAAGTTGCATATATGCACATATTTGCAATATGACTGTATACTTGTGTGTACACAGAGAATATTGTATATGTAGCTTGCATTTGTAGCCAAGGTCATGGCACTTAACATCAACAAAAACACAGCACAATAAACTACAAAGTGCAAGGACTGACAGAAATGAAGCATACTCAACGTTGGCCAAAGCACAAGCGAATCATTTAAAAAGACGAAAACAGCGAAAACGAGTCTGTGTTTATATGTATGCTGAATGTTGTTCTTTGTCAGGCCTTGCAATATTTTTCACTTTTTCGTTTTCAATGTTTGTGGGGTCCACACATTGCGTATACGTCGTGTTAGCCACACGAATGAAAGTGAAGCCGCATCTTGGCCAACTTTTATGGCGCACAATCACACGTTCACTTGGTGTTCTTGATGCTTTTGTTATTGCTGCTGTTGCCTTATTAAATTTTCCACACACAAGCTAAACTCGAGGATGTGCTTAACCTTGCCGTGTTTTGATTGAGTGGCCCATAAGTGTTTGTTTATGAGTCCGTCTCCTCTTCTTTTGTGTATGTGTTACAAAGCACTTGAACCGAATTTGTGTTTTTTTGTTAACACTCTTTCTTTCATTTGTCCCTTCTGCTGCTCTTTGCCACACAATTAAGCCGCAGCAACTTGAGACACTGCAGTTGCTTTCGTTTTGACACGCTTTCGTTTTTCAGTTTATCCACTTTGCATTTGCATTTCGACCACTTGGCCAAATCCCTACATAGACTCTCACTTTTTTGTCGGTTTATTCTACCAAATAAACAAATAATAAATTGCACAGCAAAAAATAAATGAAATAAAATAAAAAACATGTTAAACTCTTGCTTCCGTTTCCGCTGCGCCATTGTGCAGGCAGGTTTTGGCTTCCGCTTCGTTTCTTGCTCCTTTAGTCCAGCAGTTGGCAATATTTTGTTGGCAAGCCTCTCTTTGTTTGGCAACGGTATTTGCCAACTTTAATTTTCCCAGCCATCCCTCTGCTGACTGTTAGTCTGTTCATTGTGAGGCCTTTCTCACCTTGTTGGAAATTATTTTTCAACAAGTTTTTATTACATTTCAATGTTCAATTTGAACGAGGATGCGGCTTGCATGTCAATGACGTGCCAAAACACAGCTGCACTCACAGTCTTGCTTAAACTTTGTAAACTGCATTACAATTGTCATGTGGCATGTGACGATGTTTCGTGGTTAAGGGAAATTGTTCAGAAATGTTCTTCAGAACGCGGAACTTGTTGAACATGTCGCTAGTTTCGGATGAACAAAATTACTTTGATTTGTTTCTTTTTTTTAGATACTTTGTTTTGAAATTCGTCAATATTTTGGTAAATACTATCAGAATCTTTTGATCTTTATTCTTGATTGTATTTGTTTTTGTTGCCAGATTGATAACAAAATTTCTTGAGTGGCATACGAATTTAGCTAAGGTGTAATCCTTTACATTAGCTTAGATTAACTTAAACTACTAGCTACATTAACAAAATTGGACCGCATTACAAAAACGGGAGCATTAAAAATTCAATTGTTTTTCTTCTTGGGGCTGGGGCCACTTATGCAAATTGGTTATGCAATTGAAAAACTCGGTAGTCATTAAAAAAGTTTGTTTTAGAGCTTCCTATAATAATGAGCGCTTCAATAATGTAAATAAATCAGCATTATTCATGATGAATGTCAAAAGTTTGTAGACATTTTCATGATTAGTTCTAGTTCCTATTTGAATTTCCATAGTTTGAGTTCCTTACAGCTGCGAAGCAAATTCGAGTGTTCAGCGTGATTCTAATCATTCGTGTCATCTTTCAGACCCAACATAAAGTATCAATACTCAGCACTTGACAGCGGCAATGGCATTGTGGAGCGCAGTCCCAGAGAGCGAGCACAAAGGGAGCGGGCACTGAATGCCACCCAGGAGTGGATACAAAGCGCCAATGGGCGCTACGAGGTGATCGCACACCTGGACGAGATTGGCTCCAGGCATGGCAAGAACTGGTTTCTGGTCACGGATGCATCGGTGAGTTGAGAGCTTAAGAATTATATATATTTTTTTTCCAAGCCTACAGTCAGAAAAAAATGTCTCTACAGAAGTTTTATGATTTAAAAGAAAAATACTCTTGTTTAAAAATGAGTGCACAACATTCCCTTCAATCAGGTGCGCACGGATCGCCTGCTGACGCTGTTGCCGCTGCCTACGGATTGTGTGGCCTTCGAGGACCTGCCGCCCGATGAATGCGCACGGGAAATACTTATGGAGCTGCTCGGATCGCTGCATCATCCGTATATCTACCCGGTGCTAGATCTCGGCTTCTTGCGCAACAGCTCGCATAACTATGCCTGTCTGGTCACGCCCTTCAATTCGCGCGGCAGTCTCAAGGATCTCATCTACAAGGTGAGTTACTTGCTATTTGCACTATTCAAAACTGATCGCTCATTTCGGTATATCTTATCTGCCCCAGGCACAGTGGAACGAACCCTGGGCGCGAAAGTATACACGCAAGCCGAACGGCCTTCCCGTTAGCCAAGTGCAGCGGCTGGGACGACAAATCCTGGAGGCTCTGCTCTTTCTGAAGGAGCGCGGCTTTCCGCTACATGGCCATCTACACAGTGGCAATGTCATTCTACAGAATGGAGCAGCCAGGTGAGTTCACAGCCTTGACCAGACACATTGCACGCCCCCCTGGAACAAAATGGTTAAAAAGTTGCAGATTTGAAAAGAAGATAGATTCTTTTGCCATTAATTATTCAAACTATTATGGGCACTTCTGCAAACGTTAACCAATTTTCGCCTAAACTTATACACACAGACATATATCCTTTTTTTTAGTGGCTCAAACAATAAGTTTTAATTAATTCTTCTGGAAATTAAATTTATTTTGGAGGCAATCAAATATTTGGCGAACACAATTAAAGCCAAATTAAGAGGAATTCAACAAACTCTCTGGCAGTTTTTTGCGTTCACAATAAATGCATCCAAAAGTATATGTTAGCCCCCTGACCTGCCCCTATCCCTTAGCCCACTATTCCATGGCTTTCATGGTGGGCGACAAGCCGTGCACTCGCCCCCATTTACACTTCTCTCTCACATACACGCATGCGAAGCAGAAACACTGAATGGGTGATGCAGAGCAGCAAAAAATCCTCTCAGCTTTTTGCTGTTTTAATTTAAATGCTGAAAATGTTGTGGGCGTGGCACTCTGGGTGTTTTTGTGTATGTCGTTTCTAAAGGTAAATGTGTATAACAGATAAGCTTGCAGTCGATTAAAGTTTAAAGTTCGAAATGGCCATTTACAAGGCTGGCATTTTAACAATGATTTTCATACGAAATAGTGTGGTATTTTTGCAAATGGGTTTTAATTTAATTTATATTTAAGGACTATTCCCCTTTCTTATTTTGTATATTTTCTTTTCGAAGACCTTGCTCATAATGGGTTGACTGTTATATTAATTCTGCAGTTAAATCTGTAGCGCTACAAATATCGGATTTCCAAGTAAAAAAAAAAAAACAAGACATGATAGTGCTCCCTATCCCCTAAATGTCATTCCAGCATTTAAAAGTCTTATTACTTTGTCCATGATAAGATTTTCGTTCTCGAGACAGCTTTTCTCATGGATTGACTTATATATTATATCTACATTTAAATCGGTCAAAACTAATGTTTGTGCAATGCGTTCTTTACTGACAGTAAAGCATTAGACCCGTATGAAGCCGGAAAAATAGCTTCCAATTGTCCATAAAGTTACATTCGCAGTGCTAGTTTCGCACATTTAGATTCACAAGTGCTCCTCGTCACATAAACACATTTCACACCATGTGACAGGCACATCTTTGCCATAAAAGGCGACACGTGTTGGCCATCCAAAGCAGAGTCGGGGGTGACAGGAGAACAAGCAGAATGGCAATAAGTGAGGTTGAGGGTCAAGCTTTAATTATGCAATTTCTTTGTGGCTCATCTTTCGTCTCGTCTGACACATTGCAGGCTATCGGGCCTGGAGAATGGTCTGCTTGGGCTGAGCTCGCGCAATAATGCCGTAATGTGGTCGCGATCCGTAACGGACATAGAAAATGTCGACATCGTCTGCTTTGGCCATCTGCTCTACGAAATGTGTACCGGTCAAGAGATGACCACACCGAAGCCGTCCATCCGTGTGCTCGAAATGGAGCTGCAGCACTATCCACAAATTGGCCAGGTAAGCCATGCTATGATAATTATCTGTGATACTAATGCTATCATAGTTCTCTGGCATATTATAGGTCCTAGAAATATTAGGTCTTATCTTTGAGCCGCCCAGCGGCGTGTGCCCCTCCGTCGAGGACCTAGTCCTATGCGATCTATTCCGCAGTATCGATTTACGCGAGCTGCGCGGTCCTTGCTTCAGTGTGAGTATCACGAGCCCAAATACTAACATAAAATGTCTCACATACCGCTTTATTGAATCCTTAAATATTTACAGACAATCAAGCCGAGCCTCAGCCGTTCCACACTAAATCTGCTGCATGCCGTAAAGAAGCGCCAGTGCGCCTCCCTGGGCAGCTCCTTCAGTGAGGCGAGCTCGCCCTGCACGCCTCCCTCGACACCGCATGATCGACGCACTGGGTGAGTGTCAAGACCGACTCTCTAGTCATACCACTTGCATAGTAATGTAGCTCACCCACACACACACACACACACACACACACGCTCACACACAAGCAAGTACATATTCAAATCTCTTCATAAACACACTTGCGTATTAAAACAGCTGCCAGCAAATGGTTATCATATTATTTGTTAAGTGTCTCTGCTGAGGTATTTTCTGGTGTATAAAGTTCTGTGTTTAAATGTTTCAATTAAAGACGGTGTGAGTTCGGTCTAGTTATACATAGGATGATGCTGGCTCAATAATATAATGTAATAGTCTGTTCAAAAATATGTAAACCTGCATGCACTTTCAAGTTATATACTAATTAAAATATAAAATTTTCTAGTAATTTGTTCAATATAGATAACTTAACATCAATATAGGCACATTTTTAGAATGCTGTATTAAAGTTTATTAAATTACACAGTAAAAAACCTTACAAATTTCAAAATTATACCGAATTAAATGATCTTCAAGTTTAAAATTTGCTTCAGTACCTTTATAAATCAATATGGTATTAAATTTTAAATATTTTGAATTGAATCCATAGAAATTTATAATCATTGCCATAAAGTTTTAAAAAATTTAAGCCTTATATATAATTTATTTAAATTCAGAGCGGTAATTGAAGTTATTTACTTATAAAATTTCTAGCCTGAGCTTTAACTGTTAACAAAAATAGAGATTTTTAAGAAGGCCATGTTTCGTTCGTGATTGTGTTCGCTCCTGCATTTGTTCAGTGTATTTAAAGTTTATAAAGAATAACACAAAGTCACACATATACACACTGACACACTGTGAAAAGCACACAAATGCTGCTCAAATGCTCTGTGCAACATAGAATAATGTGTTGAATAAAATACAAAAACAAAGGTGAACAAAATGAGAGCACAAAAATTGCGTCATAAACTGAATGTGTGTCCGTATGTGCATACGTATGTATGTATGCATTTATGTATGTGTATGTGTGTGTGTGTCTCACCCATGCACCTGTCCGCTTGTCTGTGTGCTTTTGCTGTGCGTGCCTGCGGTAATTATGGTAATGTTCTCTGGCCGAGATCCCTGCTCTCTGCTGTAACCCGCTCAGGTGCCTCTGTCTGCTGTCAGTATTAAGTGCTTGAAAATTATGCATACAAGCCGAGAATGTAATTAGGTAATAATAAGAGAAGAAAGGAGACAGGAGTGGGCAGACGGGGGAAAGGAAAGCAACTATATATAATATAATGCCCAATTCACATCGTTGCTCATGTATATTTTAAGCATATATTTCTCTCAGTGTAAATTAATATATTTTTTTGCTGCCTAACTAAACGCATGTCTAATACATATATATTAACTTATATAAATATAAGTAGAGGAATTTTTCAACTAAAGTTTTTTTGTATGCCATGTTTACTCTCTCTTTCTCTCTACAACTAAAACTAAAACTAAAACAACCGAAAAACCAATGTTAAAAATAAACCTACTACTATATATGTCTTAGTGTTGCGAACCCAACAATCAAAATGAACCAGTTGCAGTTACACAAGCCTCATCTTTACATTGATACATACAGATCAGCTCTTGAATGTCTATCAACGTTCATTTTCGTTTATCTTACATACGTGTGTGTTTTATTTATGATTTACAAATTGTTGCATTTCTGCATTTGTTTATTTACATAACCCGTTCGAACTAACTACAGTGTTACGCCTGCGCCCTATGAAGTCTTTCGTATGTACTAAATAACCTCAGCAAACAAAAACAAAGCAACAAACCAACCAAGCAACCAACTAACAGAAACCAAAAAGATGCAACAAAAAAAACAAAAGAAAATAACTCACAACAAATCACTCACAAATACAATTACCACTGTTACAAAGTGTAAGACTCTTGATAAACCAAATGGCAAATGAAATGAATACATGAATAAAACATAAAAACCTTTATAAACATCAGACAGCGCAATTTGTATCACTTTTGTACCCCCAACAAAAAAAAAAAAAAAAAAAAGAATAAAATAAAATAATAAAAAAAACATGTAACCAAAAATCCCAATATGGAAATCAAAAAAATTATAATGAAAACATAAACAGGCAAACTTTTTGTTGTTGTGTTTTGCAAAAACGTGGTAAGTGGCAAATTTTTGTATGCTAAAACCACCAGCGGCAACCCACCACCCAACACCACCGCCAAACACCGCCCCTTCAATGCACAAGCAACCACGCCTATTCAACAACAAAACTTCGATTTAGTCCGAGAACATTTTGTTATAGAGCCTTTTCTTCTTTTTGTACTGCCTTTAATTTGATTTGATACTCGCTTAAGTAGTGTAAATAGATGTTTCTCTAATTGACCAACTTTTACGTGTACGAATGTATTTTACTGTCGTAGTTTTTGCTTTCATATATATTGCATATTAATGTTTGTTAAAATTAAAATAAGAGAACCAATTGTCTTCGGAATGCCGAAGTTTAATATATTAATATAATAAAAGTATGGAAATGTGGGATCGAAAATTCGTCTGCATGGATAAATTAACAAAAATCAATTCAAAAGAGGAATTCTTCAGCATATTTTAACTCCTAAATTTTGTTTATTCCAATAAAAAGTATTGAATTTTGTTAAGCCAAACTCACCGCATTAAGCACTGAATAAATTCGCTTTGGCCATCAACATTTGCGTCTTGTTGCTTTCAAGTTGTAGAGCTTTGCTTTGGTAGAGTGTTATTATAATCACAATAAGAGTTTTGGGATAAAGTCAATCGAAATTGTATGTAAATTATATTGAGCAACATATACAAAAGAGATAATAAATTCAACATACTACTTTTAAACAACTTTCACACTGAAAAACATTGACGAACAGCTGTTTAAAATTGAAGTTGTTAGTTAGCTTAGACCTCTGCTAAGAAATGTAGTTTAACTCATAATCAATCAACTCGAGTGTGCTAGAAATTTATATCAATTATATGGTTTGTTCAAGTTGTTACAACAAAATCTGCAGAATTGAGACTTTCTATTCAGAGTCAAGGGTTTGGAAATCCCGAACAAATATCGAGAAAACTGCACGTGCATATGCTATAGCAAGTATTTATTGACGCTTTAACTGCAGCACGATTGCAGATGCCACGCCCACTCACACATACACCCACATACATACACACACATCGACACATTCATAGCGTATTCATTTTGCGACTGGCCTAAACAACACTCGCACGGAAAGTGCCCAGAGAGTGGGGGAGAAATAACAAAAGGAATCAGGTGCCATAGGCATCGTGACCTGAAATCTATAGTTCCTTTACAACGTATATCGCATTTTGATTGTTGTTCTCGCCTTGCACAGCATCAGCCGTACAATGGACTCATTTGACATATCCAGCGACTCCGAGGAGGGACTGCTCGAGGAGATTGTGGTGGGAGGCAGCTGCTGCAGCAGCAGCAGCAGCTATCACATGAAGAGCCTCCAACGCTATCAGCACTGGCACTCCGCATCCGCCTCCTCGTTCACACGCACGCAGCACCGGCAGCAGTACGAGCCGAATGAGTCGCCCATCCACTATTGCGACCATGCTGCGCTCTACTCCGATGACAACAGCAATACCGCCCACGAGCACCCGACACAGCCCACAATTCGCTGCAGCACCAGCAGTCAGAGCAATCTCAATGTGCTGCTGGCCGAGGGTGCTCTAGAGGCGGAAGAGGCTGATGAGGAGGAGGAGGAGGAGGAGGAGCATTTGACGCTGACAGCGCCAGATGATGCGGTAGCCAGCGGCTCGAGTGGAGCACAGCGTTTGAACGCCTCCTTCAATCATCAGCTGACAGCGGACATGTGCAACTACAAGAACTCAAAGAGTCGTCGGCTGGAATACTCGCTCAAGTGTCTCAAGTACGGACGCAGCAATCCGTCGCAGGACTCGGCCTTTGGCTCGCTCACCGACAACGATTTGTCCATTGGCTCCTCGAGCATACGCCTCAACAGTTTCCAGTCCATCTCCTCGCCCATTGACGAGGGCGTCGAGGACATCCTCATAGCGACGACGACGGGCGGCAATGAGACGTGCCTGGAACTGGCCACCATACCGCGCAGCATGGTCTCGCAGGACTCGGCCATCTCGTCTCCCTGTCGCGAGAGCTCGCCCAGCAATTTTCTGCACATCGATGATGCCATGTCCGGCACGGGTTCGACCTCATCCGGCTCGGGTTGCGCCTCACTGGGCAACATGCGACCGCAGCACTTTCCCGTCTCCCTCTCACCCAAGATACTCGTGACGGCGACGAGCAACTCAAGCAACTCTTCGATAGCCTCCAGCTCGGCAGCACAGCCCCAGCCCCAGTCCCAGCCCCAGCAGCAGCAGCAATTTGATCCGCCCAAAATACTCGTCAATGATCAGAATTCCATTTACACGACGTCACCTTCAAAGCGCTCCAGCATGATTGAAGTCTTCTCGCAAAAGTATCGCGTCAGCTCGTTCGAAGACATGTCGCCAAAGCGCTCCAGCTCGGACAAGCAGCATTTGAAGCACGTTAACCGCTTGGCTTTCCGCTCGCTGGAGGAGGAGCGACGCATTGATAATGCCTTCATGCCCATGGCGGATCGCACCCACTCGGACAATCGCGTCAACATGCAGAGCGAGAAGTACAAGAAGTTGACGCATGCCTCGTTCCGCATCAGCAAGACGCAGGACCAGTCGCCCACCAATCACCCGGCATGCAACAACATGGAGCTGCAGCGCACGGGCAGCGCCAGCGGCAGCCAGCGACAGACGCTGTGGCGGGACAGTAAGTTCTATCGCAAGAATCGCATTGCCAAGAGCAACGACTCGCTGCTGGAGCACTCTCCCAGCCACTCCAATCACGCGAATCACTTGGCTCGTCTCTCGCCCAGCTCCACGCAGGACAGTCGCCGCTCGCTGAGCGGCAGCCAGCAGATGCTGAGTGTGACCACCAGTTTCTGTGGCAACGCGCGTCGCTATTGCAGCTCGAAGAGTGAGGATTTGGGCGAGTCCTCGGACTATTTGCGTGTTATGGACGCACGCAAATCGTACTCCGAGCGGCATTTGGTGCGGCTCAAGCAGACGGCAATCAATAACACACACAGCGGCAGCGAGGACGAGATTAGCTTCAATGATGACAATAATGCCACAGCATCGCAGCCCCCAAATGGGGCACCACGTGGCGGTAAGCTGAGCTGGAGCAGCTGCTCCATCAACCACCTGAAGACGACCAATATAAAGACCACTTCCCTGGCCACGCTCACCTGCCAAACGAATTTAAGCGCCCAGCCCCCAACAGCAACTGCCAGCAAGACGCCCAGCTATCGAACCCCATCCAAGTCCCTCGATCAGGCGCTTAACGTCAGCAGCAGCACTTCCACCTCCACCAGCACTAGCACTAGCACTAGCAGCAGCAGCAGCAGCAACAGCAACAGCAACAACAACAGCTCCGTGGATGAGTCGCCCTCGAGGCGCACGCTGAGCGGCGCCGACTTGTCGCGCATCTTTGTCATGGACATGGACGATGCGCCCGGCAGCAGCTGCAGCGAGGAGAAGACGCCGCTGCTCGACAGCGTCGAGATGTCGCCCATTAGCCCAACCGAACCGCCATCTGAGCTGGACAAGCTATAAGAACTATAAGTTCACACACCCACACCCACACCCACACACCACACACAGAGAGACACGTATTGAGCAGCCGAAATGCAAAGCATGTGATAAAATATGTACTTATCCATAGAAATCGAAAAGGGAACCATCAAATTATTGAGTTTTACACTTAGAATGGCAATGTGCAATAATCAAGGATTTAACCTTGCACGTTTACCAAAGTGCTGAGCAGAATGTGCTAATAGCAGGGACCACAAATAACGGTCATGGGGTAAATTTGAACTAATCAAATCATTGTTTTAGAATTTTTGTATTTTTTCGTACTTTAAGTAGTAGTCTAGTATCATTTTTAACATATTCGGTAATTTGAAATATTTTCTTAAAAATATAACGCAAAGGTTCATATTTATGAAAATTATTATTTCAAATAACTTGTAGAAATATTACTCATAGCTTTGGCGGTCCCTGGTTAATAGCGCATTTTCAGTGCCTTTGCAACACTGTTTTGACAATGCAGGAACAAGTGTCATTGAAATATTGAGCGCCACCCAATCACATTTATGGCTTACGATCGTGGAGCTGCTTTCGCCTTCGCAAATCCACACTCAAAGCTTTTGTCTGGTAACAATAATAGTTTCTTTATATATATTGTATTTTACGCTTATTGTGTGCAAGTCTACAAGCACTTTTACAGCAATTAAATCTCTACCGATGCTTTTCAACTCTCTAGACTGCTAAGCAACAAAACAAAAACAACAACCACAACAATATGAGCGTCATGTACACCTCCATCCTTCTGATGATATTTTAGCAAAGAAACGTTTTGCAAAAAGTTTTCGAACTCGAAATTATACACAATTATTGTAGCAAATTACACAGCTAAGACTTAAGCTTCGCAGCGAGTATTGAAAATATTTTACTGTAGCTTAAAATCGTTTTAAAGCCCAATAAATATACATATAAACAATAGAGTGTTTACTCAATAAAACAAAACAAAAATATAAATGGGTCATGTTTTAAATACAAACTTATTGATATGTATATTTAGAGATAAACACGCCAAAAACCAATTTAAATTAAATACTTATGTAGATTAAATATAACTAAATGCAATTTAGTATAAAATTAAAAGCAAAATAGAATTCAAATGTTTTAGCAGGGGCTTTATATTCAGTTTTGATGGACAACGGTAATAATGGATCACATGCAGAGCAAAAAGCGAAAATGGAGAGTATACGAAATAAATACAAAGTAATCAAAACAGAACAGTTCAAACCAAAACTTAAAGATTTTACTATAAAGTTTTCAATATCTTCATGTTCATGTTTATTTTATGTTTATTGAAAGATCGTAAACAAAAAATGCATTCATTTTAATATAAATATCGAAAGGAAAACCAAACAATACTCTAATAAGTCAGTGAAACGTCGTTAAAATGAAAAATACTCGTGCATTCTTCAGCATAAGGATAACGAAAAATACAATAAAAATGCAATCAAATTTACAAACTTACAAATACATACATATATCACAAGGCACACAAGAGCAAAAAGAGAACAAATATACTATATACAATATGTACGAGAAAATAAAAAACAAATAACTATACATTTAGATGCACGCACCTAGCGAAACGCACTTTCATGGAAAGTCCCCAAAGTTACCCAGTTCTCGTCGATTCAGATAGTTAGGGTATTCCTGAAGTTGAAAGCAAATCAAAATCATAGACAGGAATACGCTAATTATACATATAACTTGAACAGAGCACAGAGTTCCACATACAAGCTACATACATATTGCAAGTACAGTCGCTATTAGTTATATTATCATAAATATGTAGAAATTGATTTAAATTCAAATATATTATATTACAGAGCTTATTTAATTTTTGTAATAGGTATTACATAGTTTAAATATTCTTGTGTATGTATCCTTAAATAATGTTGCCGAAGTGAAAGCGATACGAGGCACGAGTCGAGAAAACCAATCGCCCAAAAACAATTTTAAATGTTAACAATATTAACTTATTTATAGAATCGGTGATATTAAGTGAATATTTTTATGATTTTAAAGATTTGAAATAAAGAACATAAGTCTAGAAATCCAAATAAAACAACATTTTTCTATCTTACGGCATCGAAAACTTGAAACTCACATAACTTTGACAAAACTCAACAGATTCTCAAGTTCGACACCAAATTATTAATGGTTTCCCCTCTTAATTTATTCTACACTTAAGTTTTGTACAATTTTGAAATTTTCATATTTTTGACTTATTTCCGAAAAAGCAGAGTATAAATATTATTTGTATATGTGTACATACATATATATATTTCGATAAGATACAATTGTGTGTACACACAGAATGTAGCCTATAATCAAAGTAAAAATCTAATTATCGCACTCACCTTCAGTAGCAACAAGATTGTTTATTCTCCTCACTTCCTACTTCATTGCTTCTCTTTGCAAATGAGACAACTGATTGAGGCTCTCTTAGATCGTTGCAATTGCCAACAGGAAATCACTTTTTACTTTTCACTTTGCACTTTACACTTGTGTTGAAAACACACAACAATAAAAAAAACACAAAAAAAACAAGATGTCTGTCGCTCTCACTTTTGCTTTTGTGCACCTCTCAGTAGTTGAGTTAATCCGTTATTCCTTTTAACGAAGCTGTCAAATTCTCGATGTTCGTACACATGCATAAAAAGCAAACAAGACGACAATGACTGTACAACAACAACATATGTATATGGGCAAAGCATGTCTTGGCTTTTGCGTTTTACTGTTATCCTTCGTCTTACACCTTTTGAGCTACTTTTATTAAAACGGACACTTCTGGTGTGATCTTCAGCAACAATTAATTAAATGTAGACGGATTCTGGCGAGTAGCAGACCGCGAAAAAGGCTTCTGTCGGCAACAGCAGAAGCGCGTAAAGCCGCATCACTTGTGATTTCACAATACAATTATTATTATTACAAATATTTACGACACGATTAAATCCGCTTCTTTCGCCGATCAAGCAATGCACCGAACTAGTTCACCGCTCACGCAATAAGACGCTCACGCTCACGCATGGTGAAATTATAATTCCACCATGCGCCCACGTGCAGATCTCCTTCCTTCTATTTGAGTTGTCTATTTGAATGTGTAAGTTTTTGCAATATAATTAGTATGGTGCCATAATTCCATAATGAAAAGGAGCAATTGGTAGTATCTGCGCTTACTGGCTAGCTAATGGTAATTCGGATATGGATTGCACACATAAAGGTGAATTTATATAAGTGGTTTGCCATTACTAGCGGCCTCTCGTTATCTCAATATCTTGTCTATTACAGGCATTTACGTCGTTCACTCAACTTTATTATCCCCTTTCTCTACATTTGTACTAAGTGAAATGTATAATAATATATAAATAATAAACATATACAGCACAGTCAAAACCAAATTTGAATTTAGCGCCCATGTTGCTCTGTTGAACACTCTCTCGTGCCTAATATCGATATATTGGAATATCGTGTCGATTATCTATCGCCACAGCAGCTGTGCGCTCGACAGGTCACACATTCGATAACAAGTACACAAATGTAAAAGCGGCTAAACAAGCTCACACAAATGGCAACGTTTAAGCCGAAATTTCTAAAACCGGAGACTGACGATGCCATCGCCGATGCCGTTGGCGACCAGGAGCCCCATGGCTCAGCATTCGTGTTCAATTCGAATCACAACCTGGGCTTAGTGGAGCAGCGTGAGCGTCTGCCGATACGTAAGTATCGCGACCAGATCCTCTACTGCCTAGAGAAGCACCAGGTGGTCATTCTAGTCGGCGAGACGGGCAGCGGCAAGAGCACCCAGGTGCCGCAGTACCTGTACGAGTGGGGGTGGCACACTAAGGGCCTCATTGGCATCACAGAGCCTCGTCGCGTCTCCACGGTGACGCTGGCCAATCGAGTGGCCCAGGAGCGGGGCGAGCTGGTGGGCGACACGGTGGGCTATGTGGTGCGCTTCCTTGAGCGCATCTCCAGCGAGACGCAAATCAAGTTCATGACGGAGGGCATACTGCTGCGCGAGCTGCTGGCCGATCCGCTGCTCACCCAGTATGGAGTCATCGTCGTGGACGAGGCGCACGAGCGGAATATGCTGACGGACATGCTGCTGGGTCTGCTCAAGAAGATACTGCGCAAGCGCAGCAACCTCAAGCTGATCATCTCGTCGGCCACCATCGATGCGAGCTTCTTCAGCGAGTTCTTCAGCTGGCCGGGAGGAGATCAGCCCGTTAGCGTCAAACTAAGCATCGAGGGACGCATGCACGCAGTCAGCCACTACTACCTGAACGAGCCATGTGCCGACTATGTGCGCGAAACGGTGGAGACCGTGTGGAAGCTGCATCAGAAGGAGCCTCCCGGCGACATTCTCGCCTTTCTCACCGGCCAGGACGAGGTGCTGGAGGCACTCGACCTGCTGCGCGAATACACAGCCAGCACGGAGACGACTAACCTAAAGGTGCTGCCTATGTACGGCAGCATGACGAGCGGCGACCAGTTAGCAGTCTTCTTCACGCCCCCAAAAGGCGTGCGCAAAGTGGTGCTAGCCACCAACATAGCGGAGACCTCGATCACCATACCAGGTATAGTTCAGTCGATCGGCTTAAAGATTAGTTTTATCAAACATTTCTTTCTAATACCAGGCATTGTGTACGTCATCGACTGCGGCTACGTGAAGGTCAAGTGGTACAATCCGGCCACCAGCAGCGACTCCCTAGTCGTAGTGCCCGTCAGCCAGGCATCGGCCATACAGCGTGCCGGCCGTGCGGGTAGAGTGCGTCCAGGCAAGGTCTACCGTCTGTACACCCAGCAGGACTACGCTGCCTTGGCCCCCCGTCAACCGCCCGAACTGCGTCGCAGCGAGATGAGCGGCGCTGTGCTGCAGCTGAAGGCGCTAGGCATTGGGAACATTCTGCGCTTTGACTTTCCCTCGCCGCCGCCCGCCAAGAACTTACTATCGGCGCTGGAGACGCTCTACGCGCTCGATGCCCTCGATGAACAGGGGCAGCTGACCAAGCCGGTGGGCTTTCTGCTCGCCGAGCTGCCCTTCAGCGCCATGCTGTCCAAGATGCTCTATGTGTCCGGGCAGATGGGCTGCGCCGAGGAGATCATCACCATTATTGCCATGCTACAGGTTAGTTTTGGTTTTGCACTGGGTCATAAATTAAATTAACAACATAGCAAATACCAAACTAATCCAAACTTTCCCGCTCCACCCTACCTCAGGTGCAGTCCGTGTTCTCCAGACCCGTCTCGGCGGCGGCACAGCAGAGCGGACGCATTGCACATCGCCACTTCGAGGTGGCCGAGGGAGATCTGATTACGCTGCTCAACATTCACAGCGCCTTCGTCGAGGAGGGCATGACGAAGGAGTTCTGCGGCCAGTACTATCTCATCTATCGCAATCTGAAGCGCGCCTGCGAGCTGCGCGAGCAACTCTTAACGCTGGCCCGCAAGAAGTACGGGATACCCATTTTCTCGTGCAAGGGCGATGTGGAATTGCTGTGCAAGTGCATCACCGCTGGCTTCTTCACCCAGGTCGCCTATCTGCACCACTCGGGCGTTTACAGGCAGATAAGCAGCGGCACCGAACTGGCCATACATCCGAACTCCACGCTCTACACACTGCCGCAGGCGCAGTACGTCGTCTACGGCGAGCTGCTGCAGACGACCAAGCTGTTCATGGATCGGGTCACTGTCATCAAGAAGGAGTGGCTGACGGAACTGGCGCCGCACTATTACCAGCAGACCACAGTGCGGGACTAGTGAGTAACCATAAAGTTTTAACATTAAACGTATATATATATAACATTCTTTAATGCCTCTGTAACAATTTAAATTAAAGGTTAGACGGTGATGCTGACTCGACTACTAGCCGGCGGCTACGCGTCCACGTCCTTGGAACAGCATCATGGACTCGGGACCGCGGATAACGCGCGACATCATCTCCCAGCACATTTTGGCGGGCAGCAAGCTGCAAGCAAGCGATAAATAATTGTATAAGTATATATTTGGGAAAAACGATATTAATATCAACACCTACCACTTAAGCGGCGTCAGCAGACGAATGGAGTTGGGCAGGACGCACCAGACCTCGTTCCGACGCACAGCGCCCTCGATGCGATCGGCCACATACTGCGGCTCCAACATGGGCACCATGCGCGGCTTCACGCCAGAGAACATGCCCGTGTTGATGTAGTAAGGGCAAATGAGGCTCATGTGTATCTGGTCGTAGCCGTGCGCCTTGAGGTCCGTCAGCAGGCTCTCGTGGAAGCCAATGCACGCGTACTTCGTAGCCGCATAGTCGCTGCAGCCGTAGGTGCCCAGCATGCCGGTCACCGAGCCAACGGTCACAATGTGCCCGCGATTGTGACGCATCATGTGCGGCAGGAAAGCCTTGACTGTCCAGTAGTGCGAGATGATGTTAATGTTGTACGTGTTCTGAATGACGCGATCGTGCAGCTCCCAGAAGGGTTTGCAGCAAACGATGCCCGCATTGTTGATCAGTATGTCCACAGGACCCACATCCTCGATGACCTGTGCCGCACGCTGATAGATCTGCTCGCGATCAGAGATATCCACCACATAGCCCTTGCAATTATGATGGCCGTGCTTGGCCAGCAGATCCACAGTCGTCTTGATGGCTGTCAAGCAAGAGTAACCATAAGTTACAGTTAGCTAATCAATTTGTAACACACAGCTTTCTCCGTGCGGGTTCCTTAACCTGCACAGCTGCTAATTGCCAAAGCTGGCGTGATCCAAGCACTTAGCTGGGCTACGTTAATTGGCCAATGCAAAGCGAAGCGAAACCCACCTTCTTGATTGATGTCCCAGATGACAATGCGCGCCTCTAGTCTCGCAAAGTTGAGAGCTATTAAACGTCCAACGCCGCCGCCTCCACCAGTTATCAGCACCACTTGCCCCGATATGTTCTATATAAAAACGGAGAGCCAAATTGTGAATGAAAGTGAAAGTCAATTAACAGCTAACATTTCGACATGCAATTTTATTATCACATAAGTTAATGTAATCTGTAAACTCAGCCATCCAATATGGCTTGTCTATATACTAAAATGTACATTTACAAAAACTATTATATACTAATGATAATCTTAATTATTTGTACATATGATTTACTATTAAACCAAAATATTGAAATTTAATATTAACTAAGTATCGTTTTTTGTAGCATTCATTTTAAATCAATGTCACTAGCCCATAAAATACTTTTCGCTATGCATAAAACATTTTTTACCTAAGCCTCATTGTACTTTGGTTGTTACATAGTGTAATTGAGACATACATAAAATATTACAAACGAAATGCATATTTATATGCAATTATATTCTCTAAATTTGCATTTGTATATAATTTGCCGCAAACGTTTGGAATATTTAATGGATGGTTAACCATGTTAGGAGCGTATATTGCAACATGAAGATGTCAAAGTATAATTTAAAATCAATTTTGCAATCAGTTGTCATTTCGACAGTTTGTCCATATATATATACAGAGTTCAATCAGGTTTAATCGAGCGCTACAAGGCAGCATATGGCTCTTCATACATCGCTTTACCAGAGGAGACCCTCTATCTCTTATATTTTGATACTCTGCTAATACTGTATATGATTTAACGTGATTTTTCTTTTGTAATTTGAGTTTGCATGAAGCGTGTAATGTCAGGTTGCGGTTTACGTCTGCTGATTACCGAGTTGCACTTGCAACAACAACAAAGCAATGACAAAGAAAACAAGTGGGGAAGGATTATCTTCGGAGTGCCGAAGATTTTATACTCTTTTCGAACCTATAGGCAATTTTCACTCTGCCAACTGCACCACTGAAATTTCATAAGCTGTACAAAATCGTTTTGTCGCGTAACATTTTTTTTTTGTTCTAAGTATATTTAATTCATTGCCAGTTGTATAGCAGCTATAAGATATAGTGATCCGATCCGGCCGGCTCCAACCAATGTGATGTCTCTTTGAATAATAAGTATCGGTGCAAAGTTTCATCGCGATAGATTAAAAAACATGGGATATATGGCCAAAACCGACTTCGAGTTGTATGGCAGCTATAAGATATAGTGATCCGATCCAGCCGGCTCCAACCAATGTGATGTCTCTTTGAATAATAAGTATCGGTGCAAAGTTTCATCGCGATAGATTCAAAAACATGGGATATATGGCCAAAACCGACTTCGAGTTGTATGGCAGCTATAAGATATAGTATTCCGATCCGGCCAGCTCCGACCAATGTGCTGTCCCCTGGAATAATAAGTGTCTATGCAAAGTTTAATCGCGATAGCTCAAAAACTGAGGGACTAGTTTGCATACATACAGACAGACAGACAGACAGACAGACAGACAGACAGACAGACAGACGGACATGGCTAGATCAATTTGTATTGTCATTCTAAGCATACTGGCAGTAACTTTTGGGGGTCTCCGACGCTTCCTTCTATGCGTTACAAACTTCAGGACAAACTTAATATACTATTTTCTTCGAAAAGAGTATAAAAAGCAATACATAAGCAAGGTATGCGGAAAACTTAACTGAATACTAATATACAAAATTTGTTAAGAAAAACGCTTCCTTTAGATACATCTAATTAAAATTTGTTTATCTTCTTGCCTATGAGAAGAAAAAGAAAGTTATATATAAGTTGTTTATCTTAGTCGAAATCATTTCAATGTCACATGCCCCAATTGACTACAGAAAAAAACCCCGAAAATTAACCGTAAAGCCAAAACAATCATAAATATTTGCCGAGTCTGTGGTAGCTAACGAGGAGTGGGCACTCGTATTATAAGTGACGTCTACGAATGCCAAATAAAAGCCCAAAGACAAACACGAAGTTGTGCAAATAAATAGAGACGAGTCCATTCATTGACCAAACACGACCATTAAAACCATTTAACAACAAATGTGCCAGCGTGTGAATATTGTTTTTTTTATTCCGTCAAATTTTGATGGTAACGCCAATGGAACCTATTGAAGCATGGCTAAACAACGCCACTGTTTTGTTTAAGATCTTGTAGTTGCTGTCAAAATTGAATTTACAACTTGTTGCAAATGAACGATGTAAAATGGAACATAAAGCATATTAAATTGGAAAGTTTACAGCCATAAAACTGTCTGAGACGTAACGCATGAAGTTTTTATGGATAATACTCTCCGGTGAAATCGGAAGTTGTAAGTCTCTAAGGCAGTTTGCAACTTTGATAGTACTGCAGTTAAAAAAGTTTAACACTATGTTGTTTAACACTACATTTAAGTTTACAAATTAAACCATTGAATTATAAGATAATTATTTAATTTTATTTAATAATTCAATGGGCACAAATGATCATTTAATACATATTATAAAATTATCTCTTTTTGTAATGAGTTTTTTCAAGTTTTTGAAATCTATTGCAAAAATAAAACAATGCACAGGCTAAATAAATGAGTAGAGTTGATGAGCGCCATTGAGTGAAGTAAATTAGGCAATGTAGAGACATAAACAATGTACATTTATAGGGCAGAGCAGTCAAGAGTTGAAATAAAGCTGAACTTGTCACAAAGTGCAAAGAGGTAAGTATATAATTATGCAAATTTAGTTTTTGACCTTTTTAGTGATTTTCTCTATTTGGTTTTCGCTTTTCCTTACCTTCAACTTTCTAAAGCGCTGCGGCAATATTGTATAATAAAGTGATTCCAATATGTAGAAAATGGATTTCAATGTGAATACAATTAAGTCCAAGAAAAATTGGTAGAAAGCAGCCAAAGGCTTATCCATGTGCAGCAGGCCAGGGGGCGTGGCGTTGCTCATATTGGTAAAATTTGCACAAACTTATGATTTTGATTGATTTTGTGAACTTTAAGACAAGGGCCTTGCAATTATAAAACTCGTAATTCGCTGCCAAGCACGTGTGCAGCTGTTTGAGTTTCGTATGCGAAACGCGTTCGCAATCGAATCGCTGATCCAGACACAATACGAATTTGTGGCTTATAGCTTTTATTTGCGTATAGTGGGCTAAGCACTTTGCATGTTAATGATCTTGCATTCAGCCAGCCAGCTGCTGCTCAAGTGAACCACGAACACCACGAATTCAAACGAAACTCATTTGAAATTTCTCTACGCGCGCTATGCGAATGTCTTTTGTTGCCGTTTTATTATTACTATTTTATATCTCTTATTTGCGCAGGCGAACACTGTTTATTAAAATTCGTTGGCGGCTCAACTGTGTCTTTGAATCGCTTTTTTGTTTTTGTTTTTGCGTTTTTGCTAGCCACGTTCACATTGCCGCTGGCATCCGCTCCGTCCGTTTATGCTGAAGTCAAAATACAAACTGAAACCTATCGTCTACCGTTTGGAATCTTGTCTTTTGCCTCAGCTAAGCTCAGACGCTCTTTCTACTTTTCTTTATTCGTGGGCGCCGCTCGACGTCTGTTACAAGATTCACACAATAGTCGCTTCGTGACCAGCGCAGAAATACGTAAAGGAAATATCAGCGAAAAATACATTCAAAGAAATAACAACAGCATCTATCACTTTCTTAACTTGGCAGTCTTCCCAGCTGGCTAGTTGGACAGCTGCTTTTAGTTTGGTTATAAGAGTTACCTGAAGAGGCTTCCAGAACCTGTTTCAGCTCATTTGATTATATCACATGCTTGTGATTTCATCAAATGCGACCAAACTTCTTTTCTCTAGAATTCCACAGCTATTTTAAAGAAAATGTATTCGTTTATTGTCAGTGAAAGAAAATGTATACGCTGTACTTGTCAGTTAATGAAAATATCATATAAAGAAATATATATTTATTTCTTTAGTGTCATCTAAAAACGGTTGAGGGAAATTAATAACAATAGCGAGCTAATTAAAATTAAAATATACATTTTAAAATTAAATTGATAACTTAATATCTTTCTGAAGCAATTTCAATAATATATTTAATCATAGCATACTTTTAGGCGGACATGCGCAAATGGCGCAGGTCGACGGTTCAAATCCCACTACTTCCAAACAATTAGAAATACCCTTGGTTTTGTTTTGTGTACATAATATTTTTTTCCGAATTTTTCCAACCTATTTTTAGTTTTTTGTATATATGTTATCAGCCTCAACAGAGACTTTTGTGGCGCTTTCAATTGTTGCATTGCGCAGCGCATGTATAAAAACCAACCCCCATTTCGCTGAGGCTGTTGGCTTGCCTTATAATTCCCAACTGCTTATTCGGCGAGTGTGGCATATAAATACAAGCAACGTTTTACCGTTGGTTGGAAGTGTCTTCTGTGATTGTTCTCTGTGCATTGATCGATATATAGATACCTTCTGTTTATCAGATCTGCTCAGTGCCGACCCTCCGTCACACTTTGTTTCCCAGTAATTCTGCCTGGCATTGCTGAGGCAACAGGTTTCGATTGGCTTTCCGCTGCCTTTGCTACCGACGACGGGTCGAATAGCAAGAGACGCACGGTTATGCATCAGCACCACCCACCGCCCAACCTCCGCCTCGCGTATTTCAGTCGCTATTTGATTGAGGATGCGTATAGGTAACGGGTTGGGCGGGGGGCGCTAATGTTGAAGCCAACAACAGTTGCCCAAGTCAGCCATTTTCAAAATTTCTTGGTTAAGTAACTTTGTAGCTTAGCTTCGGATTTTCGTAATAAATTTGCTGTTCAGAACACTTCCATGTACGCGGCATTGCCGAGCAATTTGCCCATTCTTTTGCAAACATAAACATTTTTAATAAAAATACCTTTTGCTAAAATTACTATAATTTATAGCTTATTATTATTTTATTGCGGAGAAGCGGGTCGATGCTTTGGCGGCATGCAACCGTTTCGCACCGATTTGTTTGGCAGTAAAACATACCATAGAAATATTGCTGCGTTCGCTGTAAGGCACTGCAGCTTAGTGATCAGCTGATTGATGCCATACTCTTCTGCCATCAGGGCCAAAGTCTGCCTCAACGGTTGTGCACTGATAATTTGTGCATTGATCGCTTGTGCATTGATCGGTTGGGATTCAAGATTCAGACTACGTGCTTGGGGCCCTTCATTTTGGCATTGCCAATTGTAGCCAGCATTTTCCCTGCGTTCAGGGCTTCTTAGAAAATGCTTAACCTCAGTGCGCTTACTGAAATGTGTTATCTTAGTACATAGGCTTTGAAATACAACTGCCATATTCATTCAGTTAAAAGTCTGGACACTTACGTGTTCCAATCTCTAAGCTTGCAATCGAGGTTCTCAATCGTTGAGCGCATACTACGCAAGGCCTCATTCTTTTGCTCTAGCTCCAGAATATATGCGTCCTCCCTTCTCATATAGTGATTTTCCCTGCAGCGCATTTTTGTTGTCTCATTCATCAGCTGATCCTTCTCGAGCGTCAATTGCTGTACGTTGCGCTGCTCCTCGGCCAGCTGGCATTGCAGGCTGCGCTGTTCCACTAATGCATTTGCAAGATCATCTTTGGTCTGGTTGGCTCGTCTCTCCAACTCCACATACTACAAGAACAATTAATATACATTTTACAGCTTAAGATAAATATTAAATTAATAAGAACTATATAGAATTGAAAGCAAGTGTATTATAGAACAAGTGAACTGACCTCCCTTCTGCAGTACACCAGCTCATTTTGCATGTGCGTCTTGTCGGCCTTCAAGCTGATCACAGATGAGTTTAACCTCTCACAAGATGAGCGCACCTGATTGACGCTTATTGTGGACTTCTTTAGCTCCAGCTGGAGCTCCATGCAGCGTTTCTGCTCCACGCGCATCAGTGTGTTAGAAACGTGCAACTCATTCTGAGAATGTATCGTCTGCAACGAGAGCATTACAGTGGGTCCATTTGTACTCTCTGAATACTTACGCTCTGCTGCAGGCGTTCCACCACCTTCTGGAGCCTTCGCACGTCGGCACGACGCTGTCGCCAAGCGTTCAACATGACAGAGGTAAAGACCTTCATGCTGGCAGCAGTGTCCGCATCTTGGCTGGGACTCCAAGGCGCTGCCTGTCGCTCCATCAGATTCTCGGCGGTCCGCATCACCTCGGTGTTAACTTCGCTCCACGAGTTGTTCAATTGGCTGTGAGCCGGAAACAGCGAAGTATTGTCGCTATCAGCTGAGCACAAATCCATGATGTTAGTGCTAACAATGAACTGTGGTCAAAACACAAAAACGTTTTACGTATAACTACAATTTTTAAGACAGAAAAAACATTTATTAATAAAATGCTTGGTATGTTTGTAATCGTATAAAAATGTTTAAAAAAAAATTTTAAAACTTTGAGGATTTTGTATGCCCACTGAATTTGATCTGTAGGTTGAGAAGTTTTAAGCAATGCACACTAGGTAAAATTAAAAGTGTCTCGAACTTTGATTAAATCGCTTAAATATTATGCCATATATGTAATTGCTGTAGCTAGCCTGCAGTATTTCACAAGAAATACGTGGAATTGGCAAAAAGTCCTTGCCGGTTAAATAACAAATTGCACGCACACTTCCGAAGGCGGTACAAAAAAGCCGCGATGAGGTGGAGACTCCGGGCTTTACATCAGTATTTTAGGGTCGCAACGAATACAGTATGACCTATTAATATTGAAAGACTTACAATAATAGGAACATAATTAAAGAACAAATTGGAAACTTGATGCTAGGTTAAGGGAACTTCGATGGAAATATGGAAACAATATTTATTTGTAAATGTATTCTCTAATTAGTCTATCCATTATGTTCCACAAATATTTGGATACAACCTTTTTCATTTCATAAACAGACAGTGTGTGTATTTAAAATTTAAATGTAGTACATTTTTTACCAGCTCAGTGCAATTAAACTTTACATTTGCAGTCTGTGAGAACCGCTGACGGTATAGTAACTTTTACAAGGTCCTTCACCGCATTTTCACCTTCGCATTGAACGGCTTAACTTTGTATAGCTAGTTACCCTAGTCGAGCTCCCTCAAGGACACGTGTCACAGGAAGTTCAAAGAGCTTAAACAGTACAACAAAAGCATAGTCGGAAAATCAATATGTCGTGTATATAAGGTACAACAGCGACTTCTTACATGCCCAGCACGTGTCAGCTTTTCGGAGACCATACCAGACCATACCCAGTCCTAGCCCATTCGATAATATAGTCATCCCCTTTCGTGAAAAACCTGCTCGCTAGGTAAACATTGGACAAGTATCGCGTGATTTTGCCGACAAATGTTTTCCAATTGGCTGTTGATTGTTGGTGTTGTTTTGAGAAGGCTCTGGAGGGGGCGTTTGTTTGATCGATGTCTGGCCCAGGCGACCCAGGTGCCATTAGCTAGGACAACTGTTGTTGTGTTTGGTCTGCCCAAATCGTGCTATCAAAGCGTTTTCATTAGAATTGCTGTTGGTATGGTATTTCTTGTGAAATTTCAATACGGCACTCGATTGACATAATTTCTATTTATTTGGAGATTGGCTCATACGCGAGATTGTTGGGGAAATTTTGATACTTCAGAGACTGTTGCATGGTCGCGTGTCAGCTATTGTATATATGTTGATAAGCTAAGCTAAGCTAAATCTAAGAAATGGCATTGCACTGTGTTTTGGGAATTGCCAGCATAGATGACAGAGTCTGAAAAGGGAAATTATTAATATGCATAAGATTACTCAGAGTTCTGTGAAATGAACAAAATCTTAAGTGTTAATCTCAAGTTAGGAATACAGTTCAAAATCACTGTATAACTTAAGCCGAAATAGCCAATATATATTAAGATAATATGTAAATATTCCTATTGCTTGAAATGAACTCCAGTACGTATTTAAATCAACGCTATACAGTTTTAACATTAAACTAATATCTCTGATAAAACTAAACAAATTATTAAAGCACATATTTGAAAAAAATTGAATTGGAAAATATTACAGACGGTATCTCTTCACTGTGCCTCTCCTTCCCTCTCATTGCATGAATCAGCAGCCCGGAATTTTCATAAGTTATGAATTCCACGGAAATCGGCATCCTGAATGTCAGAGTTCAAGCGGCAAGTGAAAGTCAATTTACGCCGTACATGCGCATGCTGCAGAGCCGCATGTGAGTCATGGCGTCGGGAGCTTAGTTAATGCCACAACAAATGCCGGCGCATGATGATATCCTTTTCCAGGAATCGTCGTCTGAATCAGTCGCTGTTGTCGCAGACAAACGAGCGGCAGCTGCCACCCCTGCCACCCATCCATTTATCCACATAGCCACAACAGAACATTTTCATTCATAAAAGCGCTGTGGCGCGGAAAAAGCTTTTCCTTGGCGTGTGCGTGTGAGTCACTGTCACACGACACTGTGAGAAATTTTCCATCACAGAGCCCATTTATTGTTGTGCAGTCCGCCTTCGACGTTGCGATCTCAACGTGACTCAGATTGGCCCAGCTGGTAAGTGATCCGGAGATTGTGACGTTGTGTTCGTTACGCTCTCGCTCTCGCTCTCTTGAGCCGCGCTTGCACTTGTTGTTTATCAACGACTACGCCATGCGTTGTTTTCGGCTTTCAGGCCAGCAGTGATCTTTGTTTTTGTTTCTGTTTGCCCTACGAAACGGCAACAAGTAAAAAGCCTCGTCTTGGCGGCATTTTAAATGGCGTCTGCGTTACTTTGTTACTTTTCTTGGCTTTCGGTTTAGTCTTCAATTCGCTGGCGTCGTGATCGGTTGGACTCTCGTTGACTCACGTCGATAACTAGTGCTTTTAACTCTGTTTTAACGTCTTGCACAACCGCGCGCGCATGTGCTTAAAGCTCCCTCTCTCTTTCTGTCTCTCTCTCTCTCTCTCGCTCTCTCTCTGTGTGTCTGGTCTCTCATTTGCTGCGCACTTGTGGCGCAGGCGAGTTAAGAAAACCTGTGCATGCCAAGTGTAGACAAATTGTAGATAAAAATAAAATGAAAACGTGAAAAAGGTGCATACAAATTTTGCTGCTAAAGTTTCACTTGCAAGCTTCAAATGTTGTTCACAGGGAAACAGAGCACATAACATCAAACAATAATAACAACAAATAAATCTTAGCAACGGACCGCGCTGCACGTACATATCGATAATTTGCCTTAGAACTTAATGTTTTTACCGATTAGATTACGACACTCAAAATTGTTGTTGGACGCAGCTGGTATATCGCTTTGAAGCGCCTAAGTTATAGAAAAGCTTGTTAAACAATAACAAAAAGAGTGACACTGTGCTTACTACATGCTTGGCATATGTATGTCTGCACACACATACATGCAGACATACATACATACATACATACATACATCGAATTCAAATTAAATCCGCCGCCGCTGATACAAAAACAAAAACAAGCCCCGCCGCTGATGATGATCGCATAAGCATAAAGCCCGGAATTCCCAACAAGAAAACGACGTCATTACAAAAGCGCGCGATCGTTCGCTCTCTCTCTCTCTCTCTCTCTCTCTCTGTGTCTCTTGCTATCTCTGCTGCTTATGCTTTTTCTTTCGCTCTCTGTGGCTCACGCTCTCGCTTTCGACGACAGTTCACCGCAAACTTCGATTTCTTAGTTTCGTTAGTTTTGAATTTTTTGACTTTGGGCCTCCATACATTTGTATTTTATAACAAATGCTGTTGTTGTTATTATTTCTCTTTCTTCTATCTCACTCTGTTTTTTGCGCTGTATTATCGCACAGTTCATATTGTGTGCTTTGTGCCTGTCGCATTACCTCGCGTTTTTTCGCGCAAAAATTTTATAAGCAAAGAAAATTGTTATATTGAAAAAAATATCATTAAGATAGCGAACCGGTTTCTCTAATATGTACATAGTTATATTGTGTGCCTCTGTGTTGGTGTATAAATATAAAATGAGTATTAACGCTAAATAGAATATTTAGTATTGTTACTTTTTCAAACTATAAATAAGTTGCATACGTTGTTTATGTAGCTAGATTTCATAACGGCACTCTTTTCTCGTTGCAATAAAGTAAAGAAAATTAGCCCTTTAAGTGCCTTAAAAATCTGAACGTGTTTAATTCCAGTCCCCGAAATTGTGCCAAACTTTGCATTGGAGTACAGCTATAAAAACCAAAAAGCAACGCTCAATGCATTTTAAGTTTCCAACAAAACACATTGATTAAGGTGAGTACAGAAAAACGTTGGATACATACATACACACTCACATATACATACATGCATATGTATGTACGCTCGTTGTGGGGGAATAACATTTCGGATTAAGAGTGAATAATATGTTTATTAATTTATTTATAAAATCGATTTATTTGCGAAAGCACTTTTATAGTGTTGTATTGCTACTTTATTACTTGAAAACATTCAATTTAATGGGTTTGTGGATTTATAGGATGAGGTGCGTGATATATTTACATACAAACAATAGACAAAAAGAAAGACTTTTAATAAATTATTAAAATAAATGATATTATATATATTATAGCATATCACTTTCCCTCTATGTGCAGTTATAATATATATATTAGCATATCACCTTCCCACTAGGTGCAATTTCATTGAATCATGGGTAGAAACTATTCTAAGAGTAAGACAGAGGAAGAGAGAGAAACAGAGAGCGAGATAGAGATGGAAAGGGGGAGTGAGGAGTGAAAGACCAGCTTTAGAATATCTTATTTGGCCATTAATGGGCTCGGGGTATAAAAATTAAGTCTATTCCATCCAAAAAATTGTTTACTTAAATTTTAATGTGACTTAACCCAAGATTAAACTTCTCATGAGCATGCATATGCGGATATTTTTGTTTGCATACACTTGATATCACATGTAGCTTCAATTGTATGTACATATTCACATAATATTCATTGTCACTTACGTATATGCGCAAGTCGATTACCGTTATCACTTAATTATTTTTGGTGGTAGCATAAATTCCTTTGCAGTGTATTTACAACCCCTCGTAAAAGCTTCCACGCAACCCTCTTTCTTTCGTTCGCTCTCTCGTCCTCTCTCTTTCTCTCTCCTTCTCATGCTGTTGTGTGAATTAAATAGTCGAGCGTAAATAAAAACGATAAATTGAAACAGAAAGCTAAAACACCTGTGTATATGGCAGCGCTGCCGCAGTCGCAGTCGCCATCGCCTGCGTATATATATATATATATATATATGTGTGTGGGGAGGGGGTGTGGAGGGAAAGCTTTGGCGCTTTGCTTTCGTAGGCACTTGCATTTGTTTAGGGCGTCCAAAGCGGCACGAGAATTTTCAATTGTATTTCATTCGAAGATCGACTCGATGCGTTTGCGGTTGTGTTTTCCGGATAGCGGCACAACGGAATTTTACACTCGATAAATAATTTTGTGTTTGTGTAAATTCGTGGTGTGTAAGAAGTTGGAAAATTGCGAGTCTAAGAAACCGTTGAATGTGTCAAAGGCATCCGTTAATTAAAGCAAAAAAGTAAAAAAAAAAAAAACAAAACTATAAAACAAGTAAAAATATAAATAAATGTCTCAAGTCATGTCTTCATTCGTCCTTGGCTAACACTGCAGGTAATTACTGGTGCGATGATTTGCTTTTAGCTAATTCGACGTAATTTTATATTGCACAAACAACATGCAAAACCGGCTGCTGACTCAGTATTTAGTGTTAAGTGTGTGTAAAAGGCAAATACCAACAACAATAACAACAACGCATAAACAGCAAGTCATCACGACTATAGTTATCTCAACTGTGCGACACACAAAGCTCCACTTGTGTAGACTACAGACTGAAGCTGCAGCCTAAGCTAAGTCAACAAGGGGCAATTCTTGGAACTTTCGCAAATGCAAAACTAATGTATTGATGGGTACCAACGCAGTACTGCTATGATCCGATAAAATATATTTGAAAAATTTCCCCTACAGTCAGTTGATAAAAGTACCATGTAATTATATAATTTTCAAGATATTTGCTAGTGAGCAACAACAAAGGCAAGCAAAGAAGCAATTTATTTTCACAATTGACTTTTAAATCACAGACAGGGATATTTACTCAGGAAACTATCAGACTAGATAGACTATGCCTTAATTAAAGTACATTAAGCGATTCAACTTAATACCTATTATGATAACTTGAAATTGTATATAAATTCTTTTGTGTCGACTGTCAATAGTCGACAGTAAATAAATAAATAAATAATAAGTAAATAAACACAACACCACCAAAAATGTGCAAAAACTTCCTAAATTTCGGATTCGGAACTAGTTCCACAGATTTGTCAACGGCGACAACCTATCAGTTATTTATTTGTATTTTTATTTTAGCTGTAAATTGCTTGACGCCAGTGATCATTAAATTTGTTGCTTTGAATTTGCTTTAGCAAACACATCGGCGACAACTCGGCGTCTGCATCTGTGGATTCCCAACTAGTTTGAGCTTGTTTTGGGCCAGGTTGAAGAATTCGCTGCTACTTTGATGTTGATCTTAATCTTAATTTGTAGAGCCTGGCGCCAAGTGTTTTTATACCCTGAACCCATTAAAAATGGGTAAAAAGGGTATTATGGTTTTGTGCAAAAGTATGTAACAGGCATAAGGAAGCATCTCCGACCATATAAAGTATATATATTCTTGATCAGTATCAACAGCCGAGTCGATTTAGCCATGTCCGTCTGTCTGTCCGTCTGTCCGTCTGTCCGTCTGTCCGTCTGACCGTCTGTCCGTCTGTCCGTCTGTCCGTCTGTCCGTCTGTCTGTCTGTATGAACACACAGATATCAGAGACTACAAGAGCTAGAGACTTCATATTTGGAACATAAGTTCTCCTAATCCCGGAACAGATCAAGTTTATTTCATTTTATCGATAACTCATACCGTTTAAAAGTTATCGATAAATTTCGATTTCAGACTTGCGTTTTTGGGACATAACTTCAAAGTTATAAAAGATAGAGGCTCCAAACTTGGCATGTATAATCTCGAATAGCATACACATGTAACAAATATTTCACTTTTTGGATACCACCCCCAAACCCCCCAAAAGTTCAAAAAACGCATTTTTGAAGGTACGACCTTGTAATTTGGTTTGGTAACACATATTATCGACAATTGCTTGCCCCAAAAATTTCAATGAGATCGGACAATAAACATAGAAGTTATTTAAGATTTAACTTTCCATTGTGTGGGGCTCAGCGAAAAAGCAAGCTAACTGCTTAAACCGCTTGCACTGCTTGTACTGCAGCATGTGTGTGCTTAGATTAGTATGAATGATTGTAAGGACTGGGTTCAGGGTATCTCGTAGTCGGGCACTCCCGACTACAGCACTCTTACTTGTTATACCCTGAACCCATTAAAAATGGGTAAAAAGGGTATTATGGTTTTGTGCAAAAGTATGTAACAGGCATAAGGAAGCATCTCCGACCATATAAAGTATATATATTCTTGATCAGTATCAACAGCCGAGTCGATTTAGCCATGTCCGTCTGTCTGTCCGTCTGTCCGTCTGTCCGTCTGTCCGTCTGTCTGTCTGTATGAACACACAGATATCAGAGACTACAAGAGCTAGAGACTTCATATTTGGAACATAAGTTCTTCTAATCCCGGGACAGATCAAGTTTATTTAATTTTATCGATAACTCATACCGTTTAAAAGTTATCGATAAATTTCGATTTCAGACTTGCGTTTTTGGGACATAACTTCAAAGTTATAAAAGCTAGAGGCTCCAAACTTGGCATGTATAATCTCGAATAGCATACACATGTAACAAATATTTCACTTTTTGGATACCACCCCCCAAACCCCCCAAAAGTTCAAAAAATGCATTTTCGAAGGTACGACCTTGCAATTTGGTTTGGTCACACATATTATTGACAATTGTGTGCCCCAAAAATTTCAATAAGATCGGACAATAAACATAGAAGTTATTTAAGATTTAACTTTCCATTGTGTGGGGCTCAGCGAAAAAGCAAGCTAACTGCTTAAACCGCTTGCACTGCTTATACTGCTTATACTACAGCATGTGTGTGCTTAGATTAGTATGAATGATTGTAAGGACTGGGTTCAGGGTATCTCGTAGTCGGGCACTCCCGACTACAGCACTCTTACTTGTTTTTTTATACTACTTGAAGCAGCATAATAATAGAATCATAAATATTCAACAGATAGTTCGATATGCCATTGGCTGAACGCCCATAGCTGCCTGATTGGCGCCGGTTAGTTTATTCTTTCTTCGCTTGTCTCTCTCTCTTTCTCACACATTGTTTCGCTCTCTCTCTCTCTCTCTCTCTGCGTATCTGCTCAACGAAATGTTTTTTTTTGTTGAGCGTTTTATCATTAATCAATTTTATGGTTTCAAACTTCTTTTTTACGTTTTTGTGAATCAATTCTGTTTGGTTACATTCCCGGGACATGCGCTTCCATTATTGCCCGGAGCGTTTTATATCATCGATTATTTTATTTGTTCATATCTCTTCAACTGATACTCATTTTTTTGGGACCATATCGGGAAGCCGGCAATTCGGTAGCTTATCTGCAGCATTGTGTGTGCCTGTTACGACCCTTTTTATATGGTCCGTATGTATATTAGAAGTTGCTATAAACTATAGCGTTACAAATAAATTGCCATATAATCATCTGTCACCTGGGCCAAGGTCCGGGACTGTGACGAAAACTAAATGCCGTATACCAAAAGTGTATAGACCGCTAAATTATTTATTTCTATAGGAAAACAGAATATGCAAGCTGCTATTATCTTAAGAACAATCTTCTTATATGAACAAAGTATTAACTTTTGTTGTGTTAAAATTAGTTTTTGAATGCTAGGCAAATGGATTTGCATACTTATCTTGCTTGCCACCCATTTGGGCTACTGACCTTGCATCAGTTAACATATTTATGATATATATATGTATGCATCTCTTTATAAAGCACCTCCATTAATTGTCATCACTTAAATGACAAGCCACGCGTTTTCTGAATGATTCTGTGCAACGTTCGCCACACGAGCGAATTCCTAGCATTTTCAAAATTATAGATACCCACAGTATCGAAACGTAATGATTATCTTTGCCTTGTGAGTCACAATATTCTTGGAAATTCGCTGGGTTTTGTTAAAAGCGAAAACATTTCGTACAACAAGTCGTATTTGGCTTATAATTATCACATATTTTATAATGCACATGTGCTGGGCAAAGAGATATGTATATGTTATAATATAATGGGCAAGTATTATTTTGTTGTCTTAAAATTGCGAAGCGGCGCCAACTGCCCCAAAAAGAAATGCTGACAAGTGTCTTAGCTGTGGCTACTGAACGGAAATGCCAATAAATGCCATTGCCAGATGCCTATTCTAAATCTACCTGAATAATGCTTGTTTGTTGTGTTTATAAAGAAAAATTGCGGTCCGCTTGAACATTCATTCAGTTGCTGCACTTTCTACATACAAACATTAATTAGTAGCTGATTTTATTCAGATTGACAACATTCATACGAAATATGATTGCTTATCGATTTCCATTTTATATACATTCATATATGTATATTTATTTCCATACCCTCTAAACATTGTTAAAAATGTATAGTGAAATTATGCTAAATAAAAAATTAATGATTAGCATTAAAACTCCAGCCTTAAGAAATAATATACATTTTATTTGTACAGGGTATCCTCTAGTACAGCACTCTCCACAAGTATATTTTTACTCCTGTATATTTTTCTCAATGAATTTTTGTGTTTGGCATTGTGACTCAGTTTTGATGGAATTTAAATATACATAAACATCAAATATATGTATATACTAAAAAATACTCGTTTGCTTATCTTTCTACTTATAATTATCAGTTTCAGAAGACGTCTCTTTAAAAGTTCATGTTCCTGGAAATCAATTCATATTTTTTTCGCGATGCCAGATTTGTTTTCTTTGCTTTGTGTGGCTTATCAAATGTTTAACAGCTGTAATGAACAGCTGAGACATTAGTGCCGTTTGTTGTTTTAATTTCTACATACACTATGGACAGTTAATTGTGAAACACTCGTGCAAGTATTTTTCTAATGATTTGTTGACACAAGTGTCTAAAGTTTATTGACATTACCATAGTCCATTCACAGTCTGTTCTTATACAGTTACTAAATGTGTACAAAAATACCAAGTATACATTCATTTTTCTTTGCTTTTCAACAATAATGGGAACACTGCTTACGAGAATTTACTAACAAGCGGAAAGATGGATTCCTCGCAAGCCATCAAAAATAAATATACAGAGAAACATAAATGATACATTAAGCACATATGTATATATTTATTTCAACAATAACAGTTTAAAAGACAAAGTCAAAACCAAAATAGCAGAAAGCTTCTTTCAGTATATTCAGCCAAAAACTTTTAGGGAGGAGCGTACACAAAATTTTCGAATGAAAATTTGCTCGAATTAATGTTCGGTGTTCAGTCTATAGCCGATAGGCAAGAACTCAAGACGTGCGTTGCGAAAAATAAATTTAAAAAGAAATATATATATAAATTTATATATAGGAAAAAATTGTGCTATATGCAAATGTGGTGTTCAATACATACATACATACATTTAATTTCGCTCATTTTTCCGGACCTGTACAAACCGGTCAAAACCGAAAACGAAAATCAAATATTTTGTGTGGCCTTTAATAAATTATTGTCAATATTTTTCCAAAAGTTGTGTGCCAAATATATCAGAGCTATAAAAACAAACAATTGAAATTCATAAAGCCGGAATAATTCTGAACTTTCTGTGACCTAGGTGAATTTGTTCAGTGAAAGGTGATTATTAAGTGAAACTACAACTGATCAATGAATAAAAGTTTTACAAGTATATATGTACATAAGAAACTGTCATTTTCAAATTACCTGTTACAGATTATTGGCTTTTGGCCAATTTTTAAATTTCATATTTGCCTAATGCAAAACATTAATGACGTAATACATAATTGCAATAATGAGATTTTCTTAGAAAATCACATTTGATATTTGCCTGCATTGTTTAAACATCGTAAGCGCAATGTGTGAAATTCATTGCGTTCACCGATCACTTAATATATAATATAGATTATATGCATGGTAAAAGGCAAATTGAAAATGACAAGCACATTTGGTATGACGTGCGAATTGGCTTTGATTTGCTTTTTGCGGCAAAAGCTGATATATAATTTGGTGTATTACTGAAACTAACATATTCATATTTAAATGGTTTATTTGGATTCACATATGCTTAGCTGGCTGCAAAAGATTTATGTGTCTAGTGCTTCCATAAATACACAAGCTCTCATATGTCATATGTGTTCTTTTGAAAATAGTGATCGTGAATTAGTTATAGCTAAGACTACGTATCAAGCAATCAATTCATAATTTGTCTCTAGACTATAATAGTTCCTTTGGTGTATCTTTTAGTTACTACATATTTGATAGAGCTCTTAAGTTTGGTTTCAGATTCATTTGATTGATCTAATTGCCAAAAATTGTTAGTATTGTGATTTGCAACATCAAAATTATTTTATATGTGCATTTAGTCTTAATTAATTACCCAAAAGATTACAAAATTGGCAACTCGCAGACAGTGTTATTTGTCCGTATTTTTTTTCTTTCAAATTTACCCCATGCCGTTGCAGGCCAATGTATGGCATTAATTTTTCAAATGTATTGACGTATTCTTTAATGGCAGACCAATGTCTAGACGTTTAGCGAGTCGAAAGTCTGAGGTCATAGAGCTAGTCACTATATGCGAATAGTGTGTATATATATGTATATACATATATTTATATAAAAGACAATGACAAAGAGCCGCATGAGCGATCCTAACTCAGTTGCCCGACCATCATTGATAAAACGGCACTTTGTGTGTTTTGGAAGCAAAATCTTTGGGGAGGCCACTTTGGGAGTCAGTCTATATCTGCGTCCGGTACATACATATAAATGTATTTGTATCTGTATCTGTATCTATATCTATACTATAATACCTGCCCAAGACATGCTCGTGCCTGGCACTCGTATATAGATCAGCAGCAACGTGTAGTGGAGCATCTTGTCGCGCACGCATTACGCAAAATGTTATTTTTAAATGAATGTCCGAAGCTAACTTGACTATGGCCTGTCCCAGACCAGCAGCCGGTTCCCCACAGATACATACACACAACACACATACACACATTCGGTCAACTGCAGTTGTCAGTCGAGCACATGATCCAACGAGCCTGTAAATATTTGAATGCACCACACTGTTCCAATGTACACAAACGCCCACATATCGCATTTTTGTGAGGTGCGCAGCTCTTGTCTAGACGGCGAATTTCTCAATTTATGGATAAATCAAAGAGTGACAGACTTAGTTGCAGCGACTGTAGTGGTTATAAGTAATAATATTTTGTTTGTCTTATAAACAAATTGGAATCATTATTTTTGAATCTTAAAAAATAGTATAACTATTTATTATTGATTTTTATTATACAATTAAAGCTATAAAAATAAATTTGTATATTTAAGAAGAAAATTTCGCGGAAATCGAAAGAAAAATCGGTTTGGGCATTATTTTTGGTGTGCGTCGTCATTGTCGCCATTGGCTAAAGATCAGCGTTATTGGTTGCCAAGAAATTTCTTGCTGCGCCTCTTTGTCAACTGAATTAAAAGGAAACCTTCATTATTCGATCTTCTTTGCAGTTAATATTTCGGCCGTGAAATGTTTCCAAATCAAAATAATTTGGCCGCTGCGGGTACAGCAAACGATGCCCAGCAGCAGAACATCAACTACAATGGCCTGCAGCAACAACAACAGCAGCAGCAACAGCAGCAGCAGCAGCAACAGCAACAACAGCAGCAACAGCAGCAGCAACAGCAACAAACCCAGCAATTGTCACAGTCGGCCAAGAACGTGCGGAAGAAACCGTATGTGAAGATAACGGAGCAGCCCGCCGGGAAAGCACTGCGCTTTCGCTACGAATGCGAGGGTCGCTCGGCGGGTTCCATACCCGGCGTCAACTCGACGCCCGAGAACAAGACCTATCCGACCATCGAGATTGTGGGCTACAAGGGACGCGCCGTTGTCGTTGTCTCCTGTGTCACCAAGGATACGCCATATCGGTAAGAGAGCAATAATAAATGCAATTACTTTAGTAAATACTCCGTTTATTGAATTTAAGTGGATTACTAATCTAGCCATTTCTTTATCCACAGTCCACATCCGCATAATCTGGTTGGCAAGGAGGGCTGTAAGAAGGGCGTATGCACGCTGGAGATTAGCAGCGAGACAATGCGAGCCGTGTTCAGTAATCTGGGCATACAATGTGTCAAGAAGAAGGACATTGAGGCGGCACTGAAGGCGCGAGAAGAGATACGCGTGGATCCATTCAAGAGTAGGTTACTTTTCTATGATCTATAGTATGTTTATTAATATCGAAATTGTTCTTATACTTAGCTGGGTTCTCGCATCGTTTCCAGCCCTCGAGCATTGATTTGAACTCGGTGCGTTTGTGCTTTCAAGTATTCATGGAGAGCGAGCAAAAGGGACGCTTCACATCGCCACTGCCGCCAGTTGTCTCCGAGCCGATCTTTGATAAGAAGGCCATGTCCGACCTGGTCATTTGCCGGCTGTGTAGCTGCTCGGCCAGTGTGCTGGGCAACACGCAGATAATACTGCTGTGCGAGAAGGTGGCCAAAGAGGACATCACAGTGCGTTTCTTCGAGGAGAAGAACGGACAGACGGTGTGGGAGGCTTTAGGAGATTTTCAGCACACGGATGTTCATAAGCAGACTGCCATTACATTTAAGACGCCACGCTATCACACACTGGAGATAACGGAGCCCGCCAAGGTGAGTCAGAAAATCTCAAATCAATCGTAGGAAAATTAAGAATTCGAGTCTTAACGGCTTACACATTTGACTTGTATAAAAAAAGATCGAAAATCTTGAATCAAGCTTTGTTTGGCATGGGCTTCAACCTGACAAAGCTTTTTTTAGGAACGAAGCAGTATCTAGTAGGTTTTACTTCAGCAGCATCCCATTCCCTTATGCTTATGAGTTTTTCCTTGACTAATTGGCATTTTGCTTTCCAGGTTTTCATCCAGCTGCGACGACCCTCGGACGGCGTTACCAGCGAGGCTCTACCCTTCGAATATGTGCCATTGGACTCAGGTAGGCATACTTTCTGGAATCTTCATCGGCATCTCAAGCGGAAGCCAGATGAAGACATCTTTCAGCAAATACTATCAATCGACTCGGCTGCCGCCAAGCGCGAGCCGCCAACGATTGAGGTAATTGATCTAAACACGCCCACCTTGGAGCAGCCGGAACCGATACTGGTAGTGGCTGATCCAGTAGCGGTGGATGTCACCGATCAGGTGCCACAGGATATGGAAGCAGCCGATGCTGAAGCGGATCGACTGCGCACCGAACTGGAAATCGATTCAATTATCGATGAAAAGGTGCGCGAACTGGAGCAGTTGGAGCTGGACTTCCAAATGGAACAGCAGATGGAGCAACAGCTGGCAGCGCCAGAGCCGCATCCGCTGACGGCCAACGACAAAATTAACGAGTGGATGAAGTCCAATGAGCTGCAACAGCAGCCACACGAGCCCAGTCCTGGTCCAGGCGAAGGCGAGGCCGAGGCCGAAGACAGCGATGCCACAGTGGTGACTCAGGTGGCCGCCACGGATGAGGATAAAACTCTAAACGAGCTGCTCGAGCAGGTGGCCGAGCTGGATGAGATCTACACGGACTTTGTGGTGCAGCGCGACACTTACAACAACACACTGCAAAACGAGCTGCAGAACATGGACCGGCCACCCATGCAGGTGGAGGATAGCTTCGATGATGCAGCCACCTATACGAGTCTGCAGATAGCATTCAAGAATCCCATCCTCATACCCATGGATGACATAATGCCACCCACGCCGCCCATGTCGCAGTGTGCGCCTGAAGATGCGCAGCACTACGATGCCGTCGAGGTGAACTCCCAGCGGCAGCAGCAGCAACAGCAACAGCAGCAGCAGCAACAGCAACAGCAGCAACAGCAGCAAGCTAGCAATCATGAGCAGGGGCAGCTGCAAGTGGAAGCTGCCATGCAGCCAGTCGCTGAGGAGGAGAAACTGCCGCCGCTGCCACCCAAGCGATTGCGCAAGCAGGACAGCAATGCGGAGAATCGTTCGATAGAGGCAAACAGTGGGGATGCGCCAGCAGTGCGCGAGAAGCCCCGCCTGCCGCCACCCATCATCCATCCCAGAGTTACCGAGCTGCCAGCGGCTCCACCAAACGCTTGCCGCAGCCACCTGAGACGAAGACCTCAAAGGTGAAGCCCGCAAAGAATCCCAACTTCAACACGCTGCCGCGCCAAAAGAAGCCCGGCTTCTTCGCCAAGCTCTTCTCGCGTCGAAAGAGCAAACCGGAGCTAATGGCTGCCAGCAGCGAGAACTGTGCACGCCTCGACTCCAAGGCGACCAGTGCCACGGCCAGTCGTGAGCCTAGCTTGGATAACATCAACATGCGCGATCCACTGCGCGCCTCGCAGCGATCCGGCAAATCATCCAATTCGAGTGCCTTGAAGGTGGCTGGCTCGGCAGTTGCGCGAAAGTCCGGCAAGATGGGCAAGCCCTGCGGGCGCAGCGTGAGCAGCGTGTCGGGCAAGCGACCCACCTATCTGAATGCGGATGTGGTGCATATACCGCTGAAGGGCGACAGCACCAGCAGCTTGCAGCAGGCTCCAAATGAGGCCTACTCGAATGCCAGCACCATTACGGTGGGTGGGCAGCTGGACAGACGCACTGCCTCGGCGCTGCAGCTGGCTGAGATACCCATCAGCGAGGGCGGCATGGAGCTGGTGGCCATTGCCGATCGCCAGAGTCTGCACAATTTGGTCAGCTCGATTGAGGCACATTTCAACGTGCAAATGGATCCCAATTTAGATCTTACTGAGGTGGAGCACTTTGCCCTTTATACAAGTGTGCCGCCCCAGGCGACGGCCAGCGAGTTTGATGAGACGTCCGCCTACTATGCGCCCGTCGACGCCGGCGAGATCCTCACACCCGATCAGGTAGCCAAGCGACTGGCTGCGGCAAATGGCAGCAATTGAGGAGCAGAGCAGCAGCGGCTCAGTGTTTGTTTGTCAAGGCGCAACCCAAAGATGTGGGGCGCCTCAAATTGAATATTGTTTTTATTTTAGCCCACTACGAACAATCAACGACTAAAACCATTTTTGTATGGTTGCCAAGAAAGGAGAAAGGATTTATAATTTATATCCCTACACAATTGTACACTTGGCAGTGGGCGCTGCCCAATCGAAAAACGGTTGAGGGCTGCGCTCACATTTGTAATTGTATTTGTTTTAGAATTGTTAACCCGTGTACCCAATTGGTATGCAATTTTGTCAGCGGCAGTCCTCGAACTGCCCAACGAAACTTGTTTTGTGCAGCAGCGTTTTCCCGAGGAAAATCGCTGCTCGAATTGTTTTTTATCTGGGGCGCTGTAAAAGTGCGCCCCAAGCCCCAATTTGTATTTAATAGATCTAAGGGTTTTTAGCAAGTAAAAACCAAGTCAAGACTCTGGTGGGAAAGCAATTAAAGAATTTGTCCCATTGCTATACTCTTTTTTATAGATCCAGCACATTTGAGGCGAAAACGTCAAAAGACTGGCGGTGATCCCATGCACTTGTTGCTGCAGCAACAACAGAAACAACAGCATCAGAATGATCATCAGGATGGTAGTAAGTTTTATAGCATTTTCATTCACTTGGTATCGGGCTCTGTCTTTTGTGGTGATGGTGGTTGTTGGTCTCGTCTGGTCTCTGTTGTCCAGTTTCCCAAATGATTTGTATCATTATCTAATGAAATTTGTAGCTTTTATTAAGGATAACCAATTTAATGTATTGGATTTATCGACTGCATATGCAGTTTTGTTTTGAAATGTGTCAATACTGCTTGAAGACATGAACTAGTCAATAGTCAATAGAAAATCAACTGATCCTACCTAATAAAGTATGCTATTGTTCGTATACCAAAGACTTGGAAAGTTCTCTGATGTATTAATCGTATAGACTATTAGAAAATATTACAGTTATGCTAACAATCTAAATAAAATGATAACAGAATAATGCACAATATTTAAAACTATGCAAAAACATACAAGATTATAATTAATTGAATACATAGTAGAAATATACATAGCAATATTGTTGTTGAATATTTTTGAAGAAAAAAAACGTGCTTGGGTATAAAACACAAATACAATTTGATATTTTTATACAAAAACCAATTACCGAAAAAAATATGAACCTTTCAAAACTATTTTATAAAACATGTAGAATAATAAAAAAAATATTGAAAATTCAAATTCTATAGTTTTTATATTGTTGAGAAAGAAAAGAGAAAAATTTAAGCCGAGTAAGTTTTAAAGCACTAAAGTTTTTGCATGCGTTGTTGAAGCTTCTTACAAAGTCAAAATTTATAATACTCTTTAGTTTTTTTTTACATAGTTATTTTGTTGCCTTTTGTTTCTGGTTTTTTGTTTATATTAATATTACATTATAGCTTTACGTTGCATGTATTAATCGTGTTTGCTTTACTTAATTGCTTAAATTATTGCTAATATATTTCTGCGCTGCTTTTAGGACAAAACAACATGAACTGTTGGAACGCTCAGAATATACCGCCCATCAAAACCGAACCGAGAGGTAAGACACAACATACGCTCGCTTTTAGTACTAGCTAACAGTATTATCAAATACCTGCAGATACCTCACCCCAGCCATTTGCATTGTATCGTGCACAACCGGAGTTGACGCCATCGCCGCAGCCATTGTCCCCGTCAAGCAACTACAATCAGAACAGCACCCCCTCGCCCTACAACATGGCAGCGGCAGCTGCACCAGCGCCCAGCAATGGTCAGCAGCAGCTAATGTCGCCGAATCATCACCAGCAGCAGCAACAGCAGCAGCAGCAGCAGCAACAACAGCAGCAGCAGCAGCAACAGCAGCAATATGCCGCTGGCGGAGCTGGGAACCTGGAGTTGGGCAACAACTACAATCCTTTTACGCAACAATTGCTGGTACAGCATCAGCAGCAGCAGCAGCAACAGCAGCAGCAGCAACAGCAGCAGCAGCAACAACAGCAGCATCAACAGCAGCAGCAACACCAGCAGCTACAATATAACCCTAATCCGAACCCTTTTGTCACCGCTGGCAACGCTGCGCATTGGGACAGCAAATTCTCAGCGGCTGCAGTAGCAGCTGCTGCTGTGTCATCGGCCGCGCCAGTTGTTGGTAACAGCAACAATCTAAGCAATCTCAACAATCCATTTACCATGCACAATTTGCTGACTTCAGGCGCGGGCGCTGCCAGTAATCTGCAATGGAATCTGACAACGAATCACTTGGTAAGTTAGCAAACTTGGCATATTCTCTATTCGGATGTTAATGATTCTTAAATGTGCAGCAAAATCAGCATACACTGCAGCAACATCAGCAGCAGCAGCAACAGCAGCAACAGTTGCAGCAACATGCCACACCGATGCATCAGCAATACGACAGCAATGTCCCTGTTAATAATAACAATAATACAAACAACGACAACAGCAACAACCCCAACAACAATAACAATAACAACAACAACAACAATGAGAATGGTCCAACGATCAGCAATCTGCTTAGCTTCGACAGCGAGCAGCTGGTGCGCATCAATTCGGAGGATCAGCAAATGTTGCGCCTCAATTCAGAAGATCTGCAAATATCAAACCTATCAATATCTACGTAATACCTTAATAAATCCAGTTGTTAGTCTTACATCGTGTGTTTCATACAAATGTAATATGTGTGTTTTTAGCATAATTTTTTTATAAATACAAATAAATTCATCGTTTTAGAAGTAAATAAATAACTCAATCGAAAATGCTCTTTAGCGGTTGGCCTTCCTTGGGAAGCCGTGATGCCGGCTTGAGCTTTTTTTCGACCTCAACTCTGACTTGGCAGCCCTTTAAGCTTGAGATGTGATCGTCTCCACAGATTGCACACACATTAGTGTCAGTAAATGCGAGCTGACAGGAACTAGTGGCGTGGTCATCAGAGCATAGATAATAGATTCGTGAGTGCCCGAAATCCTGACACCGGTAGCACTGGCTTTGCTTCGCCTTTTGAACAGTAACCCTTGGTTCGCCAATTTTGGAACATGTACTGTCTCGTTTTCGCATTAACTTGTTGCTCGTCGTCGTCGCCAGTCACGTTTCCTGGGGCAATATATGTTTAATACTTCGAAACCATTATCTGTGAAGGCCTTAGCAATTTAGCAGTTTTAATAGCATAGATAATAGATTCGTGAGTGCCCGAAATCCTGACACCGGTAGCACTGGCTTTGCTTCGCCTTTTGAACAGTAACCCTTGGTTCGCCAATTTTGGAACATGTACTGTCTCGTTTTCGCATTAACTTGTTGCTCGTCGTCGTCGCCAGTCACGTTTCCTGGGGCAATATATGTTTAATACTTCGAAACCATTATCTGTGAAGGCCTTAGCAATTTAGCAGTTTTAATATGAGACTCAATTTTCAATTTTTTTAATAATTGTTCTTTTTCTTTGAAGGTACACAATTTGATGTCAGATGAATCTATTGCAGCATATCATCAATTTCATCTTCAAGGACATCTCTAGACGCGGATCCGTTGCCTAAGGACTAACCCCAAAAACAAACTCACCAAAATTACTGGAAAATTTAATTTAGTATTCATTTTGCTATATATTTAAATATAAAAATCAATTACTATATGTAGATTATATGCTTATTATAAAATGTTGTTTATTTATTAATTTTTAAATATAAATATTATTTTTGATAACTTTGTATATAATAGAAAATTTTTAAATAAATGAAATCACAAACCAAGAAGCATAGTTTTTTTTCCTGTTAAACTACTAGGCGCACAAAATCAGGCAGACGAACGATGATTTTCTGTTTTAAATTTTAGCGCGACCTTGAATGAGAAGTAAATTTCATTGTTGCACATTTTTGGGGTGTCTGAAGCAGAAGATCTGCTTTGCCAAATGCTATTTTTCGTCAGAAAGTACCAGGCGCACATAATTCAGCAGATGAACGATGATTTTTCTGTTTTTAATTTTAGCATGACCTTGAGGGAGAATTTCCCATTGAGAGAAAATTTCCCTGAACTCAGAGCTGGGCTTGCTTAGATTTCTGTGTGCAGTTGTCAGTGTTCGTTTTTGTATCGAGCAAAGCAAATTTCGTCAGTTTCTCTGGTCGAAGTACCAGGCGCACAGAAATCAGCAGATGAACGATGATTTTTTCGTTTTTAATTTTAGCTTGACCTTGAGAGAGAATTTCCCTACCAGAGAGAATATCCCAGGGCGCAGAGCTGGGCTGCGTACAGTTGTCAGTGTTCGTTTTTGTCTCGACTAAAGGCAAATTTCGCCTATTTCGCATATCGAAGTACTAGGCGCACAGAAATCAGCAGATGAACGACGAATTTTTCGTTTTTAATTTTTGCATGACCTTGAGAGATAATTCTTTGCGCACAGAGCAACTAACCCTCTTGCAACAGCTCGAAATTAATACAATCAAATGAAAAAACGTTGAATTTTGATATATCGTTTATTTTATGATTTATTCTACAAATGTATTCACAATATATATATATATATTTCATGACTATTAATATGGTATATTTGTATTATCATAAGAAATTATTTAATATTACATTTAAATTTACATTTATAGCATTTCTATAAATAAATGAACATACAAATTAACAATGCGGTTTTTAAATAATTGAGAAAACAATAAATACATTTTACATAACTAACCAAACAGAGAGAAAACGTATATATAACACTTTTTGTAAACAATTAAAGTATGCGATTCTTAAACTAAGTAATGTTTTATTTAGCAAAGATGTCGCTGCTTTCTTGTCAGTTGATTGTTGCTGTTATTCTCTGTTCTCATGTCCTCTGCTGCGTTGGCGACCTATTGGCAAAGAAAACAAAGATTAGCTAATTATATAGGTATATATAGATTGTATGTTGTGCGTTGCAAGAGTACAAAGTGGAACAAAAGGATTACATTTAATAGGCCTTCTGGACAATGGCTTGAGGTCAATAATAATACAATTAAATCTACAAGCAAATTTCCAATTTGAAATTCTTAAATAACTATTAATTTGAAATATTCGGAATGAACAATATTTAATATTTTTACTTGAAACAAATTCGTACATTTAAATGCAATTTCAAACCATATAACAGATAACATTCAAACTAGAAATTAAAAACAAAAGGAAACGAACAATTTGAAGACAAAATTTTCGGATGCCTTACATCTACTCCAATTTGGACTCGGCACCGCCATTGAAGAGTCCTTGCAGCTTCTTGACGGCACACGGTATGGTAGATAGGGGCAAGGGAGGAGGCGTCCCGGGCAGCATGCAGTAAGCAACGAAGTGCATAAGACGATAGGTGGCGTGTTGGTAGGCCTGACGGTTGGCAAAGCACTGCCGGATGCGTTGACCCACCGTGGCGGCCAGACAGTTTTGCAGTGTGACCAACTGGTCCTCCTTCTGCTTGATATCTTGCTCGAGCGCCTTAGAATGTTTAATTAACTTGGTGACATGCAACTCCTTTTCGCGCTGGTGCTCCACCAGTTTAGTGCTGGATAGTTTCAGCTCATCGGCGATGAGTGTAATATTCTCGCGCAGCTTTTCCACGTAGCCCTGTTTCTGTGCTAACTCAATCTTCAGCGCTTGCAGCTGCTCAGTCAGCTCCTCGATATCAAACTTGGCATCCTGGCACTCGCGCTGAACGCGTGTCAGCTGCTCGAGCTGATCGCGCTGCTGCTTGTTGGCCTGGAACAGCTGTTGCTTGGTTGATTGCAGCAGCTCCTGCAGATTCTCAATCTCCTGCGTCTTGCAGGCATTATCCTGAGCCAATTGCTGTTTCTCCTGGTTGGTTTGGGCCAACAGAATGTTGAGCTCGTTATAAGATAGCTTTGTCTTGGCACTGTCCATATATGATTGCTTTAGCTGATCATTCAGAGTATCGTTGCGACGCTTCTCCACCGCAAACAGTGTGTTATAGACATGCAGCTGATTGCGATTCTTCACAAACTGCGGAAAGAAAATACATGCTATTACACTTTAAACAATCGGCACAAAAATTCAATTTTTGTCTTACATTGCGCTTGAAGTCCTCCACCTGTTCGCTGAGATGACGCACCTCCTCGCGCCGACGACGCCAGGAGCGCAGCATGATGGTGTTGAAGATGCGCAGACTGGCAATGCGCACGTCCTGATCCCCGTTGACCACAAAGCGCACGTTGCCCTGACGCGCGCTGCACAGCTGGGCCGCATCCTGCAGCAGCAGTTGGGCGAGACTCTCATCCTTGATGGCCAGCTGACCCTCGTGCTGTGCAGTCGGCACCAGGGCGTTGGAGCTGGGTACATGGGCCACCAGCTGATAGTTGCCAGTGCGACGAGCCTCCTTGAAGTCCATTTGCGAGACAGATTTGCGTGCTCGAAAGCTCAGCATGGCAGCCGTCTGCTGGCGCTTCAGGGTCAAGTACGGAGACAATGCAGCAGGCACTGGCACTGGCACTGGCACCGGCGACGGAGACTGCTCTACCTTTGGCTCCACTTTGCGTATGGACTGACACGAACTGGACACACTGGTGCTTAGCGAATTGTCCGAAGAGGATGGTGTCAGTAGTAGAGCCTTGGGTATGTTTTGCTTCTGGATGTTTTCCTTCTGCTCATCACTGCAAAGCGAACCTGTTTCAAGGAATGCTCGAAAGTGTGATGATCTCTGGACTCACCTCTGTAGCTTCTTCTGTAGGCGCTGGCTGTATCCCTGGCGCTTCTTTATCTGAGAACCGATTGCTGCCTTGTTGTAGGGCGCACGTGGCGAACCCATCTTGGAATCATCACTCTGCTTGGAGTTCTGCTCGTTCCTACGAATGCGTGGACTTTTGGGAAACATTTTGTATTAGTTTAATATTATTCTCAAAATTTTCTTTTCGCTGCAAAACAGAAACCGATTACAAAATACACACAAAATTGAGAGTTTATAATATTTTTATATTTAGTTTTTGTACTTGGTCTGCGCTCAGACTGTTCAGGAATGAAAAGATTCGTTTATAATTTTCTTAAAAGTGAACAAATGCCAGTGCCTACTGATATCGACTGTTTTTGAAATTCCAAAGAAATTTCGTTAACAGGACTTTTATTTTAGAAAATTTTATTATACTCATTTCAAAAAAAATAGTACCTTCATTTTGTGCGGAAGTGTGTAATGCATAGAAGGAAGCGTCGCAGAACCCCAAAAGTTACCTCCAATATGCATAGGATGACAAAACAATCTGATCTGGTCATGTCCGTCTGTCTGTCTGTCTGTATGTATGCAAACTAGTCCCTCAGTTTTTGAGCTATCGTGATAAAACTTTGCTCAGAGACCTATTATTCAAAGGGACAGTAGTCGGAGCCGGCCGAATTGGACTGCTATATCATATAGCTGCCATACAACTCGGAGTCGGTTTTGGCCATATATCCGATCTTTTCATAACTATCGCCTTAAATTTCCTTGTGCACTTGAACATCGGTATAACTCATCATCAAGGCTCAAAGTAGCAAAACGATTGAGTCATAAATAGCGAAGATATGCGTAATTAAATATTCTGTAAACGAAAAAATTTGCAAAAATATTACTTTTGAACAAAACTTAAATGTCGAATAAAAAAAGAGGAAAACACATAAGCAAATTGGTTTGGAGCTTCAAAATCGGTTTTGGCAAAGTTATGTGACTCTCAATTCATTACAAGACATTCCTAGTGTACCAAAAATCACTTTTAGAATCCGTCCACGGCATGCCGAAGATAATCCTTCTCCAGTTGTATATTTATTAATAAAGGCGCAGTTGTTTCGTCAATCATTTGTTATCGCCAAATGATATTAAAATAAAATTACAATGAACAAACCTTTTAAACACAATATGTCAATATTAATTTGAACAAAAGAATCCGAGTTTATCCATTATAAGCAAAAAAGAAAAGAGGTCATATCTTCAGGCCGCAAAGTAGAGACTAAAGATTTGTTGTTTTTGCTATACAAACACACATCCAACCCCCACATCCATTATGCCTCACGTAGTAACTTTATTTCACATAGCATCCGTTCATTGATTGCGGGTCATTTGACAATTGTGGCCAGAAGTGTTTCCGTCACAGTCGTCAGCCGTCTTCTTCTTCTTTCTCCTTTCAACAACATTGAGCCTCAACGGTTTCATTATTTGGCCATTCAAAAATACATTTTTACCCCGGAGGAGCTTTTTCAAGTAATTCACCACAGCGTCTGCGCAGAGTAAAAGCTTTTGTGAGCTGCGGCAACTTTTGAATTGGCTGAACAAAAGTGTTTTCGGGCCGCTTTGTAGTGGCCAAAGGCGGCAGTTGGCGGTTTCATTATCGTCGCGACGCTGCTGCTAAACGGTTCATTGGGTCCACCAAGTCCTTAAAATCGACAGGTGCGAAATTAAACGTATCGGGTTGAATTGAATTTCGAAAAAATGCAGTTGAAAATTTGAAAATCATTTAAGTTAAACACATAAAATATCGATACGTGCATTTATTGTGTATATTTGTGTGCCTGTGTATTTGTGTGTGGCTATTACGAAAATCGAAACGAACATATATATTTGGAAAACATACCTTAAGTAAATATTGAACAAAGCGAGAAATTCTTTTGGGTGAGTTCTGGAAAATGGCACAGCCTATAAATAATGTCTTGTGCCTTGTGATTTGTGGGCTGCTGCTGCTGTGTATTACAAAAGACCCCCACCCAACCACTTCACCAACAATACCACCTCCAATAACACATATTGTTTATAAATAATTGGCTATTAAAATATTCAGAACGATGCTGCTGTTGATCTGGGCGTTTATCAATAAAATGGGATTTTCCCAACTCAAAATCGAAATTCAATTCAAATTCGAATTTGAAATTAAACTAAACTTACTTAAACGTAACGATTGGCATCATGGGAAAAAGTAATTAAATAGGTATGTGTGGCGTCATCTCAAAATCGTCTTTCTCCGATCGCGTTGTACGTCATCATCATATTTGACAAGCTCAGCGGTTAGCATTTTATATAAGGCAAATTAAGCTTAAAAACGATACGTGGCTGTCGCGAGCCAACAGTTCTAGGAACGGTTGTCATTGGTTAACAAGAAAAAGTATATTACGAGGAATTCGAGACCAAACAGGTTCACAGTTAGCAGTTGTAATGAAAGGTTATCTAAAGGAATTTAATGCACTTTAAATAAATAAAGCTGTTGTTCTGGAAGACTTTTGGCCAGAGCTGCAGGCAAGTGTTTTGTTCTTTACAAAATCCATCAGCTCTTAACTCCTTAGGAAGCTTTTAAGAGTTGGCTGCCACAGAGTAAGTTAAGTAAATATCAAAACAAAATTACACTAATTGGAGTCAGTTGAATAATTTAAACTAAACAAGTTTTTGTCAGACATCTGGCACACGTGAAGAAAACAATGCATATTACTGTATTACTGTAGCTGGAGGACCTGCGTAGCCCAGCAAACAGTCTAATATGAAACAAAATGCAATCGCAGCTGTCATGCTAATAATGCGAGTTAACTGCAACCTCTATATCCAGTTATCCAGCTGTCTAGCTTCAGCTCCTCAGACCGCCACCCACAAGTCCCCTTTGCAACAGCAAGTTGTGCAGTCGACGACGGCACTCACAAATCGCTGGCGCATTAATTAATTAATAGTCAGCTATACTCGAATAGAGGCGAGTATGTGTATGTATATATATGAATCAATACATAGGCAAGTAGACGCTTTGAGTCGTTGTTGTCGTTGCGGTTTCTATTGTTGTTGTCGTCGATTTGCTGTTTCAACAAGCGTTTGCGCGAAAGCAATATAAAAGTTTACTTCGAGACTATTGATGTGTGTTTCTGTCTGTCCCGGTCTGTCTTATTATCGATGTTTCTTCGATGTCGTTGTCGTTGTTGTTGTTGCTCTTCTAACAAATTGTGAAATTGTACATTGAACACATCGATCCAGATCCAGACAACCTTGATGGCAGCGAGTTCGCATCGCACCAAGCAAAGCAGCAAACTTCCATTGCATGCGGAACTCGAGTTTCAGCTGCCCCAAAGTGGCCGACGCTGCAGTTGCCACGCCGCTGTTATGTAACCACTGTCGGTTAGTGAATATAAACAAAATGTGAGCAAAAGTGACGGGCTGACTGGAAAGTTATGCGCAACTGGAATGGCAGCTCAGCGATCGGGCTGTGCCGAGAGCATCGCTGGTTTCCGCATGGGCGCGCGCAATCTCACTCGCATGGGATCGTGTATCTGTGAGATACAAGTAGCGCAATTGCGTATGCGTTGATGATTCATTCCCAATTCGGGGAATCCGAAACCGAATCCAATCAAGTGCTGCAAGCAAAGGCAGCGGCAGCGCGACAGGTTTTTTGTTTTGTTTTTGTATTCATATTTTAGCCGCATTCGTATGCCTAGTCAAAAGTTTGTCTTTCCGTTGCTTGATTGCTGATTGTTGAAAAGCAACTTTTGGCTTAGGAGTGTTATGAGTTTGTCGTAGCGTTAGAAAAAACCCCAACACACATTAATTTTTATGACGATAAATTAACTTTTTGAAACGTTTCTTTAAATTTTCATGGATAAATTCAGTAAGAAGAAAGAATGGAAAACATTTACTTTTCGATATATATTAAATTAAGGCTAGAAATGAAATCAATATGTATATTATATGTATATTATATATATATATATATATATATATATATATTTAAAAATTAAATTTTCCTTAGTCCATTTTATCAGTTGGCAAACAAATATCAATTGACCACTTTTGGCAAATGTTTCTCTAATCATCATTGCTTACCAACTAGGTCGAAGACTCACTACTTGTTAATTCCATCAGCTAGCCCACATTTGAGTTCATTTGTAATTTGCTCATCTTATTTTTTCGGCTATCGATACGCTCTTCGGACCTCATTCTCAGTATCTGCTCTGTTGTGTGAGTGTCTTGAATTTTAATGCTATACGCAGCGAGTCTTTGTCTTGAGGGCGTCGGCAGCGACCTTTCGCTCAGCTCTTTTATATTGCAGAGTTGTGCGTGTGTGCGTGTGTGCGTTTCTGTGTGCTTGTATTGGCCATAAACAATGGCCTTTACTTTGCCTCGCTTTAAAAGAGCCAAAGAAGACAAAAACAATAAAAGCAACAACAACAAGTGGTTGCCCAACTAACCGCTCAATTGCTACTACTTTTACTCGGGCTCTTTGTGTGACGTCTCACGTCTCACGAGCCCCAATCGGAGCGCTGGCTTTGTTAGCGGCTCTTAAGTGTGTGACCTTGGGCCAGCACATGTGCCAGAAGTGCAGATATGCGCCGAAGGGGAACTTGTGTGTTATTTGTTGTTGCTTGTGCTAAGCGCCTTTGTTGTTATGCCCTAACAGAAGGTGTTTTGATTTTGTCTGGATATGTTATTCAGATATCCGATTCAATATCGCTTTTATCTAACAGCTGACTTAGAAACGATCGGTAGATAATATGACCATTTACTTATAAATATATGTAGTATAAGCATTTTAATCATGAGTCTATAAGAGTATTTAATTTTCGTCAGTCCAAAGCTATTTCTTGCTCAGCTTTTGGGTTTGCCCTGTCTCTCTGCGATAAGGAACAAAACAAGTTTCGTTTGGCTGTGACGTAGCCGATTGTTTGTTTTCTTTTTTGGTTTGAGTCGTGTATCAGCTGACGTCACAAACTGAATCAATCTATTAAAGCACGTCAGGCTGCACGCGCCTGAACCCATATTCGATATGCAATGACCGCAGCAGCTAAAGGTCTCTATATGTAGAGCTCTACATCTTCATTCGTCTGAGCGATGCACAAGCAATCAAAATTGATTTGCGGCTATTTTTGTTACGATTTTGCCTTTGTTTTGTGTAATTGCCAGCAATTTTCCAGGCATGCATTTGGCAAGCAGAGCCAAATGCATTTATTGCCCACGCCGCGTATACTTAATGTTGTTTAAACTTTGTTTTTAGTTACAACACATAAACACCAGCAAATAAATTATTGAAATATATGCACACCATTTTCTGCACCATTTGCAATATATGAACAACACTATTTGGAGATGCTCGAAAATGTTTTGTTTTGTGTTCAGATCTTGCCATTTTTGCTGTTTGTTTAAATGACTGAAAATCCACGTTGATGGAACGGCAAGCAAAATTAAGTCAATAACTGCTCAGATACATGACCTTAGTTGTTGTGTCTGCTTCTAGACATATACATACATATATGCAACCAAAATATACATTCGCATATTTATATAAATGTGGAATTTTCGTGTTTAAATTAGCGTCGGTTTATAGATTTCATAATTTGCGTTTTTATGTGGGTCAGAGACAAGTTAGCTTCACGTACGATATTTTCTGCGAAATAGTCAATGATGGGTGTCCATAAGATATTTGTAAACGAATATTTCTGTGCTATATAAAGGTAAACAGATAACTACTTTGTAGGTACTAACTTCAAATTAAACAAATGCTCAAGTAATCCATCAATCTAAATAAATAGTAACACCAGCAACATCTGCAGTGAATTATAAAAGCCTCAACACCTTGCCCTAGCCACTTAGAAATTTCCAACAATATTTCAATCTTGCGCTTGTAATTAATACAAAAAGGAATGGGAACACACGCCACAAACATCAAATAAACAAAAAGGGAACAAGAGTAGTATACAGAATGTGGGCAAACAACAGCAACAGCAACAGCAACAACAACAGCAGCAGCAGCAGCAACATTGAAATCAAAAGTGTGCTGCAAGAGACGAATGGAATTCAATGGCCGCTGATCGACGATAGCGTCGGCATAAAGTATACGATATCAAGAATACGACATGTATGCGAGAAGCAGACACGCTCCCAACGAGCCGAGTAGCCGAGTAGCCGAACCCATAGCCGAGCCGACAGCTCAAGCCGACTGCGATTATGAGTACGAGTAAGAGTGCGAGTTGATATATCAAGCGCTGAAAAAACTCGACGCTCAGTTTGAAACTGAACTTTGCCGGCGAGCGATGTGTTTTCTATTTTAACTGAACTTAAAAGAGATCGTCTAAGTCGTCGCTTATTGTGCAAGTCACACGCGATCGTAGATTCGTTAATTATACGCGACACGACAGCCGGACAACTATTATACATAAAAAAAAACAGGCTGCTCATATCAACACACATATATCAATATACACTCTTAAATATATAGCTGCAGTGCAGTCACAACAATAATAACTAAAGCCACTTATAAACCGCTCAGATCTAGCTATTTATTCGCTTTGTTTTGCTCATTCCGCATAAAAAACACAGACAGCAAAATTTGGCGCGTTGATTTTGGCCTTTCGGTGTGACTCAGGCCATGCGATAAGCCAGCGCAATCATTTGATGACAATATAAACATACATAATTAAATAATATATATGTAACGACCTGAGCAAAACCACATGCAGCAGCAGTAAATGCATTCAAATGGAAAATCGAAAATCAATCAAAGCTCAGAGCAAATATTTACAATAAAATTATAACATTGTCTCGCAACGCGTTTTAATCAAGTTTTAAACAAACACAAAAGCAAAAAAAATATATAAAACAACTACAACTACAAGCCATAAAGGTTAGCAGTAATAAATTAAATAAACAAATCTAACGCGCAGTTTGTGCCACACGCTCCGTATGAAACTAAAGTCGGCTCTGTCTATGTGTATATTATATACATATGCATGTTTGCATATATAAATACATATATTCAAAGACAAGCAGCCTCCACATTTCATCTTTAGTTACATCAGCTAATCCTCAGATTGTAAATAACAACAACTGATAAATCAACATTCGCTAGCTGCGTTCATTGCAATTCAAATGACAGAATACATTCTAGGTTAATTAAAATTAGATTCCATAAAAATTAACTTATTACTGCATCTGCCTAGTTCCAGTATGGAGAATGCCTTTCCTCACAGCTCTGCTCCATTTTGTACAACTTACTTCTGATAAGGTTATTCGATAAGTGGCGGTGATAACCTTGCTTGCAAGTTCAAATTGATTAGACAGTTTTTTACTATCAGTATGCGCTATCAATAACTTGGGCAGAAGTTTATATATATTCGATAAGATTTCAATTCTTGGAATGCCACATCTCAAAACGAGCATTCTCTCTGATTCAATTATAATTGTTTATTGGCTGCCGCTTGTAAAGGCTACTTGCTCACAATAGAATTGACAAATTCGCAAAAAGTATAAATGTACTTTTTTTCAAGTGTAATAACTAGTTATTAACTATCACAATGTGTATACCCACATTCAGCATGTCTATAATATATTCAATTCCTGCAACTGCGATTTATTGCATTTATCTGCGTTGTTATTGTAATTTTATTGAGATTGGATCGAGTCAGGTTTAGTTTTCCTTCTATAGCAATTGGAATTATAATTATGGTATATCAGGAAACCTACCAATTTGCATACGTATTTATTTGTGTTCGAGCATTCAGCTTATTTGTGATTTGTATCCCCTAGCGACTGCCTAAGTTTCTTCTGTTAATTGAATCAACAAATTTTTGCACATTTTTAAGCCTATCCGATAAGAAAATATTCAACAAATCATTTTTTTAAAGGATTTCTAACGGTTTTAAAGTGAGCGCGTGTCAAGATTTGGTGATATTCAGAGTGAAATATTTACAAAAATTGAAATACAAACATGGCGCATATGACTGGCAACGGTAAGTTGAGGTAGCAAATAAATACTAGTAATATGCATCCAATTTGACTATATCCGCAACTGATCGATTGAAGATAATTCGACAAACATTTTCAAGGCTGCCCCGTGGGCAATAAGCAAATATTTAGATAATCAGTTTGTAAATATTTTTACAAGTGAAAAAAGTTTATAAAAATGTGCGCCGGCATCTGGAACATTTCGTTTATTTCATTTGCAATCAAAGCGATACACGTAATACACGCACTGGAACTGTGCTTCGTTATGGTGCTGGGGCTGCTGGGTCTCGCAATTGAAAATAACTTGGGAGCAAATCCAATAAAGTCTTTAAGGCTTTGGCCACGGCTAATACACGTTTATTTATACACAGAAATAGTTTCACGTTAGCGCTGCGCTGCCAGCGGACAGTCATGGTCAAAGCAACTCGAATATCGATTTGTCTGACTACCCCTAGCATACCAGATCTAGCTCGTAACACCCACCCCGCCCCATTTGTGAACTTTGCATTGCCTGCAAACGCTACAGAATTGTTTTCAGCAATTGACGAAAGCAAGCAAACAAACAAACACAAATTTCACACCTTTTGCACGCACATCATGCGTATATATATACATGTATATACAATCAGTTTGAGATGTGTACTTGTAGAAGTATTCGCAGATTTAAATTTAACAAAAATAATGGACCAAGTTTTTTTTTTTTTTTCAATCAAACTTTGAAGAGAAGCTGTTCTTACGCAAGAAAAATAAACACGTGTTCGAGAACCAGAAGTTAGAACCAGAATCAGCGAGAGTTTGGCAAATATGCGACTATGTAATACCTTTCAGGATTTCAGTTCAGTGTTAGATAAGGATTTGGTGTAGCTGAAAAATAAAAGAATACTCAAGCATTCAAATTTAGATTCTCTCTAATTTTAAGCATTTGAAGCATTGAGATTTTGACTACATCCTGAAGTAATTTTTAAATAGAAAGCATATCCCTACGCCTGTCCAACTGATCAGCCGCCTGGCTGGACGTCATTATGCGCAAGCTGAATACGTATACGCCACGTTGTGCACTAGCAAGTTGAATTGATTGAATTGTGAAAAGTTTTATCGCAATATAATCAAATGCTGCGGTTTGTGGGCATCGCGTGAGAGTTTTCTGCCTTGCCATTAGAATGAAATTTTTCTAGCGCAACAAATTTGTTCGTCTGTCTGGTTTTTGGCATTTGAAAATGCTTTTGGTTTCTGGTTTTTCTTCGCTTTTTTCTTTTTGTTGGTCGTTATATACTAGACTGCAAAACTTGTAAGGTGTTCAGTGCGGGAACACATTTTCGTTTGATTGCCCGGCAAAGACATGAAAATCGATTTTGTGTTAATTGTATTTGATGTTGTACATTTAAACGTTGCCTCCTTTTGCCCTTTGTAATTCAACGTTTAGGTCAAAAGTTTGTTTTGCCATGTTGGAAAATTCACTCTACATACATGCCAATAGAATTAATTGCTTTTTAATTAGTTGAGCACACTGGGGAAAAAGTTAAAAAATATAAAATTTCACAAAAACTTGTACGATAGAAGTTACGATAACATAGGCAACAGGTATTGTTATTTTTAGCATTGCAGCTAAGCTGACTCATAACTTAGTAAGTTCAATACCATTGTATTGGGCTATTCCAAAAACTGTTGCACTAACCAATCTCAATTCCACCTCTCACCCGTTCTTATCTTAACAGCTAAGGCTGATAGAAACGTATATAAGATGTCGGTCGTGTTTCGGCTTTCTGATTGCTCAAACCTTGTCATTGCCTGGACTTTCCCACAACATAATCAAAAGCTGAATAGACATATCAGCCTGTAGCTGACTGCAAATATTCCAGCAATCTAAGTAATTATATTTTTTAATCACTTTTCTTGGGGTCGAGAAACACGTGTAAAAGCTCAACGCAAATTCAGTTAGGGCTCAGTTCGTGCCCATTAAATTTCAATTTGCTACATGAATATTTTTATGAAATCAATAAAGGCCTAAAAAGGGACATTGACTTCTTTGGTGAGCCTGAAGTTAAGTGCTTGGTAAAAATGAAAAGAAGAATGGCTAATTAGTTGTTTGATTACTACGAGGCGTGTTCTTTTTGGGCCTTTTGTGTTCCGAAAACAATTTCAGTTTCCTTTCTGTGTAATTCACATTTATATTGGTAATAAGTGAAAAAGTTTGTATTGAGCCGTTTCTATTGCAAAAGTTCCTTGAACTTTTTTGATAACTAAGGGTTTGCTGTAAGCGACAAGCTGAAGGCCACTAGAAACTGTAAATTTCACACGTCATCGATATAGTCAGACAAACAATATCATAAACTCTACATCTATTGATTTTCACACACACTCACACACACACAGACACACACACTCACACACAACATGCAGCTAGAAAGCACTTAAAAAAGTAAAAGAAAACAAGTGAGAACGTTGCAGTCGGGCGGAGCCGACTGCGTAATACTCTGATACCATTTTAAGAACAGCTGAAAGCAAGTGAACAGAACATTTTTGCTGGTGTTTGGGTGACCCGAAATCGGCCTTCCAAGTTTTTGGGGACTGGAGGGGCGTGGTCGATCTTAAGAGGGGTGACCAGAAGTCTATTTTCCAAATTTGGTGATTTTAGCTTTAAAACTGTGAAAGATATACATTTTCGCGATTTTTGGGGCGGGAGGGGGCGTGGCCCCAAATTTTTTCCGATCTTTAGAGGGGGTGACAAGAAGTCTATCTTCCAATTTTGGTGACTCTAGCTCTAAAACTGTGGAAGATATAAACTTTCGCGATTTTTGGGGGCGGGAGGAGGCGTGGCCCCAAAAAATTTTTCCGATCTTTAGAGGGCGTGACAAGAAATCTATCTTATAAATTTGGTGACTCTAGCTCTAAAACTGTGGATGATATACATTTTCGCGATTTTTGGGGGCGGGAGGGGGCGTGGATCCAAATTTTTTTGACGATCTTTGGGGGGGCTGACAATAAGTCTATCCTCCAATTTTGGTGACTCTAGCTCTAAAACCGTGGAAGATATACATTTTCGCGATTTTTGGGGGCGGGCGGAGGCGTGGCCCCAAAATTTTTTGTCCGATCTTTAGAGGACTTGGCCAGAAGTCTACCCTCAAAGTTTGGTGGCCCTAGCTCTTAAAATGTGCGAGATATAGGCTTCCGTGTTTCGTGGGGGCGGGGTGGCTGGGGGGCGTTCTAGTGGGCGTGGCCGGAAAATCCAGGACGCAATCTTTTGGGCTGGTCAGCCCTAGTCTAAATTCCAAATTTTGGGACTCTAGCTTCAAAATTGCGGGAAATATACACGTGTTATCGAATTGTGCATTCATGTATATCGATTTTCGCGATTACGGGGGCGGGAGTGGGCGTGGTCGAAATTTTGTTTCTGTAATCTGTAGAGGACGTCACCAGTAATATATATTCCAAATATGGTGACTTTAGCTCTAAAACTGCGGGAGATATAAGCATTTCAAATTAATTTTGGAGGGGGGCTGGTGGGCGTAATAATGGGCGTGGCCGATTAACCTAGGATCCAATTTTTTCGGGAGGTCACCAGCAATATACCTACCAAATTTGATTACTCTAGCTTCAAAATTGTGGGAGTTATTCACGTTTAATCGATTTGTGATTTGAGGTGTATCGACATGTTATCGATTTGCCAGCCTCCCAGTGGGCGTGGCATAAATTTGGAATAAACTTGATCTGAAGCAGATAGCTATAATCATAACGCAAAAGATTTCAAGAGTCTATCTAATATCGTTTCGGAAATACGCGCGTTCATCCAGACAGACAGACGGACAGACGGACAGACGGACGGCCTGACGGACATTCGACAAAACCAATATACTATGAGTACCTTCGGTATCAGAGTATAAAAAAAATGTTGTGACAGGCTGTTTGAAAAGTTTTCACGCACAGATTTGAGTGCTTCAATTTAATTTTGAATCCATATATGCTTTATACATATTTATATACATGAATTGCGCTTGAATAAAATGAAAACTGGCCTTAAATATACACACACACTCACACACACACACTCACACACACATGCATGCTGGCGTGCCTGCACGCACACACATGTCGGCTTATGGCAAAGTTTCGCTTAAGTACTTGAGGTGCAAATGGGAATGGCAATGTCCTCCATGTCACTCTGCCTCCAGTCTGTTCTCGTTCTAGTTCTCGTCGTCCTGTCTCTGTGTTTGATGTAGGAGCTTATAAAGCGCAACCGGTGCGTGTGTGTGCGTGTGTGTGCGTGTGTGTGTGTGCGTGTGTGTGACTGGGTGTGATTAGGCCATCGTTGAGTGGTGCGGCGTGGAGCAGAGCGTGTGGAGTTGGCACTTTTTGGGCGCTGGCTTGCTCTAGGTCCATTGAAGTATTGCCAGTCTGGCTCAGGTTCAGAGCCATTTGTCCAATGCTTTCATTTTCTCTATTTAGCTGTGTTTATTTTCGCTTCAGAACGCGATTTTCCAATCGATTGAACACATGACAAGCTACACCCGCAGCTACTGAAGTCTGTATACATATATACACATATTTTTATATACTTATATACACCTATACATATGTGGCCATAGCCCAGTACCCCATAAAAGGAGCACATATGGCACCGGCTGGAGCTACGCAGCCATAGCCTAAATACCACTTTGGGCCATGTAATTCAAAACTGTGTGGTAAATGGCAACCACCTTCTCTTCTCCACTTCTATTATTACAAATGCGTCTGGCGTTGATTTCATTCTATTTTTAATCATATTTAATTAACATTTTATTCTCCTTTTGTTTTGTTTTTTTTTATCCTGCGTTTTGGGCGACATCCTTTTTGGTTGCTGCTGTCGCTTTTGCATTTATTTACGCATCAATTTGTAGCGCTGATTTATGTCGCCGGTCCCCAAGCGATAGGCAAAACCAAAAGCAAAGCATGAAAAATGATCTAGTTAGGATTGCTAAGCCAGAAAATGCCCTGTAATTAGCTCTTAAGAAGTCTCACAAAAGTGCATACATACTTATTTATTGGGGTGTTTAAGTCGAAAATGGGAAATCCCATATTAGCACCAATCACTTATTTATCGATTATACCGAAGATATAATACAAAAAATCAATATGCCCCTCTATATTGTAATTTATGGGTCCAGGGTATACAAAAACCAAAAAAAGCTTTGCCTAAATGCGAATTAAATTTGTTTCACTCACTGAGTGCCACGCGGGATGTCTTAAAGTATTAGCAACTCAGTCAATGCTCACTGGCGGCTCTGTGGCTAGGAAGTGGAAGGCGGGGACAGGAGATAGAGAAAGAGGCAGGCTAGCAAAGGGCCTGGCTGCCAGTCTGCTTGGATGAGCCAAGCAATTCCGCAATTTTAAAGCGCTCTCCGTTGGGCGCTTAATTAAATATAAAATGTACACTGACTAACAGATAAAGTAAAGCGCACATTTTTAATTGGAATTTAAAAATCGGAGTTTAGATTTATATCTGGCCTAGCTAAATATATCTCTTAAGTCTTTAGCAATTTTCCAAATGAGCAACTAACTGTAGACTGCAGTAGCAGCCATCGAGGCTACGGATTATCATAAGTATGCAATACAAATATTCAACTTACCCTTGGTTTGTATCGATCTAACAACACGCGTAGTTAACTGAATTTCCTGACGTGCGTATCACACCTGTCACGTAACGCGCCCTCCTTCTGAGGCTTCTGGTCTTACGCCACAACTGATTATATATGTAATTATGGTGCACATTAGGTTTAAGCATTAGCGGCTGCATGATGGCCGCAGATAGCACTTGGCAACAAAGCTTAGCTTTTTTTTACACAATGAGGCTAAGAACAATAATGTTTAATGCATTCGTATTTCCATTGATTTTGATAATATTCCAGGCATTTTAAAGTCCACGTGTTGTAAAGAACTATAAAAAAAACAAAAAAACAAATGTAGCAATGAGCTTTTCTTTAGGGCATAAGTGCATTGAAAAAGAATTGTTGCAACCTTATTCTGTTTTGTCTGTTGGCTTGTGTAATGAGCTGAGAATGAAAAAAAACAACAAAAACCCTTTTCATCCACCCTCTTACCAAGTGTTATTAGCAGCGCGTGAACAAAGAGCCAACGGCCGGATCATTTACCTTAAAGTTCCTGATGTCACTGGGCGGATTTAACCGACCCACATTCGCTTATTACACAATTCAGATGCTTGGGATGACCGAACTGGACGACTGCCCAAAAAGCAGATCCGTAAAGCGCGTTGTACGTAAACACTCTGGGTTGTGCCTGCCTCTGAGACTGTATAGTGGCGATTGCAGGCGATGAAAAAACAGTGCGTGCAAATTGTTGTTGCAATGTTATAAATGTAAACAAAATTAACATATGCAAATTATTCATGTGCCCCCACGTGTGTATATGTGACTCAGTGCAAAATATGTGCGAGTGTGTGTGTGTAAGTGTGTGTGTTTGGCATATAGACAAATAGGTTGTCTGAGTCTGGCAGCTGCGTTGTGTGCTGCGGGGCTGGTTTGGGAAACGGGTTCCGACTACGACTCCACCTCCGCGCCTTCTGCTGGATTCGTTGTTGTGGAAAGTGTTTAGCTGAAAAGCTGAATTATTTGCAGAAAATGCAAATTTCGAGGGGCACATGCTGCATTTGTAGTCCTGCTTTGCCTTAATAGCTAAACGAAGTGCTATTAAATATGCATTATTATATGAACAAAATGATAACCTTGATAACTGTATAAGTAACCGGTCCCTCAGCGTGTGTGTGTGTGTGTAGATAAATACACAAAATATAGTCGGGAAAACATGGGCGGAGTAGTCGTTGTAAAAACGGAAGTTGTTGCTGTTATGCATATATTTAGCATATATTATATGGCAAAGTCAAGGACTACGCCTAATAAGCTACTGCAACTGATTGCATTTGATTTATGTTGCTACATACCAATTTTTTTTACATATATTTACAATAACAATTTCAAGCGTGTATAGAAGTAGTATGTATTATTATTTTGGATTTACTGCTATAGAAAAATCGTGTAAAATTCTAGACTATGAAAATAATATTAACAAACGGAAGAATATTTGATTTCAGAAGCAAAGATATATATTCAGATATATATAATTTCACAAGTGAATTTATTGTTAAAAGTTATTGGTTTAATAAATTCTCAGGCTTATCATATTGAGGTATAATTAGAAATAAGTTCGATGGATTTACCAATGGTTTTATTTCACTTAGAAAAGCAATCAATCATTGAATATTTGATCTAAAAAATTTGTCTGTGGTCTGAAATATATTTATAGAATAATTTTATATATACAAGAAATATGTTTATGTATGAGTATGCACAGAAAAAAAGTTATTATATGCTGATTTACGAGAATAAATGAGTGTTTAGTCATCAATCCTGAATCCTAATCAAGTATTAGTCTGTCTTCCCCCACCCAATTTTAATATACTGATAACATGATACACGCTTAAAGATATATATTCTTATGTTGCATAACTATGTATCAGACAGATTATTCTAATCAATCATTATGTTAATTTGCAGGCAATCAACATCAAATGGCTGAGGACGAACTCTTTGGAGATTTGCGTATGTATAAATATGGCTATGAAGAGAAATAAATACGCGTAATTAATAATCAACTACGGCTATCATTATGGCATATACAAGTATAAACATGTGGATGCCAGTATAAATGTGGGTGGTGCGGTTGTGAGGGGGATGAATAATGTGCCACACTAATTCAATCGTCAGAAGGCTTCATTAGACTCGCAATTGGCTGGCCAGATTTGCGTCTGGAATTTTTAGTGGCCACATTAAATCGCCGCTAAAAGTCAATTGTAGTTGTACTTGTACATAATTGTAGTTCTTGTTGCTTTTATTGTTGTGGTGGTGGCAACAAACCAAAACAAAGCAAAGGAAAGATGTGGTAAAAATGAGTGTTTGTCTGTTTTTTGCGCTACTTTTGACGTCAGACATTAACATCTGGCCCTATAATAGCTGGCAAGATACAGCTCCTATTGAGGCAGCATAACAATAGCTTTGATAGATGGCACACCACAATTTAATGCCACACATATACATAATTCATATATACTGCAGACATGTATCTCATAGATACATGCCACAAGCGTTCTACGTACGCTCCACGCAATTTCTGGCTTTTTGCTAAATTGTTTCTGGTGTTCCGGTAAATTTGTTGCGATATTGATTTTCGCTTATTGACAACTCTTTTAACTTGTACTCTTCGTTATCCCCCCCACAGAAGAGATCCTAAATGCCGGCTGTGAACCGAGCGGTGGCCCCGTGCTGCAGACTTTCCCACAGTCCGCCTCGCTGCCCGTGATGCCATCCCACATGCCGCTGACCGTGCTGGCGGCGCCCGCTGCTCAGCGTCGACCCTACATTCGGATTGTCGAGGAGCCCACTAATAAAATCATTCGCTTTCGCTATAAGTGCGAGGGGCGCACGGCTGGCTCCATTGCCGGCATGAATTCAACGCCAGAGGCGAAAACCTTTCCCACCATCGAGATTGTCGACTACAGCGGTCCCGTCGTCGTCGTCGTCTCGTGCGTCACCCGCGACAAACCCTATCGCCAGCACCCGCACTGGCTAGTTAGCAAGGAGGAGGTGGAGAACTGCAAGTCGGGTGTCTACAGCAGGCGCCTGCCGCCCGAGGAGCGTCGTCTCGAGCTGCAGAAAGTGGGCATCCAGTGCGTGAAGAAGACGGATGTGCGCGAGTCGCTGCTGGCACGCGAACAGAAGAACATTGATCCCTATCATGGTGAGTAGCAAGGACTGAACGGGAATGGGAGTCGTGAAAGATTTAAAATATCATGATAATGCCTTACAGCCAAATTTGATCACAAAGACAACATTAGCGGCATAAATCTGTACGAGCTGCGCCTGTGCTACCAGGCGTTCATCAAGGTGGGAAACAACAATGTGCCACTGGATCCGGTTGTCTCATCGCCGATCTACGGTAAGAGCAACGAGCTGACCATCAATCGGCTGTGCAGCTGCTCGTCGAAGCTAAGCGGGGGTGACCAGATCATAATGCTGTGCGAGAAGATCTCCAAGGAAGACATTCGCATACGCTTCTTCGAGACGAACGAAGCGGGCGTAGAGATCTGGGAGGCCTATGCGGAGTTCCAGCCAACAGATATATACAAGCAAACGGCCATAGTGTTTAAGACGCCGCGTTATCGTAACACCGAGATACAGCACAGCGTACAGGTGAGTCTTCTGCCCAGATCCTACACAGGCGAAACTGATGGCTTGTCTCGCAGGTGGAGCTGCAACTGGAGCGACCATCGGATCGGGCGACGAGTGCCGCGCTGCCGTTCGAGTATTATCCCAATCCAGGTATGCTAACCTTTGCACGTCTGCAGCGTAAGTTGAAGCGAAAACAGGAGCTGGATGTTTTCCAGCAGATACTTTCCCTAGATAGCGAGACGACGGCCACGAAGTACTCGTGCCCGCCGCTCGATCTCAACGAGGACGAGAACACGGTGTCCTCGGACGAACAGCAAAGCTCGGGCACCTTAAACGACTTCGAGATTGCCGTCAGAAAGCTGCAGCTGCGGCATCGTATCGAGTCGGAGGCGAATGAGGCGGATGCCACGGTCACGGAGTACACCGACGGCATGGCCGATGACAATGATCAGGAGCCGGACATGGAGATCGAGCTGGAGGTACCGCAGCTGCTGCCCCAGCTGGCCGACGATTGCACTCAGACCTCCACGCCCATGGAGGAGATACTGCAGCAGCCGCAGCTGCAGTCGCGCCCGTTGAGCAATGTGGACAAGATCAATGAGTGGATGCGCAGCAGCGAATTCGAGCGCACCGACAGCCTCACCGTGGAGAACGGCGATACGCCCACGCTCTCCCACAGCACTGCCCAGACGGCCTTCACCAATGTGAGCAGCCTGACCGCCAACACGACCATAACGAACCAACTGGATGATGAGGAGAAGCCGGCGGAGGGCTCACGCCGCGACACCCTCGAGAATACAGCACTCAAGGAGCTGCCCGTGGGCGAGGAGACGCTGCTAGAGACTCAGCTGGTCAGTGCCAGTGCTCAGGCCTCGGTGGACATTGATGAGAACTTTGATGAGACTGCCACATATACGAGTCTGCAGATTGCCTTCAACCATCCCGTCGAGATGCCTCAAAACCAGACCTATCATGCCAGCAATCCCTTCAGCCAGCTGGACGAGGCCGAGCTAGTGGTGCTGACCAATCCGCCCGCTCCCAGGATTAAAGTGAACGCCGCCCAGACGCCAGTAACGCCACCCTCGCCGCCGCTGCCACTGCCACCGCGCACACCTTCTCCCGCACCCGATGCCGATCAGCGGCTGCCCCCGCTGCCGCCCAAGCCACGCCACTCGCAGGATCTGAGCGTCAGCGAGCACAGCGCCTCCAATTCGGTGTCGCGCAACGGCAGCGTCAGCTCCACACGCACCACGCCCTCGCCCATTGTCATTATGCGCACACCCGACCAGAGCCCCACCAAGCGGTTGCCCAGCAACTCGACCTCGACGTCGGCTTCGGCGTCGCCCAAGAAACGACAGGGCTTCTTCTCGCGCCTGTTCTCACGACGTCGCAGCAGGGCCGAGGACGAGGAGACGCTGACGGCCAACAGCAGCAACAGTGCCAGCAAGCCGCAGGAGCCGAGCGTGCCTCAGTTCGCACTGGGTGATCCGAACCGCAGCTCAATTCGATCGCTGCAACCGCCCGGCTTGAGTCCACAGAGCGGTGGAGCACGCAGTGGTGGTGGCCGCCCCGTGGGTCGCAGCTCGAGCAGCGTGTCGGGCAAGCGACCGGCCTACTTAGATGCGGATGTCATCCATATACCGCTGAAGGGCGGCGACAGTGAGAACAGTCTGCTGCGCCCGGAGAGCTACTCGAATGCCAGCACATTGACCTACGGCCGGCCGCTGGACCGCAAGACGCTGAGCACGCTGCAGCTGGCGGACATACCCATTAGCGACGGCAATATGGAGCTGGTGGCCATTGCCGATCGCCAGAGCATCAAGAATCTGTGCGAGGGTGCTTATGGCGTGATGCTCGATCCCAGCGTCGATCTGTCCGAGGCGGAGCACTTTGCTCTCTATACCAGCAAATCGCCGGAGCCCGATCGTGACATTGAGACGGGTGGCGAGCTGGAGCCAGTCGATTTCCTGAGCGCCGACGAGATTGCCCGGCGACTGGCCGAGGCCAATGGGCTGCAGTGAAACCGTGGAGTGGGGAGGGAGCACAATTTAATCGTTATATACAACTTTGTTCTAGTCGTCTTTTCTTTCAGTATTATATACAACATATACATACGTGTACCTCTAGCCAACCCATACATAGTTTGTTAATCCTAATCCCAATTGTCTTTGTAGATGCTTTGTCCCAGAAATGCCGATCCGAAGCGCGCAAAGCCACTGAAAGTGTCAAGCGCAAATTCTCTGATATTATGCAACAGAATCACAAACAGTCGAAAATGTTATGTAAGTCAATTGTTGATTTACGGTGTTGGGTCTCAAGTACTTTCCGAACTTCTATAACACACATACAAACATACACATAATATAACTAACAACATTTCATACATTTGGGCGTCTTTCATTTTCTAGCTGAAGAAAAGTTCCTACACAGTAAAACAATAAAAAATTTTGGCGAAGAAATATTCCTATTATTTAAAATTTACTACACTTTTAGTAATTTGTATATTGCTTTTTACTGTGTACACTCAACAACACGCGGTTGCCATCATGGTTCTATATTTGCAATATACATATGCTAGTCTTTTCATAAAGCAGATACAAACCCCTTGTGGACCAATGGGTCAAAACATTTTGACCATTATCGTTTTCGAAATTTGTAGAATTACATATACTCTGTTAGCTTGTTGCGTCTTACTATAACAAATATTTGAACATTCATACCTATGTGTAATTGAATTTGATGAATAAAGTTTTTGCTAAAAACTCAAAGATTTGTCCACCCAGTCGTTAATTTTCCTAATGGTAATTCTAAATTGAGGGGAAAATATGATAAAATTTCACTTGATATATGATTGTCTGTTAAAAGGTATCGTTAAAAACAAAACTCAACCTTTATCGCACGCCGAAGATAATCCTTCCCCACTTGTTTTCATTTCATATTCAATCAATTTCAGTTGCTTTCGATACCTGTCTCAAATATTTCTTTTAAATAGCTCCCCTCTATTAAAAATTGGATAAAATAAAAGGTTATAATTCAAACTATTTAGAATTGCCATAGAGCTTCGGGTTGCCGAAGATGTGATATTATCTTGTCTCTCGTTTAGTTAAGCTTCAAACATCTCAAGAATGATACAAATCTTTGGCCATGTAAGTTGTCATGTTAATGAAGATGTTTTTCTTGTTGTTGTTGTTGCCGTCGTGTGCCCTTTTAAGTTTTGCCTCAAATTGCTTAGCTGTCCTTATTTCTTATTGTTTCTGCTCACATTTAAATGCTTAGTTTCTTATTGCGCTCATTAACTCAGCTAGAAGCAAAAGTTTATTTTCTTTAATGACAGTTGCCTAATGAACTTTTCCGATACTTTGCAGCAACCCAGCTACAGAGCGTTGCACAGGGACAGCCACAGACACTTCCGTTTGCGATGCCCATAAGCAGCTATAATGCGAAAAGTCCCAGTCCCACAGGCACCTATGTGCCAGAGATCAAGGCCGAGCAGCTGCTCTATGAGATGGACAGCATACGCAACTGCCCCTCGGCGGCAAGTTCGTACAACACCTACAACTTTCCAGCCTCGCCCAGCTCCAGCTGTAGCACAGTGGATAGCATTGCGCCAGTGCAGCAGCAGCAGCAACTGCACAATCTAGCCAGTCCCGGCAGTCAACAGGAGCAGTTGCTGCAGTTGCTCAATCAGCAGACGCAGCCGGAGAACTTAAATCTGACGATTAGCATAAACAATGCTGCCAGCAATTGGAATACAACCACGTTGTTTAATGGCGGCAGCATTACGCCAACCAACAACAACATCAACGGATTCAACAACAATGTATTTAATGCCACAAGTCCAGCATACGATGCGAATTTCATGCAATATCAACAAGCAGTCAAAGTACAGCCTCAGGCCCGGCCCCGCCTCAAATCCAGATTCAAGTGCAGCCGCCGCCTCCGCCGCAGCCTGTGGTACAGCAGCAGCTTCAGCCGGAAGAGAATCAGTCCTTTAGCGATCTGATATTGAGCAGTACATTAATGGACTATACAACTTTAGAGCACATTGATCCGAATGACATAATAAAGGACTTGCAGGCGACGCTCAGTAATCTGGAGATGGCCAGCCAGGCGAACCGTAACCAGAATAGAAATGACAATACATATGTTTGATATGATATATATAGTATACATATATTCATAGAGCCACTTGTACATAGACTTTGGCTAGTTACACATAGTTAGCACATAGCTTGTAATTTGAATCTCATTACGTTTTTTACGCATTTTGTATGAATATAATAATAATAAACTTATTTGTTAAATTTAGGACTGTGTACGAAATGCCACAATTTTCGATTATTTGGGGAATGTACTAGAACTAACAGAATACTTCAATAGGAAAATAGCGATTAACGACAAAAATAGGGCTGGGCGACAGACGAATTATTTTCGTTGCGCATGCCGGCAAAAAAACGTTTGATGTCCTCCTCGGTGACAACCTGTTTGTGGGTGGCAAACGATTGAAGAAACTCCTTGAGCTTGTCCCCCATGCGATTATATTCGGTAATCACATCGATCTGTTTGGTGCGATCAATGGAGGCCAGTGCGCGTATACCCTGCTCATAAATTGAGTTCTCCTTGGCACGGGTCATGCCACGATCCTCATATGCCTTGACTGAATCTTCAGCATCAAGTAGGAACTGTACTGACTGCCTCCTGTAGAGTTCTAAGCATTCGACGCACTGGCAGAGAGATTTACGCCAGTCATTGGCCCAGAAGGCGGCGCCTGACGAAACAAAAGATAAATTATTTTAGATATCTAGCAAATCTTTGTAATAGAGAATATCAAATAAACTACAACATATTTCTACGTACACCCGCTTTGTCAACGGGGCTACACAGTTCGACAAACATTCGTTTCTAGTAAGATATTTAAGTAAGTTTTCAAATTGAGCCACTAACATGAATGTGGAGTACTTCTCGGAGGGGCTGGAATGCCTTATGTATTGTGGCATGAAACTGTCGCCGGAGCAACGCATACTTATTGAGAATTCACTGATTGTGCTGCTGCAAGATAATCGCTTCTCGGGCATGTATTTCTGGGGTCGCATTACGGCCACCAAGAACGATTACTACATTGCCTTTGGCTACACAAACGATTGCCTAAAGGATCGCAAGTACTTCTACAGCGTGGATCAGTATCAGTGGCAGCTGCTGCCCTTTGTGCAGAGCCCAAAAATCTTTCAGGCCACCATCCTGGCACCCGCACCCTTCGTCGGTGATCCAAGTCTGCAGACCTACGTCAAGCTGGTAAATATGACAGAGGGTACTACGTAGGATGACTTTTGTTAAACTATATATCTGCAAGGATATTTAATTCGAACTAACTTTCTTCATCTCGCTTTTTTCCTCTCAATATTGATTGACTGTGACAGGATCCGACCTTTAATATTGTGGCCAATCAAGTCATCAGCATCAGTCGCCCGGAGGTGATCAAGCTCAAGGAGGAGGAACGTCTGGCTGCCATTGTTTTCATTATCAGCGAGGAGAGCGCAATTTGTCCCCGCGGCGCACTCTACAAGATGGTCGATGGCCGCGTCATACCTAATCAAATGTTTCGCGGCCTGAATGATTTGCAAATCGATAATCTGTCCTACTATCAGCTCTATCGACTGCCGCGCAACGATTTGAAGACTAATCTGTCGAAGCGCAGCGATTACAACTATGCCATCGACTTTCTGGACACCATCGATGGCGTCATACCGCTGAACCAGGCTTTCACCTTGAACATGCAGCGCAACGAGCGCATCGCGATCATCAAATCGTGCGTCTGGCTGGGAATGACCTTCTTCCACAAGCTCAACTCGCGCAAGCAAGGCTTCTTGTACCTGGGCGACGGACGCAAGAACTTTGATTTGCTCTTTATGTATTAAAATCAATAAATATTGTCAGTTGGCATTCATATCGAATCGAGTACTTTCTACGAGGTATGCCACATATACGGTTCAGAGTATAAAACTAACATAGCTTTATCGAAACTGATCCGATTTTCGATCCAGAGGCAGTTTTGATCACGGTCTGAGCTCTATTTTAGATTTGCAATTTAAAACTGAAGCACTTTGGATTTTTCTGTGTTTTCTGTTAAACACAAGCCGTTTTATATATGCTTTTCAAATATTTTAAAACTCCCATAACTTTTTAGCTGATTATATAGCTGGCATAATATTAAACGGTGGTAAATTGAGCTATGAGTGCGTCAGAGTATTAGATCTTCGTCACTGAGAAGAAAACTTCTCTGTCCCGTTTGTATTCACTTACCTTTATGTTCTGCATGCGATTTGGGACGACGACACTCGTTGGTTGACAATTTAACGCGTTTCTCTGCCGGCTCCTCTGAGCCCGACTGTTCCTGTTGCTCATCCACCTTCAGCTCGATGTCGAGCTCCGTCTCCTTTGGCTCTGTGGCCTGTGGTGGCTGCAAGGCCAGGCGAGTGTAGTCACGCAGGAACTCGTTTCGGTCCATGCACTTGTCGCAAGTTATTTCGCTGCAGGCATCCATCCATTTGTCGGAGACTGGCGCAGACTGCATATGCTGCAAATGGAACCAGTCCTCACAGATGACACACTGCAGCATCACCTCCTCAGTAGTGCACTCAGGATCGGGATAGGGACGCTTGCACTCGCAATACAGGCCCTGGAAATTCTGGTTGTACAGATTCTCCGCATTCGGCGGCTGCACTGCTTCCAGTTGTGGGTTGAGGGCGCAACGCTTGTCGCTACCCAGGCGCAATGTTGGGCAGTCGCAGCGAAAGTTGCGCTTGGTGTACAGCTCGATGAGCTCGTGGTTCTCGTGGCATCGGTATGAGCAAGCCAGGCAGACGCCGGCACATTTTGTTCTGTCCGTGCGTGCCTCCGGGCAGCAGGTGAGGCACGAGTATAGTGCCTGACGCTGAATGGCGCCCTTGGCATAGGTGCAGGCCTTCTCGTCCGAGCCGCCCAGCACTGCTGCGTATTCCTCCTCCATTTCCTTCTCCTCTGCGAGCACGTCGAGCATTGTGATGGTCGATTGCTCCAACGGATTGGCTTCATCGCCTTCGGAGGCGTTTGCCGTGTTGTTTAAGTCGCTCATTTTTCCACAGCACCTTGAATTTGGGTAAAACTATGCAATGAATTTGCCAAAAATTACTTTTTTCGGTGTATGCGTAAAAAACGCTCTTGTTTGGCGCAAAAAAAATAGCCGATTAGTATTGTTGAACACCACAAAATGAGTGAGTCGAAGAGTGAAGCAGCCGAACAAGTTCATATTCATATACTAGTTCATTATAATTTCAGGCACTTACCGAACACTACACAAGCATCCCTGGCATGCGATAGCTATCGATATTACATTAGTGCTGGTAACTGTGAGCTGCTACAAGTATTTTCCGGCATATGTCCATCGCATTTTCGTGTATGCGGCTGATTTTGATAAACAATTACATTTTTGTACCATAAATAAAACCTCAAGATGAATGCGCCGCCAACATTTGAATCGTTTCTGCTATACGAAGGCGAGAAAAAGTGAGTAACCTCTTGGCAAATTATCTGTGACATTGCTTTACATATGGCGGCACACACAGAATCATTAAGGAGTTGGACACGAAGGTGACAAATGCTGCGATATTTACCATAAACAAGGAAGATCACACACTGGGCAACATGATCCGCAAGTAAGCAATGCACAGAGTAGTGGCGCTATAGAGGAATAATATATCGTTTATATTACACAGTCAACTGCTCAAGGATCCAAATGTGCTGTTCGCCGGCTACAAAGTGCCGCATCCGCTGGAGCACAAGTTCGTCATACGCATCCAAACAACGGCCGACTATTCGCCACAGGAGGCGTTCATGAATGCCATCACGGATCTGCTCGCTGAGCTGTCGCTCTTCGAGGAACGATTTAAAGTGAGTTGTCGGGGTTTTTATTTTGGATTTAAGACATATTTTAATTGCAATGATTTCGCAGGATGCCATTAAGGAAAAAAAAGAGGGCGGCGATTAATTTTAGTTACTCATTTATTTTTACAAGAAATTTACGAAACAATAGAAATATTTTCACTATTTGTATAAATAAATAAAAAAAACAATTTAAAACAATCAGCCAATAAATTTGCCTATACAAAAACGCGTAAACACAAAAATTTAAATAAAGAATGTTAGTGTGAAACATAAACTATGTATACTCCAAAAATTAGTAGCATAGCTGAGGTAAAAATTGTTCCAACCGATTGATTGATAAGAAACAACTGACGTACAAATTGTGTGTGGGTGTTAGCAACCAACAAAATTATCTTAACTCTAATAGGTCTCGTCGTCGGCGCACTCGCTCGTATCGTGTCCAAAAACTGAAATACATGGAATATAGTGTTAATCAAGAGGGGAGACTATTGATCTATTCACCCACCTTCACATAAGACGCAGTATTTGCGCGGTGCCGGTAGCTTTCGTTCCTTCTTATCGTTGTTGTTGGCCTCGGCGGTCGGCGGTGGTGAGTAGTCGCGTTCATCACCAGCCTGCAGCGGACAGTCCTCCGTTTCGTGCTTATCAAACTCGTCACAGATGTCGCAGAAGAGACGCGGCGCCGGCTTCCGCTTGCTCAGCAGATCAAAGGCGTGCGGCCTGCAAGTGTATGAAAAATAAATTAAAGTACATTTACAATTAAACTTTTTCGATTTTATTTACTTGGTGAAGTCCATGGGAAGCGTTTCCAGCGTCTGGACCTTGGCCTTCAGTGCATCGTTTTTCTGCTGCATATCGGCAATAATCGAGTTGAGGAAGTTAATCTTGGCCAGGCTGGTTTCCGTGTCCAGTTGCTGCAATCAAAATTAGGAATAATTAATTGTTAATTAATAATTTTGCATAATTCATGCAACTTGTAATTTAATTTGTCTGTGTCTGACTGTTTTTGGTCTCTTATTCACATTCACTAATCCGTAGACTCACCTCTGCCGATTCACTGGCACTTGGTGGGCTCGATGTGGAGCCATTGGCTTGTGCCCGCAGCGCCATAATCTCACGTGCTTCCTCCAGCTCCAGTGACTGCATCTTGCGCGTCAGCTGAAGGCATTCCCTTTGTGTCACCTGCTCGGATTCGCGCGCCCGGTGTAAAGCTGTCTCCAGTTCTTTGATGCGGGTCTGCAGCTGCTGCAGCAGCTCCGACTTTTCGCTGCCAGCCTCGTCCATTTCATCAATGACCTTTTGATACTCGGCCAGCTGAGCATCGAATTCGTTGCCCTTTTCCAGCAGCTGCTGCTTCTGCTGCAGCGCCTGCTGTTGCTCAGCGCTGAGTGTCTGCAGTTGATGCAATTGCTGCTGCAGTGCTTCTTCGCTTTGCTGCAGTTGCTGCAATTGTTGCTGCAACTCCTTGTTGTTGCTCTGCTGTGACTCGAATTGCTGCTGCACCTCCGTGAGCATTGCCTGCTTTTGCTGAGCTGCTTCATCCAGCTCTCCGTTGGCCTGCTGTTGCTGCGCACTGAGTGCTTGTAGTTGATGCAGTTGCTCCTGCAGTGCTTCTTCGCTTTGCTGCACCTTCTGCAGCTGTTGCTGCAACTCCTTGTTACAGGTCTGCTGCGACTCGTATTGCTGCTGCGCCTCCGTGAGCATTGTCTGCTTTTGCTGGACTGCGTCCTCTAGCTCGCCCTTGGCCTGCTGCAGCTGACGCAGTTGCTCGGCCGCCTCAACGGCTGTGCCCTGCAACGATTCCTCGCTCTGCTGCATTTGTGCTAGCTTTGTCTGCAGCTCGTCGCGCTGGCTGTGCGTTTCCTGCAGCTCCTGCTTCATGCCTTGCAGCTTCTCGATCAGCCGCTCCGCGTTCATGTCCGCCTCCATTTCGAACAGCTCAAAGATGTGCGCCGTCTCGCTCTTCTCGGCCTGTAGCACATCCAGCACTGTGGACAGCTCCGCATTCGTAGTCGATATGTTCGCATTGGCCACCTGTATCGCCTCTACGAGCGTTTTGAGGTCGACAATCTTTTGTGCATCATCACGTGCCAGCTGTTCCTTGTGCTGCAGCTCCGTGTTCGTGATGTCCAGGCGTTCCTGCAGCTCTTTCATGCCGCTGCTCTGCTCCTGCTGTAGGGCCTGTGCTTGGGCCAGCTGCTCCAGCAGCTGCTTGGTCTCCTCGCGCAGCTTTGCCTCACTCTGCTCAGCGTCCGCCTTGAGCTTTTCCTCACTGAGCTGTGCCTCGCTCATGTTTGCCTGGCTCGACTGCAGCTGCTGTCGCGCCTCCTGCAGATCGCGCTCAAGCTGCAGGCGATTCGCACTGCTCGCATCCTGCTGTGCGCTGAGTTCCTTTTGCGCCGTCGCCAACTGCTCGGTCAACTGATTCCGCTTGCTGTTCAGCTCGCTGTTATTTGTACGTGCGCTGCCCAGCTCCTGCTGCAGCTTCTCCTGCTGCTGCTCCAGCTGCACGCATCTGGCTGCTGTTGCTTCCATCTTGCGCGTGGCATCGCTTAGCTCGAGTGTCTGCTTGGCCGCCAGCTCCTGCTCCGTTTTGAGCTTTCCATTGAGTTGAGCGCTCTGCTCGGTGCTGCCAGCCAGCTCTTTGGTCAGCAGCTCCACCTGGGCGCACAGCGCATCCAGACGCTGCTGACTGGCCTGCAGCTGGCGCTCCAGAGCGGCACGCTCCTCATTGCTTTTGGTGGCCAGTTGCTCGCTGGCCTGCTGCTGCGAGAGTAGTTGCTGCGACATCTGCAGCAGCTCCGCATTGGAGTCCGTCGAGCTACTGTGCAGATTGGCCAGCTGCTGCTGCAGCGTTTCCTGCTGCTGTAGCAGCGCCTGGCAGCGTGCCTCCAGCTGCTCTCGCTGCCGGCCAGCATCGCCCAGCGCCAGTTCGCGCTGTATGCCCAGTTGCTCCTGTTCGCCGAGCAGCGTCTGCTTCTGTTCCACCTCCGACTTGAGTTGCTGCAGGCTCTGCTGCGTCTGCTGCAGCTCACGCTCCAGACGCGCATTCGTTTGCTGCAGCAGCTCGCTATCGCTGGCCAGCTGTAGACGCTGTCCGCTGCTCTCGCTCTCTAACGCCGCATAGCTCTGCTGCTTGCTTAACAGCTCCTCGTTCAGCTGCTTCAACGTTGCTTGCAGCTGTGTGGCAGCAGCGCGTGCCGCCTGCAGCTCTGTTTGGAGTGTGTCCTGCTGCTGCTGCAGTGTCTCGCATTTGGCCAGCAACGCTGCATGCTGTCGCTTCACATCGCCTAGTTCCAGTTCACGCTGTCCACAGCTCTCCACGCTGGCTTTCAACTGCGTCTCCACCTGTGCGCACTGAGTCTTCGATGTCTTCAGCTCCTCTGTCTGCTGCTCGAGTGCAGCTTGTGTGTGCAGCACTAGCTGCTGCTCTGCCTCCAGCTCCTTCAGACGTGCGCTTAATGCTTTCTGGGCTTCGCTTTCCTTTGCCTGCACTTGACTTAGTTCTGCCTGCAGCTGGGCCACTTGCTGTGCGCCCGCCTCACCGCTGCTTGTCGCCTGCTGGTGCATCTGCTCCAGTTGCAGTTGAGTCGCTTTCAATGTGGCATCCTTCTCCTCGACTAGGGCTTTCGCTTGTGAAATTTGTGCAGTTTGTTCAGCGATTTCTTTGAGCTGCTGTTGCTGCAGCTGCTCCTGGCTGGCAGTTAGCTGCTCATGCGCCTTAGTTTTCTGCTCTAACTGCTGCTGCAGTTGCTCCACTGACTTAGTCAATTCACTTAGCTTTAGCTCCTTTTCGGCTATCTCTGTCTTGCTGATCTGCTGCAGTGACTCTAACTGCTGTTGCAGGCCGAGCAGTTTCTGCTCGAGAGCTGCTTTTGCCTCGCTTAGCTGCAAGTTCTGCGACTGCTGTTGCTGTAGCAGCGTCTTGCTATCGCCACTGGCCTGCAGTTGCTCCTGTGTCACCTGCTGCAGGCTGCTCAGCTCCTGCTCCAGTTCGCGCTTCTCCTTCACAACCTTTTCACTCGTTGCCTGCAGCTGCTCCAGCTGCGTTTTGCTGACCTCATTAGAGGACTGCTGCACCTTAAGCATCTCGTCCAGCGCTGAGCTGTCCGCCTTCTGCACGTTCAGCTCGGTTGTCAGCTCGTCCAGCTGATGACTAAGCTCCCGGATCTGCTCGTCCCGCATGCATATCTCCGTCTGCAGTATTTCGCACTCGTCGCTGACATTCTCCCGTTCGCTTTCCAACGTATCCGATGTACTTTTCAGCTGCTGCAGTTCATCGCTAGCCTGCTGCAGCTGCACCGCCTTTGCCGCCAGTTGCTGCTGGAAGTCAGCTTGTGCTTGCTGTGCCTGTTTATCGTTGTCTTCCTTGAGTAGCGCCAGTTCGCGGCGCAGATTCTCAATGCCGCACTCGGACAGTGAGAACTTCTCCAGACTCTCATCCTTGGCAACCAGTTCGGTTTGAAGCGTCTCGTTCTGGCTCTGCAGATAGCTGATGTTCTCGCGCAATCGCTTCTCCTCCTCAAGGGACTCGGTCAGACGTGCCTCACTGTGCTTCTCCTGCTCGATCAGCTTCTCTTGCAGCTCAGCGATAAGTGACTGGGCGTTGGCCAAGGCGACGCTATCCTCCACAGGCGGTATGCTCTGTAAACTGGGCGTGGCTAAGGGGAGAAACACGATTTATTGACAAAGTGTATTGCATATTTATGGGCAAATTTCTTACTTGAGACCAGTTTCGTAATTTTCTTTTCCAGATCATGAATCTTTTCCTTATAGACCTGGGATTGAGCCTGCGAGGGTAAGCATAATTATTGAGGGCTCAGAAAAGATATCGGGATAAGTATTTCGGAAGATGTGCATTGACTTTTAAGAGTACTGTCTTTTTTGGCTTCACCAGCTGCAGCTATATTTAACCTACATTTGCCTACAATATACTCCATATTAAAATTATATTCGAGTAAATATTTGATTTAAATACCGCCAGAAAATTGACATAATACATTCAATTTTTATTTATTTGTATTTGTTAAATAATTTGTCAATCTTGACTGCTAATAGTTGATATAAAATAAATAAATAAGTCAGAACGTTTCCTGATTCTAAGATCTAGAGGTCATAGCCTTCAAACTCGTAATTAAAAATCGTCCTATAAAAATTTCTAGTTTCTATGTAAAGTTCAGAGGAACCTGTTTGAGAATTATAATACCTCTTAGACCCACTGAAAATCAAATCACCCATTTATTAAATAATTAGCTACCTTTCAAATTGTGCATTACATAAATAAACACATTTAACTCAAATTGTAATCATCTTGTATTATTATTGGTATAATACATTTTTCTTGTAAAAACAAGTTCAAATTGTTATGTCTGTTTATGTAACTAAGTTATTTTTCATTATAAAACAAACGTCTTTTCCTTGCTATTTTAACTCACCGAAACGGTCTGTACATTATTCTGGCTATATTTGAGCTAAACTTTTTTGGGCTAAAGCTTCTAAGCGTTTAATTGCGCAAGATCAAGCCGAAGCATCACTTGTAAAGTTAAATTGCATTTAGAAATCCATAATATCTACAGCACTGTCACAGTTAATGCACATCTCGTTTTACTACTCATCTTACATTAAGTTCATCGCCACAGAATTGTGCCTCATCTATGGAGAATTGCAAGTCCTCTGACTTTTTACGCTCGTCGACCAATTGCGACTCCAATTGCACAATGCGTGCCTTTAGCTGCGGTTGGGGAGAGTGGAGAGTGGAGAGCAGGTAGAAATAGCGAATTAGCAACAGTATTCCAAGTCGAACAAATAAAACAACATGTTTTTAGCAAAAAATGCTTTGCAATAATATTTGTGTATCGTATATTTGATATCGTTAATGTATTTTTATATTTTTATTTCGTAAATAAGTATGTGTTTTAAATCGTAGATCGTACAACTAGACCAACAGCAAGAAAATTCGCTTTCATAAAATCAATTTTATACAGGTTTTCCAATTTCCATTTTAGGTATATATGTATTATATATGCATATTCATCATTCCTCCATTTCAATGGCCGAAATAAACTATTCAAATATATGAAATTCAATTGGGCTTTGTGGCTCATGTTTGTTGTGATTGTTGTGATAGAAGATATCGTAAATATTTTTTGGTTGTTTCAGCATAAAACGCTGTGCAGACTTCCGCTATTACTCTTCAATTTCAGTTTTCTTCTCGGTTGCAGCGATTAAAAATCATTCATCAAAGGCATTTCTTTTCTTTTGCATTTGTAAACCACTTTGAGCACGGGAAAGATCCTCTACTTGATGCGCAACGGTGTCAGGACACTGTGCAGTATGCAGTGCCTCTCATGCTTGCCCGACCAGCCACGGAACTCGCGTCGCAGATCGGCCACACGAATGCTATGGCGGGCTATCAGGCGCCTCCAGCGATCGGCCTCGATCAGCAGTTGCTATAAAAATGAACAGGTACATACAGTGGTGCGTAAAAGTCGTTGGTCAGTTAGAGAAATTTTTGCGATTGTCGAATTTGTTTTGGTTTTGCGTTAAAAAGAGCAACAAGGGATTAGAACTGTGGTTGGTTGGTGGGTTGTGAAATGTTTGCCAATTATAAGAACACAACTCAAAGTGCACACGACATTTAAAGACTAGGGTAGTGAAAGAAATATAGCCACGCTTAGAACATAACTCAAATTTATTCAATAAAACCAAAAAGTAAAAAATAAAAACAAAACTAAACACAAGCATAAAGCAGTACACGAAACGAAACCCTGACTCACTGAATACAGACAGCCCCTCAAAGAAGAAAAACAATATTGCCAGCCAAGCTGTCTATTGTAGTATGTGTGCAATTGTGCTAAGGTTTACAGCAAATATTGTATATTTCGGTCATATTTTTGGAGTAAGTGTGAAATTGTATACCCAATAGTCTGAATGCCCCATATGATAGATGGTATATGTGGTTGGATGAGCTACATCTATAGTTAGTGAAATTCTTTTTGCTTGCACCATGAAACTAATTAGCTGATAATAAATTATAATACTTGTGTTACTTAAATACAATCCATATATGATTGGTTTTGTAAGTATAAAATGACCAAAAATTATAAGTTTTTTGCTCTTGTTATTCTCAGATTTTCTTACGTTAAGCTTTAACCAGAAATTGAGCAAAATATTTATTTTTTTTAGCTATTTGTATATTTTATAGAACTGCTTCGATTATGTTCACAGTAAAAATAACTTTTACTGTGTATTATTTCTAGAAATTGTTCTGCCAAGCTAAACGTACAAAAATGTTGTGCGAGTTAATTAACACCATGTCTATAGTTAATTTGATTTACCCACCATTTCAATTATTGTGGTTGAAATTGTTAAGCTTGTTAACGCCTTTTATAAGATGATGAACCCTCATGAACCTTGGCCGAGTAAAAGAAGTTAGAAAATTCACTACGACTACTATTTAAGCTTAGGTAATTTGTACTTTTTTCGGTGTGTGCAGTTAGCGCATTTAATGTGTGGCCAATTAGAAAAATTTGTGTGAATCATTTCAAATGACTGACAGTTTCAAGAGCCCCAAATATTATAAAAACAAAAAAGTAAATAAATAAACGTGCGCAAATTAAGTGTGCAAAATTGACAAACAACAAGAAGATGAGAGGAAAAGCAGAAAAAACAAGAAAACATAGCAACTGAAAAGAACAAAACATAAGACAAAAATGGTTAACACAGAGAAGAGAAAACCAACCAAGTGAAGAACAACACATTTTTAACATATCTGAGTGTGTGTGTGTGTTTGTGTGCGTGCGGGTGTGTGTGGGTGTTTTTTTCTTGCAATTTCAGCTACTGTAGAAAATAATAAAAAAAAAACCCAAACACAGCTGACAAATCAAAGCTGAGCTGAATAGACAGCAAGTGTCTATCTCTCTGGACCTTAGCCAACTGGAAATAATTTCTTTTTATCGCAAAACCAAACTTTCTTTGGTTTATCGGAACGCGATCGTTGCTGTAGCGGTTGTGCGATTGCTGTTGGTCTCGTTGCTGCTGTTGTTACTGCTGTTGGGCTGATGGTTGTGCGGCTGCTGCTGTGGCTCGTTGGCCGCCATCGATAGGGCCGCCTGCGATCCGCATAGGGCAGCGGCATGTACATTGTATCGGTGAAGATAATTACCTCATTGATGTTCTTTTGCAGCTGCAGCGCCTGATTCTGGGCATCCTCGCGATCCAGCTCTCGCTCCACCATCAGCTGCTCCACATGCGTCTGCTTCTCGCGCAGCAAGTCCTGTTCGAAACGAGACAGAGAAAGGGGGAGAGAGAGAGAGATTGTGTGGGTGTGTGGCACAACAAGCGCATGAGTTACAACTGAATGCCCAAATATAAGAAGTTACACAAAAGACAGGCCAGGCTGTATATATAGGTGTATGTGTGTATTGTATAGATGTGGGTGTGTGTGTGTGTGTAAGTGTGTTTTGTATATATACAGGATGCGTGGTAAAGGCTACAAAACAATCGATTGTACTCAGCTTATTCGACATATCAAATAAAATTGTTAACATAGATTATGTGTGAAAGAGTTGATGATTGCAAAATGATATCTTGAGAAATCGTTTATAATTGGTTCAAGTTCATTTATTTTGTTCACTCGACAGTACTAACGATGGTTTTGTAGCTTTAGGATTGGGAACGAACCGTTGACAACCCAACAAATAGGTAAAATATAAACGAGAGGCAATTTCGGTGCGCATGCGTAACATATCAAAACGAGAAACAAACAAAATATATATAAACACAAAAGCGTGCACAAAAATAGAAATGTGTATCGATCGTTTTATTATGCAAAGGGTGTACGAGTATATTCCAAAACGAAAAGAAAATAAGAAAAAAACAGCATAACATATATACATGAAGATACAGATAATAAGATAAGCCAAAAAGGGTGCATAGTCGTATATTTTATAAATATTTTTGTACATCAGTTGGAGGCGGTTATTTTAGTTGGGTTCATTTGTGGCATTGTGTCATGTTGTATGTTAGTTAGTGTTAGTGGCACGCTTAAAGTGTAGGTTAGCTAATTGTTTAGTCAAGAGACACATAAACACACGCTCAAGCGACTTTAACAGCGGGTACAGTATGCGTGCATGTTAACTAACAGCGCGCTGGCAGTTGTTGATTTTGCATACCTGCATCGAAAATTGACTTTTTAGCGTCGCTGCCATTGACCGAATGGGCGTGCTCGATTTGCGCTGCATGGGAGGGGAGGATTAGAATTAGAATTTAAAACGCGTTAGTATTAAAAACAGGGCACGGTTAACGGTTAACGGTTAACGTTTGACATTAACAGTATTAACAAGGGTATTTAACAGCATAACTGTGGCAGGTAACTGGTAACTTGTAACTGGTAACTGGTAACTGATAACGGATAACTAAATGTGAAGTGTAGCATTGTGCTGCCATTGGACGCAGGCCGTCTCTTATACCTGAGCATTCATGCGTATGCGCGATGTATTCGTTGTGGCTATGCTGTTCATGGTGCCAATCGAGGTGAGAGATTCCCGAGAGCCGGTGCGCGATAGACGCGTCTTCTTAGTTGATGGCGATAGCGACACCTTGGCAATCGGCACAAAGACACCATACTTCGGCTTGCACTCAAAATATCTGAAAGAGTGAGTTAAATGAACAATCAAATGCACAGGATAATAATATTTAAAATATTTATGCAGTTTATGAAAGTGTACCCACTTTATGCCATCGACAGTGCCGTCGTTTTTGCCGCTGCCATCGTCCAGCTCGACGCCACACCAGTTGCCCGGTGCGAACTGTGTCTCGCCCAGATAGCGCAAGATGCCCGGTCGACTGCCAAAGCCCGAGGAGACAATCACACGATCACCGACAGTCAAGCCGTTCTCTGCAAGGATCGGAAGTGGATCAAATGGGCGCCCTTCGGCAGAGGGTTCGCATGCACTTACTGCCCGTGCCCGGACTGCGCATCATGGAGCTGCGCACGCTGGCCGTTGGAGAGCCAGTGCGGGAGCGTACCGGCGAGTGTTTGGCCAGCGGCGATGTGGGCGTCATGGCGCCCGACATCGGATATGTCGTGAGACGTGTGAGGCGCGAGAAGATGCCGCGCTTTGGCTCACACTGGAAGTAACGTTTGCCCGAGACGCAGCCATCGTTTTTGCCTGCAATGGCAATGGGAGGGACGAAGGTCAATCGATGTGCATTTACAGCGAGTGTCACCTGTCACTTACCATTTGGTTCATCGAGCACAATGCCCGCCCAGTCGCCGGGGGCAAAGTGTGTTTCGCCTATGTAGGCTATCTGGCCAGAACGCAGTCCGCCCACCCACACACGTTGGCCAATTATAAACTGCTCAGTGTTGGCTGTCAGCACCGTGCTGTTGTGATCTGTGTGCGGCAGACACAGAGACACACACAGAGAGAGAGAGAGAGAGAGAGAGGGGGGGAGAGAGAGAGAGTTGATAGATGAGTATTGTAGTATATTATCATCATCAGTCATCAATCAGCAATGAACTTTCAATGTTTTTGGCTGCGTTTCGTAATGTTCTCACAATCGCAATTTTGTGCAGTTATGAACTCACACCCCATAAAAACTCTATATAAGTGGTTTTCCCATATACGCGCTTACATTATAGAATATGATGTCATATGCAAATTGTTCTAGTGCAATTTGCATATGTCGCTTGCAGTCAATGAAAACCATTTGAAGCTGTCATATAAAAATGACTACAACATGAACGATCCAACGCAGTGCTGTCGTATAGAACGGATATTGGCTATTACCCCATACCAATATTTATATACAGCATAAATCCATATGCACTTCACAGATCTTCGCAAGTGTAGAGCAGATTCAAAGCGAAAGACAACGCCTTAAAATGTGGCTTTAATTTAACAAATTACTTGTTGATTTGTGCTTGATAAATGGCTCTCAGATATGAAAAACCATTAAGCGGAAAATCACAAAGCAAAATAAACACACAAAAATTGCATGCGACCTATGCCATAATTTTGTTGTTTTTTGCTACTCTATTCATTTATTTTGCAGCTGCTTTTGTTGCTGCAGCGTCAACCACTTCGCCCACATCTAATATGATAATTTGGTGAATTTTTCATCATTAGGTTTTCAAATTTTTGCCGCTGTGCTACGCAAGATGTGCTTTTTGGTCGCCTGCATAAAGGTGTCAAGTTTGCATTGGAAACAACATAAATTATATAAATTCATACTTATGCATATGCATTAGCTAAGTATATACAGTTTTGGATTTGAGCTAAACGAATAGTAGATACGCTAATACATTACTGGAATATACTATATGAAATTATCTTCAAGTTGCCGCTTCGATAAATGTTTAACGAGGAAAAGCGTGAGTCACTTAGTCGTCAATAGATTGCTCGATGTAACTTACAATAAATAGAGCTTAAGTTTTCCTCTATTACAGTAAGCTTTAAAAATACATTTTATGTTATATTTGTATTTTCCCATATAATATTTGCGTACAATAGCTCGAAGGTCAGCACATTGCATAAATAACGTCATATACAGCTTGTATCTGTGTGCTGTATTTAATTTTTGAAATATTCATCAGCTGCTGAATCTACAGATTAGCTGGCTCGTCAGGTACAGTCAACACCCACAAACACTGCCAAAGTACATAATTGCTGGCTGAGCGGCTCATTAGGCTGTGTTAATTTGACAGTATTTGGCCTGTTTAAAATAGTGCTGGTAAAATCTACATATGTTAGTCGCTATATGTACCAGGTAGATATGTTAATGGATGCGAGGGGGAGTCATAAATCATGGTTACGTCCAATGCCCGTTTAAGGTGCGAGCAACTGGCATAGATTCATATAAACCACCTGCGCAAATAGCTAACTGACATGTTTCTTTATTGAATGTGTGTGTGTGTGTGTTTTGGCACCCGAACACGTTCTGTACAGTTAAAGATATATGTAGATATATGTAGTATGCTTGTATCTAGTTAGATATACACAGATACAGCAGATCGTGAGCTGCTCTTTTGCTTACCTGAACTACGACGCCGACCTGTGGCCTCAAGATAATAATCATCTATGGTTAGACCGAAACAAAAACAAAAACAGAAACGAAAACGTAAACAAAGCACAGTTACAGAAACAGATAGAGATACAGCATGCAGGCATGCCCTGCAGGGATGCAGAGGAGGCTGGGGAGCTGGGAGACTTACAAGATGTGCGGCGTCCATTGTCGGACAGCGTCGGCGTTCGAGACTTGAGCGATCCGCGGCCGGACGAGAATCGTTCCCAGTCGGATGTGGGTGAGAGCGAGGAGCGCGTAAAGCGCTTGACAGTCTCTTGATAGAGATCTACGAGTACGGTTTATACATATACAATACATATATATATATACATTGGGACATGTTTGGCGTTGCAGTTGCATGCGATTTACATAAATGTTAAATGTTAAATTCATTTGTTTAGCATTTTGGCGTCTCTTGAATCGGTTTTTATTTTGTGGGTGTTAACAAGTTTCTGGTTATAGCATTTGGGTGGAGCACAGAGCCGAGTTCAGTTTGGGGCCTGTTTACATTTGGCCTGTTGTTAGTTCATAATTAGCGAATTTGTGTTAATCACATACAACGGACCCATGCCATGTTTGGTGTTTGGGTTTGGGTAAATTATTATTATGTGAAAGTTGTCTGCTCGATGTTGTTGTTTAATCAGTTATTAGCCGTAAGCATTTTGGGAAATCAGTTAACTGAAAGAACTCGCAAGAGTGAGCAGGTGCCTGCAAAACATTCTAACTGCGGTGCGATTGAACAAAAAACATGTTTATAGGGTGAGAAGGTAGTTTAAATTTAGAAAGGTGCATCTTTGAAGAGAAGGTCTTTGAAGATACATATGCAAGTCTATGATTATGAGTCTAATATTTCAAAATATTTGAAAGTATAGAGAACGATACAAATTTTTAAAGATTAATTTTCTTTAATCTTTTAACTACTTTTATTTTAGAAAATTGTTTAAAGCCTTTGTTTGGCACTCGAAATGTTACTGCATACAAAAAGTGGCACAGCAGCTAGAAATACGAACTTTATAGCTGATCTATAAAGTCACCACCGTTATGTGGCATTCTCTCTCTCTTGCAAATTGGCGAATGTGACTTTCGAAATCGATTGTCGTTAATTTTCAAGCGCCCAAATATCAAAGCATAAATCAATTAAATTGTCGACAGTTTGGTAACGTTTTTTGTAACGAGTTGCAGCAGTCGACAATCAGCAGAGTAGCAGAAAGAGCAAAAGATGCAGACAGAAAGCAAATTTAAACATTTTTGCAATTGCACGATTTTGGTTTCCGCTTAATTTACACAGCATGATGTATAAGCCGTGTAGTTAATTGTGTTTTTGTCAGCTTAAATTGGCGCGTCTTTTTGTTGCTGTTGCTATTTGTTATTGTTATTGTTATTGTTATTGCTGTGGCGCACACATGTTGCCTGTCTGCAATCAAAATGTATCTTGAAGATGCGCCAAAAGCCTATGGCGTGAGCTATTGTGCAGCTGCTGTGGCTAGCAGCCAGCTAATCAAGCTGGCCAAACGAAACGGTAGCCAAGCATGACATGGCCAAAAACGCATAGCAGCAAGCAACAACTTCAAGGTTCAATTGTTGCTCAAAAGAAACACACATTGAACATAGTCCCCTTGCCAGCCCACTATTTATCTGCCTAAGTGCTTCACATGTGTATGTGTGTGTGTGTGTGTGTGTGTGTATGCTGGGCAGTCAAGACAATTTGTTATTATTTGCTATTATATTTCGTGACGCTAGCAATTTTTTAATTATCACAACAAGCCGTTGTATCTGGCAAGTGTATCTGTATCTGTATCTGCAGCTATATCTCTACATAGCTCCCTTCAATTTTTCTTTTTTCGAACCACAACTTTCACTGTGCCCAAGCAGGCGAAACTCTTGTGGAGCTGAGGTTTAACGATTGGCTTTCAGCCAACACTTTAGCGTTCTACGTTTAAGGTATAAAAAGCAAGAAATTAAAATTGATGGCAACATAACGAATCAAAAAGTGTAACATTCATGTAACATATTCAGCTCTGTGTACTTTGGATGAGAATCAAGCCCACTCAAGGTTAGAGTGTCGCTGGGTGCTAATAAATCAGTCACATGCCATTCGCTGGAACCTTCACTAATTGTAGCGAGTGCTGGTAATTGGAATTGTTAATTTCTAGCATTTAACTGTGAAACGCCAGCGAGTCTGGAGTCTTGAGTGTATGCTAAAAATACACATTCGAGTTGACAATTTCCTTGCAGTTGACATTCAGTGTCTACACTAATGAACTCATGTATCTGACAGATACGCCATGAATCATCAAAGCTGCCGCTGCGTCCGAGTGTGGCGCCCCGAGTCTACGGCCGCGTCTACGTAATGCCGAATGCCTAATGTTGTTTTGGCCAAAAACGCAGCGAACGCCGACCCACTTTGCTCACGACTCTGGCCAAATGGATGGACGCGTCCATTTATGGATCGCATCGCATCGGATCGGATCGGGCGTGCGTTCGCATGTTCGCCCGATAAATCACAGCGCCATGTCATGGGCTCATTATCTATTGAAATGATTAAACAACATTTAATTAAGCTAAACTGTGTGCGAGTGCATGTCGCTAAGGCAAATGCACATAGCGTGTAGGTCGCCGCAATCTCGACTAGATCTCTCAGATACAGCTACAGCTACAGCTACAAATGTAAATACTTGTGTATACTAGTTCCAGTGGGTGCTATTACTCGGACTGTGGTCGCCCCGGTAGTTGAACGACCCACGTCCCACATGGGCCAGTAGTCACTCGTTTGCTGGGCACGACTTACATGACTTCTCGGCAGGTACATGCAAATCTCTCTTTGCGGCACACAGATGCCGACAACTGTTGCTGTTGCAGTTGCAGTTGCAGTTGTCGCGACCAACACATTCCACACAGCAACAAAGTGCCGCTGAATTGCAAAAGCTACAACTACAGTGCAACTTCGTTAAATTGCAAATTTATCTATTTTGGAATTTGTTTTTCGTATCTAACATTTTTATTTTAATTTATATATATTTTTAATTTTTATTGTTTCCACTGATTGATTGCACATTTAGCGAAGCACCTACTTAATATTTACTGTGCTCATATAGAATGCAATATTTTTATCGCAATTAATTTAATTTCTGTGCACTGCTTTGAACACAACAATAATTGCATTTAATTTTCTATGATAATATTCGTTGATATTTTCAACACCAGCTTTTGTGTCGCGCTTAGAATAACGCCCAGGCGACTCTTGAGAAATTCACCAAATGGGAAACTGGTTTAGTGTCGGGTTTTATTTTGGAATTTAGATGCTTACGTGACGCGGGTGCTGCGTAGTTATTGGTTTTCTGGTTTTCACAAGCGTCCAAGCCACTTTTTAGAAGGCGTGTACAACAATATCTTCTATACTATACATTTATTGACTGCTTGACAGATACAAAACAATAAAAGCCCAAAATTTGTGGACACAGCAGCTGACTCCATATGTATTGATATACCGGTAATACAATCCCCTCCAGCCCCCTTCTAGTCTAGAGTGTATTTTGTCTGTCGCCTGTCGCGTATTTCACATTACAATTTAAATTGTATAATTTTATACGCATATGCTTAGAACGTGTTTAGCATTTGAAATACTGGAAAGACCTCAGCTGAGAAGGGCACTCGAAAAACCCCAACTTCTATATATATATGCGAACACATTAGGTTAATGAAAATCATTTGGGTTGATATACTACAGAGCTCGCGATTCTTCCAGCTTATAGGGCTATAAGCGATAAAGATAATAGCTACATTCATAGTTCATTTAATTGTTGGGTGGAAGTCGTAAAATTGTTGTCAAGTGGCATCAGTGCTGTCAATTGAGGTGATCATGGAACTGTTTCGACATTTGTAGATCGGATTCAGTTGATGCATACGTAAGTAAGCAACTGAATTTGTGTTGGGATAGATCACTAAGCTAATTGAGGTCAAAGCTTTGTTCAAATTGTAAGATTTGTGTTAACGATATATTTTATATGTTTCATAGTCTACAAAAAAGTGTCATATTAAATATTGTATAAACATATTAGCAATGTTAGACCCGGAATCTGGTGCTTAGTATATTTTCCACCATTTTATTTGATTATCTCGATTCTAAAACATAAATCAATAAACCCCTTTAAATGATTGTTAAATAAATTAATTTAAGCATTGCCAATTGAATTTTGGATTAGAGCAGATCAAACCCCAATTTATTACGCTCGTATTTAGTGTTTGATTAACAATGTTTTCTCTATAAGCATATAGAGATGTATTCCCCGATGTGTTAATTAACCCAACATAAGCAATTAATAAGTATTTTATATGTCATGAAATTAATATTTTTATGAAACGCAATTGAAAAGCCAAGTGTAAAATATAAACGTAAAATGCAAATAATGGTGTAATTAAAAAATATTTACCTGTGTACGCCGAATTGATCGAACTCAAATTGTCATCGCTTTCACGACTCATGCTGTTTGTATCTAAAAATAAAACCGAAAAACGTATAACGGAAGCAGAGAAAAGAAAGAAAATACAAAAATCAGGCAAATGAGCATAACAAAATAACAATAACAATAAAAAGATACATATGAAGAGCACATGCTGACCATAAGAATAACAAAAAGTAAATTAAATTAAAATTAAAGCTACTTGCAAGCAACAATGGAACAACCACATTCGATCACAATAAGGCAAAAGGCAAAGGGCGGTGGAATACAAGATACAATTACAATTACAACTACAATTCGGTAATTCAGAGTCTCATGATATTCAGGCCAAAGCAACGGGGCAGCTAATTGGCCAAGAAGAGGAAAGCAAACGGCGGCAAAGCAACAACAAAGCGCAAATGTGCAAATAGCAATTAGTAGCCGGTAAAGTTTTCGACCCCAACTCGATATATCGTTGCCTGGGTGAGTGTGTGAGTGTGTGTGTGTGTGTATTTGTTGTGTGGGCTGGGACAAGCGCAGTTAACAAATTGCACAGTTAAGTTATATAAACAACGCGCACGCTGAGATAACCAGAGACAGAGACAGAGACTGAGACGAACAGGTGAATGTAGCGCTGCTCCAAATACACATATGCATAAGCGTAAGTCAATCAAGATAGTTAAATATGTTTCAGATACTCTTGGCCAGACGCCACCCAGCTATAAGCATTCACGACATGCAACAGCCATAGTCAATCAAAGATACTTAAATACTATGTTGAGTAAATTGAAAGTTAGTCGAGACACACGCTCAGCATCTTTAGCATGGATCCATCAACTTGAAAACCTTTGGACTTAAACCTGTTTCGCAAAAAATGACACTAGCCACAATTTTAATGACCTATAAAATACGTCAATGCGATTCTGTAAAATCTACTGAAATCAGCGCGTCAGCAAAACGGTTCCCCACTTCAGACATTTTGCCGGCATTACTGTGACATTTGGAAATGTGGGCACTCGAACAATGCCGGCAGATTGCAAATGGTTGACGTACACAACATTCAATTACCAACAGCACTCACAGAGTTTAGCAGGGTATAACAAATAGTGGAGAAGAGAATTTCATAGCAGAAAAAAATCTCTAATGATATTTATATCATGAGATTGACTAAATTTGAAAAACTAATTCTATATGCTTAGTTTTAGCACTCCAACTTGAAAAACTTTTTACTGGGTAACTGCCAGTCAATCTACTTCAGCATTCTAAATAATTTGCTTGCTGCATAATTAACAACAAAATGCCGCACGACAGTTCGCAGAGTAAACAAACGTGCAAATATAGAATTGAACATTTTTTGTTTTGTTTTGTTTTGTTGATTTTGTCTGCTTAACTGATCGAACATTAATAATATATGTACAACTCAATAGATAGGCAAACAGTTGCCGCCGCGTGTCTCTCCAGATTGGAAGAAAAAACAACTTAATTACGCTTTGCGCTTAATGCCAAACAGTATGAAAAGAGCCTTCAAATTTGGCCAAAAACAATTAAGAGCTGAAGTAATTTGCTTCTTTTGGCCAGTAGCCATAAATAATACATGCCAAAATATATTATTATTTTTTATTTTTATTTCTTCAGTTTTGTTACAAATTATGCAACCCACACGCAATTGAAAGTCGCTTTGGGGCTGGGCATTTATTAATCAAAGATCTGTGGGTGTTCCACATGTGGCTAACTGTTATTGGAGTAGCTGCACACAATTCGGGGCAGTAATATTATTATTAGGCGATTGAGATAGGTGATTGATAGGTCTTTGAAATTGAACTATGAACTATAATTATTACGTTATGAAAATTGATAGATAATGATTTGTTCATGTTGTAACAACTATTTGGATAACATAAATAGAGAGATATTTTTAGAAGTGCTTTGTACGCCCCAGGCAGCTGCCCAGGGAGTTAACACCTAGCACCATGTTAAATGGAACTTCGAAGTGCCACGTTTGATAATTGCAAAACGCTGGCGAATGGAGCTTTTGTGTGTGTTTCAGTACCAGTAAGTGACACGTTAATGTATTTGCCGTTGGCTTAGAACAACATCGCATTCAAAATAATTAAAAGCACTCGAGTGTGCGCACAACAATACAAACAAATTAAAAATAAAAAAAAAACATTTGAATGTGATTAAAATTGCTGTTTAATTGTTAAGCACAAACACTCTTGACACTTAGATAGGCAGTTGAAACTCTTTTAAGCTCTAGTAGGAGCCGAAGCATGAAATAAATGAAGGAAGTACATATATGCTATATGTGTCTTAAGAATCTAACAAGGAAATCTCAATCCAGACATATTTAACAGCAACAAAAAGCTGCCGGCGATTCTCTTCAAATACCCTAGTATGTCTGGAAGAAGTTGATTGTGATTCTGATCAGGTGGTCCAAAGCATAATGAACTTTGCCATTAGGGCACCTATTACACACAAGCTCAGAGGTTAATAATTCATTAGTACATTTGGACAGAGCACGTTTTTGGTCGAATCAGCGTGGAGAACAAAATTAAAGGCAATAATGGGTTTGTTTACGCTGAAACGAAAGCCGCCAAGAACGAAGCGGCTTAGAATTTTTTGGCAAGCGCAAAGAAAGCAACGAAGCGAAAAACAAAACGAGTAAATAACAACAAAATATTATATGATATTTCAGTTTGTGCAAAAGCTATGACAACACAAAACACAGCAAATGATCTTAGTCTCGACGGTTAAAATTAAACGCCATTTCATGGACAAATGCTTCAGCGTAACTTATGCAAAATGTTTCCTAAAGACAACAAAAACACAACAACAAAAAGGCAGACCAAACATGGTGGGTCATAAAAATTAATTAACCAAATGCGGCAACACTTGGACGCTGCCAAAAAGAAACTGTAATTGAATTACAGGTGCAGAAAAAAAGTAAAAGGTGCCGGCGCAAAAGACAAAAAACGATTTTGAGGCGTGTGAAGTGCAATTAGCAAGCGACTTGATTGCCATAATGTACCAACCCTGCAGCAATTAAACAGTCGTCAGTCATATTTATGGCATGCAATATGAAATATGCAGCAATGCAGGCTAATGGTGCGTATGCGCAACATCAGTAAATATTACTCATACGCCGCCTACGCGGATGCTCGCTGCGTTCTAGAACAAATACAAGCTCAAACACACACTTAGTGCTGAGCTGAGCTCATTGCGCCAAAATGGCTACAGATAAATACGAGTAATAATAAACAAATATGTAAACAAACCGCTCAAATAGCGACACGTTGGAAATGACGCCACTATCTATTGTTGTATTTCACATAAATTTAACGACAGCCCATCAAGAACGGACCAAATAAATTGTGCTACCAATATGAAATGGTTCCCGGGCGCGCAGCTAGATGCGTACGAGCTGGAGCTGGAGATGGCTCACAAATATGGCGAACGCCTCGTAACATCTGCGCCCACAACTTAAAGTGTGTAAAATAGAAATATATCTAATTGGTTGGATAAGGTTGTGTAAGCGCGGGAGGCGATGTCGACACGTCACGTTGTCTTCATAAGGGTGTTACATTTGTTGTTAATAATGCAACGTAACAATAAACATTTCCATATTAAATTTATTTTGTATCAAATTAAATATGAATAGCTTTTTAGTTACAAAAGCAGAATTTTCTTGGTTGAAAATCATGAAGAAAAATATATATTTATAAGGTGTAATTTACAAAGTTTTTTTTCTGTGTGGGGGAGAAGTTTTTTTTTCAACATTTGTGTGCAGCATTTTGCTAGAGTTTTAAGCATTAAAAACCTTTCAATCCTAAAGTGAGTTCATAAATAGAATGCACTTATAGGCAGCTCACAAGTTTGTTTGATAAGCATAGGTAATTACTTTTAAATTTCCAGATTGTTGCTTTCCAGATAATGTCGAATTGGATTAAATCTAAACGTTTAATGCGTTGTGATAGTATGCTGTCAAATTATATTATTAATTTGGTATTCAAGCTGTATATCGAATTTGTTAAGAATTCTGTAACAATAAAGCAATCTGACTAGACAAATTAAATTCTCTATGTATAAAATATGCCAGAACTAGTTTCATAACTTATTTCAACAGCCTTCATTCAAATTATTATTATTATTTTCAACCACTTTGATCTGTATTAACAGTATAGCTTAGATTTTGTAATCCGAATAAATTATATAAATTATGTTTAATCTTTTATCTGGTTTCTGGTGAACACAAAGAGATAATGAGTTTTAACTTAGGCCAAGCAGAAGAAATTCAAAAGATACATAAGAAGATCATAAACCAGCTCTAAATAGATTAGTGTTTTTTCGGTTTTTTCTTTCTGTATCTATTTTTATCATCCACTGTTTGTCATTAAAGGAAAATGCTGTCGACAGTTATATACTTAAAATAACGTTGGAATTTCCAGATAGCGTGTACAGCTAGTAAATTTTGGGACTGGCAATGCCGTGCCCAGCATGAAAATAAAATTGTGCCTGTTTTTTGTGTACGCTCGATGCGTTATCAGCTGCCGGTGCGATAGTAAAAAAGCAACAGCAACAGCCAACAAAAAAAAAATGGTAACACGCAAAAATTCGTTGCTGATAAAATGCCATTAACAAAAACAAAATGTTAGGCCAATTGTCTCGTCAAATGCTTATGCTTGTATTTGTACAAAGTGCTGAGCTGAGTTCCAGAGCAGGTCTCATCGAGCCAACCCAACAACAACAACAACAACAGCAACATAGCAACGTTGTCCAAGTCGTGTTCGGCCGAAAAGAAAGCCCAGCGGACAGTAGAAAGTTTGCGGTGAGGCGAGGCGAGGGGACAGAAACTAACTAATTTGCATAGAGTATTAGCAAGTGAAGCGATTTGGCCAAAAGACGTCACAACACATGTTGAAAATTGGCAAAGTTTACAATTAACATTTAACAGCTCTTCGCTTGACAAATGCAAAAAACCTTTGCGCAATATGTAAATAAATTATTTATATTTATTTTAAAAGAGCTGCGAAAGTTATACAATTGTATATGCCCTGTTATGTTGGTTTTTAATGCGAATTCCTGCATTTATATGCAATTGTACTGATATTCAGATTCCCTTTTAAGTTGCCCCCATAATATGAGCACTTGACATTTGAAAAATGTAGCTGAAGAGCTTAATGTTTGCTGAGTTATTTATATATTTGGAAATTTAATCTAAGTTTCAAATTATATGCTTTGAAATTTATGACAGGTTATTTTGTAGCCTTTATGTTTGACGACTGATTGGATGCAGTCAAAACTTAAACAAACAATAATACATTTTTATACCTAATTAGCGGTTAACCGCAAATTTCAATATAGCAAAATCCGGTTCGTGTTTTTTATTTATCATTGTTGTTGCTGCTGCTGCTGTTGTTGTTGTTGTTGTTGTTGCTGCGCTTTTACTTGACATGCGGCGACAACTTTGTTGTAGTTTTGAGTTTAAAGTCTATAGAACGGCTAAGGTTAATATTGTGGGTAAAGCGAAATACATGTGATTCTCAATGCTGGAGACTAACTGGAGCCAGACTCTGACTAAGCCTAAGCTTTGGCCTAAATACAAAGCAACGCCGTTAGTGGCAATAAAAGCGGGTCAACTGCAAGCGGATAATGCATAAACAATTCTCAAGTGTCTATAAACAGAGCAACTAGCAATAAAAGTTGCTTTGAAATATTACCCCACTGAGAGCATCGGCATTAATAATTGTGAGAAAATATTTAAAAGCACCTGGAATTCGAATACAACATTTAAAATAGTTTAAGCTGAAAGATGGTTTTTGTATGCGTCGTTTCAATGACAAATAGTCATAATTCTTAACTGTCGAATTTCTAAGACCGCGCCCTTAGTGCCTCAAATCAGCACGCTATAAAATTTAATTTGGCATCGAAATGGGCCAAGCCCAAAAAAAACAAACAAATCTCAGCGGTACGATAAGAAATTTTGTTTAAAAACTGAATAGAGATAGCCGAACAGTAACTAAGTGTTGGCATTCACAATTATCTTATCAATAATGCAATAAAACTTAAAAATTAAACAAGAACTCCTGTCATGTTGCCAAATTTTGTGAAATGTAAAAATATAAACCTTTTAAATATTATTTATTTATGCGCACAAAAAGAAACTTTCTCAATGAGACTCATATTTTTGTAAAGACAGCTGCTGAAAAAGAACCAACTCAAGGTTAACCTTTATGGAAAGTAACAGATACAACGGAAACCGAAACAGATACAGTTCAAGCGATCTTTTTGGAATATATGCATACAATTAATTGTATATATATGTATATTGAAACCGGCAGATCGGGACCATTTCACAGCACTTAGAGCACAAGTTCGCATTCTCCTTATAGGGCAACACAGAGGACAACAACAATGCATAACAACAACTCGATCAAAAGGGTCACAACTTTTACTTTTAAGAGGTTTTTGGGGTCTTCTTTTTCGTTTCACGCTTATCAAAAATCACCTTTTGCAATTTGTAACAGCGAATTAGTTGAGTTTGGCAGACCAATTGGAATTGCGTTAATTTGTACTATACTGCAGTATATAGCCGAATCGTTCAGTTGGAGCCAGAGCTGCTGCTCGCATCTATTAAGCAGTTCCCAAAAACGCGTCCGTCTCGCGAAAAGTCGTTGAAGTTACTGAAAAGCCCAAGTTTCGCGAACACGCGAAGAGCGCGCGAGAAGTCAGCAATTGCGAGCTTTGCGAGAGCGCAAAATCAGAGAGAGAGAGAGAGAGAGAGGCAGAGTGAGCGTACGAACCGAGCTTTGTAGTGCAGTGTAGCTGCTTGTCTATGTTTGTGTGCGTGGAGCAGCAGTGTTTTTATTGAATAAACGACGACACGAAAACCCGTAAAGTCATTTCGTTTCTTCTTTTATTTAGCTCGTAACACGGACGCGTACTTTAATATTTTTCGCAAACAAAAGCGGAGCGCTGATCGTCTCTTTATTGCAGGGCAAAGCTCTGCAAGGGTTGCCACACAGTTGTCTAGCCGATTTGCAATTTACATGCCCTGTACCTAAAAACCAGGCACCGTAAACGATCATTTTCCAATTGTAAATGAAAGAAATTGTACTGACATAAGCAGCATATCACTATTAGTATTAGTATACCACATGTAAATCGTTGGTCTGAACAGCTTTACCTTTGTGTTATTCAGTATTTTATTTGTGAGGGTATCTGCTCGTCGATTACACTCAACTTAAGTATTGATATTGGAAATGGGTGCGTGTACTGATTGATGATCGTGGCGCCCATATAATGCCGTCTGAGTCTGATTCTGAATTGCTTTTGGCTTTTAGCTTTTAGCACTTATCGCAACAAGACAAAACGTAGATGTGTAGTTTCCGGAGTGAGATTCTAAAGAGAATGCAATTTCGCCCGGGTAGAGCACTGTATCATTTAATGGGCGAATCTGTCTTGCAATTGAAGACACTATAAATAAAATGTGAAATAATCAACAGCGTTCGTGAATCAGTAAAGGTCTTTGCCGAGACTCCACAACAAAAGGTCAAATGATTGGCAACATTGTCTGACTGACTAATTTTTGAAAACTGAGTACACTACACTAATCCAGTCAAAGATCACGGATGTACCCATCCATTAAGCTTACAGCAATCGATCCTATCTTAAGTCCAAGACAAATGAGCTTTCGGTTTTGTAGCGCACACATTTTTATTATAGAGAGCGCGCTTGTTTCCGATCAAGATCAATAAAATGACATAAGCTCGTCCACGAGCGCTCAACTAGAAAACAAAACGCTAACGAGAAAGTGCAAAAAAGATGGGAAGATGAGAGCCGCAAAGCTGAGAGATGTGGAAAGGGGCCACATTCGCTGTCAATGTGTGTGTGTCAAATGCGCAGTGCAAAACTTGACAAAATATAGAAAAAAGCAACAACAATTCGTGTGTCATCAGCTCCTCGCCCGACTGACAGACTGCCAGACAGACACTCAGTCAGCACAGCACACGAAATTCAATTATGAGTGCTACATTTTGTAAGCAGACACAGCCCCAAAACAGAACATAGAGATCGAGCCACCGGCCGGTGAACGGGGATCGGGGATCACTGTTGGGTTATGGGTGATGGGATGCGGGTTTGACATTGAGTGCTGAGAGAGATATATGACAGGTACACGCAAGTGATTTACTTCCAAGTACTTAATCAAGGCCCCTTTCTACGGGCATATTCATTCAATTGCAAAGCTTGAAACACACACAAAAAATTTTCACAATAACTCCATAGCAATCAAAAAGCGCTCATTTGTGGAACCTGTAATAATTGTTATAGTAAAAAACATATACAAATTTTACAAAATAGGTAAAATCCTTCACAAGTATTTTTAAGAATCGGGATATGGACTTTCCTAAGACAAATTGCTATGCCCGACATAAATTTAAATAGAAAACTGATCAATTGTAAGAGTATGCCACATTCGATGTCACTTCCCATACAAATTGCACGCGTTTCTAGAATTAGAGAGCTTACGAATGAGAAACAAGAGAATGGCATGAGGCTTTCCAAGCTGCGGTTGCATCGACTCAACTGTCAACTGGATGCGCGTGTGTAATAAGAATACCACGAGGATCGCACGATCGTCTCATATAATATAGTGATAAGTATAAATAAACATGTACGGTTACAGATATGGGCTAATGGGTCGATCTGCGATCACTATGCGACTCCGATACTCACACGCCGCTGCGGTTTGGCACAATTACGTGAATGAATTGTGTCGCAGACGCCTCCAGTGAACAGCAGAGCAGAGCACAGCACGGCTCAATTAAATAGTAGCCGCGTTCCATTTAATTGGCCGTAATGCTGCCTTCAAAGACTCTTTCTGAACAAGAGTCAAGCTGTATAATTATGAGCCGGCTGTGCGGGCGTCTGTCAGTCAGTCTGTCAGTCTGTCAGACTGTCAGACTGTCCGACTGTCACGAGGCAAACAATTCGATGGGTCTGTTTGCTTATCGGCGGGCTCACTCAGTAATTTGTTTTTGTTTTAGCGACGAGCTGTTTAATGGACAAATGAGCGATTCATTTGTTTACAAATCAAAACAATTGCAGAGCCAATTACAGTTGCTCAGCTTTTTAATTCAAGTGAAGTTGACGAATGCCGCAGAGCTCAGAAATTGCCCGATTTGATTTCATACACATATCGAGTTTCTCACAATGATTTCCATTAATTTGCTGTACCTCGAAATGTTGCAAGTTCAATGAGGTGCAACTAGCAATTTGCTCAATTTGTTGCTGTGCCTTTTCTTTCTATTTCCACTGCAAGGGGAAACAATGTTGCTTAGAGTGTGGGTGCGTCATCGTCTCGGATTAGATCAACTGCATTTACCGTTTTCTAGTGGGTGTTGTTCAAACTTGTCTACAGAGCTGTACTTGGCTAGTTGGCGCTTGATAAAACCGGAATTACAGACGACGTGCAACTGGGCACAAGTTTCAAATGGCACTTTTAGAGATGAGAAAACTTTCCAATATTGAATAGAAATTATCTGAAGGGCTTTGACTAAAATTACCCTAAATATGTAGAATCGATCTAGAGGATACACTACAACCAAAATAGTCTCAAATATGAATAAGGGTCTAGTTTTGGAGCGACCTTTCTAGGGACCTTTAAATGTCAAAATTAAATTGATAGTTTAGCATACTCGTCGTTGTATTTATAGCTTGAATAAATATTAAACAATAAAATGATACACATCTAATTTCCACAATTACCCTCTACATTAATGAGAAGCAGAAAGAGCATGTTTGTGAACTCACCTCTTGGTGGTGGACCCGATTTAGGGGTTGTGTGCGTGCAGCAGGGTCGTCCGATTTTCGATACCGAACCAGTCGAACCGAAAACCGAGGGCGGTTTCATCATGATGGGAATGCCGGTGACGGATGAGGCAGGCGTGGGAATATTAGAGCGACTGGGCGCCTTCATTTTGGTCTGCGAGGCCGGCGTATCCATTCCTGATGCCGTTTCCATAGCTGGAGATACGACTGCTGCTGTAGCAGCTTCTACATTTTCTGTTGTTTCACTCATTTTACACTTATTTTTTTTAACTTTGATAGGACACACGCGTATTAAAACTTAAACGATATAAAGTTGGCTGTAGAATACTGCCGAATACTCGATTTTTAATTTAAATAGTGGATTGAATGCTGATCACTTACCTTAAGATTGGCTAACTACAAGAAATTACTTTGTTTTAAGTTTTCATTTACTTTTCGTAGCACATGAGCACACTGTGCGAGCCAAGTGACGTTTTGGCGCGCACGCAGGCTATCTCGCTCGCACTTTCAGCGGCTTGCGCGCACACAGTCAACAGCTGATTGAAGCTGATTTTTGCTTTTGCTTTTATTTTCAGTTGGAAGCTGCTTCAAACACAAACAAAATATTCGCTGCTTCTTGTTGTTGGGTTCGGTGTGACCGCCTTTTTGATATGATTTGAAATATGCGGAACTGATGCTGCCAGCTCTTTGACACCTTGAATTAATTATGCATAGTTCTCACATAGGCACAAAAAAACACACACACACACACTCGCACACGCACGTACTGGCACAGAAGCTCACATATACAAGCTGACCACTTATTGAATCTATTTGCTGTTGTACGATCACACGGATGTGCACATAGCATTGAGAGCATGAACGGTTTTTTTATTGCTGTTGTTGCGTCCGTTTTGCTTGACACAGATTCGAACACGACAACGTTGCTAACCACGAACGTTGATAAGATTACGTTGCACCATGCAGCGCTGCTCGCGAGAACGTTTTGATAAGTAACGCGTTTACATTTACACGATTTAAACCAAATTCACTTTGAAATTTTTAGCACAACTTTGGCGTTGCTTTTCTTTTGGCTGCGTTGGAATTTTTGTTGTTGCACTAGTGGTGGTAAGAAGTCGCTGCAATATACATATCGGTAGGTGTCAATATATCGATATTTAATTCCAGCAAACCGCAAGCTGTTAAGAATAGTAGATTTTGTTAATATTGGTGTTTTAGGCAACAATTGGGATACTCGCGTATTTGCAGTCTAGATATTTGGTGTAATTAAGTAAATTCGATAAATATCATATGATGCCACTCACAGTTTAAAATACCAAATTTTGGTCTCTTTGAAAATGTATGGATTTTTGCAAGAACGCTGCCTGGTCCCACAGCCAGTCAGACGATTTAGTATTTTTTTTATTTCGTGCCGTGCGCTTGGGTTTTCGCAGCTGCTCCGGTGTTTTGTGTTTGTGTGAGCACGCGCGTGTATGTGAGAAGTGAAGAGAGGCGAAGCGAAGAGTGGAAAGAAGCCGCAAAGGAAAATCCAATTCTTGGAAATCTTATCAATGAGTTTTTAGCCGCTGCCACAGTTTGAAAATGCCAACGCATTTAACAGGTCTCGCTTTGTAGTTGTAGCCGTTGTTGTTGTCTGTCTGCTTGCTGGTTTGTTTGTTTGTTTGTGTGCGTGACGCCGTCGCCAGCGTCGCTGCTACCACGCCCACACACGCATACACGAGCATGGCAGCCACAGTGTACAAGCGCCTACACAACGCCAGCATAGGCGGAGGGGGCGGGGGTGGGGGCAGCCTCACTGCCTCCACCAGCTCCCCCGCCGCGGTGGGTGGCTCCTCGCCGATGCTGGGGCACTCGCAGCTGACGCGCTCGCTGGAACGCATCCTGGAGGAGGCGCACTTCAGCGGCGAGCTGATCCTGACCAATCGCAAGCTGAAGGACTTTCCCAAAACAGGCACCAAATTCAGCCTAACGGATACCGTAATTGCAGGTGCGTAATCTAGCTCTGGTCACACTTGCGCCTGGGCGCGGCTGCAACTCTTAGTTTTTTATGCTAACATCTCCTTTTGTTTGCCTGAAAATCAATAATTTGCAGCAGCCTGCCGCATGCCGCATGCTCGCTCTCCCTCTCACTCACTCTCGTCGCTTCATCTCGCTCATTCTTAATGTCCAGCTGCAGGCGTTTTATGACTTTTTATTGCGTTCGCACGCACTTGCGCTCTTCTTTCCCTTGCCCTATCTCTCATTCTCATTCACTCTCATAATTATTGCAGCTGTTTTTCGTTTTCGTTTCTGTTTTCTTGTTGTTCTTGTGGTTGATTTTCACATTTGCATTTCGCACTATTCGCATTTCGGGTGGGTTTTTTCCCCAGAAGTTTCTGCAGCCTGTTTCAAGTTCAGGCAACTTTCGTTTTTGTTGTGCCCGAAAATGCATCCAGTACACATGCAACCACCCAGCCATATAGAACCACCCGCCCACCCACTTAACTACCCCGAACCGGGCGAACCATCTGTTTATTAGACGTCCCGCATCGATTTTTAGCTGTGCGCTTTTTTCTACCTCGGGGTTCCTTAAATGCGGCAAATGAACGTCTAAATATGTTTGAAAATAGTCACTTAAATATAAATTAAATCGATTATTACATTCTTTTGCAAAAGCATCCACTAAAAACAACTGCAAATTGCTATCAATAGTTTGCAACAAAAACCACAGAAATTCCTGTGGTATTTACTTGCTGCAGATTAAAAGTCTTTGAATGAGTTCTTTGCAGTTTATAGAGTATTCCCAGGGGAAATGTGTGAAATACAATGCGAAAAGATTAGAGAATTGTTAGCAGAAACAGCAGAACTATAGAATTTTTATCATTATTGTTTTGGGAGAGAAGACTCATAAAGAAATTCTTAGGGTTAGACTGTATGAATATAATTTGCGTATGATTTGGGGCTCGAGCTGATCAAAACTATATTCGTGTAGCTCTCTCTCTGTCGCTCTTTCTTCTTTCTCTCTCGCTCTCTCTCTGTCGCTCTTTCTTCTTTCTCTCCCTCCCCCTCTCTCTCTCTCTCTCTCTCTCTGTCGCTCTTTCTTACTCTCCCTCTCTCTCTGTCTCTCTCTCTCTGTCGCTCTTTCTTCTTTCTCTCCTCTCTCTCTCTCTCTCTCTCACTCTCTCTCTCTCTCTCTCTCTCTCTCTTTCTCTCTCCCTCTCGCTCTGTCGCTCTTTCTCTCCATCTCTCTCTCTGTCGCTCTTTCGCTCTCTCTCCCTCTCTCTCTCTCTCTCTCTCTGTCGCTCTTTCTTCTTTCTCTCCCTCTCTCTGTCGCTCTTTCTCTCCATCTCTCTCTCTCTCTCTCATTCTTTCTCTGGTAATATCTCTTAACAATTTCTCTTTCTCCTCTCTGGCGTGTATACTTGTTATTCATATTCTTCTTGCTCTCTTGTAAATTTATCTTACAATCTACATCTCGCTCTCTTGTGAATTTGTCTATTTCCCTCAATGTTAACGAACGTTGTAATTGAATTGTATATCGAATTATAGAAATCTCTGTTTCACAGTTCGAAAAACAAATCGTGTTTCTAGTTTTCTTTAGTTCCACTTTTGTCTTCAGTTTGCTTCCGGCATTTTCCAATTAAATTTCGTTTTGTGGTTCAATGCGTTTTTGCCGGCTCCGGCAATTGAGTCATCAAGCGTTGGCTTTCTCTGTGTGTGTGTGTGTGTGTGTGTGTGTGTGTGTGTGTGCGTGGGCGTGACTAATTAGCAATTAAAAGCGTTGCCTCCGTATGGTGTGAAGAGCATCATAAGCACCACCATGCCCCACACTCTGCACTTCATTATGCACGATGGCTTGTTGCTAAAATATTTGTGAAAATGTTGTGCAAATAGAAGTGAATATGATGAAGCAAAAACACAACAGGCAGCATAAATGTGCAACCCCGAAAAGAAGGGAGAAACGTTGCTGAAAGGTGGCAACAGCATTTGTGCTAACCACCGGCTCTGCAGCAGGCGGGTTTCGACTAACCACTTGCAACCAAGAAATCAATGAAAGCCGTAAAGCACTTTTCTCCATTCCTCTCCTTTCTTTTGCTTCTTTTCTTTTCTATTCTTTTCTTTTTCTTTTGCCAACAACCCTCAAGGATGTTGGTGTAGAGTGGGGAGGGAGGGGAGACTTACATATTTGGCAGACTGGCTGTCAACGTTTCCTAAAATCATTTGTTGTTGTGGTCTGGCCGGCACTTACCCCGCACCCAACCCCCGACCACTCCGACTTGAGTAATTTCATTTTCACTGCACTTTGGAGCACGTGATTAAGACGCATGTCACGTAAATCAAACAACGAACGAAGACGAGGGCCATGAAAATGAGCAACTGCAACTGCAACTGCAGCCAGAGAAAAACAACAACAACTCTTGGCGACGTGCAGGAAATTGTTTAAAATAATTGCCAGTTGCAGCAGCTGCTTCAAAAGGAGCAGAAAGTAGCAGCAGCTGACAGCTGATGCGGAAAGGTAGTAGCAGCAGAAAGGTAGTGAACAGTAAAGTAGACTAAAAACGTAGCAGAAAATGTAGCACTATTTATACTGGCAGCTGCGCAATGAACAGCTGCGGTTGAAGCTGCCGCCAGTGTTGCTGTGGGCCTACCAAAATCTGCAACTAAACTAGAAACTTGGTGGTTGTTGTTGTTGCCGTTGCGGAGTTGGCCAACAAAACAATTTTAAAACAAGTCACAAGGGGAGGAGACAACTGTCGCGTGTGTGTCGGTGTGTTGTGTATCTGTCATAGTTTCCGTTCGCCGTTGTTGTTTCTGTAATGTGTAAATCTGAAGCCGACAGCTTTGTAGCTTTTATTATTGTCGCTGCAAACACGCAGCAGAACGCTTGCAGAGGAAGCGTCGCGACGCCGTCGGGTTGAGCACGTCGGCAGTCCGTCCGCTCAGTGGCTGTCAAACTGTGCGGCGTGCTTTGCATGCGCGATGACTGAGAAGCGCAGCTAGCAGCCAGCAGCTAGAGATGACACCTTGCGATGCTATCGATCGTGATGCGTGATTACTATAAGCAATATTTGAATAATGCGAATACATTGTTTCCTCGCATGTACATATATGTACATATATATTTATTGTAGATAACGCGCTAGATATGCGAATTGCAATGTAATGCTCGATGTCTTTTAGCGTCTGTCTGACGGCATTTCTATCTATAGATAAATAATCGAGTAATCGGCAGAATTCAGATTGAGGCCAGGCAGCTACAAATGCAAACTTGACACAGAAATGAGCATTCACGAGTGTTGTATTCATTAATTCAGAAGTGTAAGCAATATTTAATGGCTCAACGATGTGCGGCAGCAGCAACAGCAACGCCGAGGCATAAACAATTTATGTTGTTTAATTGGTGAGCGTAGCACGCGTCTCACCAATACAGGCGCACAAACCCCAGCCGCCAATAGAACTATGTTTATGCGCTGCGTATCGTGATTTCGAATCTCGTTACAAGCCAAACCTAACTAACTATTTTTGCTTGCAAATATGTTAAATACATTTCTCAAACCTGTTTGTATCACGATAAGCGACAGTCAGCAAATCGATCATCGCATAAACGTTTGGAGAGCAACTACTGAAACAGCAGCTGGTATCAGCTTACAACGACTGCAAATAAATTAAGGGCAATAGCCACAACAAAAACAACAACAACAACAACACACACACGCCAGACATTTTCCAGCCGCTTTGTGTGTGTTTATGTTGCATACATATAAAAAAACCTTACTCTTGGCACAGCTGTTTGGCTGGAAAATGCTGCCACAGCTAAACAGGCATTTGCATTGAACGGGAAAATTCATCATTAACAACATCGATATCGCATATGCTACAAATGCTTCAATATTTATTTTAATAGTTGTTTACTGTGGGCAAACAAACAATTGTTGTTGTTGTTGTTATTATATTTAAGTTTACATTATGACTAAAGGAGCAGTATGCGCAAAATTGCAGAGCACTAAACAAACACAACTATATGGGTGTGTGCATGTGTGTATGTGTGTGTACTGAGTGGCTGTGAAGTGTGTGTGTGTGTGTGTGTGTGTGTGTGTGTGTGTGTGTGGGCGCAGGGAGTAGGAACAATGCCTTCGCTTTCCACACGAAATGTAATCAATTGAGACAGCAACTCCAATGCGATTTCATCATAAGACATCGAAGCGGGCATTCTAATTGTTGTTTTGATTGGTCTGAGGATAGTGGAAGATTGATTGCAGAGGGTAGACCATATGGAAACTGTTTTGTTTGTGTTCTCAGCTGTGTATTTACAAATCCAGTTTACTCAGCGATAATCACTGAGTTCAAAGTGTGGGAATCATCAGTTGAGCATTGCAAAAGCTGCGATAAATTCTAATAGAGTAAATACAGAACCCTCATGAGTTTTATAATGGATTTGAATACCCTAAGCTATATAAGCTGAAGAACAATTATCAATGAAGTATAAAATCGTTGCTGCAGAAAGTTATTTATTTAAATCTTCAGCTTTCTATTCCATGTCGCTCTTGCGTTATGAAGCTGAACCACTTTTAAAATACTTTTGAACCGGTTCTTAATCGGCTTGAACAAATAAGAAACTGTCTTGACTTTAATACTTTGCTGTGGTAAATGATTAAATTGAACCGGTTCCGAACCGCCTTGACAAATTGTCAAAGAGGCGCATAAACTGAAGACAGTAAGCGTCTTTGTGTTGACTACTTTCATTCTTGTGCCATACGAAGACTGATTGCTCAATGCAACCATATTTATGCAATTTCAAATGTTATCTATTGGAAACGAGCCATATAAAGTGAACTTCCAGCCAAACTGCATATCCATCCATAATACCAAAACGGGAAACTTGATGACTTTGCTCAATTCATTCCATTATGATTCATAATTCCAAGCGTGTGCCACAACCACAGCCACAACCAGAAGCCAACCATCATCATTAAGAGTCAGCAATAAAATTCAGTAAATTAATTTCAATAAATCCATCAATAGAAGCCAAGCTGCCGGAATTGCCAGTCACGAGTGCCAAATGGTTCCATATTAGAAATGGCCACCAGTTCCAAAAACTAAGAGTTCATGTGCCCATGTGTGTTGTGTTAGTTGTTGTTGTTGCTGTTTTTTGTCTGGAATGTAGCGCCATCAATTTAATTTGTTGTTGCTTCCGTTGCTGCCCTTCAACATCAAATGGATGCCCATGTCCCCCACTGGCGTGTGGTCTGCTCTGCTCCGGTTCCAGGACTGCACCCTTGTCGTCTGAGTAATTCGGGGCAATTGACGGGAGTACATGCTGCAATATTTATGAGCTGTGCTGCAGGTGTGGTGCGACATTCCCATCACCACCACCACCACCACCACTGCGATCCAATTCCCAATTTTGCTGTCGCGACAAGCACTCAAAAAAAAATAGACGAACGCAAATTTGATTTATTTTGTGTGTTTGAGTTTCGTTTTTATGTGTGTGTATCGCAATTTGTTTTGGCGCATTGCGTTTTTTGGCCAAAAGCCAATTGGCCAAGGCAGAGGCGTCTGGTGGCTGGTGGCTGGTAGCTGGTGGCTGGGCAGGTTCACAGCACAAAGTCGCTGCCCCACTTCGAAGATGTTGTTGTTGTTGTGTGTCGCGGATGCTGCACGGGAAATATGCGCGAATCCAATTTCCGCATGTTGCGGCACATTCCATAAGCTCATCAGCGCCTCAACTGCAACTGCAACTGCGACTGCGACTGCAACAGATAAGAGTGATTACAAAATGACGTCACATGCCAGTCCTTGGCGCACATCCTGTTGCCAGGCAAAGTTTATTCAACCAACTGCAGCAGACGTTGCCATCTTAAGCGCTGGCTGCCTTTGTCTGTCGCTTAAATGCTGCTATATATGCAAAAAGGAAAGGGGCGTGGCAGGGCGGGAGTCGACGCTAATGCGAAGCCATAGCGAGCACCTACCCAGGCCGCACCCCAATGCGCTGCTGCCTTTTGTTGAGGGAAGCATAAAGCAATCTTCACCGGTCTATAAACAACGTAGGTTGAGCAGTCACTGAGTGTGCGTAAATCAACAACAACAACAACAACACAGGCAAAATGCCATCGGCTGTCGTCAGCCAGTTTTAGCGTTGAGTTTTCTGAGTACTCGCAAGTGGCTGATGAATTCGCATTTCTGGTTTTTCTTCCACAAGAGCATTGCATAAGCCGCGTGGATCACATAATGAATATTCGCATATGCCGAACAACTGGTTCCAGCTGAAGAGTTTTAACTAGTTCAACACTGAACTTATGAGCTCAAAGTTTTCACCAGCAATGACTTAAAACCCACTCAATACTTGAGCTTTTGTAAATGTCATAAAAATGCTATAAAAATGTCGGTCCAGTTTTCTAATTAAATTTGACATATGATTATGACAAAACATTAGTTTTATGTCAACTCAAATGTTTTTTTTATAGCATCCAAACAAGTTTAAAAAGCACGCATTAGATTCTTAGCACTTAAAGAACGAATTAACAAATGAAACGTTGAAACAATCAGCTCAAACTGAAGACTGTAAAGCAGAGGGATCGTAGAACAGTGAAAAGCACAATTGTGTACATTTTTGTTTGAAATTCTAGGAATATTTTTGGGGTCTCGAACACTACAAGTATTCGAGTCTATGTTTATACTCTGATACCGAAGGTACTCATAGTATATTGGTTTTGTCGAATGTCCGTCAGGCCGTCCGTCTGTCCGTCTGTCCGTCTGTCCGTCTGTCCGTCTGTCCGTCCGTCCGTCTGTCTGTCTGGATGAACGCGCGTATTTCCGAAACGATATTAGATAGACTCTTGAAATCTTTTGCGTTATGATTATAGCTATCTGCTTCAGATCAAGTTTATTCCAAATTTATGCCACGCCCACTGGGAGGCTGGCAAATCGATAACATGTCGATACACCTCAAATCACAAATCGATTAAACGTGAATAACTCCCACAATTTTGAAGCTAGAGTAATCAAATTTGGTAGGTATATTGCTGGTGACCTCCCGAAAAAATTGGATCCTAGGTTAATCGGCCACGCCCATTATTACGCCCACCAGCCCCCCTCCAAAATTAATTTGAAATGCTTATATCTCCCGCAGTTTTAGAGCTAAAGTCACCATATTTGGAATATATATTACTGGTGACGTCCTCTACAGATTACAGAAACAAAATTTCGACCACGCCCACTCCCGCCCCCGTAATCGCGAAAATCGATATACATGAATGCACAATTCGATAACACGTGTATATTTCCCGCAATTTTGAAGCTAGAGTCCCCAAATTTGGAATTTAGACTAGGGCTGACCAGCCCAAAAGATTGCGTCCTGGATTTTCCGGCCACGCCCACTGGAACGCCCCCCAGCCACCCCGCCCCCACGAAACACGGAAGCCTATATCTCGCACAGTTTAAGAGCTAGGGCCACCAAAATTGGAGGATAGACTTATTGTCAGCCCCCCTAAAGATCGGCAAAAAATTTTGGGGCCCCGCCCCCTCCCGCCCCCAAAAATCGCGAAAATGTATATCTTCCACAGTTTTAGAGCTAGAGTCACCAAAATTGGAGGATAGACTTATTGTCAGCCCCCTAAAGATCAGCAAAAAATTTTGGGGCCCCGCCCCCTCCCGCCCCCAAAAATCGCGAAAATTTATATCTTCCACAGTTTCAGAGCTAGAGTCATTAAACTTGGAAGATAGAATTCTGGTCAGCCCCTCTAAATATCGGTAAAAAAAATTTGGGGCCACGCCCCCTCCCGCCCCCAAAAATCGCGAAAATGTATATCTTCCACAGTTTTAGAGCTAGAGTCAAGAAATTTGTAAAATAGACTTCTTGTCACTCCCTCTAAAGATCGGCCAAATTTTTTGGGGCCACGCCCCTTCCCGCCCCCAAAAATCGCGAAAGCTTATATCTTCCACAGTTTTAGAGCTAGAGTCACCAAAATTGGTAGATAGACTTCTGGTCACCCCCTCTTAAGATCGACCAAAAATTTTCTGTTCACTTGCTTTCAGCTGTTCTTAAAATGGTATCAGAGTATTACGCAGTCGGCTCCGCCCGACTGCAACGTTCTCACTTGTTTTGTATAGGAACCCTCCAGACAATCGAGATTCGTTCATTGAATATACAATAAATTGGACATCCCCCAGGCTAACGCCTTAGAGATCGTGCAACAGATGTTATGTGTACTTACAATGATGTACCCATTATATAGTCAAAACAAACATTCTGGTAATATAGCGTTATTTCACAGCACCCACTGCCCAAAATGTAACCAGATAAACCACTCGACGCCACTTGGATAATAACATTACTTCATACTGCTGCACCTACACATCAAATAATCTCCGCCGACGACCAAATTACTCTATTCTCATATTCTGCACCCACTCTGCAACTTTACGCACAATTTCGTGTATACAATAAATTTGGTTGTTTGCCTTTTAACCACCGCTAGCCGCATTGTCTTTGCACGCCATTCGGGCCCCCATTTGCCCCTTTTTCGCTCCCCTAGTTGGCTTGTTGTTTGCGCTCTCATTTTGCATGCAAATTCATTTAGTAAATTAATTGCCCATTCCACGGCGCTTTCCCACTGATGTCCAGAACACGGGCAACGAGCAACGGGTAACGAGCACCGAGTGGGCAAATCGTAAATTGCCGGCATATTGAGGTCATGCGCTCCACTGTGGCGTGGCAGAGTCAGAGTCGGAATGCGTGCCTCAAGCACTTCTCTGCTCTGATAAGGCAAACTCAAACTCAAATTCTCACACAGTGCAAAAACAGTTTAAATTTAAAACCGAATTGCTTTGTATGTACAACAGATGCAAAACAAATATAAACTTCAAACCCTTAGGACTAACAGAAAGCAGCGTGCCAAATAAAGATAAATAAATCATAAAAAATATCAACATTTTAAAACAAACCAAACATTTAACGGATTTAAAAATTCCCATAGTTTAAAATGAAATCAAACCATACAAGTCTTAGCTCAAAACCATTAAGTTGTAAGACTAAACCGTAATTTTTTACTGTGCACACCCTCTGCCTGCCGTTCTTCCCCTCGCTCTTGTGCGCCCGAAATAACAAGCAGGGGGCCCCTGTTGGGTCCCCTCTCCTGTCTGTGCCTCCTTTTAAATTAATGTCACTCCCCCCTGTTTTGTCGTCGTTTACAGATCTGTCCCGAAATAGATTCTGTGAGCTGCCCGAGGAGATCACAACGTTTGCGTTCCTCGAGACCCTGATGCTGTACCACAATACCATACGCAGCATACCCGAGTCCGTGAAGCAGCTCTCCTCGCTGACGTATCTGGATCTGCGCAGCAATCAGCTGAGCTCGCTGCCCCGCGAGATCTGCTTCCTGCCGCTGCAAGTGCTGCTCGTCTCCCACAATCGGCTCCAAACGCTGCCCGACGAGCTGGGCCGCCTGGATCAGACGCTAACCGATCTGGACGCCTCCTACAATCAACTGACCGCGCTGCCCGTGCGCCTTGGCGAGCTGCGCACCCTGCGCTCCCTCTCGCTGCGCAGCAACCAGCTGCTCTATCTGCCCCGCGAGGTCACCTGCCTGAGCCTCGTCTCGCTGGACGTGAGCAACAATCGGATCGCCAGTCTGCCGCTCGAGATACGCCACATGAGCACCCTGGTCGAACTGCAGCTGGAGAACAATCCGCTCACATCGCCGCCGGCAAGCGTAAGTATGCGGAATAATCGACTGCAATTGTAGTCAGAATGTAGCTGTAAAGTGCGGCATCAATTCGTAGCCACTATAACTGATAAGATAAGCTATCACTTTTGAATTTATTTATATTCATGTCTATTAAAAAAAGTGATCTACCATAAGCCATCATATTGCCCCGTTAATACAGTACTCAGAAATTATTATTGTTCAGAAAAATAGAATTTATAAAATGCTAAATGTTGATTATTACAATTAATAATAAATTGCAATTGCACTCTAATGGCAAGAGTGATATCAAAGTAGTTCTCAAGAAACTTTGTAATTTACAAAAAGGGGAAACTCATATAATTCATTCACAATTTACAAATCTGACTCATCGCTCATACTGATATCCATTTATAGCTCTGCATGCGGGGTCTTGTGCACGTCTTCAAGTTTCTGGAGACACAGGCGACTAAGGATGAGAAGGGTGCTCGAGCTGGTGGCAATTATGATGGTTATACGACCTTGCGACGTGCGCCGCGTCACAACTCGAGCGGAAACATGCTGGAGACGAACAGTCAGCGACATGCGGCGCGACATCAGATCGACTCGGGGTACAGCACCAGCGATGGACTGGACAAGCGCTGGTCCCACGATGCGCCCGGCAAGTCCAAGACGGACTCGCCGCTCCACTGTGCGACGCTGCCGCGTGCGCTGCCCTCCAGCAGCAGCAACAGTCAGCAGCAGCAGCAACATTTGCCGCTGAGCGCGGATCTGATGGATGCATCGCTCACCTCCAGCACCAGCACCATTGTGGATGAGAGTCTCACTCTGAGTGCGGGCGTCTCGCCGATGGCGTCGCCGTGCAAGCAGTCGACATCGTCGCACATCAGCTATGCGCATTCGAACAGCTCCAGCAACAGCTCTTCGCCGGATCAGGACGATGATCTGATGCTGGACCACCAGGAGCGCAGCGTGCACGGCAGCAATGGCAAGCTGAATAAGAGTCTCAGCAACATACAGACCTACAAGTGAGTAGGTGATTGCACAGTGTAATTTCAATCATTAATAACTCATTTGCAGAGAGTATAAGGATGCGCTGAAGCAGCAGCGCAATCAGGAGATAAGCAGCGTCTACAAGCAGAAGCATCCGAATGCCAATACCACCAGTCCCAACGACGAGGAACTGCCGCGTCTCAGCAACGGCACATCGGCCACTCTGCCAAAGTCGATTATGAAGCAGCCGAGCAGCAATGGCCACAACGGGAATGGCAACGGCATCGACGATGTGGTTATACCAAAGAAACCCATACAGAAGGTGATTCCATCGCGCAACACAGAGTTGATGTCAACGCTGGCGCTGAAGTCGCCGGCAACAGAAGCCAACGGGGCCAATTGTTTGGGCTATGTGAAGCCACACAGCCCAATGATGAATGGCGGCGTTGGGGTGCTCACCAACAGCAATAGCAACACCAACACCAACAGCAACAGTAACAGCAACAGCAACAACAATGGCAGCAGCACCACCAAATTCAATACGTCCAATGGCAGCAGTGCTGCTGGTGGCAGCAACGTGATCAAGTCGCCAGTGAGCGCCAGCAGTAAGCTGGGCAACGTGAAGACGCATCGCACGGTCACCTGGAATCATGACATACCTGCCGAGAAGCTGAGCTTCACAATGCGACGCGAATTCGATCGACAGCGCGAGGAGACTGAACTGATGTCACAGCTGCGCAGCGTGAGTGCTGATTTGAATTTAAATGTGTAGTTCAAAATAATTGATCAGCTGTTTGCTTGGCTTGCAGATCATTGAGACGCGCCTCAAGATGACGCTGCCCGAGGATATCGCATCGGCACTCACCGACGGCGTCATACTCTGTCATTTGGCCAACTATGTGCGACCGCGCTCAGTGGCCAGCATTCACGTGCCATCGCCTGGTGTGGTGAGTCTTGTAGTTTAGCTGCAGAGTTGACCAAATACATGTTGTATACAATATATTGTATATAATACCTATTTCAAAACACAACATTATTTAGTTCAACTCTCAGTCAACCAAGTAGAAATATTTATACTAAAACTGCAACTATTTTCAGAACAAATTATCAATGGCTCGCTGTCGACGCAATGTGGATAACTTTTTAGAGGCCTGTCGCCGCATTGGCGTGGATGAGGTGCGTATTCCAAACCCAACAAATGTAGTCTTACCTTTAAGTCAGCCATCAGCTTAGATCAAACTTATTATTCGGTTATGGGGCAATCCAAATGCTTTATGCGCTGAACGCTTTCTCGCTTTGTAGACAGTTTACATTTAAGAGACAGCTTATACTTGTCCAAACCCTTACTCCCATCCCTTGCTCTTACCACACGCACACACACACACACACACACACACACACACACACACTCACACATATACACACACATTTTGAAAAATGATGCATAAAATCTGTTATTGGTGTTGGTTGCAGGAGTTGATTTGCTTCTGTGCTGATGTTGTGCCACAACAAAACGAACATCCACGCGCTGATGATGACTATGACGCTGATGTGTATGTCGATGATAAAGACAACAGCAGCAACAGCAACAGCAGCGGCAGCGGTAGCAGCAACAGCAACAACAACAACATTGATAACATTGCTGGCCGCAAGCGGTTGCAAGTGCCAAACGCAGTGGCCCTACTGCGCACAGTGGCCGCACTGATTGCCCTGGATGCGAATCCACATCATCAGCATATGCGCTACCTGCAGCAGCAGGAAGAGTTGCAGCTGAAGCTGCAGCAGCTGCAACAGCAACATTTCCAGCAAGAGCAATTCACTGCACAGAACTCCTGCACCAAACAGCCAGAACAGATGTTGCAGCAACAACAACTGCAATTAGATAATGTATTGTATGAGAATTGTGAGTTTGCCAATGGCAAGGAAGCGCATATGTCTGATGATGAGTCAGTAGCAACAGCAACAACAAACGGCCTCTATGAGCCGCAACAGCAACAGCAGCAACTGGGCGCAGTGGGACAGCTGCTGCGCACGGCCAAACTGAAGACCTTTGAGAAGATCAAGCAGAATCTATTGAGCGCACACGGCCAGCACAGTTTTCAATTGAACAACAACAATCGTACGCTGCAGACGATCATTGAGAGCGAGCACGATGTGGCCGCCGCTGGACCGGCCGGCCACTATCACCTGATTGATGAGAAGCAACAACAGCCGCACAAGGAGGATCACAACGCGACATTAAAGCCGCTAGCCAAGCGCATTGAATTCTTCGAGCAGCAGCCTAAACTGGAGGTCTTTAGCATCTATCGCATAGACGAACAGCAGCAGCAACAGCAGCAGCAGCAGCAGCTGCAGCAGACGTTGCCTCACAAACTGGAGCAGCTGAAGCAACACGAAGCTGGCACTTCGTTGCTCAAGCACGATTCCCACACGCTGACCATCATCCTGTCGTGCGTTTTCATCGCCACCTTTCTGTGGCTTGTGCTATTCCCATTGCCCGGCTAGCAGCTGTAGTTGTGCAGCTTTTACTGTATGCCTTTATGTATTGCCAATAGTATGTAAGAGATCAAGAGAGTTAGAGCTCACGCAGCTTGTATTGCGCTTGTACTAATCAGACATACTACACTACATTTAACTCTTGTAGTGAGTTATTGAGGCTGCTTTTTGTTTAGTGCTAAACCTAGTTGTAAAACCCACTAATTTGATATACAACCCAAAGACTTTGTACTGCAACATATTGAGGGTATTCTCTCGATTTGTATTTGCTATCATGTGAGATTTATTCATGACTATATACTACATACCTATATCCAATTCATCACATACATTCATATATCATTTCCATATGCCCCCAGTCTACAAGTATTTCTATTTTGAAAAAATACGCTTGATTTCAATAATATACTATACTATATAATATAGTACACACATTTGTAATGTTAGGTTACAACGAACAAAATACTTGATTTGAGTTCCGTTTGTTAGTTGAGCTAAGTAGCAAGTAGAAACAAGTTTACCAGTTACCAGTGCTGAAGAGGACAATGAAAGGTTTAGACTTACTTACGGATTGTTGTTATTGGCCATTGGGCCAGCGAGGACGATAGGTGGAGGACGAAGCGTTGTACGGTTTTAACTGAAGCAGGGACACAAAATAGTTATAGAAACAAGCGTGAAATAGTTAAATAGGTAACAATCAAACAAAAATACGTGTATTTTTCCCATAGCACACAATACTTGAACAGTTTTTTCAACGCACACAATTCTCATCAAGAAATGACAAAAATAGTGCCTTTGACTTTACAGTTTGTACAGTCCAAATATGCTATATAACTATATATAGTACACACATACACATCTACAAGCAATATTTATCGATTTTGTTGCCAAGACTTTGAAAACAAAACCTTTCTGATCAATTGTAAACTTAATTTGCATTTTATGTGTACTATCTTACTGAGTGAGTGAACTGAGCGCTTCTCTTTCCAATGACTATAATTGTATTATTTATAACTATAACGAACCAAACTACAAATTACATTCCTAACAATATTAATTTATATTTAATTTATATACTATATAACTACATACTGCATAAGTACTTAACGAACTCTCGATGAAAAGCTAATCAAATTTCTAAAAGAAACACAAACTGTAACACACACACGCACACACTCGAAAACTTGCATAGCTATGAATATTTATCTAGTACTTAAAAACAAAAACATATACACACATATTTATATTTTGTCTAACAAAATTGGAGAACCAACACAAGAAAAGATATAAACATTCAGGCAGCTATAAGAAATGCAAAAAAAATTAATTATAGTCATTAATTTTTATAAACGACATTTAACAAAGTCAAGCTATTTATGCTCTATATAATGACTACACTAAGAACTTTTGAACACTGTAAACGAAATGAAAAACAATCAAAAATACAATGATACGGTTACATATTCATATGTGTATATATAGATATATTTATGAGCCGCGGTAATACACGATTTGATATAATGAAGCCAAACAACAAGCAAAGTTGCATTTATTATAAGAAATTATATAGTACAGTGGAGCGAACTTCCATAGCTCCAAGTCATTTATTCTCCAAACCAAACGAAAACTATTGCATTTATTGTAAGCAGTAACAAGAGCAATGTGCGCAAATGTCAAAGAAATACATATACAAATATAAACAATATGCAGCCAACTAGTTTTCATGACCACTGTGCGGGCACAGTTTCAGAGTCACTGTTGCGTAGCCGGGACACGCACCCATGACAGCGCCACAGTGACTGCCAAACTTGTGCGCATGCAGGCAATCGAATAAACATCAAGTTCATTTGATATGATTCTATTACTATTTTGAATTATTAATAATGCTCCAAATCTGTTTTACTTAATACACAGAATCTAATTTGCTGCGCGGCCGATGTGCTTGAGGGCAAAGGCGCCGTCCAGGTGTCCATCACGGTGGGTGAACTGTTTCGACTCCACGGCAGCGGTCTAGTGTGTGGCGGCAGCGGCAACAACAGCGGAGCAGCCACGCCCACAAAGTCACCGACCAGAACGACACGTGCCACATTGTCACCCACGCCTCTAGTCTAAGCACAGAGAGAGAGGAGAGCGGGAGAAGCGTTTGAGGAACTTTCTTTTGATGCTGCCACACGTAGAGCAAATGGATAATACTTTTGTAACTTTTGGGACAACCACTTTTGTACACCCGCACACACACACACACCCACTCACTGGTTTCCTGCATCATAACATTGTGAAGAGTTTGGAAGTGGGCCGCCATTTTGTTGTATTTGTAGCCAAGTTAGTTTAGATATGAGTGCGCATTATGCCATATGCTTTGTTAAACTTCATTTAGGCTTGTAGTTTATTTATTTATGTAAATACACACATCAACAATAACACAGAGTGAAACCAAAAAGCATACACATACACAGCAACACACACAAATACACATACCAACGAATTTGAGTTAGTCACAAACAGGTATTTATTAAATTTGTCAATACATGCATACATACATTATGTATATTATTAGTTTATAAACTCTGGCAATGGTTTATCCCGCGCATCCCGAAACTGTATGCCATTTGTTTCTGTTATACTTTAATACTGTTTGTCAACACAATGGCCAAAATACGATAGCGTACTAACTGAATACTGTTTTAAGTATGAAACCAATCAATTTATATACATTGCATAATAACATACATATTATACCATTTGTCATATACATATACGAATATTTATATTATAATGATTATGTAGCTTAGTAATAACGATAGCTGTGCTCACTTTTCTACACTTTATACGAAGCGAATTATGCACTAAACTAAGTAAGTCTTCGAATATATCAAATAAAATGGAAATTGTCATACGTATGCTCTACTTTTCTTTTCTTTTTTGTATGTGGCACGTTGGCCTCCCCTCGTTTGCCCAAGGCTCAAGACTTGCCTCGGCAAGAAAAACAAACTCACGCACCCGCAATTTGCCGAGCACTTTTTTCGCTGTTGCCAAAAGCTAACATTTTCTTTGGTGACTTTTGCCAGGGATTTTCATTTTTCGCATTTTACGGGCGGGCCTACGACAAATTGAAAGACGATGCCAGCTGCGGATCAGAGCACATAATAAAAAGAAACAGAAGTTTTCTCCTACATAGTTTTTCAAATTTGCATAATGCGCAACGCAAGCAATTGATGAAAGTTATTTTGCCTAAGAGAAAGAAAAACCAAATCCATAAGTGAAAATCAAAGAGCTGCTATATGGCAAATGATAATAAAGGCTTAGTTTTTCGCTTTACTAAACTGCTGATAGCTTTAAATAATACCTATTTCTTTGGCTTTTAAAAAGCCTTTAGCATTTGACGGCTATGCATAAATCCCAATTAACTCCTTGGTGGTCACAATTCAAATGAAAGCCAAAATAAAACTTGTCCATCGTTCATCGTCCACCACCTTCTGTCCCACTGCGAATTGCAATTGAAAGTGGTTCGTAATAATCGAAATCAAACACTCACAAAAGTCATTCAACTAAGAATGCAATGTCCAACTGGCTGATTTGATTGCGTCAGGTGGCAATCGACAGTTGCCAGTTTTCTCCTTCTAGTTCTAGTTCTCGTTCTCGTTCTCGTTGCCCCTTCAAAGAAATCGCATCGAGTGAAAGCACAAAAGACGCCGCATCGCACGAAGCGTCTATAAAATAGTTGCGAAAAATATTTTCGAATGAAAACAATGCATTCAATTTTGGGTAACAAAAAGAACAGCTCGAACAGTTAAGGCAAAAAACTTTCGCACTTCCTAGCCGGAAGGCAACCAATTTGGTATTCGCTTTGAATTTGAATTAATAGGATTAGAGGAATGGCTGTTGATGGCTGCTCGATGGCTTTGGCAACTAAATTAAAGTGCTTTTTACCATAAAATTAAACGCAAATGTTGATTTACCCAGCACTCTGTACTGTGTGTGTGTGTGTGTGTGTGTTGTATGTGTGTGCGCTTCTAGGATATGCCAAAGAAAGGTTGGCCTGTTTGAAATAGGAGCAATCTGATTAGTCTGATATGGCAGCTAAAAAATATTGCGGCATACAGCAGCATTTTAATTATCGCAATTCCCCAGGGCGCAGTTGAACTAATTGCCCTTACCTCAACCTCTGCCCAATCCCCTTTCCATATTCCTGTCCCCCCCTAAACATAGTCCGACACGCGCTACAATTAAACTATGCCCAGGCAAAGGCCTGATAGACAAAGGACAACAAGCGAGAATTCTCGACTTGGAAGTGCCCTATAATCAAACATCATTACAAATATTCGAAATTTCCTTTCGAGACTTCAAAATTCATCAGATTTGCGATCTCAGGGCCTTTTTACTCATGGTTTGAACACATTATGAATCCAACACTTACAAATTTTGGATTTCCTATAAAAATTCATGACATTGTTACTTGGATTTCAATTCTAATATACCTTATTGTACTAAGATCCTAGAGACAGGGTATATAAACCACACACAGCAGCCAGCGTCAGGCTTATCGGGCAAACAGTGCCAAAAGCTGTTGTCTTTTCAGGATGGAGAAGAGGTTGTGGCTGTAATAAGAACGCAAGTACAATTTGTGGCCAGCAAAAAAACAAAGGGGGCGTGTCCGCCCATCAACTGACAGAAATTACGCATTCCGTGCGAAATGTATGTACGAGATAATCATTTTAATAAATTTCAGTGTGACAAATGAGTTGGTTGCTCCGATTGGCTGCTTGGTTGACTTCTTGGCACTTTGGCCCTTGGCACTCGGCTTGTTGCCCTGAATTATTAATAAGCCATTGCTGTTGCCATTGCATTTGGCAGCATAATATGCGCTGTCTAATTGATGGCTGCTTACCTCTAAGCGTAGAACGTACTAAGTCGTAATTGGGCTTAGTTTATGTGTCACCATCGTTTAGTTTATGGGGCGCCGATTGCCAAATGACATGCTTCCAGTGACTTATGCTAATGAACCCAAAGACCAGCTGCAAAGGTCGACCATATATTGACTACAGCAAGTCACATATTTGCGGTTTACCCATAAATAAAACTGCATTCATTTCTTGGTCAAGGTTCAAGCAATAAACAATTAATATATTTGTTATTTATTTTTGATTTGTGCTCATGAGGGTCAAAACAAATAATTGAAGAGTGAGTAAAGCCTGTTTAAAGTACAAGTTAAGCAACAAATCATTTATTGCTACTACTAGTGATTACTTATTTTGCATTTTTCTTAGACTTCTCATAGAAAAATGTTACGATACTTGGTTGGTGGTTCTTTAAATACCAAATTAATTAAACCTAATAAAATAAACAAAATTTATAAGGTTTAATTCTAACAACTTAGAAAACAATTGTACGCTTTATTAAACAAAATGTATTTGCATACTAATGTCTGGCATTTTATTAAACAAAAATCGTTTCAATAATGTAGACAAAATATTTGGATGAATCCTTTTAGGCAAACCCATTCAAATATTATTCTATTCAAAAAAGATGAAAATTTTATTTAATTTGGCAAAAGCCGTTGTGCAAATTTCATAGCCACATTCTTTTCCACTGCCTTCATTTTGTTGTTCTGCCTTCCAGCCCAGCACCGCACCGCCCCGCCCCGCCCATCCCGCTGCGCCCCTTGTAAAAGTTTGCTCTGCTTACTGAAACTCATTTGAATGCATTTTCGTAATGAAGATGAATTTGGAGATTGTGTATTTTTCCAGTTCGCGGCACATTTTTTGGAAAATTGTTTGGCCAAAGTTTCAGTTGGTGTTTTAACTTAGCTCTGGTCGCCGCAAGCCAGTACAGACTGTACGCTACACTTTAGCTATACATAGTAGATACACTTTATGGAAGCTCTTTAAAGCAGCCAAAGCACATTTAATATGCGGCAGACATTCTAAAACACGTATCAGATTTCAGAGCTGGAGAACTTTCATTGCGCTAAATGAGTTTCAGCTGCAAAATTAAAAACTTTATCAGTGTGATGGCAAAAAAGGCGTTCGCACGTGTGTTGCGGGGTGTGTGACCGCGCATGTGTGTGCGTGTGTGTGTGTGTGTGAAAAAACTTGAAACTTTTTCATGAAGTTAAAGCAAAGTAAAATCAAATTATTGTGGTTGGGCTCATCTCGGCCCGTTGCCTGCCGGGCTGACTGGCAAAAGGATTACGCGACGCCAGGACACTGCTGCTGCTGCTGCTACTGCTGCTGCTACCTGTAACTTGTCGCCAGTGCATTTTGAGCACAGACCGAGCCAGGGGGCGGGGCAGCAGACAGTTAGAACCTCGTGGCTGGCAGGCAGGCAGGCAGGCAGGCAAGCTTGCTCGCATGAAGTTGCCGCATTCTAATTGAATTTTCACTCTTTTTTGCGCTGCACCCGCTTTTCCCGCACACTAGGTTGCAGCCTAGGCCCCAGCTGGGCACACACGGCGGCTACGTGATGCAGCGCCGCGCTACAAAAATTGCAATAATTATTTTTAATCTTAAGTACGACTTTCGCGTAATGAGATTTGGATTATCTGCGCAGCCCTACCTTGCACACACAAACACACACACAAACACACACACACACACACACACACACACAAAGCCAGACACATAACGAGCATACCCCCAAAAATTTGCGTGCAACGAGACGCATAAAAAAACTCCGTCTAAAGTTTGGGCGTTCAAAATTATGCGCAATTTAAAATAGGGGTGCGTGCCTGAAAAGGCTTTAATGCCCCGGTTTTTTGAGCGTTATCATTTAGCTGAGTTGCTTACAAAATATTTTTGCTAGACCTAAGTCTATGAGTAGGATGCGGAACGACTTCACATTTGAATATATAAGATATATCTGGTTGAATGAAAGGCTATCAAAAGTGATTCTTCCCGATGAAGACGTGATATTTGATCTAGTAACTTGTAGATAAGTTATGTGGTAAAAGCGATTATAATTTGTTATTAGAACTGGTACACTGACTTTAAAATTTATATAATTGCCTTCAGCCCATCACTCGTCGTGGCCTTCATCAGTTCCACTCCGGCAGTTGTCGTCCACATCGCTGTCGGAGCTGCAGCCATGTAGCAATCCGAGCAGCATCAATGCCACAGCCATGATCCTGCAACTCCAGCGATCTCCGATTAAGTCGCTCTCCGAATCCGACGATTCGTTGCAATTCAAGTTGGCAGCTGCATTCAGGGCGGATGTAAAGCGCAATTTCTCCCGTTTGCTCAGCTGATGAAGACTCCGTGGCTTGCACAAGGATGTGGCTTTGGATGTGCATTTCTTTCGACTTGCAATGCTATTAAGTTTGTTGGACTTTCTGCGCTTGCTAGCCATTCGGAATTTGGTGCCTTTACTTAATGCTGAACTCGAAATGTGAGAATTAAATAAAATTCGCAGGGCTGGGCTTGCTTCGTTTCATTCCAGAAACGACATGCTTCGTTTAGGTTTGATTTGATGCACAATGCATAAATTTGGGGCAGGCTGGCAAAAGTTTTCATACACTTCCCGTCGAGGGTATTAAAACTATGATATGCATTGACAAAGGTATTTCTGAACTAATTAACTATAGTAGTAGTTCTTGCTAGCTTGCTCTAAGTGTTAACATTTTTAATAGGTGTTTCTTTATCTTGTATTCATTACCCTGCAAGAGTAACAAATCTTCGGCAAATGGAAGCAATCTGGTTTTTCTTGTTAAGGCAAATATTGCATTTTCATTAAGTTAAAGTTTGATTCATAGTTTTCGTGGTCTGTGATCTGTGGCAGGATTTAAGCCGCCGTCATTTTCGCCTACTGCTATGCGTTTACTTAAAAAGTTTTTGGCGTTCTCTGGCAACTTTTTCGGGCCAAAAGTTTGAGTTCTGTCTATATGTCTAACTATTTGTCCATGTATGTAGATATGGATGTGCTCGTCTCTCTCTCTATCTGTGTGTGTGTGTGTGTGTGTGTGTGAGGGTGTGTGGGTGTGCGTGTGTAGTAATCGTATGCGGAGCCAAAGAGAAGTCGATTGAGTTGACGATGCTTATAAACTTTTGACTGGCAGCTGCCTCTGGCAAAACAGTTGTCAGCTACAGCGAAACTCGCGGAAATTTGTTTGCAATCAAGTCAAGGTAACTTTGGCTTTTAGCCTCATATATTCAATCTATTTAAAACTGTATTAATACTGTGGGCTGGCAAAAATGTAATTATTTATATTAAAAAATTATTTTTAAACTAAACTAAATGTCAGTTGTTCACAGAGATAATTACTAGTGTTCTAGGACTAGAACAGTAACTAGAAATGCCCTTCGAAGACTTCAAACACTCCTAATTTGTTCGTTCCCGAGGCAATTTTGATTATGGTTTGGCATCTAATATATTAAATCTGCATTTACACTTAAGGTACTTTTGAATATTAGATTTTATACTTTACACAAGCCAAAATGAGGCCAGAATAGAAATTTTGAGTCATATTATTATTCTCCTCACTCAAAATGATTGCAAGTCGAGCCAAACGAAATTCAACTACTACTATTATGAACTAAAAATGCATAGAGTTACCATTTTTTTGTTCATTTTTTATGAATCATTCACAGATTTTTGTGGTGCCAAAAAGTAAAAGCCAATATCATAACTTTGAGCCATTTTCACACTTCAACGATTTTATACAATAACTAAAACTGCAGTTTCTGGTGTAGGGGAGGTGGAATATTTTTTATTGGTTCGCGTGAAAAATCGAAATGAATAAAATATTAGCTGGCTGACACACGACACTCGGCGTTTTTAATAAAGTTCGCTGTGACAAAGGCAACTTTATTAAAAATCTTTCGTTATCAATTCACAAAAATGCGCAAAAATGGAGCGCATGAAAAGCAATTGCATTTTTTATAATAATAGTTGACCAGGCAGTTTGAAAGCTGGCGAACCAATTGAAAGTTTCGGGTTAAATATTCTTTTAAGCATTTTGATGAACAATAAATGAAAGGCAATTTAAATGCCAATACGGTTTTTATTGAATGCATTTTGTGGCCAAATGTGCTGCAAAGCAATTAATTCACCTGCTGTGATTCCATTGACAACTAGTCTAATGAAAACAATAATATTATTTTAAAAATCAAACACACCTGTTGAAGCCATTTCAGCATTTGTAAATATATCTGAACTCAATGGCAAATCGAAACTTAAATAGCTATGATGTAAAAGCACCAAAATCCATATTCGTCTTCATATTGCATTAAAAAAGTAATTTCATTTGAAATGTATTATTTATGCACATTTTTGTTGCCACCTCGAAATGTTATTTTTGTGAATTGCTGTCAAAAGTCAATAGCCAAATTGATTACATGTTGAGCAGGTGATCAAAAGTTACAGTTTTATAGCTGGCAATCTAAGTCATCTAGGTGAGCTGCTATTAAGTGACTTATAATCGTAATTTTCAACAAGTTGTCAGTCCTCTTTATGTCTAAGGGATGCGCTTGTCTGCATTCGAAAGGACATTTAGCATACTGAGCTGCCGCAATATGTCCGACTCCTGCACTCCGGCATATGCCCCGCGCCATGTTGTTGCTCTTGTTGCGCTTTAATTTATGCCATGCAAGTGGCATAGCACAAGGAGCTGCTGCTGTGCTGCTACCTACTGACTAGCTCTCTCTCTCTCTCTGTCTCTGTCTGCATGGTGGGAGAGGAGCAGGTGCAGCAGGTGAAGCCAAAACCATTTTCTTTGCAGCTGATTGCATTTTATAGCATTGCGCACGACGCTTGGCAACTGCCAGTCTAACAGGTACAGCTCTACCCCCTTTGTGCTTGCTGAAAGGGTGGGCTGCTTGTTTTCTAAGCTGTTTGTTTTGTGCCACGAATGAATTTTTTAAAATGGCGCACAGCAAACATGACGCGTTGAGTTCGGGTTGAAAACTGCCGTTGCTGCTATTGCTGCTCTTGCTTTCGGGCTAAAATAAATAAAAATTTATTTAGCGAAAACCCAACACTTTTTTGTATTGGCTTCAATTTATTGACACAAATCATAAAAGCGTTTGCTGCCAACAATAGCTGGACAAGGGGGCTAAAGGGTAGCACAATTTTCAGCTCGCACTGCCATAAATTAGTCACGAGTTTTATGTGCATTCCGCTTTTGTTGTGTCTAGCCGCGGGACCCCTGCTGACACCAATTTCCAGTGCTCACTTTACATTTTATTTGTTTCGCATTCGCATTCGTGTTTGCAGCATCCAGCACAGCACTGCAGGTCGTTGCAGTAACGACGCCCATTATGCAATATAAGTTGCGTTTAATAGTTAATGCAAAGCTTTTAAGCAGCCGCCGGCAGTTGCCAGTTGCCAGTTGGCAGCTGGTAGTTGCTAGTTGCTAGTTGCCAGCAGCCCACGTTGTTCAACGCGTCGTATGCGCAATGGAACAAGCTATTGAATTTAATTTGGAGTGTAGCTGCCGCATTGGCCAAAGCGGCTACTAGCGGCAGGCAACAAAGCTTGTAGCACGCCTTGTAATTATATTAGCTTTTATTTCTATAAGCGCTCGTAACATATTTGTATACTCTTTTCACCAGGAAAAATGAGTATATTGCTCGCTTAAATTTTGTTTAATCCGGCACACTTCAAATAAATATATTCCATATATTTAAACGTACACGCAGCAAGCAACAAAATTACCTTCAATTTAGAAAATCTGTAAACTTTTGGTAACAAGTTTCAGAAAGCCTTTTTGGTTTTTAAAAAACAGGGTTTCACTTGCAGCCTCGTAATCACAAAGGTAATTTTTCAGCAGAGTATCACATAGTGGGAAACTCTCGTCGGCAATGTTTTCACTTGTTTATTATGCTTCATTCCATTACAGCAATTAATAACAAAGAACTAGAGTGCATGCATTCAAAGATACCCTGTGCTGAACAACAAATATAATCTTTGATCTGCGTTTACATTCCTCGATCGAGTGACCTGTTAACTTTGATAAAATGAAATCAATATTGCTGGCGATGCTTCAGCTTGCATGTTGAGCCAATCATTTTAGTACAGGGTATACAAAGCTAGCAACTATTCAAGTGCACACTCACCAGCGAGGTACACGTAATTAAAAATGATCGGAAAGCTGAGCCAACATAATGATGTGCTTACTGTGTGTTTAAAACCAGAAACGTTAGGAGTCGCCAACTGGAAAGCTGGCAGCTTGGAGTTAAGAGTTGTTTGAGTGCAGCACTCTGGTTATTGGGTGGGTCGCCCACAGGAGACAGTGATGAATGATGGCGCATTTAAGTAAGCATCTGGGTCAATCACTTTACCATACAGACAGTGTGGACAAGAGCAGCAAGTTGCTTAAGCAAATATTGATTAGAAAAGCTATAAGCCAGTTTAAAGCCCTTACAGACTGGTAAGGCAAACAATGCAATTCGTTCATCAGACAAATGCAAACACAGAAGCTTTATTTTTACTCCTTGAATAACTTTCTAAATTTGTAAGCTTTATTATTCATTATAATAGTTTTGAAATGAAATCACTCTTCTATAATAATACTTTAAGTGCCATTAAAAGGTATACTTTCTAGAATCAAGTATACGAACAATGTGTATATTATATGTACAGATGCACTTTGTATATACATATATATTTCACTTGGGACATGCGACAGGCAGCTGCAGTTGAATTTGAAATGCAATTGAAAATTCCAGGCAATTAAATAAAATGCTGGGAAAGTTCCTCAGCCAAAAATGGAAATGTAGTCGAGCGTGATGCGACCAAGGCAGGACTATTGAGAGAGAGAGAGAGAGAGAAAGGTTCAACAAGGTTTGGGTTAAGCGAGAGAGATAGAGAGATAGAGAGAGCATGAAAGGTCGCTGGCTGATATATCAAGTTCAATTTAATTGCATTTTGCCGAAAGTTATCCGACAACAAATGTAAACAAGCGACCGACGTCACTTGAACATTTCGAATTACACAAAAACAAACATTGAGCGGGCAACCGATAAATTTGGTTGAATTTGTTCAAAAATTTTAAGAGCAATTTCGCATGCAATGTGCATTTTGTGTATCGCTTGGGGCCAAAACAGGCGGTTGTCCTGGCTTAAATTACATTTTAAATGCTGTGGGGATTAAGAAGTCAAGCTGTGTGTCATTTGTAGGGTGTTGCCATAGCCCGCAGGCCGCAATCAATTGCGTTTGAGCAGAGTGTTAATTAAATGCATTAGTTAGCAGCTGGCAGTGCCTCAATTCTGATATGCCACTTACTACTGCTACCAACACCAACACCACTACTAAACACTTAGCCAAGCCATTAGGCCTAATAATTCTGCAGCATCATGCAGCTGCTAAGCCTGAAACTGTAAGACAGCACATCTATCAATTTGCAACCCACATCGATCTCACTGTCGGTGAGGCGCCTCCCCTAAATAATTTGCATAGCAAAAAAATCACATCAACACGTTGATAGGACGAACACGGGACAGGGCCGAGCCATTTATCAGCTCCCAAGTCCCATAAATAAAACAAATAATACAAAAATATGCAAAATAAAAAGTATAAAAAGCATCGAAATATAACCGGCATCACTTCTAAGAGAAAATAAAAAAAGCAACTATGAGTTCTTAAGTCAAAAGTGCTTGATCAGGAGATACCCTGTCTGTTATTTATCATACGATGAAATATAGTTTCTTCGCCAACTCGATAAGAGTACTCTATAAAAACTAACGGCTTAAAAATTAAAAATTTAACAAAAATAAATATTTTTAAATAAAAGCCATATGGTATTATAATAAACTTGAAGTTAATTTCATTTAAAATATACGAATATAAGTAATATACAATCGTCAATCATACAACATTTGAAGAGTATCTCTTTCGTTTATTACATACAATAGAAAGATTCCAGCAAACCCTTTTTTACCTATTTTATGGCTACAGGATATAAAAAGGTCCAGAGCCAGAATACATTTGGCCTAATAGATGTGCCGAATGAAATGGGCCTGCCCTGGACCCGCAGGCAATTCTAGCATTTGTGTATGCAAGAGTTTGTGTGTGTGTTGCGTTAAACAAATGGCCGATGACCCATAATAAAAATTATTATGAATGAACAAGAACAAGAAAAACCCATTGGGCTCCCCAGCCCATGTCCTTGAGCGTATGAATTGGGCAATCTGTGGGTGGGGAGGCAACATTGCCAACGACTAACTCCGTCCGAGTGGTTGGCACCCTTTGGGAGCTGCCTCAGTGACTCGACTATGTTGCTGCAGCATTGTATTGGGCTTTGTGCCGGCGCACGTGCATCAAGATTCAATTGAGAGCTACCAACAGAAAATGAAAAATATTTATTCTCATATACTATACAAAGCAAAGTGTGCTATTGATTTTGCTACAGGGCGTTTCTCGGCAGAATATCATATCAAGCATTGCGTAGGACAGAGTGAATCAGAGTGAATCAGTGCGCTAAAAAGAAAGTATTTAAAAACAAGTGGGGAAGGATTATCTTCGGCGTGCCGAAGATTTTATACTCTTTTCGAACCTTTAGGCAATTTTCACTCTGCCAACTGCATATGCTGTAAAAAATAGTTTTGTCGCGTAATATTTTTTTTTTCTAAGAATATTTATTTCTTTGCCAGTTGTAGTGCAGCTCTAAGATATAGTGATCCGATCAGGCCGGCTCATACCAATGTGATGTCTCTTTGAATAATAAGTATCTGTGCAAAGTTTCATCGCGATAGCTTTAAAAACATGGGATTTATGGCCAAACCCGATTTCGAGTTGTATGGCAGCTATAAGATATAATGGTCCGATCCGGCCGACTCCGACCAATGTGCTGTCCCCTTGAATAATAAGTGTCAGTGCAAAGTTGCATCGCGATAGCTTATAAACTGAGGGACTAGTTTGCATACATACAGACAGACGGATATGGAAAGATAAATTTGTTTTGTCATTCTAAGCATACTGGCAGTAACTTTTGGGAGTCTCCGACGCTTCCTTCTATGCGTTACAAACTTCAGCACAAACTTAATATACTATTTTCTTCGAAAAGAGTATAAACAGCGTTTGTGGGGAGCTTAGTCATACTTTGTCATTCAAAGCTTCAATAGTCGGGAAGCTTTGTCGAATAAATACTTTGCTCAATAATTTTAATCACAGAACTCACTGATAATAATAATAATATATATATAATATGTATACTATAGGTATAATCTCATATTTTGTAATATATAAATGAAAAGTTAATGATCAATTGATCTCTCGCTTGAATCCCACTATCTCGCAATAGAGCTCAGCCAAATGTGCGTTACTTATAAATAAAAAAAAATATGAATCAAACTTGAGCAATTGATCAGTTCACTTTAGTGCACTGCCCGTCGCACAACGATCGCTGCAAGTATGAATTTACACGTGGGAATATATGTGCTCCTCTTGATTAGAGGACTCTGCGCAATCCCCAACTGCGATGGTGTCGACAGTAGCCGTTTGAAGAGCTGCAAGATGGCGGTGAATCGTTGGTACCGGCTCAAGGATCAGTTCTATATGGGTTGCTGCAGGGTTCTTATTTCAAGTGGACTTCAAGATCAATGGACTTCAAAGGAATGCAATACGAAGGCAGCCCAACAGGCAACAAACACGCTACTTGCGGAATTGAAAGATCCAAAAGTGGATGATAGAACAGCACTTTCCAGTCATGTTAATAAGAGGGTCAATAAACATAGAAGATTGAAATTCAATAAATGGTAATAACATATTTATAATATTGTATTTATATATCAAAACAATATTTGTGTACTTTGTCTACGTTTCTTATCAATAGCAGAGGGTGTGTCCATGAGTATGTGTGTGTGTGAGTGAGGGAGGGAGAGAGAGAGAGTTTAAGAGATTAAGAGAGAAAGACAGGCAGGAAGTGCGAGAGATAAAGAGTGTGAGCACATCGCTAGCTTAATATTGCGAACATTGAGTTGCGAGTGGAAAGTTGATAAAGGTATGGTATTTAAAAAAGTTTATTAATTTTCAATTTTTAATTTATAATATATTGGCACTTCCATGGTGTTAAACGTGAGTACGTCGTACACCTTTAAAGTTGAACAAAAGTGAAAGTAACACATATTTTGTTGCATTTTTTTGAAATGCAGAAGTAAGCGCAATCTGCCAAATATTGTTGATGCGACTATGTTATGGAAGAATATTACTTTATATTAAACGTTGTTTACTTAATATTCCTTACCTGATAGATTACTTGAAAACTCATTAAGCAGCTTTGAGGTTTGGCAAATACTTGACTAATCACTATTGGTACTGATATAATATGGAATAAATTTTTGTGCAAAAAATGTTTCACAAGTCAAAGCACATCTGAAACTCGGCAAAGGTATCTCCTGTAAAATTAGGTTTTTTTAATAAACGATCATTTCACGCAAAGTGGTCGATATCTATAAATTTACAAATCAGATTGACAAGTGCATATTTCTAAATATCAGTATTAAGTTGTCAGTGAATTTGGAATATTTTATTTTGTTGTTATTTTGTTTCGGGCAAGTGACAAAGGGTCGGCTCCCCCTATGTCCTTCGCTGTGTAAAATGTGAAAAATACACAATGCGAGAAATTCTCTAAGCTCATGCCGTTCGCATCATTGGGTTGTACTCGTACGTATGAACTGGCAACAAATACAACTGCGACTAAATAAATAATCGAAATATTCTTTACAGTTATTTTGCATATTTTCATACAAGGTGGACGCAGCGCGTCCAGTTTGAGGGATGGCACAAAAATGTTTCGAGTGTAGTGCGCGTTGTTTTTATGCATTGTTTGCATGGGCAACATTTTAAAGTACTTGCGTTAAGTAAAAATAAATAAATAAATATAAATAAATATGCCGCGAATGCAGTGAGTGTAGGCGAATGGATCGAAATCCATTAGCTGCTACTGCTGCTGCTCTAACTCGAGAGCTTCTGCCGTGTCCCAGGAGCAATGATAGCAGCGAACCTAATAGCCTCGCCTCGACGTGTTGTCCCTTTCAATTATGCCAGGCCAGGCCAGGCCAGGCCAGAACAGAAAGGAACAGAATAGGACAGAACAGAGCAGCACAGAGCAGCACAGACCAGTGCCGACCCACTTCGTCTTGGTCCTGCGGTTTTTTGGCTACTCGAGCATTTTTCAATTTCACACGTTTCCAAAAGAAAAGCCATCGAAGAGTGCGGCTCATTGTTATGGTTTGTGTTGTTGCCTGTGGTGGGCAGGGGCAGGGGGAGGGGCACAAGGGGCGCGATCCCGCGGGCAGCTTGTCCAGGATGAGTACCAGGCCAGTGCTCGTCTATTCGGCGCGTGGAATTTATTGGCAGTGGAATAATGCCAGGCACGTTCATTTGATTACATTAAAACGAAAGTGGCTAAAAAGGTTGCCAGCATGCCGTGGCTATTCGGCAGTTCCATAGCCATAGCCATAGCCATAGCCATAGCCATGGCCATTCTCAAAACCCACTCCGGTTGCAGCATAATTGAGCTGCGGCCAGGCGGCGTTTTTAAATAAATAAATAATGCACGTGGCTATGGGACCCGCTTATTATGCGCCTGATAATGCGTATACGAGCTTCTAGTGTTCTCTGGCATTTCTATTTTTCGTTATGCATGAAAAACAATAGAACCACACAAAGTCATTCACAGGGGTGGGGGCGATATTTCTATTCTACTTTTATACATTTTGTATGCGCGCTTAAGGGCTGGCCAAGGGGCGTGGCATGGATTTCAATTGTTTTACTTGCCTGTGTGGTTGCTGCAGGAGGCGTGGTTTTTAGATCAGATCGGAATGCAGACCGAGACAAGATTTGCAGTTCAAGTTTATGAAACTAGCTGCCGCATTGCTTAAGTCTTTAAATTATGGAAATGGTTTTGTAAACTGCATTTATGCCAGTCCAGTGAAATAACTGAGATCATACTACATGCATACTACGTACTGTATATATGATACGTGTATATATTCCAGCGCCACAAATTTTGGCCACAATATCGCAGCTGAGGCAATTCGTTCAGCTAATTGAATCGACGTTTCAATTACGTAGCAAAATTCAGAACGCGGACTGCATTTGAATTCGCAGAACATGAATAATTATTGTGTTTATTTTTAGATTTTGAAAATAAAAAAATACGCAATTTATTTTTAATCTAACATTGAGCAAGAGAAGAGTTGTTAACAAATCAGTTTGAGATACCGAACAGTAAATACCCTTAAAGTGCCACTGTCACAGATGTACGATATTTGATTCATGTATTATCATTCTGTATTTACCATATTATATAAATCAGATTATCCCTATATCATGTCATGACTCATGAGAGTAGCAAATGTAACTTATGCTCATTGGACGATCTTATTGATATAATAAGCCATCACAATCAATCAACTTTGAGAAACTACTAGAAAAGTCCTTTTTGATTAAGAAAATATTTACTAATTGGAATCAAAATGGGCATTTGTCGTTGCATGACAAAATTCGAAGACCCTTTGCTGTGGTGTACAAAAATAAATAAATTTGGCAGAGTGAAAACAATAATAACTACAACAATAATTACGCACAAATCAAGCACTCGACTTAATTGCATTTAAATGAAATTAGCATTAAATGTTTACAAATTTTGTGGCATATTTGAGTGTGTGCAGCGAGTCCATTTATTATTCGACTAATTTGTGTGTATTTTAATGTTTTATTTTACCTATATGTATGTATATGTACATGTAGTTTTATATGATTTTTAAATTGCGGTTCGGATGGCGCTGTTAATGCTGATATATTATCGCCGCGTTGGCGTCGTTTTCGTTGGTTTCCTCATTTGTAACAACAGCATTAAAGTTATTTAACAAAGTGCATAAATAAACATTAAAAAAAGGAGATGCGGATCAATTTATATGGCACACCCGCATAAATAATAAATTACGCCCCAAACCAAAAACCCGTTCGCTTATTACAATATTATTATTACAGGGCGGTTAATTTATCTATGTGTCGATTGGAATAAAAAAGAAGCAACGTGCAGTAAATTTAATAAATTCATTATCAGCTCATTAACAGCAAACTCACGGGGCGTATGCGTAATTTTGCAAGGCAGCGCAATTAAAGCCGAAAAACAGCAACAAAAATGCTGACACGACGGCAAAGAGCAAATTAATAATACGCGTAAGCGGAAAAGTTCAACAGCCATTCGGGCATGTGAAAAGCCTTAAAGCCATTCAATTTTGGCATAGAAAAGCGAGTGGGCGTGGCAGTGGCGGTGGCAGTGGCAACAACTGGCGCTCGTCTATGTGTATGTATGTACATATGTGTGCCCACAAGCCAGCAGTCTAATTACAAAATAATATACATATGGCTCTTGGTCTTTCATCAATGCCACAGACACTTACACTTGCACAGACATAGACACAGACACAGACACAGAAACAGATACAGATACAGGAAGCAACAACAAAGAAAGTGGCAAAAGAAGGCGTAACTACAAGGAGCGCATGTTTCGGTTAATTAGTAAACACAGCAAAAAAGAATAGAGCAAAATAAATGAACGAGCTTCAAATAGTAAAAGGAGTTACTAATACGAAACAATGCCTGACTATCAATTACCCTTTATGCGAAATATATATATATATATATATATACCTTTCTTCAAGTTCACATTTATATGTATAAAATACATCTGTAGTTGTTTAGTTAAAAAATACAATACTCTAAAGTAAAATATTATTAAAATAAAATCATTATTAACAAAAATATTACTGTTCTTAAGATATACAAATTAGAATTATAGATTTCAAATTTAAAGATTATTAAGACTTAAAGTTGAAGTTTAAAATTAAACATTTGTTCCAATGATTGCGGAAACTGTGATCTACTTCAAACGATAGCAATCATAATTCAGAAACAATACACCCGATTCCACATTGTTTGCAGGGTATATACATATAGCAACAAAAATGCCTGGTAAAAGTAATATTAGCAGGTGTAGAAGAAGCAAATCGACAAAACATAGAGCAGCGAGTGTTGAGCCAGAGCTAGTATCCTTAAAGCGCCATTGTACTGCATGGCTCGTGGTGTAGACTGTGGGCGTGTAGCAGCAGAGTCAACGCTTAATTTGTTGGCATGCCTGCGCTACCCTGTACCCCTGCCGTTCCCGTTAATCCCCGGCCTGCCGCCAATTGAGTAACATGTGTGCCACGAGGGGATTTTATTAAGGCATTAAGCGTGGTATTTAATGCGAGCATTTGGCCCATTTGCTCTTGTAGCCCAAACGAAAGAACGAAAATATGCAAACAGTCACTGAAGCTGGGCATAAACTAGAGACTTTAACCTCTGCTTCTGTGATCTGTTATGGAATATATATGTTTGTTTGATGTAGTAGACACTAGGTTTCTTTAAGAGACTTATCCCTCTATCATTTGATTATGAGAGAGTCTCTGAGAAACCAGATGTTTTTAGCTGTAATCTAGTGATATTTATAAAACCCAATAGTAGACCACGTTGCCGCACCATTGGCGAACTACTTAAGCAATATTCAACGCTCCGCTCCTCTCACGGCTGCAGCAGGTGCGACAGCAATCAGTCTTTTGGATGGACGGCCAATGCACTCATGACAAACACTTTTCATATGCGCATTAAGCAAAAATATGTTACAAATTGCAAAAGGCAAGGCGAATGTGAATGTGAATGTGCATGTGAATGTGAATGTGAATGCGAGTACGTAGCGGACATGTATGCATAAATTGCGGCCAACGTGGCGTATACATAACGCACCACGCAACGCACAACACAACATACAACATCAAACATACAACGCATATTTTTCGCCTTATGAATTCGTATTTTATATGCAGTTTTGCTTGTTGGACTGCTGCTGCTGTTACTTTCGCGTTTTGCTGGGCTGCTGGGGTGCGGAAGTGGGTCCGTTGCCCTGTGGCATGGGTAATTTTTGCAGAGAGCAGAACGCGACGCAGCGCAAAATGCAACACACCAATGCATAAAAATGCCATATTTCAAAATGCAAATATATTCTTTTAGCTTTTTTGATAAATGACACCGCGGAGGGCTGATGAAAATGGCGCACAGAGCGCTGCAATATGGAGCGTGCCAGCCAAGCAGAAGCTGCAGCAGGAACACGACTGGCAGTGGCAACAACCATAAGCGGAGCATGTGCGGCGAACGTTTGAAAAGCATTTCATTGGACTGCTGGCATTTTAATTTAATTTGCCAACATTGCAGCGGCCCAAGTTGCAGCAAGTAGTCAGTGATAAGGCACCGCTTGCTGTGGACAATTTGCTTTGTCCGATTATCGTGTAACATTTCCTTTTATATTTTCATTTGTTTAATCAACAACACCGTTCAGCGGTCCACGTGATGGGAAATGTGTCAAGTGCATGTTTGGGCCCATAAAAAAAACAGAGCCACACAATAAAATGTTAAGCCTACTGTATCCATTAGCATATGGCACAACAAGGGTATTCAAAAGTATAGCCAGCATAAATTGTAATTTGTGCTTAATTAGAGATACGCTCAAAATGGTCTTAAAATAATTATTCAAATCCATAAATCGAGTATAAAAAGTAATAAGTGAACTTAATTTTAGCTTTGAATAGAATCAACAATAGACCAAAAAAAAATACAATGAAATCGAGCTTACGTTAATTGTGTGCAGGGTATCAAGCAGTCGGGCACGCTCTTACTTGTTTTATTTGTTATTTTGTCTACTTCTTTAAGCTGCAGCAGCAACAACGACCACACACGTTGCCACTTTTTATTTATGTACTTTTTTTTAATTTAAACATTTACTGCTGATATTTGCTGGCGATTTAAGCGCACACGGCGTATGCGTAACGTTTACTACTATTTAACACATTTTATGTGACGTATGCGCAATTTTTTAATTAAGAAACCAACGCGTTAATATTTTTTATGAGCGCTGCCTTTGGCTTTATTAAGCAATCTTTGGCTTCCATCCATGGGCATTAAATGATATATACATACATATGTACATATATGTGTGTATATATAAGCCACAACTAAAGCCAAAGCCTGCGTAGAGTTTGGCATTTTTGACGTGGCTGCAATTGCAGCACGTAACAGCACAGGAAATTGCGTGGCTCAACGGAAACAGCAGAAAATGCTGGAATAAAAAGGAGAGAAACTAGCAAATCCATTTGCCTTTAAAGTTGCCAAAGAAAAGACGTCAACAACAAAATGCCATATTTTCGTAGACAAATAAACTGTCGCCTGTCCATCCCTCGCAGCTGGCAGATGATCTATGCGCTGAGATTTCTTAACTAAGAGCATCCACAAAGCAGCCGCATCGCAAACAAAAGCACAAATACAAATTCATGCGAAATGACATAAGTCACCGCAAAAGTAATTTTTCACTAATGAGCTTCCCAGCTTGCAGGTAAACTGCTGCACAGTGGGCTAAAGCTGAATATAGAGAAGTATACATGTCTTTTAAATTTAAGTTCTTCAATAAACTTTGTCTTTTATTTATTTTTTATGTAGTTGTTGTTTTAATTATTTCTTTATACCAACAAATTTATTATTTTTAAAGATTGATATTTAAAGTTGGTTAGTTAATACAACAGATATTTATGAGTGAGTTGAACTGAAAAATTTGATAGTAGTACCAAAATATATTGTATATAAATATAGTTTTCATATTTTATTAATTAACCTGGTCCCAGTGTGCAACATCTACCTTAAGCCAGCTTCCGCTTACGCGGCACACGCTCCGACTCTGACTTTGTCTTTAGAGCGCAGTATCATTCTATTTAATCTAATGATGTATCTCAGGTGTTTGTTTGTGAAATTTATCGTGAAAATTTTATCCGTATTCTTTGGCTTAAGGCGTTTTAGCTGCCTCTGCCTCTGCTTCTGTCGCTGTCGCTGTCTCTGTCCTTGTCTCTGCCGTTACCATTCCCCTTGTCATAGCCACCGTCATTGCCTTGTTTCCTGTTCTATGCCGGCGATTTATATGCAGCTATTAGTTTGGATAAAAAAGCCAAATTGTTGTTACATATCTGGTTTACTACGTTGTGTAGCAGTGAATGTTGTCTCTTTGCGCTGGTTTTGATTTTGTTGCTTTTCGGCCATAATTAGCTGGCTGGTTGGCGCATCCAATTACCCAATATCCGCAGAAGTATTCGCACCTAATTACTGTAGCCAACTGCAGCCACACACCTAATGCAGAAATTACAAAATGAATATGCATATTTGTGCAGCAGCATCAGAGGTTGCCGCAATCGTCGCTGCAGCTTATTGCAAATGGAAGCCGGCAGTTTTTCATTATTTTGGATTTTCTGCTGCTTGTTGTTATTGCTGTTAGTGTTGTTGTTTGGCTGCTGCTGGTTCAAATACGAAAATCTACATGCAGCTGCATTTTTTTCGAAGGTTTTTCGCATTGTGTTTTGTTTGTTTATTTGCTTGGATCTGGATGCAGAGCCTGGACCTGAATGGGCTACCCTGCCCTGTCCTTTGCATTGCTTTTCAGTGCGCTTAACAATGAAATTTGCGCATAACCACATGCAAATTGCCAACCCACAACATCACACACACACACACACACACACACACACATGCAGTTTTTGAAAATTTACAAATAATAATCTACGCGACGGCAAAAGAGTTTGGGGCTAGGGTTTGGGAATGTCAAAACGCAAATTGCTGCAAACCGCAGGAAAGCATAAAAAGACATAATAACTGGATCACAGGATGTGGAGTCTGGAGCAGACGAATAATGTATACTCTTTTGCTCAATGTTATAGCAATTAGCAAACAAAATTCGTTTATTCTGAAATTTGTTATTTATGTGCAAATACGTCTGCATTGATGACTAACAAAGTTAAATAATATTGCTGAAATATAAGGTATGTATGTAATATTAAATACATGCTGAGATACTTGCAAATTTAAATCTCACATGATTGCCTTTGGAATAGATATAATCATTGATGCAATATTATAATTATGTTTCTTATAGAAGTACCCGTAACTTTATCCCACTTAGTCTGAAACTGTGTACTGCTCACAATTGGGGTTTCAATTACTTACTCATACTAGTTCTTACTAATCGTTTGGAATTTGTTTTAATTTTGGTTTTTTTTTAGTTTTCCGCAACTCTTACAACGAATATTCTTTTTTCCATTTTATGTCATATATTTTTACTTTAATTGTAACTCATAATATTAATTATTTCCTGTTATCAGTCGACATTAAATAAATATAAAGAAATATGAATCTAATCGAATTTTAATGATTCAAAAGCAATTGCTCTGCAAACTGTAAACTGCAAAATTCCCATCATTGTTTTTGGAACTAAAAACCAATTTGTTTGTGCTTTTGCGATACACATGAAACATATAGATTTATATGTGTATAGAAACCAGATTGGTTAAAAATAAATTGTACTGAAAAGTGCGTCGCTGTTTCGAGTGTGTTTGTTTTGTTTGTCTGGCTGTTGTTGGTTGTTCATTCTGTTCTTCGCTTGGGGCATTTGGCGGAGGTAACATATTGAAATATATTACATGCCATGTTTTTTGGTCATTACGACATCCCCACAGACTCACTCTTCCTGCGGCGATTAATCGATAAACTTTATTATGGTTTGTTGTGGACGCATTTGGTTTTGGCGCGTTTTGTAGACATTTACGTTCTGTGTCTGTGTGTGTGTGTGTGTGTGTGTGTGTGGGTGTGGCTGCTGCTTTTTGTCCATTTTTCTAACGTCAATGTATTGGCATGCATAATAATTCATTTTAAAATTTCGATATATAACTTTCGGTGTTTGAGTTTATCAGTTAATTAGAATTTTGTGCGGCGAATATTTACAATTTAAGTTGTCTGACACGGCCGGAAATGGCAAAAATTGTTGCAAAATTTTGCACATCCGTTTCAATTTAACTTTCGCTTGCAACGAAGAAGAACAGGAAGAAAAAAACACACACGACAATAAGCAAATTCGTGAATGGGCAGATGCAAACATGCAGCTTGTTATTTTTTGTTAAAAACCTCACACACACACACACACACACGCAGCAACAATAACAATAACAAGAACACCACACAGACGCGCTCATAAATTTAAAAAATGTAATATCCCTCTTACGGAAATGACAATTTATTGGTGGTTTTTACTATTCGCAATTTATTTCAACTCCGCAAGGAAATGCATTGCGGATATAACGCCCCATGACCGTGCCCCCAAACCCCTCCAAACCCATTGCTGTTGTTGCTGCAGTTGTTGTTGTAGTTGCCGTGACCATTGCCGCTCCTCGTCTGGCAAAAGTTGACGCTGCAAACAAACACAGCGACAGACAGACGGACAGTCAGAGCAGCAAACATGTACGCCAGTGTAAATATAAAAATAAAAATAAATATAAATATCGGCTGCAAAGTGGCCGTGGCAGCAGCGACGCCTGAGGCAGCATGAGGCAGGGTGCAGGGCGCATGGTGCAGGGGGCAAGGGGCAGCAAACAGCAACCGCAGCCCACAGCTGCGCATTGCCCAACCCCCTCTGGCCAACGAACGTTGTCCGGGATGCGGCTGAGATTGAAAATCCGTTAAGTCATCGCCACTGCTAACCGCTGTGGCCGTTGCCTGGTGTCGCTTTTTTTTTTAGCTGCTGCTGCTGCTGCTGTTTTTTGTCTTTTTTGCTGGCTGTCAATGTATTTGTTTGTACTGTTGCTTTGGTCACTGTGCGCTGCTGGCGCTGTTGGCGCTGGCCGTCGGTTGCTGGCCAAATCCTATGACAAATAAACGCTTCTTCAGCAATTTGTTCTTGTTTTTGCAGTTGTAACTTTGCTTTTAATTTAAGGGAGCTGCAAATCCCCGACTGCCTAGGGAATTGACGTAGCAGCCAGTGCGATACGCAAATGCTGCTTGATAGGCAGGAATCAGTTTCGCATGCTACACTCAAAGAAACAAATATCATTGCCATGATGGTGATATCTACGCAGTCATGTAATGTCGATTTCTCCTCGACACTTGCTGCACCAAAATTATATATTCGTAGATATCTATTTGCTACAATCATTAATCCAATATTTAGTTTTATTACATTTTCTATATCAAACTAACTAACAGAGTACAAACCCCTTAACATGGGTAGAATACCATTACAAGGCATTATAATGATCAGTGATCAGCGTTTTCCACTACTGACAATTATTAGCATTCTGATTCACCGGTTAGATGACCTTAACGAATGCTACAGAGATTACAAGCCCGACTTTGTATTCTATTCTCGGGTATTATCGTTAATTGTTCTATTTCCCTAAGCTGCAAATGCTATGAATATATTGAAATGCGAATTAGATCACTTTTTGATCGCACTTGATATCATTTTCCCACAATATTTTTGTGGAATTCCCCAATAAAGTTGATTCACGCAATTGCCAATAATTAATGACGTATTCAATCTTATTGCAATCTAAATAGTATACGAAAGATTTTAGCAATGTCTGAAAATGCAAAGCACAGCTTAAACAAAAGCTATCTAAGCTAAAAGAGACAAACAGAGAACGACAAAGAGCGAGAACGAGAGCGAGAGAGAGAGAGCGAGCGTGTGTAACTGATCACGACTGAGCGAAAGCTTAAAGCTTCCAATGCTGGTAAGAATGTAGACCTGCTGCACAATCTCGTTTCAGTTTAGTCGTAAACAACAGCAACAAAGATGAAGACAATTATATATTGTGGCATATGTCTGCTCTTCTTAATATCGAATATTGCCGCATATAATAATAAAATATGCGATCAAGTGGACAGCGCTTATAAGGAGCGCTGTATAGTAACCGTGCGTCGCTATTACGAGCTGAAGGATGAGTTCTTCCAGAAGTGCTGCACAGAAGTTTCGAAAAGTGCTGGTCCTCAAAGCGACTGCAAGAAGGCGTGTGATAAACTTGCATCTCGCGAGGCGACCGACAAAATAAAAAGTGATTTAAAAGATGACAATAGAATGGGAACCTTGAAATTAGATCAAAACGTCCCAGTTTCCATCGAAGAGAGAACATCTCTGGGCTTCAATCGTCGCAATTATCGTATTTTTAAACAGAGCAACTAATAATAAAATTGTTTTTAAATATACTTATGTTTTTAGGGCAAACGAGTCAATAAAACAATAAGGTCATGAGCTAAGATAATGTAAAAGAACATAAAACAATAAATATATCATACTTTATGCAAATGGTCCTCTTATTGTATGCTTAATTTGATTAACAAGGGCATTAATTAGGTAAGCCCCAGCAATAAAGCAGCTAATACAATAATATTCACACATAAAATAAAGCCAGTTTCTCTGATAATGCATTTAAATATACACCGAGATATCAAGTTGACCGGTTTTATATACCAGGCCCATCAGTAATAATTGTATAGCATATTTTGAAAGAGAACATTTCAGATTCAGAAAAGCAGTCAAATCATTCTCTCTTTAGTTCAGTGATTACAATATGTGCTCATGCCTTCTGTCCAGATCACACAGTCGCAAAACAGCAGCTTAGCGATGAGTTCATTTCGCGCAATAATAATTTGTGTGCTACTGCTTGTAATCAGCACTGCAGCTCAGCTTTCGTGTGACGAGACTAAGCCAGAGAAGTTGGCAAAGTGTAGGGAAGTGGTGCGTCGCTGGTACGAGCGGATGGATGAGTTCTATAAGGAATGCCGCAATGATAACATTGATAGCGAGTGTGACAAATATGCTGCTCAGATGGCCAATCAAATGTTCAAAAGCCAGTTTAAGGACTTGAGAGATGTGATTCAATTTGATCTGAACGCAACTGATCCTCTATATCGGCAGGTGTTGAGACCTAAAAATGCTGTGCAAGAACAAAAACAAAAAATGAAAAACAAACAAAGTCTCCCTATTTGGGCTTAAGATTCTAAAATGAACCGAAAAATGTATGAAAAAAGCACAAATATTGTATATTTGTAATTGAAAATGTGTCAATTTGAACTAGAAAAGCTGACATGCTTATACAATAATAATATCATTTAGAGTTTCCGATAAGGTGTTAGTCAAAATAGTCTTGATGTGAAAACGATGCATGATAAATGGATTTACGATTGCCGACCATAAAACTAACAACAAAAAACAAAAGCTGAAAGATGAACATAACATATAACATAACGGAACATAAAACACATAGCGAATGGATCATATATCCCTATTTGTTACATATAACCCATATGATGTAATAAATTGTGTATACAATAAATACATATGTAAATATATATATATATATATATATAAATAAATTCATCAATCGAGAGTAAAATTAATAAAGATTAATATAATCACGAACTTTAAGAGTGGTCAGCTCAACAACATCTAGCGGGAATTACCCGAGAATCAATTATGCGATAACAGCTGATAGACAGACTTATTAATGAATATATACATATATAAGTAGTTTGTTTTCTCTTACATTTAAGCTTTTAAGTCATTTAATTGCAGCTCTACAAACGCTGTTCCAGCATCTGCAACTAACAAGTTTGATAGTATTTACTCAACGAAATTGCATTTTCCAATTGACTTGCGATTGGGCGCAGCGCAGTGTAAAAGCGACCACAGAGAACACGATTAATTAGAAAATGAACTAATTGAATTCGAATAACTTAAATTAGGTAAACATATGGAAGGGTGAACGAGGCAAAGCGATGCCAATGTTATTGACAATTATAAAAAATATACAAAAAAAAAACCACTATATTTTTCAAATCGAATTTGAAATGGCAAATGTGTCTCATGTGGCCGCCCCGCCCACAGACGCCGCGGGAATTAATTAAGTGCATTAAAACTTATTGAACTATATCAAAAAGGAGTCGGATAGAGCACAGCTGCAGACGACAGACGAAGCAGGGAACGGGCGCCAGGCAGGAGGCAACAGGGAACACCACTTCCCAGCTGGATGCAAAATTATTTCACTCTGCTCTGCTCTGCGTCTGCTCGTCGGAGCATTTGTGTCGTTCGCCTCGTTGACTGCAGTCAAATGCTAAATGCCGCCATAGAGGCGATGGCAACAGCTCCACGCACACACACTCTCACTCTCACACTCACACACACATACATTCACACTTGCATACATATTCCACACTCACGTACGCCGCAGAACCGGAACAGGAACGTGCCCCAGCACCAGGGACAGCCAGCAGATACAGATACAAATATACTCACAGATACACATAAGCAACGAGGGTTACCTTTAATGTTTTGCTATTTCTAAATGCACCGTTTTTTCAAGTTTGGTTTGACCTATATACATAAATCATACTTTATTTATTTATTATTTAATAATATATTTTATTTTATTCTTTTTATTTTAATATTATTTGTAGTAGCATTTTAAATTAACGTAATTTTAACTTTATATCTTTAATTTAATATTTTAAATTTTATGTAAACGTTTTATATTCTTTTAAGTGTTTTAGAATTTTATATAAATTCTTTTGTGTCTACTGTCAATTGTATAAATAAGTAAATACATTTTTCTCTTTTTCTTTAGTTATATGACTTCTAAGAAGCCTTATTTTTGTAATCGTATTTTTTATTGAATCTATTATTAATTTAATATTATATATATATTAGATAAATATTTGAGTGTGACATGGATTTTTTAAGGACAGCCCTCGCCAGTGTGCATGTAATGCGTGATGGAAAAGTTGCTGCTGGCGCGTGATTCCAATCGAGTTATTACAGAAATTAATCATGTTGAACATGCATGGGAATTGCATATATCGTACACACACACACACACACACACACACACACGCATACATACACACACACGCACAGTCACTCTCTCGAAATCATAGTTACGTATGCAATATATATTGCATAAGCTGCATTTGCATAGCTGTGTGTGTGCGAGGATAAAAAATGGCCACAGACAACCTGGCAGCAGTGGAGGCAAAAACGAACCGAAAGATTATCATTGTAAGCATTCTTTGAGTGAGTGATTAAAATGCGTGCATGAAAAATGTAAAATGTGGACAGGAGGGCTGAAATATTGTCATAGTCAGGCACACACACACGCACACACACACACTTACTCACTCAGTCGCATTCGCATTTGTAAGTATGAATCTGCATCCATAGCCATGTGTTAAGCTTTAAGCGATGTCAGAGTTCGTGCTACGTAATTTGCATTGATTTATGCTCGACTGTAAGGTGCACAATTGCAACGGCAACTGCAGCTGCAACTGCAATGGCAACTGCATCTGTGGCAGCTTCAATGTCGCAGATACACAGGAAAAATACAGCTCGAAATAAACCGAAAATCAGCAATATTTTGGTTTCAATAGTGGAGTACTATCAATGTTGTGAGCATGGCTTGTCTGTTTAGATAGCATTTTTTAATACTGCTGTTCAAAGTTAAAGACATGCTTTTTCTCGTTACCAACACAAAAAATATATATAAAAAGTTTTAACTTTGAGTAGTACTTTTTTATTACATTGAGAATATTTTGATTATATTACCAACATTTGTTTCTGACATATAAAAACTTTTGCGGATTATTTTAAAGTTTCTCATATTTGTAACATGAGAGAGTTTATAAATATAAATTAATTGGAAACAACTAACGACTTAGCTGCGATTCGAACTAGTATTACTTATATATGGTGCTCCCTTTTTAGTGCCTATTGGGCAGCGGTTTTTTTTCCTAGTGTACGAAACGATGTCAAGGTGCCAAGCAGCGGCAGACAGCGATGCACTGTTAATGTGTCTACGGCTATGTTCCGGGGCACGTACATTCAATTAAACGCCCTTGAGTGCCGGCCACGCCTTTCACTCTCCCTGTGTGTGTGGGAGTTTATTGGCATGCCAGCGACAGTGCCCGAGAGCAATGAGCTAAAGATAAATAACAAGCCATATAACGCATACGCACTGTGTGCCCAAAGTGCATGCCGTGCGTTGCTTATGCAAAAAGGAAGCGCATGTGGGCGTAACCCCATGTGAGTGTCCGTAAGTACGCATGTGTGTGTGTGTGTGTGTGTGTGTGTGTGTGCGTGCAAGTAACGCAATCGCTTCGCAAAGCCCGGACAACAGTAAACAAGCACGCAGAGATAGAGACTACCGCATGACCTCGCCTCTCTGCTCTGTGCTCTTTGCACTGGCGCCACTCTCTGCGCTGGGGGACAACTTTGGCGCTTGTCAACGCTGCCCACTGGCTGGCAGCCAGCGCTTTTGTCCTGTCCTGTCCTGCCCTGCCCTGTTCTGTGTGTGTGGTGTCCTCTGTGTTTGGCTCTGTGTCCGTGTACTGCATGCTTTCAGGCGTTGATTTCCACAACTGCCAAACGCTTGTCTTTTGATCTTACCATGACCCGCTGCCCGCTGCCCGCTGCGAAGCTGAGCTGCTGCCACGCCTCCACGCCTCTACGCCTGCTCGCTGCCACACGCCTCGCAAATGCAATTTCAATTAAATTTTAAATATTTATGCAGCTGCAGCAACAGCACAAAAATGTTGCTGCTCCGGCACTTGCAACAAAACAATTGCAACCAAATGGTTTAATCCGCTGCTGTTGCTGTTTCCATTTGCCATTTCAATTGTGTACTTCCAGCATGTATGTGTGTGTGTGTGCGGATTAGCATAAGGTCTGTATATCATGCTGATCAGCTTTTATATCCATCTGTGGTATTTATAGTACGACTTGCCACAGGCTACAAAGCAAACGGCATAAATTGTAGAGAACACAATGCATTCCAATTCTTACAGCTTCTGCATAGCATTTTTGTGTGTTGATTGTGTTTAATTAATGTGATTAATTCGATCAGTACTACAAATAAAACTTATTTTTATTAGTAACATTTTTCGCATTGTAAAGTAACTGGCAAAATTATAATGACAATCCAACTCTCTTATATTAAAAGTTATTTATTATATATTCTAAAATGCTTTATCACATTCGGCAACATCGCGAGGCTCGTCTTCAGCAGAAAGCCGCAAAATGCAATGCTGAAGTGTGTTCTCATCTATTCAAATGCTGACTCGCAACTGACTGCGACTTGAGTAAAGCGAAGCTGTCTATAACCTATTAGAATAACGCTAAACTCTTTAATACATATTGTAATATTTAAAAAATCGCTGTAGTCAAAGGCAGCTTTAAAGAGTTTTTTTTAATTTCAAGTTGGTATACTCCTTTCGAAGAAAATAGTATATTAAGTTTGTGCTGAAGTGTGTAACGCATAGAAGAAAGCGTCGGAGACCCCCAAAAGTTACTGCCACTATGCTTAGAATGACAAAACAAATTGATCTGGCAATGTCTGTCCGTCCGTCTGTCTGTCTGTCTGTCTGTCTGTCTGTATGTATGCAAACTAGTCCCTCAGTTTTTGAGCTATCGTGATAAAACTTTGCACAGAGACTTATTATTCAAAGGGACAGCACATTGGTCGGAACCGGCCGGATCGAACCACTATATCTTATAGCTGCCATACAACTCGAAGTCGGTTTTGGCCATATATCCCATGTGTTTAAAGCTATCGCGATGAAAGTGCTACAGTTGGCAGAGTGAAAATTGTCTAAAGGTTCGAAAAGAGTATAAAATCTTTGGCACATCGAAGATAATCCTTTCCCACTTGTTTTTCTCTAAAATTATAGTTATTAAATCTGTTTTTCAGGGTAACGGGATCGTCACGGTCACACAGAGCCATGCCTTACTCACACAGACACAACCCACTCAAAGCATTTGCACTGACACAAGCAAAGACAGCAAATTATTGTTGTCGTTGTTGCTGTTGTTGTTAGTATGAGTTTTGCGAAGTGTTGTTGTTCTCGATGGTGTGCATTGCGGGAATTTCTCTCTCTATTCTTGTTGCTGCCTTGTAGAGATTTTTAATTTTGTTAAGACCTGCGAATAAGACTTTTTTCATTGTTAAGTTTAATATTATTATATTATATTATATTTTAGCTTTGAATTTTGTAAATAGTTTGACAAACTGATTTTCAGAAGAAAAGTCAAAGACTTGGGCTCTTTATTAATACTTCATTAAAACCAAATATTTTTCAAAATGCCTGTTACAGTTCAGAGAAAGTTCTCTCTCCCTCTCATTCTCTCTCAATCTGTTAGTCCCATGTCTCTCAATCTCTGGCTCTTTCTCTTTCTGCGCAGTTCTGTCAGCAACATTGAGCTACGGAAGGCGAATGCGACTACTGCCATAATTCACTGTCTCATAAGAGTGTCGTGGAGGCATCGGGCGTGTAAATCATGCCCGATGCGTGAGTTGCCTGCGAGTTACTTAAAGCAAGCAATTGTCGTGCCCCGCCCACTTCCACGCCCACACACACACGCACACATGCGCACATACAAAAGCTACTCAACGGCCGAATAATGCCGCAAATAAATCTAATAACGCCCGCATAATTTGCATAATTCTCGTATTTAATAGACAGGCGTGGCAAGCAGGCAGGGCACAGGTAGCCGCAGCAATTGAATCCGCGGCAGGTAATCGTCGGGCACCCGCTTCCGCTCCTGCTCCTGCTTCTCTCTCTCTCTCTCTCTACCTCCCCCTCTTCGTCTCTCGTTCCGACAGCGGCTCATGTCGCGTCGTTTTGTTGCTGTTCGCATAAAACACTCAAAGGATACGCTGACAATGAGGCTTAACTCACACGCACACACACACAAACACACACACACATATATGTATATACATATATAGTGTGTCATAAGGCTGCTGCAATGTTGTTGCTGATGTGGTGGTGAGTTGGTGGCAACAGGAGCTCTTGCCTGGGTATGCGCCTAAAAGCGCGCTTAAATAAATTCAATTTAACGTGACTAATACCATTTTATCGCATTGTTTAAAGCATGAGGCGAGAGCGCTGCACTGTACACAGGATACGAGCAGCCTGCCGCCTGGCATCCTGCCATACAAGCAACATACGCCCGGACAGACAGGCGGACAGATTACCTGCCTGCAAGCCTGCCTCATGTCGCCTTTTGAGTATATGTATGTATGTGTGTGTATGCCTGTGTGTGCGCCAACAATATTGTCAAATTTCATACACAAGTCGGCGCTGTGTGTGTGTGTGTGTGTGGCTTTGTCTGTATTCCTGTGTATCGCTATCTTTGTGTGTGCGCCCGCTTGTTTAACTGTTGCGATTTACGGACTAACTCCGACGTCGTCGCCAGTGCAATGAGGAAATAATAAATACAACATTTGGGGAAATTGAATTGTATGTGCTTATACCTTCACATGTATGTGTGAGTGCATGTCTGAGTGTTTGTATATTCATGTGTACATACATATGAGTGAACTGTAGCATTGCCACTTGGTACAGCCGACAACATTTTAGACTGGCATAACATCATTTTGAAATACCGGAGATAAATGGTTACTTTGAGACGGTTAGTATTTATTTGAAATGATAAGCGGCACTATGCTCAGTCCAACTAATATAAAATACGGTAAAGGTTCTCTGAGGTATTCTTAATATCGGTTTTTCTATTTAAAAGCAATCCTTAGTTGCTAGTATTGAGTAACTTTGTCAAAACGGATTAGATTTTCTTTCCCGATGCGGTTTTGATCATGGTTTGGCATCTATAATATTTCTGCACTTAAATTTTAGGTAACACAACACAAGCCAAAAAAAAGTCCTAGATAGTCCATAGAAATGCCTTTCAATTGCCTAAAACTCCCATAACTTTGTTGAAACAGATACGATTTTCTAACCCGAGGCAGCTTGATAATGGTTTTATAAAAATTCTACTTAAGTTTGATGCACTTAAAATTTGAATACCTTATGCAAATAGTATTAAAATGTAGAAGAAATAAAACTAAATAAATACCCCACGAATTTCTGAATAGTATTCCTAATCGGGTATTAAGTTAAATGTTAAAAAGTTAAACCTCTCCCTCTCTCTCTCGATACTTTCGGCACTGACAATTTTGTCGGCTGGCACAATTTGCTGTTTGTTTCTGTTTGCGTATGTGCTTATAGGCCACTTTGTTGTTGCTGTGTTGTGGCTGTTGCTGTTGCTGTTGCAACCATTGCCCCCGCACCCGCACCCGCACCCACTGAAGGCGCTCACTTCTATTTGTGTTGAAGTTAATAAAACTGCCTTTTATGGCGCTCAGCTCAATATGTATTTTCATGGCCATTTGAGCGCCTCGAAGTATGCAGCAATCAAATTAAATGTTATGTACGCTTTTAAAGAGCTGCTTCAGAGCGACAGGAGCCGAAAACCCGCTCCCGGGGCCGATCATCGACAATGCGAATTGGCAATTTGGCAATGCTTACTTATGCCAATCAAGTGGCCAATGAAATCACAATTTTGTGTCCGACGTGCGCAGCCAGAAGCTTTTGATTATGATTATGCAATCATTATGGCAAATCTTTCGCTCAACGCATTTTATGTGATTTGCATTTTGTCTCTCTCCCTGTGTGTATGCGTGTGTGTGTGTGTGTGTATCTTCTAATTGAGTTAAGAGCTTTGCTCTGGGCAGACACTTCTATCGCGATAACTGAATATTATATAGGAATATTTTTTGATATCTATCACGCACACAGTTTTGCATAACAAATTTGCTCAGCTCCAAATCCGCAAACTTAATTTGCGCCCTGCTAAAAAAAGAGTAGAAGAGAAAATATGTTGAGAAGTGTGTGCTATGGAAAAACCAAACCCGAGCGGCATTTGTCAATTTTATTTATGGTCACGTAGCGTTTTATTTTGTTTTAGATTCTTCCTAATGGCTGCAAAAACAAGCAAGCACAACAAAAATAGCAGCAGCACCAGAGAGCACACCATCAGGTGTTAAAGGCCACTTAAGTGCTGAAAAATGCTAGCAGCCAGCCAGCAGGAGCCTTCAGGACCCACCTGGCTCCTCCAGCTGCCGTAATTACCCGCCATTCCAAAGCAGCCAAAGTGTTGAAGGTGTCTAGGTTAATGCACAAACAAATTGAATCCGCAGGGTACGCAGAGTCTGCATAAAAATACCTTGAAACTATTTTTATTTTGCACTCCGAATGACGAAAGAATGTTTGGGATAAGTTTGGGCTTAAGGGAAACTGAAAGCGGTAGAGCGGAGTAGAGCAGGAAATAAATTTAGAACAAAGAGGGTTAATATTATTGTTTATTCTCTTTTCGAAGAAACTAGTATATTATCTTTGTTCTGAAGTTTACAATGCATAGGAAGCGTCAGAGACTCAAAAGTCACCTCCAGTATGCGTAGAATGAGAAAACAAATTGATTTGACCATGTCCGTCTGTCTGTCTATCTGTATGTATGCAAACTAGTCCCTCAGTTTTTGAGCTATCGCGATGCAACTTTGCACAGAGGCTTATTATTCAATGGGACAGCAAATTGGTAGGAGGCGGCCGGATTGGACCACTGTAGCTTATAGCTGCCATACAACTGGCAGTCGGAAGCTATCGCCTTCAATTTCCATGCATATTGATCATCCTTATAATTCATTAATGTTTAAAATTGCAAAACGATTTAGTCATAAATAGCGAATTTATGCGTCCTAAACATTTGGAATTAACAGGTGTATACGGATAATGGTGACAAGCTAAACTTAAAATTTTAAAATTGAGCAAAACTTAAATGGAGGAGAAATGTAGAGGAAATACCATGAAGAAATTGGTCTCAAGCTTATAGATCGGTTTTCAAGTGGATTTTAATACTAATTTGGACACCCACAGTCCATAAAAATAAAATAAAATTTTTGTTATTATACTTGATGAAGAAAATAATCTTTTCATTTTGTGGTGAAGTGTGTAATTTATAGAAGCCAACGTTAAAAACACCGAAAAGTTACCTCCAGTATGTTTAGGATGACAAAACAAATATAAGCTAGTGTTATTTCTTTTTAAATAATTATTTGTTTTATGAATTCTTCTTATTTTGTATAATTTCGTAAAGCTGCTCAATGTTTTTTGTTTCTGGGGTGTGTCATTTTTTACCTGATATGCCATTGCTACACGCTTTTTAAAAAATTCCTATTTTAAAAAATTTTCATATATATGCAATTAATTTAATAGAAACCTTTGCGTTGTTATTCAAGCAATACAAAATATCATACAGCAATGCAGTTATATATGTTTACTGCATGTTTTGAGTCGTTACGGAATTTATGTGATTGAGTTTTGAAGCAGGAATGTGCTGTTCTGCATTCAAGTTATGCGATGCCAACTGCATGATAGCAACAATGCCAGCAATTTTAAGCCGCAACACTTAAAGTGTGAAATGTATGCGTGTTTGTGTGAGTTTATCTGTGTGTGCCACATTATGCCTTGTTAAAAATGCCCAAAGAGTGAAAGGACCACAAAGACTGAAGCGAAAAGTTGTAAATATGTGTATGTGTGGGTGTGGGTGTGTGTGTGTGTGTCATCATCGTGTTAACAAAAGAGCATACTCAAGTTTCATACGAAATGCAATTCCACTTTTGCGCACTTTATGTCAACATGTTGTACGTAAATCTTTGTGTAAGACTATGCCAAACGCTTTGGCCTGGGTTCAGGGGTGTCCTCGACTGTCACACGCCAGGACACTGTCCGCCGCTTGGGTGGTATAGTTTACAGCTCCCCCACTCCCCGACGCACCGACTCCCAATCGTGCCTGTTTTGGGTTTGTGTGTGTGTATTCGGTATAAAAGTGTCAAAAGTACTTGAAATTTCAGCAGGCTTTACAGATAGACAGACAAACTGGGAGGCAGTTCAAGTGGAACTGGGGCACAACTGGTCAGTCGCCCAGAGTCATAGTCGTCGTTGATGTCCTCGTCCTCTTCCTCATCTTCGTTGCAGTTCCGTTCGTTTCGGTTCCACTTTCATTTTATGCGCCCGGCAAAAAGCTCAAATGCAGAAATCACACTCATATGCTCAGCTGCATGCAAAGTCAAAAGTCTCTTTGAGTGTGCCTCCACACACACACACAGACACACACACACATATACACACTCTCCCTTGCCCAATCTGTGTTTTTGTTCTTTTTCCTTCTGTGCTTGCAAAAATTTGATATGCGTATTTGTGTTGCGCTTTTTCTTTTGGCTGCTATCCAAAATCTTCCACACTCTTTTGCCGAGCACTGTTTAGCCGATGCAAATAAACAAACATGCCTCGAGACATGCGCCACGCCCACCCAAAGCCGCCCACTAGTCATGCTTATGGGCGAGTGTGTGCGAGTGTGTACATGTGTGTATGTGTGTGTGTATGTGCAGCTGCCATGAAATATTTGGCGCTTGTAGCGTTTTTCACTTTGTGGCTGCAACCGAGAAAGCGAGAACCTTTGCTTGCCATCAAGCCGGAAGTTGAAGGAAGTTCTCATGAAAACCAAACAGCTGGCACAGCTTGCCAGATACCCCCCTCAACCACACCAACCCCCCCCCCCCCCCACACATTCTCCTTCCAGATCCTTCGTAGTTATTTTTATTGTGCATTGTGCTTGTTAGGTGCTGATTGTCTTTGAATGCGCTGCATTGCTGCAACTTCAGCCAAGATGAAGATGATGTCGTAAGACACCTGAAACAGCTTTATGTGATTAATGTTATGTGGGAGTACTCGCTGTACTAGATAAGAAGTGGCAAGAAAACCAACTGTATTAGTATTAAAAGGGGATATTAAAATTTAAATTAATTATTTTAAAAAATTTATGCTATTGAATATTACTTGCAATAATGGAATATCATATTCTTTAAACTTTAAGAATTAAAACTAAGAAACCAAAAATAAATACAAATAAAATTTAGTTGAGAATAAATTGTTACTTTGATATACAAATATTAATTAATATGTAAAATGAGAATGTCACATTAATTTCTAAGTTTAACTTGTTTTTCGAAGAAAACAATATAAAATAAAAATACTAAAATATAATAAAATGTAGCTGATATTTTATATGTTATCATTTTAGCTGGCATCATTTTCAGATTTCCTAAACTTTTCCATATATCCTTTCCCACATTGTTTTCAAAATATTTGTTTTTTTCGTGTGCATAATTTGTCTAGTAATTTCGTCAAAGCTCAAGTTTTTTCCAGTGAATTGTATTATGAAATTATTTTATTTTCCAATAAAAGTAGACTTTTAGCTTGCTTATTCGAATAAAAAAATTAAGTATTAATATATATAAATAAGTATAAAGTATATTTTATTAGTGCGAAATGGTAGCGTACAGAAACGCTTGCAAACCGAACATATATATAAATATATATACGCCCCCTTTCTCCCACCGCCCCTGGGTGCTGTTGATGTGCATATACTTGGCTGTGGGCGGGGCAATATAACTGTTATTGACACGGCATCATATTGAAAATATGCACTTTTTTGCGCTTTTCAATGTGCATGTGAGTTTGTGCTGTTGTTGTTGCTTGATGCTGGTTGCTGGTTGCTGCTAAGTGGAGATGGGGGGATGCACCCGAACGCTTGGGTAAATAAGTGCGACAACATGGCGTCGCATATATCAAAGTGCACTGTCGTGCATATTTTATGTGCCCCAAACCACCCACAGCAGAAGCAGCAGCAGCAGGGAGGACATCATCATTATATTACACAGATAAACGCCTTAGGCGGGCGACTGTCAAATGCAGAGAGAGAGAGCTGAAAAGGCGTGTGTGTGTGTGTGTGTGTGTGTGCTGACAGCTTATGATTTTGTAATTAAATGCTGTTATAAACAAACATGGCGGCTTCACGCCCATACCCCCAAAGGATATGCATATGTGTAGTTTAGTCCTTGCAGCGATCAATCAATCTCCATTGAGATGATTCTGTGCGGCGGCTGCGATTGCTGTGGAATGCCCTGGTATTTATTTCTTCACTAATTAAAATCTATTAATCTTACCAAATATGCACATTATTACATAGCATATTTCACACACTCACACACTCACACGTTACGAAAGTTACTGTTGCATTTATCTGGCATACTTCCTGGCGCTCTGTCGAATTCCTTTCAATGTTGCATTGATTAGGTGTAAATTTATGCACTGCACACATAAGGTGTTGCACTTGCTATTGTTGTTCTTATTGCTGTTCTTGATATTGTTGTTTTGCAACAATTTGCGCATAATTTATGCACGTGGCTTTATCTGAACTCTGCTTGCGGCTAAGAGAACTTGATTTGTGATGTGGAAGTGTCCTTGGAAAGCCACTCGCTTCACTCAAGCACATTTATTTATTTATCTAATGTCGACTAATGACATTCGACACACTAAAAATAATTAAAATTGTAAAATTGTGTAAGCTCAAGATATTTAGAAAATATTAACAAAATGAATTAACCTTACAATTTATATAAATTTAAAATTAAACTGTGGTTTGTATTTTATTCTATTATGATTTATGCGTCAAATGGATGGTTTCTTTTAATAAATTTGTATATAATATTATTCTATTGTTAAATTGAATATAATTAATTCTCGAAAGAACAAATTCCATCAAAAATTACAGCCAAAAACATTTTTGTGCACTGTGAACAATTTAAGCTACAAACACATTGTTTGAGTAATTTATTTTACTAACCACCTATGTACTTTCACATCAATAAATTAGCATAGATACCAGTGTTATTCATTAATTTCATTTCTTTAAATGTGTTTCTGTTTTCTTTCTATACGCTAATTTGCTTGTGCGTTGTTATCGCCTGCCACTTTTTGCCAGCATTTTTGTTTTGACTCCAAATAAGCGGCCAAGTGTCCATCGCAGATATAAAAGTTGTCAGCTGTTTGGGTTCAAGTCCGAACAATGCTCAATTGGCCGGCAAACAGCAACAGTTACTCATAGACCTGACCTGCCGCCACATGGCCAAAAGCAGCCAACTGTCCGTTTCGGCCGGCTCAGCTCGGCCATAAATCCGTTAGTGACCCAAAAACAAAAAAATGCGGCCAAAAATAGAGAAGAGGAAATAAAATATGAACCCCTTTTTTGGTGGCGCTAGGGGACTGCATAATTTGCGTTGTCGTTTTTCGCTGGCAATTTTTCGTTTTAATTTTCATGTCGCTCTCGCTCTTGCTGTTAACTTTTGTGCTCGAAACTGACAGTCAAATAAATTATTACGCTGTCGTGTAAAAGCCGCAGAGATTAAGCAATTATGTGGCACTTAATGCTGGACCGGGCCCACAAGGCGGGCTGACTGGTAATTTAAGGCAGCCGCCGCTTTACGCCGGTCATAAATTTTTGATTACCAACTACAACAGCAACTACAACTACAACTACAACTACAACTATAACTGCACCTTCTCGCAGGTGCTTTGGTTACGCACGCTTAACCGCTATTTGATTGGCTGCTGGTAAAAGTTTTTGTGCAGCAGCCAAATGCAGGCTGAAGAAACTGGGCTCAGCTCCTGTACCTGCTCCTGCTCCTGCTCCTGCAGGTGGGTGGTGTTGTCCTGCGCTCAAGGAGCCAGCAATATCCAAATGAAAATGAACATTTTTCGGCGCGTATAAACTCTAAACTGCAAGCCAGACGTTGGCCCAGTTTTTGTTATTGTTGTTGTTGAGCTTTGTTGTTTTTTCGCTACTGTTGCTGTTGGCAAAGTTTTGTGCGTGCGCGAAACCATAAAACGCAACGATGTGGCAAAAGCCTTTCTGACGCTGCCACAAAATCGTTTTTCAATATTTTTCGAGTAGTGGGGCGAAGACAATGAAATGAGTTTAGTGCAGCAATTTAATGTAAAGCATTCGCTGGGAATTCCATTTAAATGCAATGCTTTGATGATAACACTATTCAGCAAATTTAACTTTTTCACAATTAATCTGTAACTAGCAATTTTTACGAAAATAAATTTTTTTTTTACCATTTTTTACAAAATTTAAATCATCCATAGTTGGCTTATCACCTAAATCGTAAAGACATATATATATATATATATATATATTTTTTTTTTTGTTAAAATCCATGTGTAAGCCGCCAAGCTATAACATTTTATAGCTAAATTATCAAAATAAAACTTTCTTTATTGCACAAAAATAAATTGGCTTTAACTTAATTGTGTTTTCTCTGTTACATAGTGTAACTTGACCAAAAAACATTCCATTGCTGTATAGATTTTAATTTGAAAATTTCTAATTTTATTGTTGTTGCTGTTGTTGTTGTTGGTGTTGTTGTTGTTGCGACAACATGAAGAGGAAACATTTTGCAAAACTGTCGCATGCAAATCAATCTCAGCTGTCTCTCGGCCCCAAGTCAGACAATTTATGCATGCTGCCAGCTTTAGGGTCAGCATTGTCCTTGCACTCTCGCATCTTGAGAGCTGTCTTCTATGTTTCATTACATTTTTCGGGGCCCAGACGCTCCGCTCATCTGTGCATTTCCAGGACAACAGGACAACAGCATCCAGCTTAGAATCGCACTGCGCCGAGCTGATGTGCAGTGGCCCATGTCATTTGTCATTAAACACTTTGTCGGCGGGCGGACAGGCGGGCGGGCGGGCGGACAGTCAGGCTGCAACAACAAAGAAACAGCTGTTGACAACGAGCCAAGCTTATGGTTAACATGGCGTATGCGCAATATGTGTGCTTATATGTACATATTGCACAATGGGAATAAAGGTCGATTATTTTGACACTTATGTCATTATTTCTGCATAGCTATTTTAAAACGTTATTGTTTTTTTTTAAATCTTAATACTTAAGATACTTTAAAAATTTGCATCGTTTTTTTGTTGTCGAAAAGTGTATCGCTCTCTACTGACCAGCGCCTTTAATAATAAATTTAAGCTTGTATCACTAGGAAAATCAATAAAAACTAATGTTGAAATATATATACAGAAACAAAGAAAAATTTTACAACAAAAAATAATATTACTGCCTGCCACAATAAACAGGTTATTTACTTGGCAGTAAACTAGTCGAATAATTGCAATGAGTTAATTACTTCTTATCATATTCTTATATATTAATTAGCAATCAAAATCTAGTAAAATAATTGCAACTAGTTAATTATTTCTTATCATTGCAATAAGTATTAGTAAATTCCTTAGCGATTACCTGTAGAGCAGAACTTTCTGGAATTACTTAAATAGCGAGTGGCTAAAGTGTAAAATTTAGTCAAGAAAATATGAGGCTATTCGAACTATTCGCAGTTGTGACTTTGGTAACCCTAACGAGCGGGGCTAACCTTTCACAGAAAGTGCGTTACGACAACTACAGTGTTTATAGGGTCAAGTATGGAAATGCTAAGCAACATGAGATGCTTCTCGACTTGAAGAAACAATACCAGAGTGTGAGTTGTCTTTTAAGAGATATAAGTGTTACATTTGAAGCATATTCAATCATCCACAACATCTTCACAGTTCAGTGTGTGGCACGAGGACAGAGATGAGATGCATTTGATGATCAACCCAAAAGCATTGTCGGAATTCAAAGATCATTTAAGAAGCGCTAATGCTACTGCTGAGATCCTTGTTGCGAATGTTCAGGAGTGAGTAGAATGCTACTTACAAAACTGTATTGACTGACACATCAGTTTATTTTAAAGTTTGATTAACAAGGAGCAAGAGGCGAATGCAAGATCTGCACCCACATTTGGTTGGACACGCTACAATAATTTGGCCGAAATCGAGGCCTGGCTGGATAAATTACTCGCAGCATATCCTGATGTTACCGAAGGTTTTGTCATTGGTAAATCATATGAGGGACGAAACATTCGCGGCATAAAGATATCGTACAAATCGGGAAATCCAGGCATCTTCATTGAATCGAATATACATGCTCGAGAATGGATTACCTCAGCCACGGCCACCTGGTTGATAAACGAGCTGCTCAGCTCCAATGATGGTCAGGTGCGAGAATTGGCCGAAAGTCTTGACTGGTACATTGTGCCTGTGTTTAATGTGGATGGATTTGTGTACAGCCACGAAACAGTAAGTCAAATGATATCCTACTAGTTAACTATTACATACTCTGCACTTGTACACAGGATCGTAATTGGCGTAAGACTCGCCAACCATCGCCGATTCCAGGCTGCATTGGAGTTGATCTTAATCGCAACTTCGATTCGCATTGGATGGAGAATAACGGCGCCTCTAGGAATCCCTGTTTTGAAACCTATGCTGGGACACATGCACTTTCCGCACCAGAGGTAAAAGCTATGTCGGACTTTGTTAGCAGCATTAGGGATAAGCTGAACGTTATGATAGCCTTTCACTCCTATGGTCAGTATTTGCTCATGCCATATGGGCACACTGAACACGAAGTTCCGGATAACAAAGCTGATCTGATACAAGTGGCAAAGGCTTTTGTTAATGCAATCAAGCGACCTTATGGCACAGTCTACAGATACGGTACACCAGGTGGACTTCTAAATTGTGAGTAATACCTACAAATCAGGGTATGTAAATAATGATTATTTTAAAATTTGTAATCGGAAAAATCTTGCTAAAAGAGGAGTATACCAAAATATAAAAAATACTACAAATACTACAAATTTTAGGCACACTAACAGTTAATATATCAAAAACTAAATTAACTGACATCTGCTCATTTTTATTTAATTTTAGAATTTGTAGTATCTTATCTAGTTATTATACTCTTTTCGAAGAAAATAGTATATTAAGTTTGTCCTGAAGTTTGTAACGCATAGAAGGAAGCGTCTGAGACCCCCAAAAGTTACTGCCAATATGCTTATAAAAACAAAACAAATTGATCTAGCCATGTCCGTCTGTCTGTCTGTCTGTCTGTCTGTCTGTCTGTCTGTCTGTCTGTCTGTCTGTCTGTCTGTCTGTATGTATGCAAACTAGTCCCTCAGTTTTTGAGCTATCGCGATGCAACTTTGCACAGACACTTATTATTCAAGGGGACAGCACATTGGTCGGAGCCGGCCGGATCGGACCACTATATCTTATAGCTGCCATACACCTCAAAGTCGGTTTTGAACCATAAATCCGATGTTTTCAAAGCAATTGCCTTAAATTTCCTTGTACACTTGAACATCCATATAACTCATCGATGGGTAAAATCGCAAATCGATTGAGTCATAAACAGCGAAGATATGCGTCATTAAATATTTTGAAAAAACAGAAGCATATGAGCAAACAAAGTCAAGCGCAAGAAAGCTTTTGATAGTCTGAGCAAACAAAGTCAAGCGCAAGAAAGCTTTTGATAGTCTGCTCTTCAAGGTATTTTGCCACCGATCATCAAAACGGTTTGTGGCGTATGGCGTAAAGAGCCGCGCTAACGAACGCATGTTTCGCAAGTTCAAGTTCGAGCCTCGGCGGCGACTGATTGTTAATTTAATACTTTTTTCTTTTTCTTCCTTCCAAATATATAACTGTAATCAAATTAATTTGCTTCCAATAGCTTAGAACAAAAACAATGCCACGCGAAAAAACAAATGCTGACAAACGCGAGTTGCAGGTTGCAGGAAAACAAAAGAAGGAAATTTGTAACAGTCGGCTCTTCAAGCAATTTTGTCAGCGATCATCAAAACGGCTTGTGGCGTAGTGGGTAAAGTTGCGAACTGGTGAGCGAGAGGTCCTGGGTTCGAAACCAGCGGCGACTGGTCATTTATTTTCATTTTTTCTTATTCTTCTTTTCAAATATATAATAACTGTAATCAAATTCATTTGCTTTCAATGGCTTAGAACAAAAACAATGCCACGCGAAAAAACAAAAGCTCAGTATAAATCGAGTTTGTTAGCGATTCTTAAAACTGCTTGGTGTAAGCAGTACAAAGCAAAACAAGAAAGCTTTTGACAGTCTGCTCTTCAAGGGATTTTGTCAGCGATCATCAAAACGGCTTGTGGCGTAGTGGGTAAAGTTGCGAACTGGTGAGCGAGAGGTCCTGGGTTCGAAACCAGCGGGCGACTGGTCATTTATTTTCATTTTTTCTTATTCTTCTTTTCAAATATATAATAGCTGTAGTCAAATTCATTTATTTTCAATTTCCTAAATTGTTTCTAATTTTTTTTTTCATACATAAAGTAGCTTTAATAGAATAATTCAAAAGAAAAATTTAAATTCATTGGCAAAACCAATGACACGCGAAAAAAATATGGATCTCAAATTCTGAATATAAGCTCTCGTATGTTCAGATTAAGTTTTATGACAATTCAATTTCCGACAGCAGCCTTGAAAGGTATAAGAGCAACAGGCACAAAATTTGGTATGTATATTGTAGTATACATATGTAATGTAGTTTTGACTTTTTGGAAAAACTGAAACTTGTATATTGTTCAATTCGGTAGCACTTATGAATGCTAAGGGACGCGTCCACGAGCTGCGGATAGTGAAACGTCCCTGTTTACATGAATACCTTTATATATTTTATTTTATATGTAGGGGTATATGTATGCGACATTAATATCTGCGAATTAAATAAGCAGTCACGGAAAAATAGTAAAAATTGCTTTAAGGTTCGAAAAGAGTATTTAATCTTCGGCACGCCGAAGATAATCCTTCTCCACTTGTTTTAATTTTATTTTCTTTCAATTACATAATTAATTAATTATCAATTATTTCTTGAGGAATAAATAAAACTCCAAGAATAATGATATATAAGTAATTTCGAAAATAGATCCTATATTCGTTAAGGTTCCTAATTACACATTTGTATTATATAAAATAAAATATTTTTCTTTAATGATTTAGATGTCGCATCTGGAAGCACCAGCGATTGGGCATACAGTGAACAGGATATCAAAATTTCTTACACAATTGAATTTCGTGCTAGGCAAGGTGACGGTTTTGGTTTCGTGCTTCCACCAGTCTATATAAAATATAACGCCGAGGAGGCATTGGCTGGCATTATTGCTCTGCTGTCTGAATCCAAAAAGCTGGGCTATATGAAACTTAAATATGAATTGTAATTGCCTGGAAAGCTGAACAGTAATAAATCTATTTCGATTATTTCCAGATAAACGCTTGTTTTCTTATTTCTTTACCTAGGTGTTGTTTTTAAAATTTATGATAATTTGTTTTCGTAGTTCTAACATAGTTTTCTATTCTAACACAAATGCAAATATTTTGAATTATTGCTAGAAAATGAGACTTATTTTCCATAGTGCATTGTAAGCTTTGTTCGCCATCGATGTTGTTGCTGAGATTCTGTTTTCCCTTGGATGTGTTCATATTTGTGTCTCTGTCTGTTTGAGTCGACAAACCATAAGTAAAGGATTTAAGCGCATTTAGTTGCAAATTCTATAGCCAGCAAATGTGGCAATCACACAAAGGATACACAACAAGCGAAAATACCATAATCATAAATTTTGATCAGTTTTTCGATTTTGACAAATTTTCTACCATAGCTGACTAATGGAGATAGTCCATGCTACTTTTCTTCCAGTGGTTTGCCTGGCAGCTTAGGCAAATAATTTTCAATTTACTTAACTGCACAAATTATTTACACTCGCCAGCAGAAAAACGCAAATAATTCGCAGGCAATTTTACAAATTAAAGAGCCGCCGGCAATTGGCCAGTGAATAGCTGAATAGCCCAACAACAATAACAACAACAACAACAAATTGGTAGCTCTAGTAAAATACTTACAACAACTTACCCAGTCAAAGTAGCCTTTGCCATAGACCAACATATTTAAACTTCAAATAAAAATGTTTTATTCTTGTTCGCCCTTTGCACAATTAAAATGCACTTTCATCTTCGTTGTTGACTCGACTGCATATTGGGGCAGTGGCGTAGACAAAGGGGGGCTTGTGGGTTAGACAACCCACTCAGAGTTTTCGATAAGAGGCAATCAGTATCTTGTTGTTGCTTTTGAAAGCTACAAATGTGCACCCTTAACAAAATCTTGCGTACGCCACTGTATGATGGTACACCACTATGATGCACCTAGTATATAAGGTCCGGGCATTTACCAGGCCAGCAGGCAAATGTTGTTCGAGCAGCGCAGCTAAGTATCTTCTGTTTGACTTTAACTGCCTTTTATTTTATACTATTTTCCTTTAGGCGCTTTCTTCTGTGTAAGCCCCAATTGTTGGGGTTGCAAAAGAAAATTGCACACACAAATAGTTTGACTTTATTATTTGACATTAAATAAATAAATACATTCATATATAAAATACTGAATGTTTCTACAAAATATAGATAAATATAAAAGAGTAGTACACGAAATTAATGCAAAAGTTTTAGCCATAAATAAATAGCAACATTTATGCAATCAGACGCGCTCCAACTTTCAAATCAGAGCAAATGAAGTACAGACATAAGACTTCACATCACACTCTCTTAAGCCGCTCTCTCTCTCTCTCTCTCTATCTCTTTTGATGTGCTTCACCTTTCCATCTCTCATTCGTTTTGGCTTCCAGCCGCTCCTTCTATTGCCACTCAGTTCGGTGCATTGCTTGATCGGCGTCAGAAGCAATTTTTTCAGCGTCGCGAATTAAACTTCCCAAGTGTGGTAAAGAAAACCTTTTGTCATAAACATTTAGCAACAACGGCTATACATTACATAATCTCTGTGCTCAAAAGTTTTGTTTAGTGAAATCACAACTGCAAAGGCCGCGTGCGTTTTTATTTGGCTATTAAACATTTTTTTAGTGAAATTAGTGAAATTGGCTTTTTTTCATTTATTGATGTTAAAAACTGCATCAAATGCGCGCCAATTAATAAAGTGAGATCAAAGCGTGTAGAAAATACAGTTATATATAACGGCAATTGTCTTTGTTGCGGCAGCACACGCTGCAAAACGAAGCAACGCAAAAAGCAAAGCGAAAAAAGTCGCTTGCCTACTTACTTGTTGCTTCAGCTGTCCTTGTTGTTGCGAAGAAGCGCAATGAGAGGATGAGAGAGCGAGAGAGATATTCTGCCTTTGTTGGCTCTCGCAAGCAATGCAACGTGCAGCTCAGCTAGCGGCAGGAACACTGGGATGCAGTCAGTCATAATTACATAAATTGAGGCGACTCATTAGAAGACCTATTTATGTGCTATGAATTTATTTAGTGCATTGAATACTTACGCAGTGTTTACAATCATTATACATTATATATTTGAATATTTGTTATTTGTTTCAGAATATTCAGTGCGCGCGCAGCTTGTTGTTTTTTAAACTCCCTTTTTTGTGTTGTTTTAAGAAGAAATGTTTAGCTTAATATTTGTGGCTTGTGTGAACCACAGTGGGTATATAAATAAGTGCGAGCGTCTGCAGTTGCAAAGAAAGAGCGCTTAAAGTGAAATGAAAAATGATTTGCGATTGCTGCGAAGATGGCAAAGTGAAGCAAGGATAACAAAGTTAAAGCGAGCATGAGGTTTATTTCATTTTACCTTACACGGTTTCTTCGCGATTTAGGCGCGCTGCAAGAAAAAATATTTTTTGTTGCTTTTTTTTGAGTGTTAGTGAAGTGTAAAGTGAAAGTAAAATATTGAGAGATCTAAGAGAGATGACTCTCTCAGTCGTGTGCAGAGAGGCTTGATTGTTGTTGCTGCAGTCGGTGAGTGCGCTATTTGGAATCTTGCTTATGTTATATTTTACATTTCGTGTACGCACATGAATAAGTAAAGAGGTGAATAAATATACCAGCTGTACTATTTTATGCCGTGTATTAAACTTAAATATTCGTTAAATAAAATAGCACAAAAAATGATTTGAATTTAAAATGCAGAAAGCAATTACCTTATAAACAGCAATTTGCAGCGCCATTGTTGGCCCAAATGTTAATAAACATATATTTACATTTTGAACAACAAGTGTCATTGGCACTCAAAGTTCAAGTGCAAGTGCGGCTGAAAATGCAATTTATTCCAATACACTTTGGCCATATTGAATTTGTGATTAGGCAAATAAACTCAATGGAATTACAAGTGGCATACAAGTTAACAGTTTATTGTGGGCCCAAACACCTGTGTACATGTGTGCGTGTGTGTGTGTGTGTGTGTGTGAATAGCAAACACAAAAAAACATAAGTATATTGTCGTATGTTGCGTTTAAAGTAAATATTCATGGGCATTACTTTAGCTTAATGGCAAACAGCAGCAACAACAAAAGAGCAAGTTCACATGCCAAATTTCACTTTGGCCAAGTGTCAAGAGTGGGCAGGGACGGGGACGGGGGCGGGGGGCGTGTGAGAGCCTTGTCCCCAAAGAAAATCAACTACATGCGATAGACGACAATGTGCACTGCACAAAATTGAAGCTGCCTGGCGGGTGGGCCTTTAGCGGGGGTGGCGTGGGTGAGGGTAGGAGGATGAGGATGAGGTGGAAAGGAGGGGGAGGGGGAGGGGGAGGGGCAGGATGGAGGAAAGGTCGCTATCTTGCTGTCAGTGTCGCTGGCAATGTTGTTGTTTGGCGCTTATGTTTTCATAATAAATTCATAGATTCGATTTATTTTTCAATCAAAATAAATATTCTTATTTTTCCATTGCCGGCGAATCTTGAATCAAATTTAGTTGATTTCGTTTGCAAATCTATTTTATTGATTGTTTTTTTATAGAAGAGACACGCAAAAATATGCGATATCATTGCTACAATTGAGAGACAACGGCAATGATAGTATATAAATAAATGAAGCACTTCAATAATGAATAACTAAAAGGAATCCTAAGGAATATTTTAGAATGTCTTTGTGCAGCATATTTAAATGTTTTTCCAGCAGAATTTCTAATTAAACAGTAAATTGAGATACTTATGTTGCTTGCTTAATATATATAGTTGTTGTTACAAGATGCAATTAATGTTAAACAGTTAGTACAATGCTTTAGTTCTATTACATCTGCTAGAATAATTCGAAAACAAAATCCAGGCTTAGCCTAAGCCGCAAATCTCTGCCTGCAAACAATGTTCAGTTAATTAAAATAATTAAAATAATTTCAAAGTAACACAGGCAAAATATATGCAGCAAGCCCAACAGCGAACAGGTGAATAACTGTGCACCTTTGTGTATGTGTCTGCGTGTGTGTGGGTGTGTGTGTGTGTGTGTGTGTGTGTGTGTGTGTGTGTGCGGCATGAAAAATCTACATAGCAACAACATAAATTATGCGGAAAAATAGCAGCGCCAGTGTTTTATCTTGTCTATCAAGAGTGTTTAGCAAGTTTTTGAAACACTGGAACCATTATGCAAATATGCATACGGCTGCGTGCTGTGGGGGCTCATGGAATGGAGTCGTGTGGGGGGTGGGGGGACAATGAGGGGGCACAATATCACAGCGGGTGGTCTGCGGCAAGTAGCTAAAGCAGCTACTAGTGAGCAGTAACCAGTCGGCTTGCTAAACTCAATGAGCATAGGCTAAATGAATAAACCAGCGACCGTAAATAACGATTATTTTTAAAAGAATCACACAGAAAGAAATGTTAAACATATAAGGAGTATGACATTATTATCCCTGTTACAGGTCCTATCGTTTGGTGCCGAAATTTATTTTTTTTTTTATTTCCTATAAATAATTTTATTTTTTTGAGTAGTTTAAAAAATTATTTAGAAAAATTAGTAAGTTTTTTTTATAAAATATAAATTTTAAGCCTTACAGCCTCTGAAATATACGTATTTATTCTCAGTCGACTTTGCGCATCTTTTTTTTAATGCATTTCGCAGCTGAAATTGGCTTTAAAAGCTGTGTGTGTATTAGCTTAGCTCATGTGTGTGTGTGTGTGTGTGTGTCTGTCGACTGTTGGTTAGCAGAACAGCACATGTTAGCAATTAACAGTGCGACACTTCCAGAAATGAACGCTGTTAAGGGGCTGAACTTCCAGCCGGCTGGGGTAACAGCAGCAAAAGCAACAGCTGCTAAGGCTCATGTTAGGCTGCACGGCGCTGTTATCAAGAGTTAACAGTGGCTGCTTACAGTCGCAGCTTTTGGCATAAGTAATTTGCGCAAAATAAAAGAGAAATAAGGCAAAAGAAAGTGCCGAGCATAATGCAAAATAAAATCAACAATTATGCTTCACTTTGCGCACGGTAATTATGGAAAAATGTCAACAAGCCCAGCCATGTTGTTGTTATTGCAGGTTAAGCGCGGCTCGGGCCTTGGCCAGTGTTGGTTTTTAATTTCAAACGCGGCAAATGGCAAAAGAAACGAGAGTTGGTTTTAGGCGGACGGGCGGTCGGATGGGGGGTCGGTTGCTCTTGGTCCTGGGTGCTCAAAGGATATACGAGTGCGCACTCCAAGTTGCGTTTTGTGCATTTTGTGGGGTTGCGCAAGTTGACACCAGTAATTAACATAAGACAAAAGCCAGCGAGTCCAGTTTTAAGTGTTGCGCCTCTTAGCCGCCGCTTTGCACTTTACAGTGATTAAAGTAAATTTACCTGAAACACTCGACTGTGTCTATGTGTATGTGTGTGTGTGTGTGTGTGTGTAAGTGTTTGACTGAATCTAGTTGGGCAAACACTTAGAGTAGGGGTCGTGGTCGGGGTCGGGGTCGGGGTCGGGGGTCAGAGGCAGCAGGAATCCGTCGAGGTCGCTTTGCAGCTCACACTAAATTACTTGGATGTCCTTGGTGCTTGTATGATGTTTGTGTGTCGATGCCTTCGCTCATTGTTCGTGTTCGTGTTCTTGTTGTTTGTCATTTCCGCCTGTCGCGCCCAAAAGTATGCAACAGTTAAGCGACTGGCTTCAACACTTGGCAATGCATCAGCGTCAATATTGGCACTGACTGTCACTCGACGATGCCAAACGGGCTCCAAAACTCATATCAGCTCGACTATAAATAACTGTGTATGTGTGAGTGTGTGTGTGTGAGTGTGTGAGTGTGTGTGTGTGTATGGGTGTGCTGTAAACAGCTTCCAAGTATGTTTGCTAATATCGGTTACTTAGCGGCTGCCGTGAGGATGAGGATGTCTAAATTGACATTAGGTTCTTCAACATTGCAGACACTTGAATGCCATTTTGATATGATATCTCTTGACTATGCATATTAGCCTACTTTCCATGATGACAGAGAAAGCAAATGCAGCGTAAATAAATCAAATAATTCCATAGTTTGAGATTGTATTTATGCCATATGCTTATAATCCCAAACTAAAGCTTCCGGTCATATTAATAAAGCCATTTAGTTAAAATAGATAAGTTTATGGTCAGCTATATGCAAAATTACATAATACAAGATTCAGGTTAATAGCTTTTGTATTTTATAGGCGTTGACTTTTAACTTTAGCGCTTACATTTCCCATTTCTAACATTCTTAAGCTTGAAGTCATTCTAAAAAAGTGACTCAACCAAATAGAATATCTGTCAAAATCCTTATATATAATTCGTTGTCTCGATTTATCCCTGCTTGAAATTCAATGCTATTTCCAGTTAACCGAACTGAAGCTGAAAGCAAATGGCAAATAATTTAAAAATTACCCGGAATAGAACATTTCCCGGTCCGAAAGTTGAGAGGAATCCTGGAATCCTTGAACCTTTCAGCATATCAAAGTTGAGCTGCAAAGTTTTATGTGTCACTGTCCTTTTCAATAAACTGTAGTTTATGATTTCATTGTTTATACTTTCTTTTTTTATGTTTGTCAAGAGTTATTTTGGGTAAGTTTGAACAAATTCATATTTCAAAGAACTGGACAAATGCAGTTGACATTTTTACGTCTTTAAACTTTTATTGGTTTGATGTGTGTGTTGCTTTGTCGATTTGTTTGCCCCACCCCCCCACACACACATATGCCACTGCCCCTTCCTCTGCCTTGAGTAGCTGCCAAAAAGGTTGCCCATTGAACATTTCATAATGGCGAGTGAAAAGGACACTTTGGGAGTTCAAACAGCTTCAAAGTGACAACAGCGATTCCGCTTTGTTTTATATTTGATCCCACCTTGAACGTGGAAGTATGTGTATCCTGCGGGGGTTTGGGGCAAAGGACATTCCGTGTGGGTGGCTGTAATTTAATGCCGCTTCAAGCGAATCTAGAATATCGAAATGGTGCGCAAAAAGCTGTTTCCAAATTTGGCGCTTTTATTGCAGTTGAAGCTGAAAATGTTGTGTATTTTGTTTCAGGCGGGGCAGCACATAAATTATTTCTACGTGGAATTTTATGCTAATTTTCGATTTATACTTTAAGCAATTTGCGGCTGAATAAATGGTTCAAAAATTCCGAATAGCCCAGAGCAAATAAATTAGAAAAGATAAATAATATTTGAGAGAGTTCTAAGCAATGAGCATAGACTTAATAAATAAAATGTACAATATGAAGTAAAAATTGTTGGATAAATATACATTTTAAAAATAAAAGTTTATTTTTATTTTAACTGTGCATATTAATCAACACATTCAAATTGAAATAGCGAATTTTTATCGATCTTTAAGTAAGAGTATTAAATGTGAATTAGAAGGTTTAGTATTCGGCCAGCGAGCGCGAATTGTGTAAGCAATTGAAGCCAAGCAGAAGCACATTACGCATACGTCAGGTTGCACACAGGCACAGGCGACAATGCCCGCAGCTGGCAGTGAGTATATCAGCCATGGCCAAAATACTTTTACCAAGCGCAACATTGTTGTAGTTTTTAATGGATTTTCATTAAGCGAAAAGATAGCAAGAGAGCAAAAGAGAGAGGGAGAGGGAGAGAGAGAGAGAGAAACTGAGAGAAAGCTCTTAAGAAGTTCATTACTGTGATGGCAAGCAAAGAGGCAAACTGGCCAAAAGTTTACTTGGCCATTTAGTGGCGCCCTGGCCAAAGCCAGCAAAGATGTTTTACTTAAGCACCGAACTGCAGAGAGCGTGTGTGTGTGTGTGTGTGTGTGTGTGTATCTATCATGTTTGTAATCACTTTTCATTAGGTTTTGTGGCTGAGTCGACTTGCGAGTCGGATTGTGATTGTGATTCTGATTCCGATTCGGATTCTGACTGTTGCTATTGCCCATTGCGAATGGCACTCGCATAAAAGATTTTCGCACATGCTCCACAATTTTCAAGTGTAGAAAACTTTTTTAATTGGAAAACACATTTAAGTGGATTTTGTGTGCTCCAACACACACGAACACACACTCACACACACACACACAAACAATCGCACACCCTTTGTGGACTGTGTGTGTGTGAAACTTTTAATGCTGTTTATTTTTCCCCTTTGCTGCTCGCCGGCAAGTATCGCATTTAAAGTACGAGCATAACAAAAACTTTTCCAGTTGCTGCTGTTGCCTTTGACTTGCTTAATGTGCAATGCATTGCGCAATGTGCAATTGCAATTATGAGCCAGCGTTGAGCATTTCCCAGTGCATTACTAACTCATAGTTTATGCATAATGTCGACTTTCATTTCATTAGTTCCTTTACGCTCTCCCAACTGCAGCAGCAGCAGCAGCAGCAGCAGCAACGTATAAATAAATGTTTCGCTTTTTCCGTTTTCGTATTCGCCACACTGGAGATTCCTGCCAAAGTAGTAAACAACATTTTAATGTTTTTAATATTTCACAGCTACCAGCCAGCAGTGTATATGGCTGGTATATGAAGTTGCCAGTTGCCCCCACTGCTGCCGCATATTAGCCAAGTTCGAAGGCAGCCGCCTTTTTCCGCTGCTGCCTATTAGGAGCCGGCGACTCTCCAGTCAACATAGCTCATTAAAACTTCGTTGCCCATCCTTCTGCCAAACGGCCAATTTCACCCCTGTCCGTTTTTTTTTTCTGAGCTGGCGTTGGCACATGGTACACCCAGACTGACAACACACACACAACCACACACTCACACTCACACACACACCAACGCTCAGTTTATGCACAATTTGTTGTGAGACATGCATTTTATAGAATACTTTGGACGGCATTGCTCGGGCTTGTTTATTTTCTCATAAAAAGCAAAGGTGTAAAAGCCTGGCTACTATTAAATTAAACAATAATTATATTAATTAAAAAAGCGCAACTAAATTTCGAACTAGGCTTACGATCAGGAACAAATGTACATAAATATATGCTTAGACAGAACCAGGTAACTATTATTTTTATAAAATATAATTATTACTTAATACTTTGTTTTAAATTTAAGAATGATGACTTAAAATTCACATCCAAGTAAGGAGATGCTCGCTTTCAAAAGATAAGCTCAGACTTACAGACCCGACTTTAGTTGCTACCTATATGCAGAGTAGGTAAATAAAAGTTAAGCGCATTCACATGTGTTTTTACAAGGCGAGACGAGACTTTTAACAGCATGTTAAAAGTGATTTTTTTGTTGGTAGTGTGTATAAAATATGTTTCCAACTTTATGGCCACCTCCCACGTAGCCAAAAAGAAGAAGTCAGACCATATGGCAAGGATCAAACGTCACGTGGATGTGTGTTCAGACCAGCAACATAATTTCCGTGGTTTCGTCAGTCAGCGCAGAGCAACTGGCAAGTTAACTGAGTTGAAAGCTGGTCAAACAGAAATATGCAAAAAATACCAGAGAATACACACATTTAATTAATTTGAATGCTGCCAGGAGCACGACATATACATATACATATGCATATGCATATGCACATACATATACATCTACACGTTTTTAGGAGTCAAGGAGCTACAACTTATGAGTGTTGTAAAAAGGCAAGGTAAAAAATTATCGCACTGCGTGTCTAAGACGCAGCGAGGCAGACAAAACAAACTGCGCAGACAAAGCCAGACAATGGGCATGTGCCACCCACTGTAGCAGGATGACACACGACAAGGATATGGCTGAGAGTGTAGTCGAGTCATTTGTCTGCCCGAATGCGGAGGAGCCCGTCTCATCAGTGAGCTCGTTTCGGGCGCACACAAAAAAAGGGTACGAACGTATAGTTATTTATCATGTTATAAGTTATGATGTCAGCGTGTTGGCATTATGTGACTGATAAGCGCAAGAAAATGAGCAGACGCACACTCACACACACACTCACACACGCACACACACGCACGCACACACACAGCTCTCACAAATAACACAAATGAAATGAAATATCGAGGTGTAAAAGCTTTGACGCTGCTGTCATTTGTACCCAGTCTAGGCTGTACAGGCATCTCTGCCTTTGACTAATGGCAGCTGCCTTTGTACACAGTAAGAAACGACTAAGATGTAGAATCAAAGTACCTTGGGCATACAACACAGTCAGACAAGTGTTAACCTCTTTAGGAGTGACAGAAAAGAGAAATAAAATTAGGTTCCATCATATTAATCACATAAGATAAAAACGTTTAATGGAAATAGAAATTTCAATAGTTTTAATTTACTATGTATTAAAATCAATACCATAAAGTTTTAAAATTAAACTATTATTTTTAACTGTGTAAGTAAAAACTCACACATGCACACACACACACACACACACACACACACGCATATGTAAGCACATTTGCATAATAAATGAAATCAACATAAAGACAGCCTGCAACTTGCCGCAAGCTGTAAATGAAAAGTTCATGCCAAGGACATGCAACGAGCGGCACACACAAAGCGACTTGCCTCAACTGCATCCTTTGCGTGCTCGGCCAAAGGATTGAGCTGGGCGCAGCAGTGCGCAGGACTCGGCAACTTGGCCGCTAAGTGCGGCCCCAAAGCTCGAGTCAAGTCCAAGACATGTGCCAGGCAGCTGCAGCAAGGACACGACCTCAGCGGCTGAGAGAATTTAATGCGGCATAAGGATAATGACAAGCTGCATGCACACTTTTTTCTTACCACTAATTGCATAGGAACCTTTTAGCCAAAGCTGACAACTGTCTCAGTTGTTAACTGTCAAACTGTTGGCAACTTTAAGCCTCATTTCGAGCTCTGGCCACTTTATGTGCCAGTCAATTAGGCAAAACACTTTTTCGGGCACTGTGCTGCATAATTCATGAGCCTAGTTGAAAGAGTCAGAGACAGCGAGAGAGAGAGAGAGAGAGAGTGAAAGGGGAGAGCTGCTACAAATTAAAAGCGATAATAAATATTTGAGCAACATTTTGGCGCTCTGTAATCTGCCGCATTTTGGCCACTAATTTCGCCTCGAGACAAATCCGCCTACTTCTGAGCACTGAGTACTGAGCACAGAGCACTGAACACTGAGTACTGAGTATACTCGACCTGCCACGACTCGAGGCCGACCTCTGAGCCTCTGAGCGCAATTGAAGTTATGCTGAAGCTGAAGCTGAAGTGAAGGCAGGGCGTAATTGAAATATTGACAGTTGGCAGCCAGTTGAATTCATATATTATGCAAGCAGTAAGCAAGCGAAAACAAGTTAAAAATATTACTGCGAGGAGTGCCCAGAAGGGAGATACCCTGTATTCAGGTCTCAACTGCACGAATTACTTCTGTTTTTATTGTTTTTAAATTTAGATAGTATTAAGTAGGCAAGTTTTAGCAAAAAATGAGAAAATCAATCTCTTATTAGGGATATTTAACCATAACACTTTGTTGACAATATTTATACTTGATGTCAGTAGAACATACTCTATGTTGTTCCCAAATGCAGATATGCTATTAAACAGATCACAAATCCTTTTCAAACTTAAGTCGCTGCAGGGTATTAAAAATTACAAGAAAACACGCCGCAAAAAGTGCTGAAGAGAACTCGCGCACTTTCAAATATTCACTTTAATTTATAATTTATCAGCTGAGGGCCGAAGTTCGACTTTGAAGTTGGGCGCATTGTTTGGGGAATATGCGGATAAACTTTGATTGTGCTAATTAGCAAATTGGCGCCTCTGCTCACCACAAAATTGGGTGCCGGCTGCCACGCCCCTCTTGCCTGTGCTACCTTTGCACACCTTTTGCCACGCCTCTGCCCCTTCCATTGAGGCCATTGTCAACAGCAATTTGTTGGCAACATAAAATGAAGTGAAAAGGGTAACCAATTTTGGCAGGCAGCCGTTTGTTGGCCAAAATACGTTTCGGCCATATAAAACGCACAATGAAATTGCCTATGCGGCAATAGTTTCTGCTTCCTTCGAGCATACATTTATTTTCTTTTTGTAGAAGCAACAACTTTTATTGTTGTTACCTTGGGTTGTGCTATGCTGTTGATGCTCCTGCTACTGCTTTTTTTGGCCAGGTATAACGTAAGCTAAGCAAACATTTTGGCCGACATGCAAAAAAGTGTTAGTATGCTCGACGCGCGGCACTCTGCCATCAAAAATGTCCTTTTACCGCACACACGCATGTGTGTGTGTGTGTGTGTGTGTGTGTGTGTGATGGGTTCCATATATGTAAAAACTCAGACGTGATGTAAATTTCTATTGAATGCTGAATGGGCAGAAAAAATATTTTTAATGGTCTTTGGGCAGCAGCAGCAGCAGCAGCAGTAAAGGCAGAGCCGTTGACAGTTGCATGAATTGATGGTCCAAAGGGATGGCGGGGGTTGAGAGAGTGTTAGGCAGCAGTTAAACATACATACACACACACACACACATACGCATACACAAATGTAAAGCAATGAAATGCGTTGGTTTAGTAAGCCAACAAATCGTGCGGCATTTTAAAGCCATGCTGCAGCCTAAAAGTATGCCACATTTATTTGCCTTATTGCAAAATTGTCTTGAATTCAATATAAAAGATATTGAATTATGGTAAAATTTTTATATATTTAAAGTTCACAGTAATAGCCAACTATAACAAGCCAAAGAGATGAGATTTTTGTTTAAAACTACAGAGATTTTACATTTTATATTATACGAAAGAGTAGAAAAAATTCGACAAATAATAAATATACTAAAAATTCTGTTATATATTTTGAACATTTTTAAATACTTTATTTTTACATTTAGTATGACTTATTCCTCATTTTTTTACATAGTACATTTTATATTTTTTTCATCTCTCTCAGAAGGTCGATCATTTTTAATTAAATATAATATGTGGTTTATTTACCTGTACAACGCTTGGCTTTTCATCTTGTTAGCAAAAAAGGCAGCTTAGCAATCTAAACAAATTGTCAATATTATAGTTGCACTTTCAAATACCAGTGCATTTAAAAAAAAAAGCACAGACATACGTAACGAGCTTATCAAATCAACTAAATTCCCTTCAACCACATCATGACCTTGCGCTGAGAGCACAAACTAAGCGGAATATTTTATACGTGTCAGCATCGAATAAGAAAAAACGAAAAACAGTCCGTTAGATGTCATTATGTTGTTCTGACAGCGAATTCAAAATTCCAAATCGATTGTTTCGGCCACAGGGCGTATTCGTCATGAACACACGAATCTACACAACAATTTGCATGATGCCGTTTATGGCATCTCTGTGTCTCTCTCTTCCTCTCTCTCTTTGGGTAAATATTTGAATATGTATTGTATTTGGTATTTTTGCATAATTTGGCATGTAAAACATTTACAACAATGGATCACAATGCGAAAGCATGTAAATATTGCATCTGATGCTTGCCAAGTTGTGTGGATTTTCATTTTGATTGCAGCTGTCCTTGTTGCTGTTGTTACTGTTGTTGTAATTGTTGTTTGTATACCCTGTTGCCAGTTCGATTGTAATACACCCATAAAGCAAACACATTTACATGCACAAAGTCATACTAAATTGTCCTGATCAGCAATAACAATTGTTCTTAATAGGAATCGCGACAATTTTAAGTTATTTTAATAATTATTATTGAAGTATTTTTTGATATGATATTAAAATATGTTTTATACTGCATTCAATAAGTACCTACAGGGTATTCCCAGTCGTTGCAGCAGAAGCTCTTAATTTTAACAGTAAATACGTGAACAGGCAGCAAAAACCAGTTCGTGCTTAGGCACCTTCTGCTCTGCTCAGCTTGTGGCATAATTATATGCAGTAAAATCCGTTAAATAAAATATTGCATTTCTCACACACGCACACACACATAGTCAGCCACACCTACACCTCTCATTGTTTATGGTCCGCTTTTGCTGTTGACAATATTTATATAGATTTTTTTTTTTACCATTTTACCTGCTCTGCTGTGTTGCCTGTTTATGCTTTGGTGTCAGAGCGTCGCATTTTTTATGCAAATATGCCAAGTTTATAGCGCTTCGCTGCGGTTCTCTTTGCTACACACACTTTCTAGTATCCTGGCATGGGTGCTCTTCACGGTCTTGCCTTTTTTCATATTTATTTATCGAACCACAAACAATGCGGCAAACTTCTTTGGCGTCGCTTTCACGCTTGCTGATAGCCAGCAGCAATTTAGTGCACTATTTATTTGTGCAGCATAAGTTTTTGCTGCAGCTGTATTGCTTTTTTTATTTTGATTTTTTTTCCTTGCGGAATGTTGAGTTTGTTTTTGTTTTGTTTCTAGTTTCCACTCAATTTCATGTCTATTCTTTAATCGACAAAAATAATTCACAAGCGGTTTTCTAGAATCGCCTCTTGTTTTGCTTTTCGCTTTATTTAATGATTCCTTCTCGCTTTGGCATAATCAAACAGTAATGTAAATAAAATATAAATACATGTATTTATTTTTTATATTCTAAATTTCGATTTGATGTCTATATGTTTTCAAACTTAAGTGCCCTGTGAATAACTGTACTCACCTGTCTAAGTTGCATTCAAGTGTTTACACAATATAATTTTTAATTTTGTTGTTTATTTCAATAAAAAAGCAATTTATTAACATAAGTCCACCTGGCAGTTATATGTATAATGAAATGGCAACCCTTAACGGCCCATTTCCCCTTGGCGAGCTATGTAAACATACTCTGTTTGTGTGTATATGTGTATCTCTGAGTATCTCTATGCAGACCCAGAGGTATGTGCTGGCCATAAAAGTGCTTTTATTGCTCATTTGACAATATGGTCGCTTGCACCCCTTGTCGTACCCCTTGTGGATTTTCTGCTGCTGTTGTTGTGCTGCTGTCGGTAAATCTAAATAATTTGGCAATTCAGTGCTGATTTTATTACATGCCACAAAGGTACATTAAAAACGCAACTTTTCGCATGGCCTGAGAGCAGCCAAACATGTCGATAAGGTCGGATTACATTTCGTTCAAAAACAGGGCGTATACGCAATTTCGGAGTGAAATTTCCTTTAAAGTATTGCGGGCGTGAGACAAAAAGTTGCTGGCATAAATTTCAAGTGCAACTGGAGGAATGAAAATTGCTAATTAAGCGATGGCCCACAAGAAAAATCTCAAGCGATCCCAAAAACTTTTTTTTTCCACCTGTAAAGTTATGCATTTTATGGCAGGCGCCTGATTAAACTTTCCAGCTGCACTTTGGTGCGCTTGCAGGCAGCAACTAAATGTGCTCAACTTCATATGAATTGCTGCGGGCGAGGCAGAAGTTGTTGCTTGAATTTCTTCTTACTGCCTGGCACTAGGTAAATTAAGGACTCCATGCGGGCAGGGAATTTATAATTCTTTTCTGGTGATGCAAATGTCAAGCGAGCAGTTAATGAAAATGCATGGAATTTACTTCAATGTTTGAGTGGGTACAAGTGCTCTGGGAATATGGGCTACGACAGATTTACCCAATTCGTTGGTGCTCATCTCTTTTCTTGCCTTGCAGAGCGCATGCTTCTAGGCATTTCCGACAAGATGAGACAGAGACTGACTCTGGCCGTTTATCTAAAGTAAGTTAACTAAGTATTTAATACTTACTGCATAATGGTTATTAGCAATAAGGAGCCGAAGTTCCTGTTTGAAAATAAAAGCTCAAGCATAGGCCAGTGGAATCATTTAACTTACTATCTAAAAATACACCTTAAGAACTTATCAGAATATACAACAGTAATTATAAAAAATATAGCCCTGATACCTAAATACAATGCCCAAGTACATTTAAATAGTAGTAGAACAAATTTAAATAGTAATTGTAAGAAATTATAAATATTAAGATGATCAAATTAGTCCATATATAACATATACCAAAGATCGGAAAGAGAGAGAGTATTTTGCCATCGCATCAAAGTGAAAAGTGCTATCTGTTTTAAATGCTATGCAGAATTCTTTGCAACTGCTCGTTCACTTTTGTGCCATTTTAATTGCAACTTTAAAATGTGAAATGTGCTGGAGTGTGGCCAGAAATGTACTCAGTAACCTTTGGTCAACAAGTTTTTAATTATAAAATAACTTTGACTAGTTTTTCGGGCACAGCCGGCTGGACTACAACATGTGCAAAAGAATTACGTATGCCAGCCAAAAAGCAGCAGCAGCAACGAGGCGAACAACAACACTGTACAACACTGGGCGGTTACAATTGATGGCAATGCTGTGTAATTAGCCACAAATTGTTTAGGCCTAGTTGCACACGCTGCCAGATGTTCAGATGACCAGCTAAAATCCAAATATGCACACAGGCAAAACCAAAGATGACACAATTTGGGCCATTTCCTGGCTGTGCTGGTATGTGTATGTGTATGTCTATGTCTGTGTCTATGTGCGTGTGCGTGTGAGTGTGCGCGTGCGTTTGTGGTGTGCGTGTGTGTTTAACTGTATTTGCCCAATTAAGTAGGCGGCTCTCGTACACAGCGACTCATGTCCACGCAAATTAAAATAAAATTTTTTGCTAGCTTCGGCTCTTAGTTGCCCCCAAAAACTGTTGAAATTTTGTGGCAGCACTTGCAACTTGTCGCAATTGAACACAATTTTATGGACGTATAGTGCGAGGGGGGCGCACGTAACGTATACGCAATTACGCAGCCCAGCTGCAACAGCTTGTAATAGAACTTATATACACAGGACACACGAGTGTTCGGCAGTGTCACTTTAGTGCGATTTGGGGCTGATTAGTTTAGACGATTTTCAAGATTTTTTTATAAAATTTTAAAACCTTGACTTTAAATTTAGTTTTTTAAAGTAAATATTATCGTATATATGAAATTAGTTAGTTTTATGATTGGTCTTGCGTCAACATTGCAAAATAACTAAAATAAATGTTATTGTCAGATTTATTTGATAATACAAAGCAGATATTTGCTCTTCAATGTTGGCTGCTCGAAGTAAATGACGAAAAAATCGCATTGAAATGCTTTTGTTGCGCATACGCAACGTTGCCGCAACGCCAAGCACGACAAGCCATTTTAGCCATTTCAGCCATTTTAGCCATTTCAATGCATTTCAAGCAGTTGTTGGCTGCTTGTCGACAGCAGATGCATGCTTGGAGTGCCTTTTGCTCTAGCCCCAGCTCTTGTCGTGATCCCGTCCCTGCTCCTGCTGCTGCCCCTGCCTCTGACTCTGGTGTCTCCTTTTGGCTGTGTAACAGGTGCAGGCAGCAGCATTTTTGTTGTTGTTGTTGTTGTTGTTGTTGCTGCCACAACTCAATTTATTTCAACATGTACTTTTGAAACAATGAATTTCACTTTAGTTGCTAATGGATTTTGTACGAAGCAGCCAGCTTGTGTATGTGTGTGTGTGTGTGTGTGTGTGTGTCTAGCTATGGTTACGTTTCGTTCGGTTTTTTTTTGTCGGTCCGGGTCAGCTGCCAAGGAGCTGCGTGAGACAGGCCAAGTCGTAGCACTCGAGTGTTCTTTACGCCTGTCTACTGCCACGCCTTGCATTAATGCATTTTGTTTGCTTTGGCGACATTACGCCCCTTTTCACGACATCTACACACACGCACACACACACACACACACACACGCACACATGCACAATGACAAATGAAAGTTGATGCGAGCGCACTCTCATTGAGACAAACGGCTGACGCAAGGACTTCCAGTTGGTTTTCCTTTTTTCGCTCACAATCATTATGCAAATGCAAATGACTGCAACTCAGCTGATGCTAACACAATGCAATTAAAAATGCACCCAAATTGCTGCTGGCCAGCTACGGGGGGGATGGGGAACGGAACTGAGGGACCTGCAATCAGACGCAGACTTCGACACTCCATGCGTAAGCGTAAGGACACTTAATTAATTTTCTTTAAATTACATTCGCCAGCAGTTGTATCAACAATATTCACTCCAAAGCACGAGTCTTGCTCATTTCGTGCTCTCGAATAGCAATGCAATTCATTGTTGACACTAAAATGTAAGTTTTCAACTGCAGCAACCTAATGTTGTTATTGTTCGCCTTCCTTTGCTCTCCCCTTTTTCCTACCAAAGTACTCCTCGCTGCTCTCCTGTTCTCCTGGCAGCCATTGCCATTGCCATTGTCCCTGCCGTTGATGGATCCAGACTTTTATGCTGTGTTTATAGTTTCCATGTTATTTGTGCCTACGGCCAGACAGTAGCCGCATAATAAAAGCTTCCCTGTTGCACACTGCCCCGTCTGCTCCCGTTAGCCCCGGACTTACATTGAGTCTTCATGTCTCTGATTCAGTTAACAACTCGTATTACACGCGGTGAACTTGTCAGCTCAAATAGCTTCAACACACACTAAGATTCTGAGGTGAGCAAATATATTTTAAAATTTTTGATTTAGTTGCTGACTTCTTGATCATTTGAGCATGAATTTTGAGAGAAAACAACTGTTTTTAAATCGTTATCAACCATGAAAAAAGTAGATAATAATGCCCAATCAAGTAATTGCTCTGCCAGCACTTAAAACTCCTATAAGTTTGCCAAAACTGATCTGGCTTTCGACCCGGAGGCAGTCTTGATCATGATTTGACCTCTATAATATATCTGCATTCTCTGCACTTCAAAAATTTCGATTTTTATCATAAACAAGCCACGAGATTATTTCCATGTATCTAGAAATGCCTTTACAGCATTTAAAACTTCTATAACTTTGTCAAAACTCATCCGATGTTCGATCCCGAGGACTTTTTGGTTATTGTTTGACCTCTACATGGATTCTGTATTTAAATATAACTAACTTCAAAAATGAACTTTTCATATCAAAAACAAAACATGATATTGCTTCCAAGTTCCTAGAAATGACCTAGCTAGACTTCAAAGTCCCATAACTTTGTCAAAACTCATCCGATTTTCGATCCCAAGGCAGATTTAATCATGGCTTGACATCTTCATTCATTCTGCATTTAAAACTAACCTGTTATTAAAATTAATATTCTAAGAATATTATAAAATACCATATAAAATACTGGTTGATACATCAATAAATATGTTGTTCCTTATTTCTCTTGAATTTTTTCTGCAAGGAACTATTTGTAAAAAAAATTGTTTGGTCCATGATTGTCATCTATTTGAATTTGGTATCTAAATTGTATTCATCAAAAAAAACTTTGCCTATGAAGTATTTGTGGATTGGGCATTCTTAATTTCCATTTCTCCATTGTTAAATGAGTTGTGCCAAGCAGCACTGGGCTGCGCAAGACTGCTCGGCGTCCCATAGTCGAGGCAGCAGCTCGAGTTTTGGCTGAGGCTTAGTTACCGATGACATGTGTCTGTTGCAATCAAATACGCTTTCAAAGCTTAAACGCTTCTGCGGCACATCGTGTAAATTTCAGGTAAGCTGCCACAGCAACTGGCGGAGCAGAGGACACATCGAATAGAGCAGCAGCCACCTTGTCACGTGGCCCAAAATGTAGGCTGGTAAGTGCACTTGTGTGAGTGTGGATGTGTGTGTGACAGTGTGTGAGTGTGTGTGCGAAAGGTACAGAGTTTGGTTATGCTTTTACTTTTGTGGCATTGCTTACTAATTGAATTAATGTACACAATTTCCAAACAAAGTTTCTCACAGGAAAGCCAGAGAATGCCAGCGAGCGGCTGATGGCGACAGAAAGAGAGAGACAGAGAGAGAGAGAGAGAGAGTGAGAGAGTGTGGGTTGCGGGGCTGTTGTGGAATTCTTGTTCTTGCCACGACACATGTGCGCGATTGAAATCAGTTTTGGCAGCGCCAGGCGAATTGAATTTGTTGCTGCGCACAATAGAGTTGGACTTTCTAGTTCAGTTCAGTGAATTAGTTCAGAACTTTACTTCTTTCGTATAGATATATATATGTGATACCTGATACCTCGGTCGGAATGATGCCTGTGTGGACAGAAACAGATAATAGCTGCGACTACTATCGGTTATAATAATTATTTAGGTAGGGAACGATAATCGATTTGAGCGCCAAATGACCTAAATGACTAATAATCAGGGAGCTAGTTCAGACGCTCAGTTTAAAGATATGTTCAATCGAACATAGTCTGAACGATTCGGTACAACTCCAACGTACTACCCTCTATTGCTCCCCTCTGTCTTCCACTCCCTCGCTCCTTTTCGATCTGTTGCGCTGTGTGTGCACATGTGTGTGTGTGTGTGTGTGTGTGTGTTAAGTAATTTTAAAACAATTTGCTCGTTTAATGCCAAAACATGTAAAGTTTTTTAATTGTCTACAAATTGGCAACATTTGCAGGCAGCAGGCAACAGCTAACAGCCAACAGCCAAATCTAAAGCCAAAGCCAAAGCCAAAGACATTGAAAAGTCGTCGCCAAAGTTGGCGTCGCCTTCTGGCCAAAATTGTTGTTGGCGTCACATGTTGCACTTGGCGCCTGTTCACAGCCTTTTAATTATATATTTAATTGAAATTCGAAACCACAGGCCGCATTTGTCACCGAAATGAGTTTCGCTTAATGCTCCGCAACGCAATTTAAAATTATTGTGGGGCTCTTTCGTAATCTGCGATTGCTCAAGTAAAACTGATTTATTGAAGCTAGCAAAGTAATTATTTGCTTAATTTATCAATATGTTTTTATTACTATTTGATATATTTTTAATATTATTTTTCAAGTTGAAACAAGAGGCATAGTGAAATAATATTAAAGCAAAATTATTTGCTCGACTTTGATAAACTAGAGTCTAGTTGCAAGTGCCTAACTAACTAAACATATAATACTAACATTCTCCTTACAAACTCCCGAATTCATATAGCTTGATTTCTTTTTTTTAAATGGGTATCAAAATATGTTTATGTCACTGCTATGTCTATTCGAGCTGACACATTCATATTCAGTCAGTTGGTTTAAGTGTCGCTCAAACGAAATTCAATTCGCTGCGTGTGCTTTGCTCGATATTTGATCGAGTGCATTCCTGCAACCCTCTATCTCAAACCTAATCGCTCTCTGCCTTCCATTCCTGAATGTACATTTGTATTTACATAGATTAAGAATAAAAGCAGCTCTTCCAATGATCGTTATGCAAGGTGTCTTTTGGCCTCTTAACGACAGGCACACTCACACACGCACACACATTAAAAGAGAGTAAATGCAAATTTATGTGCCATTTTTAGTACGCAATGAAATTTCAGACTGTGACACTTGCCTCACTTGACAGTTTTGTAGCGTGCACAAAACTAATTTGCACTTGAAACCACAACAGCAAAAGTCACAGTCGCAGCGCCAACCACAAGTCTGCCCGTGCCCCATGCCGCATGCCCCATGCCGCATGCCGCTCGCCTAAACCCACTAAACCACTCGCTTTTGCAGGCTGTTGAGCTGCTCGGCGGCTCAGTTTCATGTGTCCTTGTCGTGTTGTTGTGCTCTCGTCCCTGCAGCAGCCGAATGAAGTGTAAATGAGATTTTTATGCAACACCAAACCGGCCACAAGATGCAGCCAAGTGCTGTTGCCTTCGGTTAAGTCGAGAGACATTGCGACGCTATCTTGTTGCTGTTGCTGTTGTTGTTGTTGTCTGATTTTATTGCTTAAGTTGCGAGTCATAAAGCTCATTACGGCCAGGAAATTGCATATAACATTACACAACACAAGCACACACACACACACAAACAAGCCAAACAGTAGTAACAACAACAAGGCACAGTGTTCGAAATTTAAAATATTGCTAATCTGTAAAAGAGTAAAAAGTAATAAGTCTATAAAGTTATTTTCATATAAGAAACATAACAGAATTGATATTAGACGAATATTTGTATAGGTTTTATTTATACTATTATATATATTGGCAATTCGACCACTGTGCATAGTGGGGAACTAAGCAACCGAAGAGCTGAGTGAAGCAGAGCTTAATTAATGTGCTTCTCGCACAGCACACAGCAGCTTGCAGCACGCAGCTCGACTTGCAACACTTTTAGCGCTGCTGCTGACGCAGCAATAGAAAACGAAAACGAAAACATGTCAGGCTTCAAAATCATAATTGTGTTAAATTTGCAGCAAATATGTTTTTGTTAGCTGCCATTGTTGTTGCTTACGAAAATATTGCCATTTGCTGTTTTCCCCATTTTCCTGTTTTGCTAGTTTCCTCAGCATAACTCAACTTTTGTGGCTTGACGTATACGCAACGTGTGTGCATAAGATTAAGCATACGCACGGTTGGCTGCCTGCACCAACTAAGAACTTTACACGAATGTCATGCCAGGAAATTCAATGTCGGTGCTTTCTACTTAGTTGTCTGTGTGTGTGTGTGTGTGTGTGTGTGTGTGTGTGTGTGTGTGTGTGTGTGTGGCAAATGGTAAATGCATTTGAAATTCGAATATAAATTGCCAGTTGTAAGCTGGGAAATTACTCCAATAGGAGAGACTCGACTCCAAGCTCAACAATAAAGTACAATTAAAATAACCCATAATATGGCGAATATCTCAGCAGATGCTAAGCAACTTCGCCCAAACAATTTATAAATTAGATGCAATCAATCAGGACAAGAAAACTAACAAGAAGCGGTGTATTTTATTTAGATTTATTTAAAAGCAGTAGTAATTGAATCTAAATGGTAGAATGGAAACAGTAAAGTTGGATTCCAGGATCCTTAATAATGATTATTTTGAATTGTTTTGCCAAAAAGTATACCATTATTTTGCCTGCTAGGAGACCTGTCCTTTGGTGACCTAAGTTTATTTCCTTGAGCTTTATGTTGTTAAGGTTAGGTTATATTTTGTTAATAAAACTTAAGCAGTGGGTTTTACATAAGCAACTATACTAAACTAAAAAAAAAACATTAATTTTAGTATTAAAGTATTAAATAATAATCGGAAAAAATAAGTAATTTTTCAAATAAAACCAATATTTGTTACGATCCGTGGTTAAATGTCTTGTGTTTGTCTTAATTTTGTTTTATTATTCACTATTTGTTACAACTTTACTTCAAAGATGTTTTCATTGATAATATATGATAAACTCTTCAGATATGCTAGTCGCTTAGATGCTTTCAGTAACTACTATGTCAGTAATATTAAACCAATTAATTTGTATCTGTTTGATCAGCAACGCAGTTGCGCAACGATTAATTAAGCCTGTCATCGTGTAAATTTTGCTAAATTATTATCAATACTGTTGCCAGCGATAAGCGAACAAAACTCACACATATCTACGTACATTTGTAGGAGTATGTCCAAAAGGATACAAACAGACAGCAATAACAATGCGGACAATGGAGACAGGGACTGGGACAGGGACAAGGACAGGCGCGTTGACGGGACATGTTGGCAGGCTGCTGGGCTGCTGGGCTGCCCAAAATGCAATTGCGATATGACAATAATGCAATCAAACAATCAATCAATTAATGTCTGCTTGAATTAATGTGGAATATTATGTATTATCGTCAATGCCATCATTAGCACTAAATTCAATTATATCACCAGCAGGCAGCCTGGCGGCTGGGGAGTCAGTCAACGGCTGCTTGACATCCACTGATGATTCATCATTGTTAAAATTGCCACGTCGCTTATTTAATATGAATCAACAGAGTTTCCCTAGCATTATAATTCATCTACACAACAAGGGAACATTTCAAAATTTTATGTTGAAATTTAAGTAACATTTCGGCATGGCCTGCAACAATTTATGCTGCTCGCGCACAAAGCCCGGCGATGTCGTGGAGATGTACTACGATGTCTATAACTCTGGATTCTTTGCCATCTGGTGCACTGTGGTGGCGATACTCGTTTTTGCGTTCTTCCAGCTACACGCGCGCTCACGTTAACTCAAATTGCAGGACATGCTGATGTTTCAATAAAAATTCTCTGTTGAATATGAAAGCTTACCGATCGCTGTGTTGCTCTGTCAGGCGAGTTTGATCGGAAGGGTAATGCTATTAGTGGTGGGGGATTTGAAGAAAGTGAATATTATCTTGTCAGAAACCCACTGCAACATCGCAAACTTTAAAGATAAAGAGTTGCATCTTTGGTTGCATAAAATATGTAACAAAAACAAGAGTTGCAGAAAATCTAGGTGGATATATACAAATTCAGATCGGGCTTGTTAGTGCAAAAAGCTTTCGAAAGGCGAAGGCACATTTCTGCTTGCTCAATTTTCGGATGAAAGTTTCTTTCCGTTCTTTTATGCATATTCCGCAGGTTATCTATTTTTTCAAATGTGAAAAACTTAACTCAAATTAATCTAAATTATGCTAGCCTGACGTTTATTGGTTCAGTTGTTAGGCACACTTAGTGCACTTTTTTTTAAATATTTAATGTGTCAATTTGAATTACATATTTCATTTGCATTTGAGGAACTTTAATTCGTTTGTTTACCAATCATTTGTCTGGCATTAAGTCGATATAACAATAAAGTATATATATGTATATATATATGTATATATATGTATATACTTTTTGTAATCGCAGCTTGTATCTGAACGCTTGTTTAAGCGCCCGCCACAGCAAAAAGTCGACGTAACTCATACGCCCCGTGTGGCTGATGTCTCTCTTTGTGCGTGTGACATATGCAAATATTGATGCGCTGTTGTGCGGGTGTGTGAGTGTGTGTGTGTGTGTGTACAGTTGTGCATAATATTATGCAAATGTACAGTGCGTGTGTCTGAGTGTGCGAAAAACAAATACACACGCACACACACAAATGGGCAGCGCCATAAAAGTTAAGTAAATATATAAACAGGCAGCGGCTTACGCATGCCTGCCTGTCAGCCGCTTTATTATTGCTGATGTTCTTATTGTAGTTGTTGCCGTTGTAACTGCATGTTGATGTTGTTATTGATATGCGCTACATATTATATACACACATACTTATATCCGTATATCGAAATGTCTGTAAGTCGAGTAAACATTGAAAATCAGTTGTGTATCAAAAGCCAAATGAGTATATGAATATGAATTGCCAATATGTAGACCTCTTCTTTACCACCCCTCCTTTTCTTGTTCGCTATCTCTCTCTGTCTCCCTCACACTCTTTTTTCCAATAAATTGCGCGTGAATGATGCATAAATCAAATACAGTTAAAAAATTATATGTTGCAGCCGCACATGAAACGCTATCGAGCCACTCAAATGCGCAAAAAAGCTGTCATGTGAATACTTATACTTGTGTGTATCTGTGTATACATTGCACCACTACACACTCATTTAAAGTGAAAAGCAAATTGCATTAAGGTGAAACGCTTGTTGATAAATATACATTACTTTATTCAATCGCAGCATATTTGCATGCCCAGTAACTACATACACTGCCATGGCCAGGGCATATTCATTTTTGAAAACCATACAATCTGACAAACAAATTTCTCAAAGTAAATTGTCAATTATATTAAATATTATATAAAAATAGCTGAACATTTAGTAATTGATAAAACTCAAAGATTTTGAGCCGAGCTTTAGAATATTTGCTCTGAGTCTAAGAAACTGTTTTTCTTACACGCTACTCCATAACTTATTTTGTAGATCCAGATGTATTTGTATATATAGTATAATTGTACCGAGAATTGCATTTAGACCTTTGATGAGTCATTTAAGACACTTTTTGTCACTTGATTGCACAAAAAAAAAAGACAATCATCTTAAACTTAAATCACCCAGTATCAGTCTTACGCATTTAGAAGCATTACAAAGTCGTATAAATTCAATTATACGAGCTGTTACACCCATTTAGCTCAACAGGAAATAAACTCTTCATATGGAAATATAACCATGCAATCGACAGCCTAACGAATCAATTTATAATTTCTAGTTTATTTTATATGACAATAATTAAGTATAGCAGCGTTTATGTTGTTAATATTTTCAATGAGACAATCATAAGATTTATTTACTCAGAAGCTTTGTAATATGATATTACAATTGGAGCAGCAATGCAAAGTATTCTCAAAAACTCATTCGAGGCACGTATCCTCACATTCCTTCTGGCTGTCGAATCGGTTATCGGTGCCTCCACAGCCTCCATAGATAAAATAAACGCATTTATTAGCTGCCGCTTTGTAGGTCCAACTGGGCATGTAGGCGAGGCAAGGACCAACCACCGAATCGGGCAGTCCGCACACATCTATAAAGGATCATCCAAATCAACTTACTACCTCGAAAGGCTATTCCCTAAGTTAGTACATACCATTTTTAAGCGCAAATCCTGTGGCCACAAAGACAGCGACAAGCACAAATAAAAGAAAACACTTCATTATAAGAACTCACAACTTAATGCAACCAGTGGCAGAAGCTTACTAAAGTGGAATAGACTTAAATTATCAGTTTAAATACTTTTGGCACATTAGAATTATTGCATATGCGTATATAATCAATCAAATGAGCCGTAGCGCCAATTTCGTTAAACAGGAAATAAATGTTTCGTATGGATTTAAATAAGTGTTTTGCTTCATGCAATCAAGTCCCTATCGAATCAATTAAGAGTTTCTCAATAACAATACATTACACCATCCTGAAAAATAAAAGAGTAGTTCAGCATTTAATTTAGGCTAATTTCCAAAGTATTTATCCCAATGTAAAACAAATGAAATTCATATATTAATTATTCCATTCTTTTTTTGCTGTAAGCAAACACAATATTTATTCGCTCAGGAGCTATTTCTTGCTTTCTACAAATGGTGCAGCTATGCAAAGTATTTTAAAAAACTCATTCGAAGCACGTATCCTCACATTCCTTCTGGCTGCGGAATCGGTTATCGGTGCCTCCACAGCCTCCATAGTCGAAATCAACGCATTTATTAGCTGCCGCTTTGTAGGACCATCTGAGAAATCTGGCACGGCAAGGACCAACCACCGAATCGGGCAGTCCGCACACATCTATTAAGGATCATACAAATCAACGTACTGCCTCAAAAGGGTATTCCGTATGTTAGTACATACCATTTTTAAGCGCAAATCCTGTGGCCACAAAGACAGCGACAAGCACAAATAAAAGCGAAAATTTCATTATAAGAACTCACAACTTAACGCAACCAGTGGCAGAAGGTAACTAAAGTGCTATTAGCTTCAACTTGCAGCTTAAATAAATTTTTCACATTCGAAATATTGCATAACGTATTCAATCACATGATTGAATTGTAAAGCCAATTTAGTTAATAGGAAATAAAATCGTCATATGCTTATGTTACCAATTGTTTTGCTTCATGCCATCCTAACGAATCAGTTTATAATTTCTACAGATCGAATGAGTATCTAATTATATGTGCTTCACAAACTTACTAATTTCTTTTAATCTGTTAGTTTCGTAGTTTGTACGGCTAATTATTGCCATGTAGAGAGGGTTGATCTGTGAGTTAGATTTGCAGGGAGTGCATATTTTTATACCCTGAACCCATTAAAAATGAGTAAAAAGGGTATTATGGTTTTGTGCAAAAGTATGTAAGAGGCATAAGGAAGCATCTCCTACCATATAAAGTATATCTATTATTGATCAGTATCAACAGCCGAGTCGATCTAGCCATGTCCGTCTGTCTGTCCGTCCGTTTGTATGAAGACGCGGATATCAGAGACTATAAGAATATATCATATTAGATTATAAGTTCTCGTAGTCCCGGGACAGATCAAGTTTATTTCAATTTATCGATAACTCATCCCGTTTAAAAGTTATCGATAAATTTCGATTTGAGAACAGCTTTTTTGGGCTATAGCTTACAAGTTATAAGAGTTGTTTTGTATAGTCTCCAATAGCATACACATGTAACAAATATTTCACTTTTTTCATACCAACCCCCAATCCCCCCAAAAGTTCAAAAAACTCATTTTTGATGGTATTACCTTGCAATTTGGTTTGGTCACACATTTTATAGCCAATGCTATGTCCTAAAAACTTTAGAAAAATCGGACAATAAACACAGAAGTTATTTAACATTTTACTTTCCATTGTGTGGGGCTCAGTCTAAAAGCAAGCTAACTGCTTAAACCGCTTGCACTGCTTGCAGTATGTGTGTGTTTGTATGTATGCACACTATTAGGCAAATATGAATGGATGTCAGAACTGGGTTCAGGGTATCTCCTAGTCGGGCACTCCCGACTAGAGCACTCTTACTTGTTTAGACTTCAGTCTGGTAACTGTCTTAAAAAGCGTATTTAAATAATAAAAGATTGATTGAAAATATAATTTGAAGCTCAGCCAGCATAATATCCCACTCAGTTGAAGTGTTCATTCAGATCATATCATAGTTTTGTAGTAGTAGACCCTAGCTGTATTTAATATGAATAGAACAGTTATAAATAAATGTTCCATTTTTGCATGAGGCTTTTCCGCTTGGTGTCCTTAAAGCGGATCAAAACAGAGTATAAGACGCTCTCATAGCCACTTTCTGTATGTATATTTTGTTGATTTCAAATCAATATTTACACACAGCAATTCCTTTCAGTTTTTTCTCAAGCTATAATTTAGTCATGCACCTGGAGGCTACAATTGCAATCGGGTCGAAGTAGTTTTAAGTCCTGCTGAAAAGTCTTATCAAACCCTAAGCGTTTCTTATTTCGCTTCGCATATGCAAAAGCCAATGTGCAGCTGATGCTCCCTGGCATTCATTTCTCTTCTATCCGAGTTTTTTTCGAGACTCTTGAGTGGGCCACGACAATGTTGCATTCTGCTGCTGGGGCATCGGGGCATGGCTGTCAGAGTGTCAAGTTGCTGGGGTTTTAAGGCGCTGCCGCAGCTTCAACTTGAGACAGCAGCCGCAGGATGTCATCCTGCAGCGGCTACAGCTGCTGCTGCTGCTGCTGCTGTCCTCACTAATGAAACAAAAACAGACAAGTTAATGTACAGTTGATGTACATTCTAATGGCCAGCTACACTCATAAAATAAATCATTGAAAGTCATCTATAACATACTTTGAAGGTAAGAAGCAGTTTCTGAAAATATTTTAATAATTTTTCAACTGTAGTTTTATCAAATAATTAAATATATATACTTTAAAACCGACACGTAAAAAATTTAAAGATAACAAATTTTAAAATTAATGTTGCTTTTCTATAAGAATATGATTTCCAAAAGGTCAATAAATATTCATAATTATAGGATAAAACTCGTTTAAAGGCAATTCTTTTGTAGCTTTGATCCAAAATTTTTCTTAGTGTACATCCCAGTCTCACGCTCTCCCACACTCTCTCATCCATCCCAACTGTGCCACACTTTGGCTAACTGGCCACAAACTGTCTGCAGATTTGCATAGCAAGCAGCTCGGGCCCAGCTAATTGAGTGACTAAGCTTTGCTGGCTAAAGTTTTCGACATTCTAATGCCATTGTCAAGCTGCTGTTGCTGCTGCTCAAACTAGTTAACATTTCCGCTGCTGTGGCAAGGCACTTACCTGCAGCTCTTCGCAGCTCTGTTCTCAATTCCCCATGAATATGGCTTTTATAAATAATTCAAGCGCATGCTGATAGCGGCTTTAAGCCTTTTTGCTGGTCCATTCGAGAGCAGCGCAAATTAACAGAGCGCATTGAATGCGGGGTGGGGCTGACCTATACAAAAGACTAGAAACTTGTACAACGGCCCAAATGTCACAGCAGCGCAGCAACAACAACAGCAACAAACATCACTACAACGGCAGCAGCAAAAGGCAGCAGCAACTTACGGAAGTTGGCCTTTTCAAATGCAAAACTAACAGCCTCACAGTCAGTGTTGCCAACTTTTGAGAAGAACAAAAAACTGTTTTCAGCGGCAACACAATAAAAAAACTGAAAACAAGCTGATGACTTTGTCATGATTTTTCTTTTTTTTTTAATTTTCTTTTTTGACTTTGTCAAAGCTAAAGTCTTAATGACTAATACCTTTATACCCATTGTTGTCGTTGGTATCCGATGTTTTACTTAAATTAGGGTAATTATTTGCTACTTAATATGCAATAGAACACTTGCCAAATTAATTGAGCTATCAAAGGAATAAGATACATTTTTTTACATTGAAAAAATCCAAATACATTTGTAATAAAGAAAAAATAAAGCTAAAAAAAGTGCCAAAAATAGCGAGAAAAATGTTGTTTCGCACAGCTTTGTCGACTTGTCAGCAGCAGCAATTTTTGGGTATTAAAATCAACTGTGCATGTTTTTTGGAATTATTCGAGCAATTTTTCTCAAATGGCAGCTGCTGCCTACGAGTATTGACTTCCCTTTGGCACATTTGACTTAATTTGCGCACAAAAGTGCTGCCTACTTTTCGGAGCAGCACGCGCCATTGCAAATTAACAGCAGCAACAACAGCAACGACAACTGTCAGCAAAAGCAAACAAAATAACACAATTTACAGTTAATCTAAATGTTGGTTTTTATTAGCCGACAGAAGTTTCTGTGGCTGCGACTGCAACTGAACTTGATAAAAGTTAAGCCAGCGCCGAGAATATGAGGTTGCGATGTGCTGAGGGGGTGCTGAGCAGTGCTGAAACTGGTGGTGGTGCTGGTGGTGGTGGTGCTGTGTATGATATAGCAACAGCAAAAGTGACTTTATTATAATTTTCAACTTTTGATTTTTGTGTGTGTGTGTGTTTGCATGCACAGTTGCTGCTGTCTTTGTGTGTGTGCGTTCGGCTCAAGATGCCGGGGAGGCAAGCAACGCCAACCCACTCGACAACAGCAAGGCAATGGGCCCAAGGCAGAGGCAGACAATACAAAGGCCAAGAACAACCACACACAAAATGATGCTAATTTTAACACCACAACAACAGCAACAGCAACAACAGCAATAGCAGTAACAGTTACAACAATTGTTGCCAGCGAGATAGCAACGGCCAGAAAATACAATTGCAAAAGTTTCACACAAAAAGATTTACAAAATTACAATAATAAAAGCAACAATAAAATTAAGCATTGTAATATGGTGACAACACGAAAGCTAAGAAAAAAAAATACCAGCAAACAACCATGGAGAAATCAAATCAATCTTAACGTTGCTCTAAATACTCTATCTCATTATTTTGTGGTAACTGTGTGTGTTTTTTTTTTTATCTAAATGGGATGTTTTTAATAACATATAATTAGGATGAACTTGAACTTTTACGTCAATATTTTATAAGTATATTTAAGTGAAACTTGTAGTTAGAGTACTAGATTATATAATTTAAAAACATGTGATTGGCAATATTAAATTTAATTATATATTTATAATTTCAGATTCTCAGCTTTTTGTTTTGATTTTTATATTTTTTTATTTATATTTTATTACATGCATTAGTTTAAAGGATTGTATGTATGCCATTTGAAATATTGTGTATCCCAACCGCTTTGAGATCGAGTGTTTCGATTCTTTTGTTAATGTTTAGGATAAAATAGCCGTCAAGTTCTATGAAAAATTCCATATGCCTTAAAAATGCGCTTTAAGGCTCTAGCATTAGACTGACCGCAAATCTGAAGAGCTTGTAGAATTAATGATCGAGATCCAACACCAAAGCGCCTCTAATTTGATGGCCACATTTTGTTGTTAACTTTAATTTATATTTTCTTTGAGGCGGGCGCGACTTTAAAATGGATTTGCGAGTGTCAGTTAAAAATATATCTGCTTGTGTGTGTGTGTGTGTGTGTGTGTGTGTGTGTGTGTGTGTGTGGGTTAGTGGATTTAAAGCGCGCCAGGCACGTGTCATAATTGCAAATCAATGAGCTGCAGTACAATAGTCGCACTGATTATGACTATGCCATAACGATGATTACGCCAATTGTATCAGTATGTGTGTGTGTGTGTGTGTGTGGTTATGTGTGTGGACAGAACACGACCAGCAGTAGATGTACGTGCATGTGTGTAGCATTTTAATAAATTACGTGACAAACTGCAATGCTCTAAGCCTTCCCAAGGGGGCTTTGCGTTGGGAGCAGCAGGTGGCTCTCTCTCTCTCTCGCTCTCTCTCTCTCGCTCTCTCTCTCTCTCTCTCTCTCTCACTCTGATGCGTGCCCGAATTCCGTTAATGTAGGCTCATTAGTTGGCGCATTAAAGCAGCATTATGTGTGCAGATACCGAATTGCTGTGGATACATTTGCATTTGCTGTTGGCAGCGTCTTGCACATTTGCATACCAGCAGCCGCAGTTCTCTCTCTCTCTCTCTCTCTCTCTCTCTCTGTTTGCCGCTCTCTATCTGGTATCTGTCGCGCTTCTAGTGTAATTTGCAAAATTAAATGACAAAGTTTTGCACACAGTTAACAATATTAAATCGGATTTCAAAGGCGCCGCCGCCACCGACGACATCGCCAGCTCCAAATGTAATTACATTTTCTGTTTTGTGTGTTAACAAACCGTATAATTGGCCACGGCGCTTTGTCGCGCGCCTGCATTCAAGTTATCCTCGCATCCTGCATGTTGCCTCTCTCACTCTCTCTCTCTCTCTCTCTCTGCTCGCTCGCTCTCTCTCGCACTATCGCTGCCTTTCACCATTAGCCTTGGCCAATAAGCAACGGCAACAGCAACAGTTAGTCGCACATTTCATTTATTTGGTTAATGGCTTCGGCCACTGGCTTACATGCAATTATGCTGAGAGCAATCTAACTTGCACAATCGATTGCTAAAGCTCTATAAATCTATGAGGAACGACAAGTACTAAGTTATTTCTTACAATAATAAATGCTGAGAAGTGATTATGTTGTTGAACTTCATTTTCTTAGCGCTTATCTTTTTTTTTGTTTAGAAACTGATAGCCTTGACAAATATCAATTAAATTTATAGTATTATATGAATATATCTAGGCCTTATTTTATACATAAGAAAACCTTTAGGTTTGTTTAACTTATGTGATGTAAATCAAAGCAAACGGGTGTGCACTTTTTTTAAGTGTACTCATCTATAAGTAAAACCGACATCATTATATTTAGAATATTATCCTTTTGAGAAAACAGTTTGACTAAGTAATGCAAAGTGTTTACTTAGAAGATGTGCATAAGTGAAACTTGAAATGGCAGTAGTAAAATTGGAATTTAATAATTAAATTCTCTTCTTCAGCACTTCATGTGAATTAATGCTAGGCATTGTGGTTCCGGTTTGACGCTTTTCCAATTACCAACATTTTCGAGTAGATTGCCGAAAGGTAACAGCATATCAATGAGCATCTGAGTGTGTGCGTGTGTGTGTGTGTGTGTGAATGTGTGTGTGAATGTGTGTGAGGACACCTGTGCCATGCAAGCAATGCGCTCGTGTGTAAATATGCAGCTGGCTGGCATATTACATGGGGACAATTGCAGAGTCCCTTTGTCATATTTTTGGGATGCCATCAAGTAAATTTAATGAAATTGTTGCGGCTTTCAGTTGCCACTGACAACAGAGCAAAGTCTGCGGTTCGGATGAGTCGACGGTCGTCAACGCTGGGCGTCATCAGCGCCATCATCTTTGCCACTGTTTGCTCAGGCGTTCAGGCGTTCAGTCGTTCAGGCGTTCGGGCCAAGCCCCAACCCGAAGCCAGTCCGCAAAGTGGGTCAGTTGCACAGGGCAATGCGGCATGAAATTTGAGTTGCTTGGCATGTTAAACAAATTTTGTGGTCAGTTGTCAGCAACAAAAAGCCAACAAGTCAAATATTTACTCAACCAGCTCAATATGGATCCCAAGCTCCCCAGCTCTGGATCCAGCTTCAGCTTCAGCTACAGCTAGTTGCTCTGCTAACTCGCTTCAGCTGTGCTTGATCTCATTATCAAAGCGAGCAAAAGTAACCACAACACAACACAACAGAATCGGCCAAGCCACAGCAGCACTAACCCACAACCCACCATCAACACAGTTGAGCCCCTTCCTGTTCGCAAAAAGGGAGCCTTTTCAAAATTGATTTGCTCGCTCGGGTCGCAGGTTTGTTTGAGTTGCACTTGACACATGCTGAAGCCATGCGTAAATCTTTTAAAACAACTTGAAAAGGAAACAGCACATTAATTGATTTTCCACACACTTCAATGAACATTCAAGTTCGCCGACAACTACAACTACATAATGGGCCAACTGTAAGTGATCGACTTGGCAATACCTTGCCCACTATTCAAAACTCTAAAAGCACACATAAAAAGTGTAAGAGTCTGATGAATAAATGCCTGTATTTAACTGTATTACTGTATTAATAAAAAGAATACAGCAAAGGTTCGATGCATCTGCACTTAGATTGTTCTTGACATCACTAGATTAGTATCAATAGAATAATAATACATTTTGAAAATATTCTATAAGCTTTTTCACACTGTACTCCATTTCTGTCTAGCCAATATGCCAGTTGTGTGCTCTACTGGGAGCCTCTCGAAATTGAAGCTGATTTGCGGCGCTCTGTGGCATTCTTATAAGCAGACCAGAAAGCCGGGACAAACCCGGGCCAAGGCCAGTGAAGCGTGGCAGGCGCGTGGCCAACTGACAATGGCAGCAACAAAAGCAAAAGGCAAAAAAGCAAAAAAAAAAAAACAATGGCTTAAAAGAGAAAGAGAAGAGGCAGAAATAATTGTAATGGTTGCTTTGCATGCCAAGCGGCGCACTGTGCCAATTTTTCAGTTAAAAGGCCGCCGGAACAAACACAGAAAAAAGAAAAACGAGAAGAAAATTGTGCAAAAGCAATGTAATAAATGCGTCTGCTTTGTGGGGCAACTGATGAACAGCCGCAGAGAACAGAGAACAGAAAACAGGCAGCCGATAGAAGCTGAAATTCAAGCTGAAACTGAAACAGAAACTGAGGCGCCACCTTTGCCTTTGGCTGAATACAGCCGGCTGGCTGCCTGCCTGCAACAATTTCCACGTTTTTGTGTAGTAGTCCCATCAATGCATTCCGTCAGACTCACCTGTGTGTTTATATACATATCTGTTTCACCTGCTTCTGTATCGCTCTGTGTGTGTTTGTTGGCCCGTTTTTATGTAGCGCACTTTAAGGCGCATAAAAAATGGCCATTGCCTTGGCAAGCTGCTTTATCTTTTAGCGTTTTATGTCGCATTTGCGTACACGCTCGGCGCCCAGCTCGTTTTATTGTAATAAATTTAAAACATTTTGCACTCATACACATTTTATGAATCTTCAAGATGGCAACGACTAAAGTGCAGCTGAGCTGAGCTCGCTGCTCGCTGCTCGTTGTTGTTGTTGTTGTTGCTGCTGTTCGTTGCTGTTGTTGTTGTTGCCGGAGTAGATATTTTATTTGGCCATTGAGACACGGGAATGGCAAAGTGCACTGCAATTGGGATTTATGCAAATGGTGATATATACGAGTGTATATATGTATTTGTATGTGTATGCGTATGTGTGTGTGTGTGTGTGTGTGTGTGCGTGTGTGTTTATATTGGTGTGCGCAGCAAACTTTCAACATAGATTAAAAAATGTCAGCGAAATTTATGCGAAATTATGCAACAGTAACGTAACGGCAGCAGCTACAGCAACTCGAAATCTTTTATGCATATTCAAAGTTAACATTACGCATACGCCACGTTTGCTGCAAAAGTTGTTGCATTGTTTTCAATGCCACACGCTCAACTATGGCGCTTACAATGCATCAACTTTCCACACACTTCATAAGGTCATTCGAATTGGACATTAAATGTGTAACATGCATATATTTTCTTATAAATATCTATTCTGGATAACAGGCTGAATATTAGAATTTGGTTTTTATATTCATTATCCAGAAAAACATATTATGAAGGGACTTTTATATTGAGTAGCTCCATATATCGTCTCTCAAGTTTAGAATAATAGCAAATTTTCAGCTTCTTCGATCAAGTTTTTATTGTTAAGGACGATTCAGCAAGTGTATTAAATGTTCTGCTTTCTGCAGATATCAGTCCTTTCATGTTTTTTTTTTTAATAACACTGCCAAATACGTATTTTATGATAGCACAAATCGCTTGCCAGCTGCGCGGTAAATCAACTGGCAGCATTTTAATAACTCTCACTGTAAATGGAGCGCTCGAGAGGAGCAGCAGGAAAAATCGGCAGTTAAATCAACAAGAAGAAGAATAATAATAAGAAGAAGGAGAACATGTAGCTTCATTATGGCAGCCAGAAATTGTTATGAAAATTGACTTTTTAGCCGCAAGCGAAACTAATTTTGTTCTTGCCTGCTGCCTTCTAGCCGCCTGTCCATAAAAGTCAATCGACAACTGCATTGACTTTGGCTAGAATAGACCAAGCGTCTATTTTGCTATCGATAGACTCGTTATCGTTATCATTTGACTGGCCATTTGGCTGCTTATCAAAGCTGATTGCAATGCCCGCAGCCTTGACTCTCTATTTCTGTTTCTGTTGCTATTTCTGTTGCGAGTCCTGAAATGTTATCCAGTTGCATACTTATTGCATTGCCTGACTCGTCCTTGTTGTCCTTGTTTATTGTTTTTGAGTTTTTCCGGCGCATTTGTTGCTGCTGCTGCTGCTGTGCTTTCTGCCTTGTGCCTTTCTGCCTGCTCGCTTGCCATGTTATTGCATATAAACTTCATAAATCTTTTGCTCGCTTAAACTTTTGCAATTGAGTTGTGGATACAAATTAACTCAACTTGCTGCTCAAAACTTTCTGCGAAACAACAGCAAGAACAACAATAACAAGCAACACAAGAGCTGCACAAAGCAGCAGCTGTGGCAGCAGCAATAATATTTACTAATAGCATATCTGCAGTTTTTGGACTTTTCTTAATGCTCGAAGGTAACACACTTAAAGCTGTCTCTTCAATTTTAGTTATGTTTATTATTAACACAGATCGAACGAGTTGTAATTTCCAAGATTTCGCTTTCATTTTTACGATGTTTGACATAACTTATAGCCTCTTTCCCATTCGAACTAAAATATCAGAGTCTTAGATTTTGATATTTTAATATATAAATGAGCGGTGTCATTAACTTCCCTAAAAGTAAATATTTTTTAAGAAATGTCCCTATTAATTTATATTTAAATTGATTTAGTATCAGCTCATACCCAACTCAACCCACTGATATAATGCACTCAATTCAAATATTAGAATATAGCAACTACAAGAACAAGAATCATTACGCAAATAAAGAATTTCTAAAAACTCACTTTTCATTGGGTTGTCATTTAAAAAAAAGACAATTTTGCATTTGCTTCTGATTTTGCCTTTGCCTTTTCTTTTGTCCACTGTCTTTGCACAAATATTTTTCATTTTTTTTTTAGCCAAGTTGCCATTTGTGGTCGTGCTGAAAGTTGCCGGCCGGAAATGGGCAGCGTATGGTCAGGAGAGGGAGGGAGAGAAGAGAGTCCAGTCGAGTCGAGTCGAGTCGTCAGTGACTTGATTTCCACTTGAGTAAACATTAACGTGCCGGACGCCCCATTGAAATTCAAGCGTGCAATTCATTTCCACTTAATTTTCAACGCTACTCTTGCGCTTTCCTTGTCTCTTTTTTTTTACTTTTTTGGATACCCTTGAGCAGGGTATTACAATTAAGTCACCAAATATGTAGGTTCGTTATCAGTTCTAAGAGAAATATGTATATTCACGATCGATGAGGACAGAAATTAAATTTGATATTGTCAGTGACTGGTATATGAAAAAAATCTGTTTTATATTTAAAAATTTTAAGACCAATTTATGTAATATAAATATGAAATGCCATAAAGTAAAAACAAACGGACAAGCTAGTATTAAATTAATCTAAAGCTTTTTTTGTCAGTGTACCATAAAGATTAAAGTTACACTATTATTTTTTCTGATGAAGATCGAGTATAAAGCTTTTTATGTCAGTGTACCATAAAGATTAAAATTACACTATTATTTTTTCTGTTGAAGATCGAGTAACTGAAATAAAATATTCACAAGGGTATTTCATCCTTGACTATTGGAGACTTGAATGTTTTTTCAAACAAGTCTTGTGGTTTTTTGTGATTTTTGTCATTTCCCTTTTCAACCATTTGATATATATATATATATATATATATACATATTCTTTTTTTTTGTGGCAAAGTTTTGAGCGAATTGTGTTGCAAATTAGTCGCAAGTGTCTCAATTTTGATTCGCTGCGCGTCAAAAAGTCAATTTAAAACAAATTTATGAAAATGATAAGGCGATAAAGATATAAATGGAGATGCGTTTCTCGGCAGCTCGACAACAACCGACTTGGGGCCGTGTAATTTGTGGCACTTTGAGTGGGGCAAATTGAAAGCAATTAAGCGTGGTGCGTGGCAGTTGAAGCTGTGTGTGTGTGTGTGTGTGTGGGTGTGTGTGTGTGCGAGCTGCACTCTCTGGCGATTTGATTAGCCGCTTGTGTGTGTTATTGAAATTGATGGAGCGTGTGTGAGTTTTGGGCAAGTGTTTTCCACATTCGAACCGGAACGAGAATTGCCGGCGAATATCACATTAATTTCGATGGCCTGCGACAACTAAAATTTATTGATTTGTATGCTCGACCGATTACAAATTGTATCTACAAATTGTAGCTGCCTCAAAATTGTTTGTGTTCAACATAATCATTAGCAAGTGTTAGGCCTGTCGCCATTCCGTCTGTCTGTCTGTCATTCAGTCTGTGTCCTCATTTGCCTATAATTTGTTTTGTTTTCCTGCCTATTTGGCGTTGATTTCATTTCGTCGGTTGCCTAATTAATTAGATTGCGGCCTCAGGTAACGAGAATGAATCAACTCTGCTCCTCACCTATTACAATTGTCATCTACTGCTACACAGCACCTACTTCCTGCCTGCCTGCTGCTCCTGCTACTCCTGCTGTGCCAGGACTCCACCAAAACAGTTGGTTTGTTGTAAATTGATTAACTGACTGACAAAGTGAGCGACTGAAACTGACTCGCAGCACCCATTGGCGTTTTGCTGTTTGTTTTAATTAAATTTCTATTTTCCATTAACTATATAATTATCTCATTTCATTATGCTCTAAATTGTATAACACTAATTGAATGTGTATCATCAGCTTGGTAAACACTTCTGCAGCTGCTCGATTGAAATGCCATTGAATGTTGTTGGATAACAGTTAATAAGTTGATAAGTGACTACGGAAGTCTACTGTCTTTCTTGTATTACTGGGTTCAGGATATAATTTATTCAGGAACATAATTCCAAGTCACTAAAAATACATTTCTAACAATTAAGACTGCCACACATTTGTCAAAACACATACGATCTTCGATCGCGAGGACTTTTTGGCAAGGGTTTGATCTCTATATTGATTCTGCATTTAAATCTAACCAACTTAAGCAATTCAGTTTTCAAGTTAAACAGAAGTTATGTTATCTCTCCCAAGTACCTTGAAAGACTTCAAAGTATCTAAGACTTAAAAGTACCATAACTTTGTCAAAGCTCATCCGATTTTCGATCCCTTGGTCATGGTTTGACCTCTATAATATATCTGCATTTATATCTGAAGCACTTCCAAAATTTAGATTTTCTATCAGGAACAAGCCACGATAACGTATCCAATTACCTAGGAATGCTTTTCCAGCATTGAAAACTCCCATAACTTTGGCGAAAAGGTTCTGATGCTCGATTCCACAGGGAGTTTTCATCATGGTTTTTTGACGTCTATAACAATTCTGCAATTAAATCTGACGCAATTTCCAAATTTAGATTGTCTTCTCAAAAAAGGGCCGATAAGCCTTCCAAGTCTCTAGAAATGCCTTTCCAGCATTTCAAATTCCCAAAACCTTGTCACATTTCGTTTAAATAAATAACACTTATTATAAACCTCAATTTGTTGCGACCCTCACATTAAAATATGTTCTCACCCACGAATAGCTATATTACCCAGGGAGCTGTTTGCGGAAAATTAAAGTTGTGATCAAAGCTCTAATATCACTTCTGTTAAATGCTTGCAAACTGCCAGACAATGTCGTGTGGCATTAAAAGTGTCTGGATTATGCACTAAAACAACATATTTGTTGTTGCCACAACAATTTGTGTTTTGGCCATAACGGCGAGAGCTCGCAACCTGTGTTAAAGTTAGTTTATTACTTAATTTTTACTAGCTGCCAATGCCAGGCGACAATTTGTGCGCTCCAACGCTGCAACTCCAGCTCCAGCTCCAGCTCCGACTAGGCGAGACGGAGACCGAGACGCCAATGAACTCCGGAAGCAACTCCAGCTCTCTGACCAGATCATCCTACTTATGCGGGCTACGCACCCGCAGCTGACGACGACGAGTACATTTACGGGTTACATTATAGCCAAGCGTTGCCCTAATCCTGCTCCTGTACCCCGACCTCATTCCCCGACCCTCTGGTCCATGCATTGTCCGGCTTTTATGGCACGTTGTAAACACTGTGCATAAACTTTGCACTAAAGTGTTGTCGTATAAATTGTATTATGGCAGCTCCCAGGCCGGCCATTTTATGTGTGTGTTGGAGACAAAAGAGAGTGGGCAAAGTGAGAAGGGGGAGCGGGGAGGTGGGATTGTGTGAACAGTAACAAACAGCGTACAAAAAGCAAAAGTAAAAGTAAAAGTTGCTGCTTTTGTTTAACTTTTTTTGCCAAGTGCTTTGCTTTTGCCAAGATATTTATCATTTTGGTTAGCGCTGCTTTTAATTACAATTGTTGTGGCTAGCTTTTTTGTTTGTTGCACTTGCCCTTAAACAAATTCCACCACTTCCACTCGCTCTGCCTCCCCAACTACTGTTGAGCCTGAGCCTCAGCCTCAGCCTTCAGCCGGGGCCAGTAAATTGCATTTTCACGCCCAGCTGAATGGCAGACGCAAACGCATCGCATCGCATCACATTCAACATTCACCAGTTTCAGGCAACGTCTGTCCTGGCTTCATATTCGTCCACGTTCTCATCATCACCATCATCATCATCATCGTCGTCATCTCCATCATTGGCACTGAATGCCCAGTTTCTCTTCTTTTTTTTGGGCTAGCTCTGGCCCTCTTCCGAAGGCTTTGGATGGCTGCTGTCTGGTTGGCTGGCGGGCAGTGAATTGCCCTGATTCGTTTTCATTTCATGGCCATTATTTCGACTATACGGCGTACAGCACAGAGGACCCGGAGAATTCTAACTGCCCCGCTGCAGACATTTCTGTTGCTAAACTCATTTGCATGATTTTTCGGTTGCGCTCTCCTCCTTTATCCACAGTTTCATTACACACGCCTACCAGAAAAACCAAAAAAAAAAAACCCAAAAGGAGGAAGAAAACCAAGAAAATATCAAATTTTCGATGAGATTTCCCAGTCGATGTACGAGTTTAGTTCGTTTATTGGCTGGACCTCACAGATTTATACAGCACTCTACTGCGGCTGCAATTGGAAAATGGGAAATTTATAAACTTCAATGGCAAATGAAATTTAAACTGCATCAAACACGGCAACTACTTGAAACAAAAATGATTGATTAAAATTTTAAATAAATAATATTTACATATTTATCATTTTGTACATGATTTTGGTCTAAAAATTATAAACGTTTTAACACTAACTATGAGATCAAAATCTAAGCAGTGAGGTAATCAGGATAAAGGACATGTGCACAGGTGCCGCATACTGCACTTTCGACTATACTCTATATCCTGGCCTAATTCGTCTGAGTAAAGTGAAATTTAGAAGCGACCAGCAAACGCAGTTTACTGACAATTTTCTTCGCTGCAACGTTCAATGGATGCATGTGAAGAAGCTAGCTGCTGATTGATAGAGCAGTTTGTGACGGGACATTTCAAGGGAATTTCGTGTTTGCCATCTGGTTCAAACTCTTCTACGAGTCCAATTTCAAGCCATCATCTGCACCGTCAAGTCCTTGCAGTCCTCCAAGTCACAGCAGCCTCGGATTTCGACTCCATCGGTGCCCTCAAATTGTCACAGACTCTTAACACCGAATTCTCGCTTTCCTTCAACATCAACGCTATGGAAATGTGGACGCCATGGGTTAGCTAAAAATACAAAAGAAGGAATGTAAATTTAGTAGAACCTTAATATTTTTCAATGAGGCTTAAGCCCTAAAGCTAGAATTAAGTGACTAAGAAAATAATGAACCCATATCGGTTTAGTTTTAGAAAAGTTACATTATCATTTATCGATATTTAATAGAAAAACAAAAATTTGTATGTGCAGCAATACTGTGGAGGTGAATCCATTACCAAAAAGACATCCGTACTAATTGCTCTATTTCATAATACTCTTATAAATCCATATATCTCTAGATCAGATCAGAGTTAACTAATTGAGAGCTTACTTTATTAGAGCAGAATAAATAATCAAGCGCATCTGCAGCGAGTCACTTTAAAATTTGGAGCACCTTCTAGTGCAGTGCCTGATTAATCCTTGTTGGGTGGATGTCAAGCACTTTATATGCGCGTGGTGCACCCAGTCGTTGGCTGCAATCGCTGCCATCAGACCACAAAGTAAACTCATTTTGACGTGTTCATCATCGGCAACTGCAGCAGCAGCAGCAGCAACAGCAGTAGCAGTTGCAGCAGCAGCAGCTAACAGCCAACGGGGACAGGAGCTGAGAGTTGCGAGTTGCGAGATGCGAGTTGGAGCAGAGCGCTTCATTATTGACCTGCGTTTCTGTTGTTGTTATTGATGTAAACATATTCATCATGTCATGTCAGAGAGATGTTACTGCGGTTGTTCTGCTGTTGTTGCGCTGTTCCATTGCCAGCTGCTGCTTCAAAACACTTGAGTGCACATATTTTTGCGCTGCAATGTAAAAGGCAGGGGTCGGTAAGGGGAAAGTGCATGTATTGCGAATTGATTGCAGCACATTATTTCACAATTTTGCCAGCAAATAAACAAGCCCTGGCTGGAGTCGCGTGGAAAAGGCCGGAACCAGGGACCAGCTACCAGCACTCAGGCATGAATATTACGAGCTGTTCTGCTTATCAGCTCAGCCAATGCGACAAACTGCAGGAGATAAAAGCAGCGACAACAACAACCACGATGATGATGACGTTCCTGTTGATGATGAGATTGATGCCACGCACACAGAGAAAAATTGACTTTGACTCTTTATTTAATATTTAAAAAATATTTGAGTTTGCCAATAAGTAGATCGTGCACCTAGTTGAATTGTCTGATCATTAATCAATGAATTTCCTTAGGTAGTTTACCCGATGCTCTGGTTAATTTGCTAAAGCTTTTTCTCCCTGTGCACTATTCAGTTGTTGGGCAAATTTCGGCTGTTGGCCTGGGCAGCTTTGATTGCTTGCTTTATGCAGAATGCAGCAGCTATGGGCTAACAGTTTTGTTCGGTTTACGAAATTGCAGTTTGCCCGATTGGATTTCTTATGTAGTCAGTGGAAGCGGCATCAATCGCAACAATGTGTATCTACGAGAAACACGAGCGCTACGTGCAACATACGGATGCGCATAAGTAACAGCTCGGGCTGCAGGCTGCAGGCTACAGGCTGCATCCGTTCGCAGGAGGCGCAGGATCTGGCTGGCAGCTACTACTACTACTACTACTACTACTTGCCAGCGCCAGCCACATATCCACGCAATTTTATGGCAATCATAAATTGCACTTGATTTTGGCTTTTCCGCAATTCTTACACGCAACACAATGCAGCATCCGTTCCATTTGTTGTCCGCATCCGTAAGATGCTAGCTGCCAGCCAGAGCCACCCACAGCTCGACGCTATTGATATTAGCTGGGCTGGCCCAGTTGGGCGTGTCCAGTTGCCAGTTGGCAGTTGCCAATTGCTGCTGCTGGAAGCCTGGGAAGGCGGCTTTCTCGTTTGGCAGCGTTATGCATATTTATTAAAAACTGTCTGCTGCGATTAAAAGCCAATCAGGCCAATTGCAAATTCCTTTTATTGGCCCCCAGCTTTATAAATATTTAAAATTTAATTTCGGGCACCACAGCGCGTATACTTGATGCTGTGGGTGTTGGAATACATTTTTCTGCAGCTAGATTAAAATGTGTGTATGTGTGTGTGTGTGTGTGGGTGGCTGCAGTATCTGTACTATACTTGTGTGTGTGTGTATGTTGAGCTCTCAGGTGCCCACGACTCGAATGCAATCGAAGCGTGAAACGTTGAAGCTCAGCAGCCTCGCAACAGGCAAACACGTTGAGCGCAAATGTAGCGCGTTTCCTTTTTGGCTTTTACGCTGTACTCCCAACCGGCACAAGGACCACAAGCAGCAGCAGCAGCAGCAGCAGCAGCAGTAGCAGCACTGCCAGTAACCAGTTGTACCACGAGTAGAACAAAAACTCCAACCCAAATAGCACCACTTATGAGTGTGTGAGTGAGTGTGTGGGTGTGTGGCTGTGCGGCTGTGCGGCTGTGTGTGTTCTTGTGTGTGGGAGCGTGTGGCAGTTAGCTAGCGCTTGACAGCTTGGCAAACAGTTAAATAAAGTTGGCAGCACTCCCGCTTTGTGGTTGGGTGACTGTTATCCTTCCATGGCAGTTAGTATGAGTACGAGTACTACTGAAAGTTGAGTCCTTTTGGATTTCTAGCGAATTTCCGGGCGATGTGACTATAGCTTTATGTTGTTGCTAAAATTGCCAAATATTTAAGCCACCGTGAACTATGGAAACATAATTGGGCCAAAATAATTATCTTTTAATCAATGATGTTGTTTATGTTGCTTGTTTACGTGTTTTTAATTACATTTTGAGCGAAACTGTGAGTTACAACCCCACCATTAAGTTTTGAGCAAGTAAATGAGCAAGCACATCCTACTCACGTAAAGGATAAAATATATAATACATGCTTTGATGAGCACAAATGCGCTTAAAATTTAGTGTATTTTCTGTGTGCCAAATTATCCTAAAACTAGACAAATAACTAAATAACACTAGTTTCTAATAAATTAAAAGAACGTTTTCTATGTTCTTACAACATCTTTATTTGCCGAGTGTTTCAATTTGATTTGTTTTCCATGCCAAAAATACTTTATTGTAGTCTCAGAGGCTCCCAGAACCGTAGTGTTTTGAGGCCCGCATCGGGGCCCAATGTAGTTAGGGCATTTCGAACTTAGCAAGAGGGTCCACAGCTACTGCCACATCCTCCACAAGGGCCACATGCAGATGGGCCACAGCAACCGAAGCAGGGTCCTGTCGCATAACATGGTCCACAGACATTAGGTCCAAAACATCCGCCGCCACAGCATGGTCCACAGCCACCGCAAGGTCCACAGCACATGATTGATCTGCACAAAAAAAAGCACAAAAATAATATGATAATGAAAATAATAGCAAATAATATTGAAAAATGTGGAAAACAAAATAAATATTTTTGTACTTACCTGAAAAGCAAAACAAATTGAGAGACTACAAAAATAATTTAGATGTTGCTCGTTGGAGTTAAAGCGTAAGAATGAAAAACTGTAGAGCAGGGAAATACTATCCTATGATAATGGGTGACTTAGTTTCCAGAGCTGACTTGATGCGAGTACAAATTTGATGAAATATTTAATTTGGCTAAATTGGGGGTTAAGTCTAATCTGATATACTCATCCGTAGTCATCCGATTCTAGGATAGGTGATAATTTGATTTATCGAACAGCTGCATAAGTTTATTTTTTTTGGCGCTTAATTGTTGGATGAATTTAAGGTCTTATTATAATTGTCACACATGGCACACAATGGTGCGCTAATGAATATGAATAACAAGAAACTCGTATGTGGTGACACGCACTCGCACGCGACCCAACAACTTGACAAGAACAACAATAACAACAATAACAACAACAACAACAACAACGAATGAACGAACGAACAGGCAAACAAATAAACAAACAGTCAGCTGATTGTGCGCCAAGACAAACAGACAGGAGACAGGACAGACGGACAGACAGGACAGACAGACAGTTGGAGGGACAGTCGCACAAAGCTCTCGGAGCCGGGTACAAACTACTTACTTACTTACGAGTACTTTGCCCACTTATGTGGGGCAACAACGGCAAACAAAGTTATGCGGCAAGTTGAGCCATTTGTTGTTGTTATTGTCTACACTCGGCAACTGTCTTTTCACATAATGTCACTGGTTGTTAAAGTTGCCTCCTTTTTTTTGCGCTGTGTAGTGCCCTCGAAGCACAGTCCAAAACTCACATAAATTACGCGCCAGCAAAAGTCACAAAATGTCAAATGCAGCAAACACACAAAAAATACAAAAACATATAAAAAAAACTAGAAACCAAATTGCAGCGACTACAAAAAGTGCAGCAAAATTGTATTTCAAGGAAAAATTACGAGTGCCCGCGGCTGACTCATCGTTGTTTGGAGGCCCAACTCCAAGTGGGGAAGTTTGCGCCAGGAAATGCGACCAATTTGTAGTCATCGCCTGCACTATAAATGCGCCGTCTGCTCCTCCATTGTCTGGCTGCTGGCCGCCATTGGCTGGCCTAGTGGGAGTTCTCGGTTGTGGCCAACTCTCTGTGGTCGATATCCGCGTGTTGGCCTTCAAAACTGACAGCCAAGCGACAGCAGCAGCCGTGGGCTCACAAAAAAAACACACACACAGAGAGGAAAATTGGCAAAATTAACTATGACTTATGGGCCTTTGGGCCACAGGAAGTGGCAATAGAAAGGCAACAGAGGAGCTGGAATACCAATTAAATTATTGCAAATACTTGTGAACTAGAATAACACAGGAGAACGAAACGGAAGAAAGAAATTGAGCAGAATAGAATAACAATAAAAATAGATCATTTGCAGTGTATTGATAGAAACAAAATTCCACAAAATAGAGCTGAAAGCCATTACTATTAGTATTTAGTTTTATAAACAAATCTATAAATAAAATTTAATAGTAATCATAGAAGTAACAACTCATAGAGCTCAGCCTTTATCATAGGTAGTAGGCTTTGTCTCACTTGCCTCAATACGTGAGCTTGTTTTAAAGAGTCTCTAAATTTTAGACGACACAAAGTGTTGGCAAAAAAGTAAAATTTAAGTAAATTTCTATTTCCCAAAACACATATACTCACCCGTTATTCCGCAGTTACATACAAATGGAGGGTGCTGACAGCGTACGTGGAATACTGAAGGTGGGCGGCAATCTGGTGCAGAGCACCACGATCAAGATGGCCAAGTTCGATGAGATGAATGTGCTGGAAACCTTTCATCCGGCGAACAAGGACTATGGACACATGATTATCGATGAGCCAAAGACACCATTTGTGTTTGAGCAGGACTTGCCACATGATCTGGACACGGCCACACTGATGGAGAAGCTGCGCCTCGCCGAACAGTCGGAGACGCCGGCCTTTGGCATGGATGCCGATTCGGATGACTCGTCGGACGACGAGGACTATCCGGAGTCCATTGACGAGAAGGTGCGTCGCCTGGAGTTCGAGCGTCGCCGCAAGCTGCACTACAAGGAGTATCTGTCGGTGCCACTGGCACGTCGCCTCATCGCCGAGGAGTTTGGTAACTTGACCAGCGAGCAGAGCATTCCGGACGAAACAGCATTGAGCCATGAGAGCTGTTCGGATGAGATTTGTCCCACCGAGCCCTCCAATCGCAGCTCAGTGCAATCCGGAGTCTCATTTGGCTCTCTGCCATCGCAACGTGGCACTGTGCAATCCATACCGGAACTAGTGGAAGTCGAGCCGGGCTTTGAGGTTGGTCATCACTGCTACCAGAAGTTGATGGCCCGAAAGACCGAATCACAGATAGATTATAGTGTGCTTGCAAGCACTGTGCACAAGAATAAGGACGAGGAGGAGGATGATGAGCAGGCGAAGCCCGCACCAGGACCGGCAGGACCTGCAGGACCAGCAGGACCAGCAGTTGCCTAGCTTAAGATCTCATCTGGCATTTGTATTTATCTTATGTTATGCATTTTGATGTTCTTCTGTTCAAATTGAGACTGTCCGCCTGCTAGCGATGTCTATTAAAATTGCCACGTTCGAGTGAAAGCGCATTGTTTGGCCTGCAGGCCGGAACTGGCTTAAGATTAGCCAAATGTTTTGCAGGAACTGCATCTAGCCAATTGTTAGCAGTTTTGAGTTGAGGCTTCAGTCTTCCTGTCCAAGCTCATTTGGCTGCTGAATATTTAATTACGTCTGCTTCGTTTGTCGTTTCCTGTTGCTGTTGCTGTACTTGTTCTTGTCCTTGTTGTCCTGCTGCCTACAGCCTGCCTGCATCTGGCTTTATAATTTTCCATTACTTGGTTAACTGTCTGCTCTTGTGCATTGACTGTCGCAAAAGTTTGCTTAATAACTAATTTGGGCATTTTGTTTTGTGCAGTACATCGTAATTGAAAATTCCCTTTGGCTAACAAACCGAACTTCCTTCGGGCCAAGATAATATAATTTTGATTTATTAGTGCAGCCGCACCTCAATGCTGCTTCCTCCTGTGGCGCTCCTTAACAAATGACGCCATTTAAATATAATTATCATTATTATTTTTGGTTTTGGTTTGAGAGCCAAACTGATTTGCGTGTTTGGTTTTTGAGTAGCTCAGACGCAAAACGCCACTAAATGCTAACTGTCGTTCAGGCGTTTAAAATAATTGCGCATAATGTTTAATTCAGCAGTAAAATGTGTTTTAAACAGAGCTCTTATTATGATAAGGCTGGTTAAATCACATCGTTGAACATTGCGAAAGCTGTGATGCCAAAAACAGAGCCATTGCATTGCATTAAGATTAGATTTTGGAGCTTCATTATATATGCTTCATGATTATATTTAATTAGCTGCGTAAATTACTTTGTCGGGCCAATGCCAAAAAACACATCTAAACACATTTTACTTGCGCGTGACACTTGCCTAATTAAACGTGTCAAACGCAAATGAAAATACAGTGGATATTGGTTATATGCAAATGTTATGGTGCAACAATATTTTTGCAAATAATATACAAACATCGGATGGATGAAATATGTAGGTGTACTGCCTAGAGAAGTCAGTTTGTTATTTTATGAGTTGAGCTTTTGCATATAAACATATAACGGATATATACTGTACTCGCATGTGACATAAATGATATTGCATTACCTTTATCACAAAAATACAAAAGGAAAATACAAGAATTTAATTTCAATGTTCAAATGTATTAAAAATCAAGTGGGGAAGGATTATCTTCGGCGTGCCGAAGATTTCATACTCTTTTCGAACCTTTAGGCAATTTTCACTCTGCCAACTGCACCATTTGCAACATTTTGTTGTTGTTTGTTCTAAGAATATTTAATTCATTGCCAGTTGTATGGCAGCTATAAGATATAGTGGTCCGATCCGTCCGGCTCCGACCAATGTGCTGTCCCGTTGAATAATAAGTGTCTGTGCAAAGTTTTATCGCGATAGCTCAAAAACTGAGGGACTATTTCGCATACATACAGACAGACAGACGGACATTGCTAGATCAATTTGCATTGTCATTCTAAGCATACTGGCAGTAACTTTTGGGGGTCTCCGACGCTTCCTTCTATGTGTTACACACTTCAGCACAAACTTAATATAGTATTTTCTTCGAAAAGAGTATAAAAATACATACGCACAGTGTGCCATTTAATACAACTCCAGCTCCTTGGCCACTTGTCGAATTGGCGGCACGTAGAATGTGCTGGCGAAATCCTTTAATGTGAATTTGCTGGCTGCAACATGTGTGGAATGGAATTTAAGTTGGCCCAATTTATTGCCTGGCCAGAACCGTTGTCATATCCATAGCCACAGCCATAGCCAGATCCAGAAGCCGCAGACGCTGCCATCTTCATATACTGTATATATATGTGTGTGCGTGTGTGTGTGGATATCCTTATTCTTTAGCACGACAATTGCCGTGTACATTTCATTAAGTGCATAAGCCGTCGCCTGTCAGCGCTGCGTGTAATGCCTTTTAAGCCGGAAAATTATTTTTAATGCTATTTACAGGCACAAATGAAAATGCAAGCGTAAATAAAGAAACGCCAGTCACGAACTGAAACCTGGCTCATCTCCCCCTCCCCCTCCCCCTCCTCCACTTCTCAGTGGGGCTGCACAACAAACTTAACTGTCCGAAGGACTACAACCAATAAAAGTCGCACAACAAACGAGTGCAGCCAAATTAAAGCTGCTGCACACTTTTGGGGCGCCTTGGCGCCAGCTGCTCAGCGTTCAAGTTAAGAGCAGGGACAGTAGGAGGCTAGTAGGGATGTAGATGGGGCCTGGGAGATTTGGGGGCAAGACGCGCGCGTGTCACTAAGAGTGCAGCTAAATATTTGCCAAAGCATTTTTGGTATTTACGACGGCATGTCGTGTGGCATGTGGCCACTTGGTCTCGGGGGGATTCGCCGGCAAGGTGCTGCTTGGCAGTCGTCCAGGTGGAGCTGGAACGGGGGGAAGAGCCAGCGACAAATACTCGAGCACAGTGCAGTGCGCATCAATTCTCATTTTGATAAATTATAAAATGCCCAACGCTGTCAGTTGCAGTTTAATGGATTGCCTTATCGCAGCTTAACCCAAGTGTGCTTCCTAAAAATTCTATAATATTTTATTATAAGAGGGGTAAGATTAAAGAAATTTAGCTTCTAGCTAAAGCCGAATCTTAGCTGATATACATATTAAATATATATATTGTATTAATATGGTTCCTGCTTTAAGCCCTTAGATACTCAGCCTAAAGAGCCGTTGATTCCAGATAGTGGCGGGTTAACTTAAGTGATAGCTTTCGCCAGCACACATAGCACAAGTGAACTAACTAGAGTGAAACAGACAAACTGCGAGTAGAAGAGAAACCAAGCAGCGAAAAACCTCATTACAAGCTGCTCTCACTTGTCGCCTGTGTCCTGTGTGTCCTTGTCCAGTGCCATGGCAAAGGAGCTTAGCTCCGGCTGAGTGCGATGTAAATTGCAGGGCAAATGACATTGTCTAATTGATTGCTGCCATGCACCCTGCACAAATGCAGCTAATAAAGATTTACGAAGTTTGTTGATTTTCTGAAGTGCGTTTTGCTTAGCGAGAACTGCTTCCCCAACCAACTATGCGGAACTGAAAACGCTAGCACCTGGTCAAACAAGAAGCCAAACCAGACTCGCGCTGCTTGGGGTTGGTCAGGCTCAGGTTCAGACACAGGCTCGGTCAGGGGTCAGGGTCACCCCTTTCCGGTTTTTTCTCTTGCCTAAACAAATATATATAAACTGAGCACGTACATAGCTAAGTGTGTGTGTGTTTGTGTGTGTGAGTGTGTTTATTTGTAATCAATTATCGGATAGCGTAATCTATTAGAAGGACAGCTGGCAGTGGCAATGGCATGACAAGTTTTGGGCTGTGTCACAGCTGCCTGGTCGAGTGCATAAATTTGAGTAATACCAAAAATAATTATGACACCACACGCAAATTTTGCATAAATAATGCAATATGCATGCGATTTTTCGGGTGACTAAGATCAACTTTCATTATGAATATACGACTATGCCAAAGCAACTAATAATCGTATTTAACTAAAATTAATTAAATTGGCCTCATACTGCAAGCAGCATAAAAGTCTAATTTCGGTCCATATCAAATTTATGTTTATATTTTTGGGAAAATAATTTGTTGGGAACATTTTAGTATAATCTGGTTTATTTTTCACCTGCAATAAGCTTAACCATAAGAAGTTTTTTAGGTCATGTTTTGGGGTGTATTATAATACTATATTAAAATCTTAAAACAAGTTTCTTGATCAAAGTAAATTTAAGTTGTCCACCGTAAACAATTTTTAAAAAATTAGTTTAGTCTTTATTCACGTGACAATGTCAAAATTAAAAAAACAATATTACGATTCAGTTTTCTCCTGCTTGCTAAACATTCCCTTGAGCCGTTTAATACACACAACTTTCGACAAGGATTAAGTGGGACAGTGAGAACAAAGAAGCACTCGAGGTGGTCTCGGTATAATTTCTGCACGAATCTCTTCAGAGCTTGGAACTGGAACAGGGAGCTGGGAACTGTGCTTATAAGGCCAACTGTCAACGGAGCGTAAATTATTTCCACAGAATGCAGTCACGATTTACTATATAACAAATGAAACTAAGTTTTGCCTAACTAAAGTTACTTGAGGCCGCTGCCGATGCCGATGCCGATGCTGGTAGGGGAAGACTGCATCTTTATGCGCATATGTAAACACTTCCTGCTAGAGTTGGACTCATTCAAGGACGACAAGCAAGTGCGCCAGGACTGAGAAGTGTAAAAATCCATGGCTAAACTACTTGGCGCTGGCTTTGGCCCCGGCTTCACACATGGCAAAGTTTTGTGGGCAAACTTTGAGCAGAACTACTAGCTTCTACAATAGCGCTATAATTTCCAACTAAGGCCTGAAACTTTCACTTGATGGACTCAAAATTAAATAACAACAGTGATTCAAGAACGTTGCATATTTGACATTGAGATCATTTACCAAACCAAAGAAAATATGTGTATTTTGCTTGATTTATTTATGCAATATTTTAATTTAGTTTCATGTCTGCTAGTTGAAAAGTCAGTCAACGCTTTGTGCTTTCAATCGCTTTGATTGTGTGAATATTTGAATAAAAAAAATAGCAAAAGGCGTTTCCAGCAACAACAAAGTCGCAAAGAGTTGCCATTGATAGCTGATAGGGCTGTGGAAAAACTCGGTTGAAAGTGTTTGCAGCCAAAGTGCTCTGCGCAAAAATACTTTGATTTTACAATTTTCACATTATTTTACAGTATTTGATTCTCTTTTCCTGATTTACAACAACTCCAAGCTGGCTGGCTGACTGACTGCACTAACCAGAGACTGTGTGTTTTTTCTATTTCTCTTATCGGATTTTGTAAAATGTTGTGAAAACCAGGACAATACTTGTTTACAGAGCTCTCCGTTTAGTTCAATGAAACTTCATAGAGCAAAAAAACAGAAAAAACGTAATATAAATATATCATAACATTGGGAAGAGCAGTAGGAAAGTGGTTGGGTGAAACGTGATTCAGAAAAACACATATACTCTATATAGTATGTTTGCATGTATATTTTATGCAATAATTTAAAACATGCCCAAAAGTTTTTGTTGCCACACAATTTATGCGTGAAATGCAAAATAAATAAGCAGATATTTGTTTTTAGCTGCACCATAAATATTTTCCTTGATTTTATGGCTAAAAAAAATTGAATTTTACCTGCGACAAAAGTCGCCGCTGATTTTGCTATCTTTTTTATTGAAGTGAAAGTTCATGCTAAAAATATTTTTTTGAATTCGTTTGGCGAGGATTGACTTCTTTTTTAAAACAAACATAAAAAATAGCTTTAAACTATCCATAATATATATGAGTAAATATATAATTTAAATACGTTTACTATGCAAATTGGAGCCTTTAAAAATTACTACGTATATTGCTTTTTCTGCTTTAAAAAAGTTAAAAAAGCGATTATCTTATTTAAAACTTTAATAGGGAATAAAAAACTATTTTAAATAAATATTTATTTACTTAATTTGGACTAATAACAGTCGTTAGAGAAGAAAGAATAAATAAATATTATGTAACACAAAGTTACATAAATTTTGTTTGATTTGCTTAAAACAAAACAATTCTTGATAAGTAATCAAAATAGTTTAATTGCCAACCTTTTTGTTAGTTAAACATTTAAATGTGTTAAAGAAATGAATAATAAATACAATAGACCTGATAAAAACATGATAATTAGTTTACTTTTGCTCCATTAACTCACTGCACATTTTGAGTATGCCAAATTGTAGTTACCTCAATTTAGATAGAGCATAAAGTGAAAAATTGTTTTGTGTGTCACGCCAGTGCCGAAAACTAAAGCCAAAGCACCCACAAAATGGCCGCCTGGCCACACACGCATGTGCCTGCGCTGTCCGCCAGCGACTTAACAGCTCTCTCTCTCTCTCTCTCTCGCCATTTGTGTGTGTGTGTGAGTGTGTGTGTGTGTGCGAGTGTGTGGTGTGTGTCGTTTAGATTTAGTGCCGCTTGTTACGTTTTGATGCCATGCCATTTATAAGCGGCGCATAGTGGCCACAGGCACCAAGCTGCCCCCTGGACAGGACACTGTCCATAACGCGGCAACAAATGCAAACTGACGTTTTTGCATGGCACAACTTTGAACCTTAACATGACACACCACGACAGCAGCAACAACACAGCAACAGTGACTACAATGCGGAGGATGAGCCTGCACTCAGAGAAAAAGGCAGTCCGACAGCAAGAACGAGTGCGCCAGTTAAATTGTATAGTATTTATATTCAAGACTTAAACAATATATGAGTATACGATCCATCAAAAACAAATATTCGTTAAAAATGCAAATGACTTAAGACTTATTTATATTCTTCTGTAAAGGAACTTAAAGTTCCCAAATTAGGAACAAAATGATCTCGAAATAAGATGCGTTTTAAAGCAAAAGCAGAAACAGAATATTCTTGATTTGATGCATTTGTTTTTCGCAGTGTGGCTAGCACCATGAATAATGTGCAACTTTAAGTGTTTGCCACTTAAAGTCGAGTTGGAGTTGTGTGCACATTGCGCATACGCCACGTATGTCGCTGCTTCAGCTTGACTATTCGCTATGATTGCCATACCAGTCAAGTAATTTACGCACAATAATGCGCTTCGTTGAACTCGGCTGCCATTGCCCGGCCGGATGATTGATGTATGGACGTGTTAATTAGGTCTACTCCTGCCACATGTACGCAGCTAACAATAGGCGCGCGGAGCATCAACAGCAGCAAAAACATACCAATAAAATTCGAGCAATTCGTGCAAAAAACTTGAAGAATTGATTGATTTCTGGGCTCCACAAGCACATTAATCAGCAATGCGCTTGTTTGATTGCCGCTTCAAGTTGCCTGCCAGATACACACAGATACACACACGCACACGCACGCACACACACACACACACACAAAGAAAGTTTGCCAGGCTTTGATTACCGCTAACTGTCAAGTGCCCAGTGTTGGACATGCACTTTTGCATAGGCCGACAAATTCAATTTATTTCAAGTTGGGCCAACAAAAAGCAAAAAACGAAAAAAGTGCAAGCTGCTCACTAAATCAAAAACAGATTTTGGCAACAAATTCGTTATGCACGTGACATGTCCAAAAAGCAGCCAACACACTCTCCAAGTACTCTCCCACAAACACACACATATATTTATATATGTACATATATAGAGAGTGTGTGTGGGCGTCTAAAGAAATTTGAATAAGTGAATTTAAAAAGCGTTGACGGCGACCAAAGTCAAAATAAAAAGACCTGAAAGCATAGAAAGCCGAAGATTTCTTACTCTATCGCCTGATCTAACAAACATTTAAGACTGATCGGCGCTTTGGCAGCTATTTTGCTAATTATGTTACAAATTGGGTTTCTAGCTTTATAGACATAGTTGCAACCCATATCAAGTCTAAGCTTGCACATTGCGTTGTCAAATTCGAATGCTCTGTGCGAGGGTATAAAAAGCAGCTCATGCTAAAGCCAAGGACACTTTTCATGAAATGCAATTTCGCACTTGTAAACTTTTATGGCTGCATGTGCCATCAGAACTGAGCATTTGGCTTGTTGCTATGTAGTTATTTGGCTAACACATCAGTTCTTGTGGTCAGTTTTGTTATATGATCTATATTTCACCAATTTGAAACTCTTTCTTGAACAGAAGGACGCTGTCATTATCATTATTTAAAATACTATTTATTTATTCAATATTCTACCACTAAAAGTTTTACCTATAAGCTAATGTGCTAGTTCTCAATAGAACTTTGATTATACGCAGAAGAATATTAATAAAATTATTAATTAAAATATAATATGATTACTGAGAACTCATATATTTAAATAAATTCAAAACTGTTTCTCTTAAGAAGAAAACACAACTCTGCTGTCGGCTGAATGCAGCTTGCTGCCAACATTGGCTACTTCTTCTTATGGTCAATAGCTGGCAACACTGATTTGATAATGTTGCGGACTTTGCAGGCAAATTCGACTGCTACTCTAGGCCAGCTTCAGCATGGCAACAGGCAACTTGCTACTTGCAACTGGCAACAGCTAACAGCTTCAAACAGCACAAAACTTCACTTCACTACACACACACACACACACGACACACACGCACACACACGCACACACACGCACACACTCCATTTACTTTGCCCGAATTGAGATCAGAAACATGCAAATCTGCTCGGCGTTTGACTGTTGACGGCGCATTTGCTTCAGCTGTATTCGGTATTTTATTTCTAGCCTTTTTTAGAGCTCCTTTTCGGTGTGTGTGTGTGTGTGTTGTGTGTGTATAACTTGTTTATTTGCCTGGCGTTGCTTTCATTTGCTTGGCTAGGCTGAAAAGGCAGTCGCTCTTTTATTTGCACACTTTGGCTAATGGATTTTTTGGTTTGCACTTTGCGGTCGCACACGGCGTATGCTTAATATTTGAGATCTCTGTTCAAATTATGTTTTCTTTTTTCTCTTCCAGCTAGCTAGCTAGCATGCGCCTCATTTGGTTTGCATTGGGTTTTCTTTGCGGCTCGTGGCGCCCGTTGGCATTTCGGCGACTTAATTGAAAATTCAATTAGACCTGTGCAAATATTTTGGCCAAAGGAGCAGCGCGCAAATTGAGTTACAGCTGTTTATCTAAATAAAAACTGCAGCTCTCCCGCTCTTCGCCTTCCTCTGTCTCCCTCTCTCTCCCTCTCTCTCTCTCTCTCTATCTTTCGCTCTGTCTTTTTGAATGTTGCCGTTGCTATGGTTGTCGCTTTTTGGTGTTGTTGTTGGCGTTGTTGTTCTTGCCGCTGCTGTGTTGCCGTTGCCACAGCAGCCGTTGCATTTTAATTACAACTTAAATATCTCAGTGCGGTCGGCAGTTGCAAATTACAACTTCAGTGAACCGCAAAATGAAAGTTGTTGATTTTAGTTTTTCACAGTGTGTATTTTGCTGTGGAATTTCAGCTCGGGCTTCGCTGCTAACTAAATCAATTTTGATGAAGCCCCCAAGAGTTAATTGCTGCCTTGCACCGCCCCATGCACAGTTGCCCACTGTTCAGTTTATTAAATAATTTCCCCACTTTCACTGACCCTCAGCCCAGCCAGTCGGACATTGTGTTTAGCAACAACCCAGCTCCTTTAATATCCTAGCCCATCAGGGCCAGCGCCTCTGTGGGTGGCCTTGCATTCAGCTGGAGTCCTCTTTGTTCCGCAGCTGCTGCTGCTGCTGCTGCTGCTGCACGTGACTTGATTGTCAGTTGCAATTTAAGAATTTGATAGTTTGACAATGCATTTTGGCTCGTTTCACATGGCGCTGCTGCGTCCAGTTCCACGTCCACTTTCAGTTCTAGTTGCAGTTCTGTTTCAGTTCGAGTTGCCTTGATTCGGCAGCCAAAGCGACGCTCAACTTGCAATTGCATTCGCTTTTCGCCCATTTCCCATTCGCCATTCCCCAATCGCCATGGGTTGCGTGCTCCTGCTTAGACATTAAAATGCGGCATAAATAATCGGATATTTCGCCAAAATCGACAAAGGAATTTCAAATAGCATTGGGATCCATGCTATTCGGCATCAAAAACCAATAAATTGATTTTAAATAAATATGTTATTTAAGTGTACACATGCTACAAGACTTTCATTGTGTCCTAGAAGGTGCTCTTCTTTTTAAGTATATTTTGAATGATTGGCTCTAAGTCTTAAGTTTTTGATTCAATGAATTTCAATTTATGAATGAATTTTAATCTTGGGTTGTAAGTCATAAATTATATTTATTTTAAATCACACAAAAGTTGATACTATATTTATTTAGTCTTATAAGTTCCCACAACTAAGTTGTTATTTGGCTTTGAAATAGCCCTTCAGCCCTACACAAACTGACAGAAACAAATCGGCTTTAATATTTCAAATCTTATATTTAAATTGAGCACCATAGTTTTTATTTGCCACATTTAAGTTGATCAAAATGTGAGATAGAAAAGCAACCAGAATTTGAAAAGCATTTCAATTGCCAGACGATTATGGAAAGCTCAGCTCAACTAGTTGCATAGCTTTGAGCCACTCCATGCGTTTACTGATAACAGTAACGATGATTGGCCTGATCCGAAGTTTTAAGCTACTTAGGCGTCCATATCCAATTGACCCAATTGATATACAAACGACGATACACGCTGTGCTCCGTGCAATATTGGTATTGCAGCAGCCATGTGGCAAAACATTTTCCGCCTTTTAATACGCTTTCCATTTTTTCTCGTCGAGTTTAACTCATTCATGTGCGAAACTCTTTCAATGGCAGACAGAGCTGAACCACCCGACAAACACGCAAACACACAAACACACATCCACACCCAAGCCCAAGCCCAAACCCAAATTACAAACCCAATTGCAGGCCGGCAAACAACAACAACAGCAACAACATCAACAATAACAGGAGCAACAACCACAGTTCATTTAAGCGTGTAAAAACATAAATCAAAAAGCATGGCCTAATGGCAGCCAGCCTGGCTGGCCACATTCTCTCTCTCTCTCTCTCTATCTCTCTCTATCTCTCTCTCTTCATCTCTATGTGTCTCTATCTATCTATGCATATATATGTTAGCCAGCAGGCGACAGCCACATAAAGGACATGAAGTGTATATAAATTGCCTACTTGCATTTTAATTAAACTGACTAAAAACCAAGCCAATGTCAAATGTGCCCGTCACCCCCGTAAAACCCGTTTCGAGTATATATCCCTGCTGTATCCTGCTATCGAATCCTGCTGCTGCCAATGGCCGGCGGCTATAATAACACACAATGGCAGCTCATGTGGAAATTTGCTTTAAATTGACCAACTGACCGCAGCAACCTTTAAACAAATTAGAAAAACTTCTGTTCCATTGTTGTTGTTGTGGCTGTCGCTGTTGTTGTTGTTGCTGCTGCTGATGTTGCTTTTGTTGTGCGGTGGCACAGTGAGACATTGACTTTTTTATTGGACCAGTGATTAGCGTTGGCTTTTTATACCCTGAACCCATTAAAAATGGGTAAAAAGGGTATTATGGGTTTGTGCAAATGTATGTAACAGGCATAAGGAAGCATCTCCGACCATATAAAGTATATATATTATTGATCAGTATCAATAGCCGAGTCGATCTGGCCATGTCCGTCTGTCTGTCCGTCTGTCCGTCTGTCTGTCTGTATGAACACACAGATATCAGAGACTACAAGAGCTAGAGACTTCATATTTGGAACATAAGTTCTCCTAATCCCGGGACAGATCAAGTTTATTAAAATTTATCGATAGCTCGTCCCGTTCAAAAGTTATCGATAAATTTCGATTTTAGACCAGCGTTTTTTGGATATAACTTACAAGTTATAAGAGCTAGAGGCCCCTAATTTGACATTATATCTCGAATAGCATACACATGAACAAATTTTTCACTTTTTGGATACCACCCCCAAACCCCCCAAAAGTTAAAAAAACGCATTTTGAAGGTACGACCTTGCAATTTGGTTTGGTCACACATATTATTGACAATTGTTTGCCCCAAAAATTTCAATAAGATCGGACGATAAACACAGAAGTTATTTAAGATTTAACTTTCCATTATGTGGGGCTCAGCGAAAAGCAAGCTAACTGCTTAGACCGCTTGCACTGCTTGTACTGCTTGTACTGCAGCATGTGTGTGTTTAGATTAATATGAATGATTGTAAGGACTGGGTTCAGGGTATCTCGTAGTCGGGCACTCCCGACTAGAGCACTCTTACTTGTTTTAATAGTCCTTCCTCCTGCCTCCTGTCTCAGTTCAGTTCTTTGCCGCAGCTGTGCCGCCTTTTGATGTGGATAATTTTGCTAAATATTTTGTTGTTGTTGGTTGGCATTGTTGTTGTTGTTGCTAGCTTTGGCAATGTCTTTCGCGGCACATTCATTAAATTTACATTTTCTGCGAAAAACCCACAAGCGGGAGAGAGTAGAGCGAAAGAGAGGCGTGAATTTTGTCAGAGAGGAGCGCGGCTACATTTTGGTCCTTGGTCAGCGACCAGTTGACAACATATGGCAGCTCAGTCAGTCAAGGACTAAAAGTGTGCAGAGAGGGAGGAGAGGAGCGCTGGAGAGGAGGGCAACTGTAGGGGCGCGTGACCAGGTAATGGACTGTAATTATGCTAAATATGCCATGAGCAAATGTCGATGTGTATGTCACGCTATATACAGAGGGCTTTACAAGCATCGTAGGGGATATACCATATCCTGCTGTCATGGCAGGCAAAGGTGTATTCAAATTGGGCCATACTAAATGACCCTGTTAACTGGGGATATTAAAATGAATATATACCATATATAGCCAGTCGTTAAATATGCGTGAAAAGTAAATAATAAAAATAATAAATTTCTACTGGTGTCATCTTACATTTAAACTAATTTAACTCAGAAGTAATGAATATTATTATTAATATATATTGTACGTTATTCAAATAAAAGAGTGGTGGATTTTAGAGTAACGATCGAACTTGACACGTTTAAGAATATAAAAAACGAATTGTACGAATTAAAATAGTGGTAAGAGTAAAAAATAGTAATTTGTTGTCATTAAGAATAGGAACTCTTTTACACCTTATAGCGTATGTTCCCCCAGAGCTTAACTTTAAGTTTACATTTTTCATTTATATTTACAATTCTCTAATTTCTATCAAATTTATAGATATTTATATATTTGTATTCCTATATAAGCAAACTGCTGGAAAACAAATTAAACAAAAATGTTAGCAGTAGAAAAAATGAGGAGTTATGAATATAAATAAATAAATATTAATATTAACGTATGATTCATAATTCAGCATTCATTAAATTGATATCTTTAAAGTGAAAGCTACCTGTTCTACCTTTGCTCATCTCTCATCGAATGATTGAACGCAACAGCTTCGGAACAGGAATATTCGTAATATATTCCTAGAGACGACACCCCAATAGAAACTTTTCTGATGGTCTTCTGCATCTATAAATGCCAAGCAATTTACAGTTTTACGCCGCAGCAACTTTATAAATAATTTGCGTGCCTTTTGCTTGCTCATCCATCTGTCCTTTCCCTTTGTCTATCTATCGCTATCTCCTCTGCTCGCTATTCTTCTCCATTCACTTCGGTTCGGTTCGGTTCGGTTTGGGGCCACCCACGCAAAGGCCTCACATTTATGATTAATGAGCCTTAACTTTTGCACTTTTGCATGGCAATTTGTGCGGCATGGGGCAGCAGACAGAAGGGATCAGGAGGCAGGAGGCAGGAGGCAGGCGACTCGTCCGGCCAATGCCGCTGGTCGTATCTTTGCCACTGCGTGTGTAAGTCAAGACAGACAACAAATGTAAATTGTAAATGTTTGTTGCGCAATTAAAAGCCACGCAAATGTTGGCATTCAGCTCGCTGCCTTTTTGCGTTTGCATTTTTGTCATTTTTACGTAATTTGATTTACTTTTGCCGCCCCCTGCTGCCACAGCGAGTGAAGCATTGCGAATGGGGGGCTTCCAGGCTGCCACAAATTGTCAATAAACATATCAATATGCAACACGAAATTGGTTTAATGTCAATCAACAGACAGTGAGACTGAAAGACAGCACGACAGAGCAGGCTGTGGGCTTATCATTGCCAGAGTCATCCATCAGTAAAAAATGTGTGCAAAAAATGAAACAAATGTGGACAAATGTGGACTGTAAAACATTTACACAAATTCAATAATGGGGTGTTATGTATGTTGGTGTGTGTGTGAGTGTGTGTGACGGGGTGTGTGTGAATTGTGTAATGGCATACCTTTATACATAATATAAACGCTTTGGTGAATTTAATTTGTGGTCTTTTTATTGCAGCATTGCAGCGACGAGGGCGGCACGAAAAGTATTTCAAGCGAACTAACAGAGTTCTGCTCAACTTACAGTGACAATTTAGTAAAGAAAAAGATTTGAGAGCGAGTCAAGCGTAGACTAAGAGATTGTATTATGTAGTAGTCCATTGCAATGATCGTACACTTGAAATAGTATATTTGAATAAAATTAAAGCCTGATAGTTCTATAGTCACGTTCGATCCAATTAAAAAGTACTAATACTTGTAGAGCTAGGAAATTAAATTAAATAAATCAAATATTAAATTTAGCAAATATATCTCTACAAAAAACTCTTTACCAAGAAATCAAGTAAATAATAATTTCAATAGTAAGGAAAAATAATTAGATCCATTACAATTTCAGATCACTAGATGCTTTTACAGATCGCTGGGAAACAAGGAATAGGTCGATGGAGGTCTTATAGCTAACCTACCTCGACATATGAACATAAATTTTCACATTTCCACAGGCTTCGACGGACAAAAGCATTTTCCCAGTGGTCTGCCCAGACTGGGTTGGGGAGTTGGGCCCTCGCTCATAAGACTGTCGCGTGAATCACGCTAACGTGCTAATTTCCTGGTCTAATTTTCGCCAGCTGGTTAGCTAAGGGTTGGGGGGCGGGGGGGACAGACAGCCACGCCCACTGCGGACAATACGACAACCGTTGGCCTCGCATGATTTGCAAATTTGATGCGATTTGTATTATTTTGCGCGCAGTTCTTTTTCGCTCTTTTCGCCGTTTTTTTTGCGTCTCGTCTAATTAGGCCCCACTAATGGGGCGACCGTCGCGCAGACTCAGCTGCAAGTCACGAAATGGCTATTTAGCGCTTATAGCCAGCCTGAGTTGGCATTTTGTGCTGCTTTTTGCAGGGCTCATAATTTCAGCTAAATGTTGCATTTGCATGAAAAGCGATACCAAAGAAAAAAGGCAACTATATTCATATACATATATGTATATTAATAGCGAATGTGGAGTAAGTCTGAGTGAGTAATTAAAGTGGTTGGGGGCGGGGGCGTGGCTGAGACTGAGACTGAGACTGCATTTCAATGGAGCTGAAATTGTATTTTTATTAATTAATGCACTTAATGCACTTTTAATGCGCGCCAAATGTGAAATAATTCATGCGCTTATCAGCACTGATAATGATTAATTTTTGCCAGCCTTTGTCGCAGCATCCGCACTCGTATCCGCATCCGCATCCTCATCCGCATCCGCACACGCAAACTCAGCGCAGCCTTCAATTATTTTAAATTATGCGCCAACGCAATTGCATGTAATTGCAAAATAAGTCAATATATACATGCATTAAAGAAGAAAAAATTAATACATGTTCGCATCATATAAAATATTACATGAAAAATTGTTGCCGCTTATTTATGAAAGTGACAAATGAAAGGCTTCGCATATGCAAATATGATTTTGTAATTGCAATTTGCAATTGCGCTGCCAATGCATATTTAAAATGCAGGTCATCCAGCGAACCAAAGAAGCCAAAATTCGTTCAGCAGCTTTGTGATTGATGATTGATAACAGAAAATGCTCTAAAAAAGCCAAGCGATCAGATTCATGTGAAATATATATTAATTAAAATTAATATGTAATAGAACTCGAGCAACTAGAAACTAAATGAAAATAAACAGCTACGTATACAAAATAAAACACTTTCAAATTGAGCTTTTGGCATTTTAATTAGCATACATAATTGGTTTAAATGCATTTAAATTTCAGATTCATGTGTCGATAAATAAGTGTCAATAAAATGACTTTTTCAGGCCGAATTTTAATTTGATTTTAAATTAAGAATTATTTGGAAATATGATTAGAAAATAAAGATATAATAGTAGTAAACTATTCACAGTTTATGAGCTTTAATTTATAGTTTCTGCTACAGTTTTAAATGTGTAGTAAATGCTTAAAATCAAATTCAATAAAACTATTTTATTGGCCAGATTTTTAATTTGATTTAAGATAAAGAACTATTTGGAAATATAATAAGATAAATATTATATATATATATATATATATATATATATTGGTAAATGCTTTTAATTGTCTCCAGAATATCGACAATAAATCAAATTCAATAAACCTATTTTACTAGGCAGATTTTTAATTTGAAATATGATAAGAAAATATGTATAGAGAGAATTACTACCGTTAATGCTTTATAAGCATCTACTTTTCTAAACACCTTGAGTGCATTTTTCCGGCAAAGGCACTTTATTTACAATTGCTACTAAAAGTTGGGATACGCATTTAATTTTGATCCAGAAACTCAACGTTAAATCAAATTCCATTGCACATCCAAGTCTCTCTCTCTCTCTCTCTCTCGCTCTCTCTCTCTGTCCCTGGCATTAGTCGAACAATTCTGCAAAATCCTTAATGCCTTAAAACTGTACGCAATACAAGAGAACTTAGCAGAACAGCATTGAGAAGCATAGCTGAGCTGAGCTGAAGAGAATAAATACGCACTGGACAGTGACTGGACAGCACTCGAAAGCTTTGCACTGAGTGCAATTAATTAAGCAAAGCTGAAAGTCATGCACACTAGCATCCGTTCAACACACACACACACACCCACACACACACACGCACACACACACAAATTTAATTGCTTACAAGTTGAAAACATGGCAAAGAACAAGCAACAACAATTGAAGCAACAATTGTAATAAAGCGTCAAGAGCAAAGCAAGAAAAATTGCAACAAATGTTGAACTAAACCATAAACTGTGATTAATTGAATATTTCTTATGCTGCACGTAGAGACGTGTGCAGGGGGCTTGAGTGGATATATAGGGGGGGTCAGAGAGAGAGAGAGAGAGAGAGCGGACTCTCATTGTCCAGTGAAATTCACTTAGGAGCAACCAGGAGCCCCACTGGCGAATACTTGGCCAAACTCTTGCAGCAACAATGGCAGCAGCCCAAAATCCCCGTCCATTGCAGCATCGCACAGTAGCATAGTAGCTGGCGGCAATAAATTTAAATAAATATACGATTACGCGTGCGTATTAAGTTGCCCCAGCCGAGAGAGGAGACCGTGCCACCGAACGTGCCGCTCTGCCACTTGCCGCTTGCCCGCGTACTGCCGCCTCCAACAATGCCGCCGCCTAGAACAATGCCTGGTGGCATCTTTGGGCTCCACTCTGCTCCCTGGTCGCCTGCTGGACTACCGGACTGCTGCTGCTCGTGGCTCGTTATCTGCCGACTTCTAATTCAGCCACAATAAATCAATGCAACGTGCTGCAGCGGCAACATTTTGTGGCGCAAATGTGTAAGTGAACTTGATGAGTGTTCCGCCGAGGCGGCTTACAATGGTGGGGCAGTGGTTGTGGCTGTGGGTGTGGCATGACAACAACAACAACACAAATGTTCTCTCGCCCGCTTGCTTGCCTAATCGAAATTTGTTGGCCATTTGTGCCCATTTTTTTCTGCTTGTGTATAAAGCATTTATTTATGTATTTTTGTGTGTCTTTGTTGGTATTTTTATTCGCTTTTAATTGGCCGTAATACAAATTTATTGGCCAAACTTGTTAATGGCTCGTTAATGTTTTAAGTTTTGTCCTGATTTGCACTTGGTGTAATCAAAAGGACCCACCTCCCTCAATCCCCCCCCCCTCACCACCCCTTTCGCATACGCTTCGACACCCCTCTCGGCCCTCAGGCTTAAATTGTGCACTGCTCTAAATTAATTGAAACAAGTGGAGAAGGATTATCTTCGGCGTGCCGAAGATTAAATACTCTTTTCGAACCTTAAAGCAATTTTTACTATTTTTCCGTGACTGCTTATTTAATTCGCAGATATTAATGTCGCATACATATACCCCTACATATAAAATAAAATATATAAAGGTATTCATGTAAACAGGGACGTTTCACTATCCGTAGCTCGTGGACGCGTCCCTTAGCATTCATAAGTGCTACCGAATTGAACAATATACAAGTTTCAGTTTTTCCAAAAAGTGAAAACTACATTACATAATATACATACCAAATTTTGTGCCTGTTGCTCTTATACCTTTCAAGGCTGCTGTCGGAAATTGAATTGTCATAAAACTTAATCTGAACATACGAGAGCTTATATTCAGAATTTGAGATCCATATTTTTTTTCGCGTGGCATTGGTTTTGCCAATGAATTTAAATTTTTCTTTTGAATTATTCTATTAAAGCTACTTTATGTATGAAAAAAAAAATTAGAAACAATTTAGGAAATTGAAAATAAATGAATTTGACTACAGCTATTATATATTTGAAAAGAAGAATAAGAAAAAATGAAAATAAATGACCAGTCGCCGCTGGTTTCGAACCCGGGACCTCTCGCTCACCAGTTCGCAACTTTACCCACTACGCCACAAGCCGTTTTGATGATCGCTGACAAAATCCCTTGAAGAGCAGACTGTCAAAAGCTTTCTTGTTTTGCTTTGTACTGCTTACACCAAGCAGTTTTAAGAATCGCTAACAAACTCGATTTATACTGAGCTTTTGTTTTTTCGCGTGGCATTGTTTTTGTTCTAAGCCATTGAAAGCAAATGAATTTGATTACAGTTATTATATATTTGAAAAGAAGAATAAGAAAAAATGAAAATAAATGACCAGTCGCCGCTGGTTTCGAACCCGGGACCTCTCGCTCACCAGTTCGCAACTTTACCCACTACGCCACAAGCCGTTTTGATGATCGCTGACAAAATTGCTTGAAGAGCAGACTATCAAAAGCTTTCTTGCGCTTGACTTTGTTTGCTCAGACTATCAAAAGCTTTCTTGTGCTTGACTTTGTTTGCTCATATGCACCTGTTTTTTCAAAATATTTAATGACGCATATCTTCGCTGTTTATGACTCAATCGATTTGCGATTTTACCCATTGATGAGTTATAAGGATGTTCAAGTGTACAAGGAAATTTAAGGCAATTGCTTTGAAAACATCGGATTTATGGCCAAAACCGACTTTGAGGTGTATGGCAGCTATAAGATATAGTGGTCCGATCCGGCCGGCTCCGACCAATGTGCTGTCCCCTTGAATAATAAGTGTCTGTGCAAAGTTGCATCGCGATAGCTCAAAAACTGAGGGACTAGTTTGCATACATACAGACAGACAGACAGACAGACAGACAGACAGACAGACAGACAGACAGACAGACAGACAGACAGACAGACGGACATGGCTAGATCAATTTGTTTTGTTTTTATAAGCATATTGGCAGTAACTTTTGGGGGTCTCAGACGCTTCCTTCTATGCGTTACAAACTTCAGGACAAACTTAATATACTATTTTCTTCGAAAAGAGTATAAAAACACAACTACAAAACGGTATATAATTAATTTGAAATTGTAGCAACAATACATAAGAGCCATATAATTAGTTTGTGGATTATTATTTGTTGTTTTTACAATATGCATCCATTGCAAATGAATCAAAAGGGTATCATGTATCATGTAACCTAACCATATATATATATATATATGTTTCATTTCCTATTAAATAAACAAAACACAAATCTCGAGCATAATATTTTACAAATTGAATAACACAAAATATTTATTAAAATTTGTTTAAGCTTTAAGATTATTGAAAAAGTAATTAAAACACATTGTGTACATTAAAGATAAAGTAAAAAATATATTTTACTTTCCTTAACAGTCGAGTTGATGCCATAGTATACCTTTTTCTGATCCTGACTATATTCTGTAGGGTCCAAAAAACTAACATTTTTTCCGAGGGTATCACTTTGTCGGCTTATCCCAACTTGCTGCTGCTTAATTATTGTTTTGCTGATTGTTTTTGTTTTCAACGGGCAAAAACAAACATTTAATATACAAACAAGAAAGAAAAAAAAACAATGCAATAACCGCTGTAAAAAGCTGCATATTAATATGGTGTGTACATCTATCATATCCATTCATAATCTATAATATGATAGCTGTATAAATTACGCATATTAATATGTTAACTCGAGAATGAGTGGCCTGCATTTAAATTATAGAAATTTCCCGAATGCACTCCGATTAATTCACTGGATTTTTATTCGCGTCAATTGTAATACATTTCCAGCGGCTAATTTACTGGAATATTATTATTATTGTTCTGCATAAGCAATATATATATTAACAGTCGATTCTCGAATGCGTAAATCAGATTTGCATTTAAATGAAAAGCATTTAAACTAAATCGAAAACATTTGCTCAAATCAGAGACTGTAATGCTTAAATTTATATTTTGAAAATTGTCTGTATATTGTTTAGCTTAAATCGAAAAACTATTATATTTACTAGTACTTCAATCTTTTGTTGGGATATTTGCAATATTCTTTATGTTCGATGGGGCATAGGGCCTTTTCACTTTTGCTTTCTTAGCCTCTGAAAGAGAATACTTCATCTGACACACTACCCTAACAATTGCAAAAGCAAGCTGGTTATATTACACAACATGTGCAAAATATGCATATAAAAAACCACACAAAAGGAGCAGCAGGCAGTTCATAAAAAGAGCAATTTAACTTAGTTAGTTTAAAGCTGACAGGCTGGCTGCTGGCTGCTGTCTGCTGGTTGCTGTCTGGCAGACAGAAAGGTGTTTCGTTTAGCTCACCTGGTCAGCAGTGGCAACGGCAGCTGCCACTGAAATTAAATCCTCCAATCAATTTAAACACTATAGCGAACAAACACAACAACAAAGAGCAGGAATATGCCTTAAAATCCACAGTGCAACCGGTTGTCATGCAAAGCAGCTTGCAGAGCCACCAGTGCCGGCAGTGCTCATGAAAGACCCAGTTCCCAAGTCAAGAGTTGCCCCCTCCTCAGGTCTACCTGAGCCCGTCCTCTGTCGGCATCTTTGGCATCGGGCACGCTCTGGCGAAGGCGTTCGTGTTGAAACGCGACGACGACTACAACAATAAAAGCAATCAAGAATAACAACAACAATAGGCATGCATATCCAGAGCCAGACTCAGACCCAGACTCAGACCCGATCCGAGCCGAATGTGTGCACCTGATGACGCGCAGTCAAAGACGCGTGCCAAATGTGACAACAAAGGATTTCGATTCGAATCGAACCGAACCGAATCGTATCGCATCGTTTGCAGGGAACTCAACCCTTAGTTTTGTTTTGGCCTGCAACAGTGTTGCATGTGTCATAGAGCTTGTGACTTCCTGGTGCAGTCACATTTTTTGATGCATTTCATTGCCATGAATCATTATGAGTATTTATGAGTACTCGCAACTGGCATTTGCAGCTTTTTTGCGTGTCCAAATTAATTAAGTCGGCTTCTTCCCTTCTTTTGTCGGCACGTCATATGCTCAACTCCCCCAACTGCAGTGCACAATTAAATAGCATATTGTTTCTTTTTTGTTTCATATAGAAACGCTCTTTAAATACGAGTTGTTTGCCTTGCGTTTTTTATTTCTTTAATCACTTTCGCTAGAGGGCGAGTTCGCCAAAGCAGTTGTGTTGCATGCAACAAAAACACGAACCCGCACATATAGCAATACTAGGGATACGAGTACCAGGTTTGCGTCCCGCTCTGGCAATAAACTACAGTTTCTGACTGCATGTTTTTAGCATTTATTCGTATGCTTTGTTATAGTTGATGGTCAGCGTTTTTTGAACCCAGACAGAGAGACACAGTGAATGCTGAGTCATTATAGTTCCTGTTTCTGGTTCTGGTTCCAGTTAATGTTAATGTTGTTGTTGTTGCTGTCGCGTGTCTCTGTGTGGGTTGTGGGCGTGTCTGCGGTTTTGGGCGAGTCAAGCCACGTGCGTCCTTGAGGGAAAGCAAAAGTGTTTGAAGCTCTATACACTCCAAAAAAAAAAAACAAAGTATACATCCGATTGTGGAAAGTGTAGGATGAGATTATGGAAAATAGTGTGAATTTTGAGATCCACTGAGAGACTCTAAATCAGTGGTTTTCAAATGCGTATTGTTCGTACATTTCATATGAAAAAAGAAGAAATGTATTTACATTTTTTCTAATATTTATAAATGACTTTCTACAAAAGAAATTTTTTCTTTCAAGAAAACATTGATAAATCAAAAATATTTTCTCGCTGTGCATTTACAAATATGACACGCGTATGTAGAAGCAATTCACAATGATTATAGCTACAAAAAGTCCCATTTGTGGGTTCCTGAATGACTATTGCAATATGTTATCAAAAACAAGTAGGAAGGATTATCTTCGGCGTGCCGAAGATTTTATACTCTTTTCGAATCTATAGGCAATTTTCACTCTGCCAACTGCACCACTGAAATTTCATAAGCTGTACAAAATCGTTCTGTTGCGTAAAATTTTTTTTTTGTTCTAAGAATATTTAATTTGTTGCCAGTTGTATAGCAGCTATAAGATATAGTGATCCGATCCGGCCGGCTCCAACCAATGTGATGTCTCTTTGAATAATAAGTATCTGTGCAAAGTTTCATCGCGATAGATTAAAAACATGGGATATATGGCCAAAACCGACTTCGAGTTGTATGGCAGCTATAAGATATAGTGATCCGATCCAGCCGGCTCCAACCAATGTGATGTCTCTTTTGAATACTAAGTATCAGTGCAAAGTTTCATCGCGATGGATAAAAAAACATGGGATATATGGCCAAAACCGACTTCGAGTTGTATGGCAGCTATAAGATATAGTGGTCCGATCCGGCCGGCTCCGACCAATGTGCTGTCCCCTGGAATAATAAGTGTCTGTGCAAAGTTTTATCGCGATAGCTCAAAAACTGAGGGACTAGTTTGCATACATACAGACAGACAGACAGACAGACAGACAGACAGACAGACAGACAGACAGACAGACAGACAGACGGACATGGCTAGATCAATTTGTATTGTTATTCTAAGCATACTGGCAGTAACTTTTGGGGTCTCCGACGCTTCCTTCTATGCGTTACAAACTTCAGGACAAACTTAATATACTATTTTCTTCGAAAAGAGTATAAACATATCACAATGTTTATTTGGGCAATAAAAATAGCGGATAAGCACAATTTTAACTTTTAGGGGTAGCTGTGTTAAAGACTTGCTTATATTTATTCATTTTTTTATTGATGGTTTTTCCTAATGCTTTCAACTTACGCTTCTTAGTCACAGTCATTAATGAACAACATACATATGTTAAAATATAAAACATAATGAAATTATAGATAATAAACGCTGTTAAAACTATTTATTTATTTGTTAATTCATATTTCCAACTTTTGCTGTTTATGTATTTCCCTTAAGATGAGCATAAAACTTAAATTTATTTTTATATTATATTATAAAGGCATTTCAAACTTAGATGCGGTATTTGTTTATGTCTCAAAAATACTAAGTGGAAATAATCAGACTTAAAATCGTTTTAAATTGCTGGATTTGTTTGCAGCACTTAGCCGCATTAAATGCCATAAAAGCTTTAGCGACAACAACAATAATGCGATTAAATTAAAAATAATCCACGTAATAGCTCAAATAAAAAGCTGGCAAGAGAAAATAGCTGGGCAAATCCCAGAAATATTCGCATGCCACTTGAGGCAAGTACGCAAACACTTAGGCAAAACACACAGACGAATGTCAACGACTGTTTGCGAGTGTGTGCGAGTGTGTGCATGAGTGTGTGTGTGCGTGTGTGTGTGAACTGAAGTGTGTACTTAGTTTTGCATAAGCCTTTTAATCAACTTTATTAATATTAATAAGCACAACAAATGCCGGCAATGCGAAGGACAACAACAATGGCAAGCAGACGGCAACAATTAAACAATTACTCCCGAATACAAGGACCCTGGGGGCCAACACAGAAGGGGTTGGGATGCAGGCTGGGCTCTTAATGGTAATTCAGTTAAATAATCATTAGTCAACAAACACAGTTTTTTCTTGCTGAACAAAAACCCTTTTGAGCCAAGCAACCAAGCAGTCCTTGCCCCTCCCCCAGCTCCCAGCTGCTGGCTCCTTGCTGACTTACCTGGGCCTAAGCAACCGCGAAAGCATTTGGAAATAAAACAAAAACAATTTATTTTTATTTATAGCTATTTTTGACTTGAATTTGACTTGTCGGCCTGTCGGAGTGGGGGTTGGTGTATATTTCATTTGAAATTCAAGTGCGCACTTCATTCCCACTTAATTTCAGAGGCTGCCACAACAACAATAACAACAACAACATCATCAGCAGCAACGTGGTCTATATCCTTGTGAGCTCCTTTCTGCTAATTGGAAAGCTTTGCCCGTTGTTGTGATTGTTGTTGCTTTTTAGCAAACGCATGACTTGTTTATCCACGAACAATATCAGTCTCCATTCATTCAGATTTCAAGCCGATTTGAATGGAAAGCGCACCAATTCAGGACTTGGATTAGTAAAAGGTCAAATTGCAAAAATAGATAATGTTTTAAGTTGCCAAATAGCTGCTTATTAAATTATCTCTGTTGTGGTTAGAAGTAGAGTGGAATCTCTTCAATCCAAACAATAAGTGCCAAACGAAGTCTGAAATATCCATATGGCTGGACGTCATAACTTTGCCAAAGCTCTTGGTTTATCCTCTATATTGATGCTGCATTTAAATTTAACCAACTTCAAAAATTCAGCTTTCAAGTCAAAAACAAGTCGTGATATCTCTCGCAAGTACCTCGAAATGCCCTTCCAAGACTTTAAACTCCCATAACTTTGTCGAAACTGATCCGATGTTCGATCCCGAGGACTTTTTGGTAATGGTCTGACCTCTATATTGCTTCTGCATTTAAATCTAACCAACTTCAAAAATTCACTTTTCATATCAAAAATAAAACATGATATTTTCAAAGGGAAAAAAATAAAATGTTTGGAAAAAGTCAAAAATATGAAATTTTATAATATTTATAAAACTCAAATGAAGAGGAGAAACCATGAACTAAATGGTCTGGAACTTCAAAATCGGTTCAGTTTTGGCAAAGTTATGTGAGTTTAAAGTTTTCGAGGAATATTCCTAGGGTTCCAAAGCTCGAACAGAGAAAAGAGTACAAAATCTTCGGCATGCCGAAGATAATCCTTCCTCACTTGTTTCTGCTGAAAACAAGTCACGATAAGTTTATAAGATCTGAGATAATACAAAAGAAATGAAAGTTGGATTAAAAATAAATAATAAATACTATTAAATTGGTTTATATGATTCATTTCATTACATATCATACGAATTTTGTTGCATACATAAGTGACTAGTGGCATAAATAAGAAAATGTAGTACCTAAGAGCTTGTTATTTACATACCACATTATTAAATTAAGATGATGTTATAGTTTTCACAATATAATTCCACTATGGGGCACAATTTTAACGGTTTTCATATAATCTACATAAACATACTTTAATCCTGAATCTAGCTGAGTTTCTTGTTCAGCTATTCGTAGTGTCGTAGCTATATATTTAATACCTAAGAGACCTTGAACCTTAATTGTTTTTATGGCCCCACCAGCTACGTGCTGGGCTTCTCAATTGGCCAGAAAGGATGGAGGGCGTATCAGCCAAAGGAGCAGTGCTGTTGTCAGCCATTTGTTTTACTGCTAGTCAAAGCTCGCGCTTATCACTCAAAGCGGCAGCCGCAAAATAAAAATTAAAACACGTTATCCTGCTGCTCACAAAAGGTGTTTACCCCTTCTCCTACCATATGCAATTGGAATTCTACATATGTCAAGCTGTCAATGTTTATCTATTTGAAGGTGACTTTGCTATTGCTGTGTGTTTACATATATGTGTATCTGTGTGTGTGTGTGTGTGTGTGTCTCCTTCGTAGCCGAACACGATCCTGAGGATTAAGGTTCCTGTTGATTTATGGGCACACAAATACCAATGTGTTTCAAATGTGATTGAAAACTGATAAGCGTATGCCAGGCAGGACTTTGGCAGGACTCGGGCCACAGGACGCCGACCCAGCTTGTTTACGCTACGGCAAAGGGGAGCGGGGGCTTCGTTTTGGGCTTCGTTTTGGGCTTGGGGTTGGAACTGCGCTCGTTATTAGTGTAACTGTCAGCTGGCGAAAGTGTTGAGTGCACGTCTGTCAAATGTGGTTGAGGTTTGCCAGCCCTGGGCAGAGCAGAGGGGCAGAACAAGGGAGCAGGACTGTACCCCAAAATATAAACAGCTGCAGCAATTGATGGCTTAATTTGCCACTAATTTGCGCTTATCGGCTGATGCTGGTTGCCCCCTCTCCAATTTGGGACAAGTTTCGCATGTGGCCCAAACGCTTGGCTGCACTGTGACTTGGGCCGTGACTCGAGTTACTCAGTGCGAATGCGGTGCGGCAAAAGCAAAAGCAAAATCAGAAGCAGAAACATAACCAGAAGCTGAAGCTGAAGCTGAAGGTGCACGGCAAGCATGCAAATTGATTTCGTAACGCACCTTTATGGGAAATTGCAGCGACAGAAGCTGTGGAAAGCACATAGCCAGAAGCCAGAAGCAGCTCATTCCGGCACATAGGAAGTAAACACCTCTCAAGCACCGACAAAGCCTTCCCCAGAAACTTGACATGGCACTTTAAAAGAATTAGCCCGAAAAACTATGACTGATATGCAGATATAGTATATATATATATATATACATAAGCGGAAAGTCAATCAGTTAAGTACAAATTTAACATTTATTTAAATATGGTATGAGAGAGCAGCACATATTTTAAGTATGTTGATAGAAAACAGATAAAACAGGAATCTAATTGACTATATATACGAATTGATTAATATTATTGTAGACAGTTCTTGTTTTGAGGAACTTAGCGAAACTATATTAAATAATTTGAAGCTGACAAGCGATTTGTATATAAGTATTTAGTTCCTAATAGGTTCGAAATGTCTGTCAATTATTAAATGCCATAAACTAATAGAAATATTAGCAAACTAATTGCCAAGCAAATGTCAACAGATGGCTTATAGAAACTAATAAAAACTGATGCGTTGATGATGCGTTGTCCATTCTCCATTCTCCCATTGACAACAAATAACAAACAGCAATAAAGAAGAGTCAGAAGAGGAGCCAGCCTTTCTAGCCAGCATAAACAACGGACCCATAGAACCATAGCAGTCGACTCGAGCTCATAATAAAGCAATAAAAAAGGAGGAAGGTAAATGCCGACAAGGCCAACTAAAGAGCCACAAATGCTACCTGAAGCCATGTGTGTGTGTGTGAGTGTGTGTGTATATGTGTGTGTGTGTGTGTGTGGTGTGTGTGTGTTGGTGTGTGCTGCTCCTCATGTCGTTGTCGCTTTTTGTTTTAGAGTTTTTTAGTGCATTGGCCAGGTCTAATTTATCATCAAACAGCGGGCACAAAGGACACAAGGACACAAGGACATTGTGTGGCCGTGAGGCAATGGAACAGCTGGCTTCCTGGCGGCTGTCGGTTGGATTGGGTTTGGTTTGGTTAGGTTTGCTTTTGGTGGTTCAGCTGCGGGCTGCACCCAGCTAAAAGAAGCGTTAATAGTTTATGACTAAATTGAAACAGGTTGTTTCGGCCAGCAGGAAGTGTTACTCATTTCTCTCTCCCTCTCTCTCTGTCTCTGTCTGTCTGAGTTCCTGCGAAAGACGCTCACCGAACCCAATCTCCTTGGTCTCAGCTTGTCAGTTTGTCAATCAAACGCTTGCCCCAAAGTATCTCAAGCGAGTATCTGTTTACAGCACACACACACACACACAGAGCTACAGTTACATTTGCAGATATATTTACACAAAGCGAAGCGACCACTTGAGCACACTTATCCTTTCTTCTTGTCTGTTGTTGTCTTTGGCTTATCGCACTTACAAGTAATTGTAATATTATCCCTAATAAGCAAAAGATTGATAGCATTCCAGGGAATCGTGTAGCAACAACAACAACAATCAACACACACACTCACAAAGAGGGGCCATAAAAAGGCCAAGAAGCGAGCCAAAAATATTGAAACAGCCCTGCCTGCAATCTCAGCAGCAGTCGACACCAGCCCAAAAAAGGACACACGCATTCCTACACTGAGAAAAACAAAGTAGAGTAGTACTAAGTAGACTGAAATGTGCATCGCAGATCAAAGCGTAAGTCTGCAATTTCAAATATTAACAAGCCAAGAAAGAGAAGATTGAAAAGGTGCCATCCACTAGATCTCCCTACCAGATTCATTCCTTAAATAATTCAAATTGTATACATATTGTATAATACTGAAAATAATATACATTTCTCCATATGTTATTTGTAACATTAGTTCATACTTTCATTTTTCTAATGAATGTAATTTAATTTGAAAATCTGCTATTCGAACCTGCGATCTACAGCTAAGCTCTAACATAGAGGGTCTCATTCTTGTTTTGGGTCTACCCTCTTTCGCTCAGTGTACTCACCCGTCACTCCTCAGCGTGTCCTTAATACTCATCCCCGCTTGTTATCTCGGCTAGTTTATGCCGCCTGCTGCTGTCGGGCCGGACTGTAAGAGTCGCTGGCTCTTCTCATCATCACTTGAGTAAACAGTGTCATAAAATCATCAATCAATGTGCGGCCTCAGATTTCTTCGACTTCGACTTGGACTTCGGCTTTCAGGCTTCGATGTTGTTGTTGTTGTTGTTGTTGTTGTTGTTGCTGGGCTTAGTGCGTCTGTGGGCATTGTCTTGGGCTATTTGTTTGGCCGGACGGACTCGGCTAACTGTTAAAGCAAACACAATCCGTCGCCGTCGCCGTCGCCTTCTATTCCTGGATCCTTTAAGGTAGCTGATGCTCGGGTGCTGACCTGGGTTCTGGGCTCATTCCCACCGCCTGCTAATACAATTAAGTGTTATATTTGTTATGCTTCGGTTTTTATGCGACTGCCAAATTGTTTTATGGGCGTGTGCCGCCTATCACAACACAAAAACAGCCAGGGAAGGAGAAAACGTGAGCGAGATATCTCACTGAAGGTAAAGCCTGGGCCAAAGCAACCCTGAACCACACTGATTGATGTTTTCTGCTCTGCATATTATCGCCCAGTGAGTGATAATTGTTTCCTGCTGCTTGGGAAGGAGTTTCTTGTTGTTTGTGTGTTGTCTCAATAGCTATCGGTAATGAATATAAAGGCAAGCCAATAATGCAGGAAGTGAGCAGAGTGTCTTATAAGGCAAATATTATTTTTAATTGTGGTGGCCTAGAATTGTGGAGTTAGCATTCTGGAAAGGACTTCCGGATACGATGCCAAAATACTTATACTTTCAAAAATGTTTATTTATCTTTGCTACAAATGAATTTACCCCATGTTTTCTTATTAACTTATACAAGATTAGAAAATAGAGAACAAATTTCTATATGTTTTGATTCTTAACAGCATATGTATGTACTACCTGCTGCTTTTAACTATAATTAACGGTTTGCTGTCCGTTTTGTGACTTGAATCCTGTGTTGCTAAAATCAACGATTGAAATTGAAAGCCGAAATGGGTTCTTCCAAGCAAGATCCAATTATTTGCCAGAAACAGAGCAATCGCTCAATTTCATTGACATGGCCGCATTAGGTAAATGTATGGGTGTGTGTGTGTGTGTGTGTGTGTGGGTGCAACAAGCTACTGCTGCTGCTGCGGCTGCATCAAAATTAATTACATCGAGCTAGGCAAAGGATGCGACAGGCTCGTGCGTGTCTGCAGCTAACAGCAGCTGTTAGCGCTACCCCTCAACGAACTTGTGTGAGTTGCGTTGTCAACATGTCGCTGCTAGCTAACAGCGCTGTTGACTGCACGGTAACGGCGTATAAGACGGTAGTGCGCGCGAGCAGACGCTAGATGACGCCAGCGCATCGTGTGTTCGCCGCTTCGTTCGGCAGGCACTCGGCTCGGATGACTGAATGTTGTTGCTGCCTGCAGCATAAACGGGCGTTGCAACTGCCCGAGTGCGCGACGCTCGGCTCTGCGTGTCGTTCGTGTGCAGCGAACGCTTGTCGTTCGGTTGTGTTGTGTGCTGCTTTGTCCGCCGCCTCGACGTGTTTGATTCAGTCTGATTCAGTCTTTTACGACGCGCGCATTGTAACGGACGCTCTGCAACGCTCTGTTCTGTGTACTATCAGCTTCAGTATCAATATCAGTATCACAGTCGCCGCCGCTTCTGCCGTAAGCCACCCAATTTACAGTTTCGGGCTCAGCCGCAGCCTCAGCTTCAGCTTCGTGCTCGTGCCTGTGCTTCGTGTCAACGTGATGCTGTCCCGTCCCAGTGTGCGTGTGTGTGACAACTGCGTCTCTATGTGTGTGTGCCAGTGACCGTCGAACGTCGAACGTCTAACGGTTTCCATTTGAATTTCGAAAATACATATTAATCAAAGATGCTGCCGATCGGAAAAACGCAACAAAAGCAAAACGAGAAGCGCGTAACCAAATGAAGCGCATTTGCTGAGATAAATGAACGGAGATTAGAAAACGAGACAAAATCGTTCACGATTTCTGTGTGTGCTTGCCGCCTCCCTCTACTATCTCTCTCTCTCTCTCGCTCTCTCTCTCTATACCCCTCTCTGCTCGCTCAGCGTATTTGTGTGTTTGTGTGTGTGCGTGTTGTGCGTGTGTGCCTAACAATTAATTAGCATTTAAATCGCTCATTTATCTGCTGCGGCCTAATCAAAAGCCAAACAGAAAAACAAACAAGAAACACAATCCCAAAGAGAGGAGCCACCACAGACAGCAAAGCAAAATAAAAAGGAGTTGCAAGTAAGTGTGTCCACCTGTAAATCACTAGATTAGCATAAAGCAAATATGCAGCGACTGAAATTAAATTAAACAAACACCTTTTTTCGGCGAGTGTCCTGAAAAAAAAAAATTAAAATCATGTGGGTGCAAAACCAAACAACAAGATTTAGCCTATAAAAGGAATTCCTAGAATTTGACATTCTTTTCGAGTACCCAAAAAAAAAAGAAACAGAAAGAATGAAATTGAAAGCCGCCGCGTTGCCATTCAAAATAAACAAATATTTGCATTAAAATAAACACGGGTCTACCCCAGAAAACGGTATCCCTGTATCCCCAATCCCCAATCCCCGATCCCCAATGCGAGCGTTGTCCCTTTTGTTTCTATATATTTTTTTTTGTTGGTTTTTTTTCGTTTTGGTCATTTGTCTTTTTGGGTCAGCAAATGCGTCCAATTTTTCCGCGCGAGATTTTCAACAGTTGTATATTTGTTTTGTTATTGTTGTTGTTGTCACTGCTGTGCGTGGGCTTTCCACAAGTTTTTCTCGATTATTCACACATTTTTTCCAACACATTTTGCCAAGAAATTTCAAAAGATTTTAAACCCTTTTTGTCTGGTTTCGCCATCTCTTCAGATCAAAAGCATAGCTGAGACATAGAAAATAAAAACAACAACAATAGCAACAACAACAAAACAATAGGTAACCCATTAAAAGTTAGATCTTATTTACATTTTAATTGCCAACTGAGGAATAACTTCATTAACTAAATGGTGCTAAGCTGAGATTTCAATTAGATATACACCAAAAGGTGTTCAGGAGCTATAAACAAAGGCATACACAAGAATGGATTTCTATATATGTATATAAAATACATAATTTGTATTTTAGAACATTTTGATTGTACATATTGATATTCGAATTTTTGATTGTTATTTACTTATTTCTTAAACCGAAAACATTTACAATGTTGTTATAATAGTATAACATAACATGCATATAAATAAGCAAAAAGATACGTACGAAATAATGAAAACTATCATAAGCAGAGCATTTGATGCATAGAAAATAAGAAATACGTTCAGAAATTTTGGACTTAAATTTCGGATAATTTAATAAAATATATTGAGTTATTTAGTATGGATTTGATCATGGAATCATTTATTACCCATGATGGTAACCAGCCTTGTAACTTTAGCAAATTAGGTATAAATTCAAAATGAACTTTAGCATTTACAAATTAAATGATGATTCCTTAAAGCGAAAAACTAAACTTCTGAATACTTGACAGCCCAAAACCTTTTCTCTCTTGTACAATGTAATTATACTCTTTCGAAGAAAATAGTATATTAAGTTTGTGCTGAAGCTTGTAACGCATAGAAGGAAGCGTCGGAGACCCCCAAAAGCTACTGCCAGTATGCTTAGAATGACAAAACAAATTGATCTAGCCATGTCCGTCTGCCTGTCTGTCTGTCTGTCTGTCTGTCTGTCTGTCTGTCTGTATGTATGCAAACTAGTCCCTCAGTTTTTGGGCTATCGCGATAAAACTTTGCACAGACACTTATTATTCCAGGGGGACAGCACATTGGTCGGAACCGGCCGGATCGGACCACTATATCTTATAGCTGCCATACAACTGGAAGTCGGTTTTGGCCATAAATCCCATGTTTTTAAAGTTATTACGATGAAACTTTGCACTGATACTTATTATTTAATCTAAAGGTTTGAAAAGAGTATAAAATCTTCGGCACGTCGAAGACATTCCTTTCCCACTTGTTTATAATTTAAATTAGTCGTGCTCTACGTAAACTCTGATCAATCGAATATTCCTTAGAAGTTTAAGTTTTCGCTCTGTGCTTTAGTTCACCTTATATGAGCTTGACCTTCTTAAACTGTTTAACCCCCCCCTCCCCCTCCCCGCCCACTACTCCGTCGACCGTGTATTACTAATGCTCATGACTTGCACATTCGACAAAGCCATTGACTTATGTAGCAGCCGCCTCAGAAGTGGGCAAGCCCCACCACCCTCCTCTCTTGGGGATAAAAGCTCAACACTAATTGGATACTCACACACACACGTGCATAAAAAACGAATAAGAAGAAGCAGACTAAGATCTCTCACAGTCTCAGGCAAATTGATCCCAATTGTCAACGATTTAACGCATCTGCTGCGATCGCCAGCTATTAGCTGCCAGCAAATTAACCTCGCGATCGAACCAGGCCAAAACAACCCCCCCAACATCCCCCCACCCCCTCCTCCTCCTCATACCAGCACAAAGTCAATATCTGCGATCTGCGGGTGCTGGTGCCATAAATCTTGGCACACGACGCAGCACAAATGAAAATAGCGCATTTTCAAAATATTTTCATTAAAAACGAGAGAGTGAAAATGCTGTTAAAAATAATAAAAAGATATATCCATAGCAAGTAAAAGAGGGCTGAAATAACAGGGCCAGGCAAAAAGGCAGGCAGCAACAACATTCATCAATCTGTAAGTGGGGCCTGTCAGCTGTTTTAAGCACCCACAAAGTGCTCTTGAGGCAACAACAACAACGACAGCCAAATAAGGAAGCCTCAATAAAAATTGAGCAGCCAAAAAACCAAAACCGAACACAAAAATTGAAATATTTAAATGTAAAAAATGCTTCGCACACTAAATGCATTCCTTTGCTTTGCTCAGCTCAGAGTCGAGTCATAAAGAAAAACGCGCGGCAAAAGCAAAACTTTTTTCCTGCTCTCATTTGGCCACGCGCAAAACGTGCGCCAATCAATTGGCCCAAAGAGAAAAAGCCAGACAAGCAAACGAGACTGATAGGAAAAGAAAAATGAAGGAAAAAACAGAAGATGAGCGTGTGAAACTTTTCGACTCCCACGGCAAAGACAAATTAAAGTAAAACAAAGGCAGGCGACGAGAGTTGTCTTAAAATTAGAGACAAAGGCAATTTGTCTTTGGCAATCGCTCAATATACAATATAGTACAATACGAGCAGAACACAGATACAGATACAGATACAAACGTATCTGGCAGATACATTTGATGAGCCAGCCCGCTATTCGACTATTAAGCGCGCGTGTTGATTGATTTTTATGTTTGCCCGCTACGAAATTTCCTTCCGCTGCGCTCTGAACGAATTTCCCCAAAAACCGACAGACTCGTAATATCAGGGATCACCCAATAACTGAACGCCCTGAAACTCAGCTGCTAAATCAATCGACACTTGAGCGTTTGTTGCTGCTGTTGTTGGGGTAAGCTGTGTTTATTAATTACACACACACACACACACAAACAAACATATACTGACACACAAAGTGTGTCCCCTAATCCCAAAAACCCTAACCACATATAACTTATTGAGGCGTGAGACAGTTCTCTCTCTCTCTCTCTTTCTCTCTCTCGCTCACTTTCTCTGCAGCTCTTTGAACTTTTCTCAACACTCTGGTAAATAGATTTCAGTGTCGCTGTGCACTTAGATGCTTCACTGTTTGTTGTTGTTGTTGTTGTTGTTGTTGTACTTGCCCTACAAATTGATTGATTTTATTTGCACTCCCTCACGAGTCCCCCACAAATTGCAGTGCGTGTCTGTGGCTTGTAGATGGTCAGAGAGAGAGACAGAGAGACACAGAGAGAAGGAGAGAGAGAGAGAGAGACAGAGTGGGGTAGGGGGCGACGCTGACGTTTTGCGGTTAACTCATTTACACAGTTGGAGCGACGACGACGTCATCAGCGTCTTTAACCCTTTTCCCTTTTTGCCCTCCCATCCGGCTGATGGACATGGCGGTTATGATCAAATGACACTGGCTGACAGCGCGCAGCTCCGCTCTAGAATATTAATTCGTCGAGCTGGAAGAGAGATGCGAAATCAATGCTGACTCTAACTTAAGCAAATGCATAACTCATATTAGTACCAAATGTTAATAGTTACAAGTAAAAATGTGCTACGAACTATTTTCTAATAATCTCATGTCAGATGTTTGATTTGAAGACAAATATTGCTGGCCCTTTATTAAAATTTCGTTGCATCGTTTGTAGTTATGGCAACTCTGCATTCGCATTCGCATTATGCATTTGCTGCATTCTGTCAACTGCATTCTATTTGCAGTGGCATTGCATATGTTCCTAGCAGCTGTAACTGCATTATTGATAGCCCTGCAAAACGATGAGTTTCCTTCCTATTAACATACATACCTGAAGCCTAAGGACTACTCAAAAGGCTCAACCCTGCCCTGCCCTGCTCTGACCTGCTGAAATTGACATGCATAAATGATGCTCGCTTGCATGGGAAAAATTTGAGTAAATTCCATTTTTCCTTTTTAGCATATTCCCCAATTGTCTGGAGCCTTGACTGCAGCTCTGACTGTGGCTCTGGCAATTCATTAAAAATACTCGCATGCTGCAAATCATAAAATGAAAGACAAACATCGTGCAGGCAATTAAGTTGAACTAGCCCTGTGCACACACACACACACACACACGCACACACACACACACACATGTGTGTGTCATGAGCTGTAAAAATATGTGGCAAATGAGTGTATTGAAAAATGTATGGATAAAGCGGTATTCAATGGAAATGCATTTGTTAGATGAGTTTTAGTCAAGAATTTGATAAATTATTTGGCATTTTCCTGCAGCTCACAACTCATAAAATATTCAGTTTTCAAACAGAGCTATATTGTTATTGTGGCATACCTTTGGCATTTTAATTGTTGCCCGTATTTGGCCATATTCAGATCTGCTCAAATCAATCCCTTTGCCTTTCACACTTTACTCAAGTGCTCTCTCTCTCTCTCTCTCTCTCTCTATCTCTCTCTCTTCACTCTTCTGTGAGTCAAGATTTTTTGGGAAGCACTCAACAAGGGTAAACTTAGGTATCATAAATAAGCACAAATACTTTTATTTAAGTGGCTGCAGTTTCAAGAGCCGACTTTTCAAGTATCTAGAAAACCTTTGGGTAAAACACAAGTGAATACTTGCTGAAGAGTTCGGAAACAAATTAAGAAAGAGAGAATTATTGATATTCACACAATTTACTTGTTTCTATTCCATTTATTTGTGTCTATAGATATGTTTGGTATATCTTATGGTACATAAAATATATTTATATTACTTTAATACTTTTCTATTTATTATGCATCTACTAAGTTAGTTTCTTCTACTAGTTGGCTCATGTGTACTTATTTGAAATCCTATAGTGCATTCATTTTGTTGTACAGCTTTGTTTATCATTGGTTTTTCTGCTCACCAGCAAAATATATGTATGCTTTTTCAGTCAGTTAAACAGGGAACTCGTAATACTCATTGGCCGATTTATTAGCTCAAAATGTGAATAATATTCGCTTCAATTATAGACAGCCAGCTAATCATTGACGCTGTGTAAAATAAATAAGCCAATTTATGCACAAACTGAATTAAACAAACAAGCGAAAAAAACATACATATATGAAAACATATCCACAGCAAAAAGTGATGCATAACACATGAATATAAAGCACGCTATGGCAAACACGGCCATAAACAAATGTATCATAAAACGGGGACAATGAAAATGAATGAAAAACTGATGGGCAAAAGTGAAAAGAAAAGAACATCAACATTTCCATTGATTGACAGTCAAATTAGCGGCAATCAAACGGAGGTCCCAGCAAATAATTTATAAAATTATATGATAGCAAAAGCGCACAGCTAAAAAGCCATATCAATCAAATAAATTATGGCATGGCCGTAGTCGAGGTGGGGGAGATAGGGGCTGATAGAAAGGTGGGGGGTGGGGCTGGGGGCTTGGGGCTACAGGCAATTCAATGGATACAAATGCAAATCAATATGGGCGAAATGTGTGCTGCAAAAACAATCCGTCACTCAGTCAGGCATTCAGTCAGTAGTGTTGCAGTTGCAGTGGCAGTGGCAGTTGCAGTTGCAGTTGCTGCCTACTGCAGCACAGCCTCAAGTGCCTCTAATGTGCATAAACAATCCAACAGATCGATGTCAGGGGGGGCGTAGTGAAAAGGGGGGCTACTGTTGGCATCGTCTCGCTTGATTTGTTGACGTTTCGGAGCTTTTGAATTGGCGCCAGCGCCAACTGCAACCTAATTTTGAATCCAGCAAGTGGTGTTACATCAAGTAATCATATGCTATGAGTACATACACACACACACACACAGGCACACACACACACACCTATAGATAGCTTTGCATGTTTACACAGCGCCTAGGCACACGCATCATCACTCATACGTCACGTTGCCCGGCTACATTTCAATTCTGTATTCTGTGTGTTGGATGATTTGTAATAAAATACATATACTGCTGGCAGCACGAAAAACTCAATTGCATTGACGTTTGCATAAATATCCAGGCTTTACTTTCAGCATATTCGAATATACAACCAACTCCCCTCTGTCTATAAATTTATAATTCCTAATGCCTCTCGCTGCTGTAGCTTTTTTATGGCACTTGCTGCTGCTGCTGCTGCTGGTGTTGTTTCTTGCTGTGCATTTAGCACAAAATAAACAAATTAGAGGGTATCAAATCGTATATATAGCACACGCACAGGCTCAACAAATTTACACCGATTTTGTTTATAAATTTTGCGCTGCGCCTTTTGTTAGTTTATTAGCTGAGAATTTGTTATGCGCTCTTGCCTTTTTTATGGACCAGGCCATTTGTAAGACTTTGCTCTTCTCCTTCTTTCGTTTCTTATTTATGTTATTTATGTATGAGTAGTTTTGAAATCGATTTGGCAACGCGGGTATTCTCTTCAGTTAATTTACAAATAGTTCATTATCGTTCTTGTTTTTCTTGTCTTAATTAAAAGCAAATATGTTAATACGCTTGATTTATTAATTGCTTTTAATTGGCAGCTACAGTTTATTTACTTACAATTATATTTCTTCAGTTTTCTTATCAAGTTATTTCAGATTTATAAACAAGAACTGAGTCACTTTGATTAAGTTTAGCTACTAGATAAGTATAGTATTTGAAAGCAGTTGTGAACTTAGTAATAATAAGAATAGTATTTAGTTTTAGATAATTAATTATGTAAACGAATTTCAATCTCGATTTTGGTTGTCGAATAATCGATCACATTTTTGGGTTACTTTATTTCTTTTACATTTTGGTCGTAGTCTCGATAGACTTTTCACTTTAAAAATGAGTAATTCCTTTGTTAAAAAGTCTCCACAAAAGTTGTTCCGTTTGTCATTGTGCTTAATTAGTTTGCAGCATCTATCGAATAGATTCTCTAGCAATATGATCTCTTGATTTATTTGATTACTAATGACAGCTGATGACAGCTCATCATTATTTCCATCTTGAAGTCCATCGAATTCCGAAGCTCTGATGTGCGCAACAAGCAGCAGCAAAGTTAGTAAGAGTAATGCTCTCATATTGACGGACCTTTTATAACTGACCCATCGATGCTTTACAAGTTTTAATTTAGCTTAGCTTATCGATAGGAAAGAGTTTTATGTGAGAACAATGGAAATAATCTGATGAAGCATAGCAAAACTGTGCGTAATGGCAGTTAGTCAACATATTTAATTATAATTTAAATCTAAAGTAACAAAGTGCAATCAACTTTTAGGAGGAAACTTTAATGTTTATACATTATATATACATTCTTAATTAAAAGAAATCAATAAAATAAACTAATAAGAATATATAAATATACAAATAAATTATGTAAAATTAAAACTTTATTAAACACCTTTTAAACCATATATATTTAATATAGATGTTGTATTCCAAGACTTATATATATAATATTCAGTAACTAGTCCCATAAGCTTATCAGCTTCTGCTTTAAGCGCTAGAAATTTAAATAGTAAATAGAAATATTAATAGCACTGAAAGAATATGAATTCGATCCAAATCAATTCTTAGTTTCAGATATTGTCTGTATTTCATTTACAATTATGAAAAACCAAATGCAATTTCACATTTCCAATTTCTGTTGAAAGCCACAAATGGAAATTTGAGCCAGCATGGAAATTTGTGTGTGTGTGTGTGTGTGCTTATTTGTGATACACTATACTTTTGTCATTGTCTGCAAAAGTCCTGGCAGGCAGGCAGGCAGACAATCACACACCGTGGGCGCTGTAATTGATAACTTGACAATTTTCAATTGGGAAGCAGCTGCCATAGAAACGCATATATCAGCATATTGGGGGCGGTGGGGGAGTGGTCAAACCAAAAACCAAAAACCAAAGCACTAAAAAACCAATGAACCGATGTGTAAAAGTATCTTGACATTGTTATACTACTTGTATAAGCACTGTTTTATTAACACCCAGCCAAAACGGGGCCAATGGCTAAAAAGGTTGGCGCTGGTCACTTGTGGGGCTGCCCCAGTTGGGGTTGGGTATTTGCATATGGCGGGGTTGCAAAATAACAGCCCACTTTGAGACTCATTTGCTTTTATTTAAATTAAGCAGCGAATGACTTTGTTTCGCTATTGCCAAAAGAGCGAAGAGCGTAAAGCGAAAGAAAATGTTGTGTTACGTTCTAATTACAGTTGGGGGGCTCGTAAAAATAGCTGGCACCTAGGTGCCTATCTGTTCATTCGATTACATTTTTCCGCCACTTAACGGCCAAATTATGCAAATTAGCCAAAACACGCGAGCAGTCCCCTTTGCTGACTCCTGACTCGTGACTCCTGACTGCCGAATACTGAATACTGAATACTGACTGCATGGCATTCGCTTTGAAATTAGTTTGAAAAAGGAGACGTGTGTGCACCTGTCGGCCTGAAAACGAAAAAAAAAAACAACAAAACATACAGAAAGAAGCAAGAAGATACATAAGGAAATACACACCCTCGGCAAGTGTTACCATAGCATTTGTCGAGGGTTGCTTACCACACACACACACACACACAACATACACACACACACGAGTATCTGTATCTGTATATCTGACAGATACACAACTAGGGCTACATATGGGCAGACAGTTACAGTTACACATGTATTTACAAGTCATTGGGGCATTTATGGCTAGTTAGCTGTGCACATTTGAACACCCACATCCACATACCAGGGCTGGAGTCACAGCTCAGGGCCACATATACACACATACCGTATTGCATGCAAACACAATTTTTGACAATCATTTCGGTGTACTATTTGTCAGTCTTCTATGTATGTGTTTCAGCACTGCACGAAAAGTGGCTTCCATGTGGCCGATATCAAAGCATTTGTCAATCAAATTTCTAGAATGCTGAATATGCACACATATAGTATACTTCTGAGAAGGACCAGCTGGAGAAGCATTCATTTCGGTGGCTAGAATAATTTAATGCTAAAAGCTTTGACAATTGAAATGATTTGAAATGCAGCAGCTACCAAACCAAAATTACTGACTAGACTAGGCTTTTCTGTACAATTGGGAATATCTTAGAAAAGATAATGCTATATAGGAATATAAAAGGAAAGTTTCCCAAAAAATTTATTTATATTTTTAAGATAATTGTCTAACAATCACAAAGTTAACTTCAACAATTTGTAATGAAATTTAAAATCGAAATATTCAAATAATAATCCGAATTATTTAAAACAATTTGAGCATTCTTCGCTTGATAATGGCAATTACCTGTGCTTTCAACTGAAAATTGATGCTCGTCATCCGGCTTTGAATGCGTAAGCGACAAGCCTTCAATAGCCCCATCAATTAGAGGCGTAAGGCCAATGTATCTAATTTAGACAAACAGGCCACTGGGCTCAGTTAAAGTGTCCCGTCCCAAAAAGGGGGAACGGAAATTATTCATGGCTTCCATGGAAACCAAAACCAAAACCAAAAGCAAAGGCAAGCTGAAAGCAGAAAGCCTAGAATGTACGCAGCCAAAGAAGATAAATGACCAACAATTAGTCACACCTACGATGACAATCATCGAGTGATTTCCAAAATGAAAACCCCAATGCCTTTGCCTGCAGATAGACTGGAAGAATGGGATGAGATGAGTGCGATTCCGATTCCCATTCCGATTCCGATTTCGATTTCGATTTGGGGCTCGATTCTCATTGTGTTGCACATTTCGGACAATGGGCAAACTAATGAAAATTTTTTGGTCAATAGTGTAGGCGTGGCAGTAGGCCGAACAAAGCTGTCAGTAGCCACAATGGAAGCCACTGCTATTTGCAGCGCTTAATTGCACATGAGGATGGGTGTGTGCCTGTGGTGTTGATTGACATATGTGGTGCTTTGTACTACGTACGTATGTATTTGTGTGTGTGTGTTCCGTTTTGATTAGCGGCATGCCATGTCAAACAACAATTTGTAGGAGCGAATGACATTTGAATGATGACATCGACAGCGACAACGACATCAACATCAACATCAACATCGGCACAGGTGGCGCTTCCGCTTGACACTTGCTTTCGGCAATCCCCGAACGGGAGCGGGAGCGGGAACGGGAACGGGAAAGGGAAAGCGGGATCGTAATGCCTCTATTATGGCGTGCTAAACAAGCGACAAATTGCATGTGTCTGCCACAACAACGGGGCGTCTAGACACACACTGGGCCAAAGGGGCGTGGCTGACAAAAAAACAGAACGCAGGAAAGAAAAACAATTATTATGATGATACATGTGTACAATAGTCAAATCGTTCAACTTATGTTTGTTTATTCCTCTCCCACTCACTCACTCTCACTCACTCTCACTCTATCTCTCTGTCTCTCTTTGCAGATTTACTTCATATCAATTAAGCTGCACGAGTTTTATTCAAAAGCAACAACATGTTCGTCTGTTTCCATTTGTTCGCCGCGCTTTTCGTCATCGCCACATTAAAAGGTAAGTGAGACATTTATAGAGTTTGCAATAGCTTCACAGCAAGAGCTTATAATATTTGAAAAATGTGTTTAATATTACATTAGACAATGTCTAATAAAAGTTACTAATTCAGCGATTTTTCAATTTTAATAACCTTATCAGGGATTCTCTAGTTTTATATTAAGTTCCAAATGCAAAATGCCACAAATACTATATTTGGTCTGGGGAATATGGGAACTATTGTTTTAAGTCCACGATTATTATGGATTGGCTCACTATCCTATCCCAAAATGGTTATTCCATTCTTTTTGAAGGTAACAAGGGCTTTAATACAACATTGCTCCCCCAACCAAAGTACCAGCTCCATAAGTCAATAGTTTTTATTTCGTAATTCTATTCTCACTTCCATATATATAAAGCTGAACTCTCTGCCGTCTGCTGCTCAATTATGCATCTCTCCACGGCCAGCTTCATTTGTCAATGGCAGCGACGATGACGACGGCATCACTCAATATGAAATTTCACACTTTGGCTGACATTTCAAATGGCGAGTGGCCGAAATGGCAAGCGCCAATGTGGCACGAATATATGAAGGACGCGGATGGGGACGGGGGGGGGGAGGGTTAGGTGGGTATTATATGGGTGTTATGTTTATGGCTATTCGCGTATCGCTGACCCAAGCCGCACAGTGCGGCGCCGTTGACGCCGCATGCCTCATAAATTAATTTACACTTGAAACTCTGCGGCGCTGTGCAACCAAATAACAACAACAACAGCAGTAACAACAACAGCCGACAACAACAATGCTTAAAAGCTTAAATGCAACTGTATCTGGTGCCACCCATGGCGACTGGCATTGCAAAAGTCTGTGGTGTTTGGGCCAAGTGCAGTTCGTTATAGCCACATTAAAATTTCGAGTGGGAGTTGCGGGGCGAAGAACCAGAGCTGCTGCAATTGCTGCGGGCTACTTATGACACCATTGGCCAGCAACGCACAGTGGTTGAAAAGTGAAAGGCATACTCTAAAATTCATTAATAAAACAAAGTGTTGCGTCCACTTTTGTTCAATTAATTACCTTAATTAATTAATTAACTTCTACATTACTATTTACAGTTTTGTCTCCATACGTTCAATATTAATAGATTATGGCTTCATAAACCTTAAACTAAATATAAATAAATAAAAACGATGATGAATATATGTATACAGTAAGTATACAAGCCATGCCAGATGGATTTAAGCATATTAGACACTAAATATTGGCATATCTTCAAATAAATACAGCCAACACTTTAATACTCGCCAACTCCCAAGTGAACACGCTTTGCAACGCCTCAATAAGCACTGAAAATGAGAAATTTTCGATGTGTCGCTATGGAACTTGGCTACTTATCAGCCCAGAGCTAACTAACCCAGACTGGGGGCAGCCAGCCCAGCACTTTTGTGCCACAACCAAACCCAACACAACCAAACCGCTTAGATGCAAGTTGTTCGTTGAGCGCGAGCTTTGACGCAGTGGCGGCTGTGGCAAGAAAACAAACACACATCAGGGAACTGAACAGGCCATGCCCATCCACATCCCCATCAGCATCCACATCCACATCAGCATCATCATTATAGTGATGATCATTGTCAGCTTGAACCACGCGTCTGTTTAATTGAAATTGACGCTTACTGCGTTGGCTTTCTTCGCGCCAGAATTTGTTTATGAGCAATTTTTAGTGCAGCGCTAATGTACATATATGCACTCGAAAAAATACTGGCATGATTTGCTACTAACTAAATCTGAGTTGGAAGTTGTAAATGTTGGAAAATATCAGCCAATTTATAAGACCATTTTGGCATTGTTTTCAATTATATAAGTTAGGAAGTAAGGAAAAAACATAAATGTGATTGTTTTATTACTTGGGAATGAAAGAACCAAGAGTATTCTATTAAATATGTACATATGTAATGCTAATGTTAAATGAACACATTTAATACTAACATACATACGTATGTATGTATATATATTGTATTATTTCATTAAGATGAAATTGTTCTTGATCTTTTTTTTGTTCGGTATAGTTGCAAGAAACAAAGAAATACGAAATACAAAATATAAGCAAATTGCTGCGCTGCTCTGCGACGGCACTTTGTCGCCTGTCGTTTGTCGCCTGTCGTAATAATTTCAGCTGCAATTGAAATAAATTAAATTGCATGCGGAGCCATTTTCAGTAACGCTCTTGGCGGCGCCGCCAGTTTTGTGTGCCGTTATTTGTGTGACTATGTGTGTGTGTGTGTGTGTGTGTGTGTGTGCTTGTACGCTTTTGTCAACCGGAATTGTGTGCATTCACAAGCCAGCCCCAAAAACCGTAACCATCTCATCGCAGCCCCCCACTCTCTATACACACCATACTCGCTGTAGCACCAATTTCGCCCTGCAGATGCAGATAACCGCAAACTGCGCTGCATCCAACATACGCCAAACGCCAGTCATCATCCTGATGTGCACATGTCACTGCGGCATTTGTTTAATTAACAAAAACTCTGCCCCATACTACGTGTGTGTGTGTGTGTGGATTGTGGGTAGTAAGTGGTGCCGCACTGACGTCGCAGCTTTTCCTAGCCATTGTCAGTCATCGTTTGTCTTTGTAATTTGTGCGTTGATGAGTTATACTTTTGTTTGGATGCCCCCACTGATTAATGGCCTGTGGATCATAAGCTACGAATGCGGGTGCGTTTCTTACAGCTTGGCAACGAAAATGTGTGTGTGGCAACTTGGCCAGCACTTTAAATGGGGCGCTGCGAAAGAAATGTGTTGAAATATGTATGTGGAACGCATGTGGATAATATGTGGAACTTGTGGATCGCAAGCCAAAGTGAGCATCTTCGCAACCTAAATCTATCAACGAAGGAATTTTCATTAAATTTATAGTCTAAAGCAGAAAAGTGGAACCTATTGCTCAGCTGTTGTCTATTGTATGTATACATCATATCGATGACAATATTAGCTGCCTACAATCCAAGTCGCACTTGTTGCCTCAGATATGTAAATTTGCTGGCAAACTGTTGTTCAACATTTTATATTTATTCAAAATAAGTCAAATATGATTTGCCGCCTTAAATTGCCTGCAGAGCAAATCAGCAGAGCGTTAACAGCCACAAAGTCACCGCAAAACTTTCTCAATAAAATGCTCAACAATTTGATTCAAGCACACAAACAGCAGCCACAGCAGCAGCAGCAACAAACAGACAGAGAGAGAGAGAGAGAGAGAAATAAAATAAATAACAAGAACCACATTTGAACTGTGAAAAACTGTTGCTGACATTTTCGTAGAATAAGCAAAACGAGGAAAAACCGACAGCAACAGCAGCAACAGCGACAGCGACAACAATAACAACAACCAAACAGAGCCCGAAACATTAATCATTTAATTTGATAAGCAATAAACGAAGTTCTGATAATCTTTTTACGTGCACAGACCTCAAAATTTTTGAAATGGGGGCAACCGCAAGCCGAATCTAATGGATGGATGCTGCAGCAGCAGCAGCAGCAGCGGGGAATTGACTTTGACTTCAACTTCAACTTCAACTACTCTGGATTCCCTTTCCCTTTCATTCCGTTTGCCACAACGACAACGACAACGACATGGACTTTAGCTTTGGCTTTGACGCATTGCATGCAATTTCAATTGATTATGCTACGCTTGAAAGGGTTTCACAGCACGACTGAGATGGGATAGCAGGCATGACAGAAGCGAAGGCGAAGGAAAGCGAAGGGAGCTGTGCGAAAAGATGAAAGACAGCTCTAAGGAAAAACTACTTTAGCTTTCACTTGCAGCCAAGGGCGCGACCAGCAAGTGCAGCAGCAGCAGCATCAGCATCAGCATCCCCGGGCTGCCTGGGAGGGTTGGCCAAACTTGTCGCATGAAAATGCAATTCAATTGATTTATGTGCTCAATGCAATTACCCGAAAAGTGGAGGGGCGGCCATTGGGAAACAGGAGGGGGCAGCTATGCGTGTTTGCTGCCAATAAAAATCAAGCAGGGTTGCATTTGACAGCCGCATAAATTGCTGCGCGCCCCACAGACACCTTGTCAGTAGGTGCGAAAATGGATGCCAAGCCAGCGATGCCCGGAGATGGAGACGGAGACGGAGACGGACACACATACAGCCGGAGATGAAGCTGGAAATGAAAATGGAGATAGAGATAGAGATATAGCTAGAGGAAGAGACAGCGACAGCGACTGAGACTGAGACTGCGAGCGCATAAAAGCCAACAAAAGTCAAAGGGGGCGTCAGCCAAGGGGCGTCACTGCGGCCAATTAAATTTATTGCCCCGCTCTCTGGGCTGCCTGCAAAATTGTTTTTAATTGTCCCGGCAATTAAACACACGCCCAGCAGCTCTCATCTCTCGGATCTGCCATTGAGAGTCGAGACTCGGGGCGGCCGTGCGGCCCACATAAACAAAATTAAAGTGCGAAAAGTTTTCGGCTCTTCAATTTATTGGCCTAAGGATTGCAGTCAAGGAGCAGAGAGCTGAGAGCTGAGAGCTGAGAGCAGCTCCAGCTAATTTGACATATATATTGAAATATTTGACCACTTTGATATTATGAGCATAATTTATGGTTCCAGCTTAAGGACTACACAGCAAAAAAGCGAAGCAAGTTATAGATATTAAATACTTAGCTTAAAGTACAAAATGAATTCTATTAGACTATGTATACTCTAGGCAAATTGTCATTTTTTATCATAATATTTTATCACAATATTTTCATAAGTTTAGCTTTTCTTGAGTATCTCAGATAAACAGAGCCTCGCTAAAGGATTTGAGAAGCACCTGTTTTGGCGTCTGTTGCTGCCAGCTTAAACCAATAAAAGTGTGCGGTTTTTTTTAGAATGTTTGCTGCTTGTCCTTATGCAAAAATAGCTTATTTGTTTGTCGCTTAGTGTTGACGTTTCGCTATTTATTTCATTCATTTCTTTTTCGCATGGAAAATAGAAAAATCCACAAAATCGACATAATGCAATTTTAGCGTTTGGCATTTCTCTCATCATTTCCTTTTGGCCGTTTGCCGTTTGCCGTCTTCCGCTTCCCGTTTTCCACTTAGCCATCATCTGCGACTTCATCTGAGCGCTCGACTGCCTTCCAGCTGCTGTTCATTTTGTATATATCCCCGGGCTGGCACTAAAGGAAAAACTCCATTTTGTTGCATTTTGGGGCGGCACTTTGTGCAAATATTTTCGCTTGATGCATCTCGCAAATTAAGTTGCAGCCGTTGCAGCCACCAGTGTTGCCACCAGGCTACCAGCTCTGTTGTAGGTAAGCAAATCAGGAGGCATAAATCAAACTATGAGTGAGATTTGTTTGCTTGTGTTAAACATTGTTGTTGTTGTTGCTCACATGTGAGAGAAATATTGTGTGTGGGTCGTCTATTGTGGAAAATGCTACGTGTTGCTTTTCCGGCTCGGCTCGTCGCGACGCTCATAACTTTTCCAGTCTATTCGAGCAAATTCCCTTCTCTTCCCCCTGCAAAAATAAGCAAACAGATCGCTGAGGCGCGTTTGCTGCATTTATTTTGATTTAAATTCCATTTGCCGTCAACATTTGTGTTTCCCCATTTTCCCAGATTTATTTATTTTCGCGTCTGCTGCGCTTATTACACTATGTAACAAAATGTTGCTTGTTTTCGCAAAAAGAAGCAAAACTGTTGATGCATTTGGGGTCCACAATAACAACAATCATTCGAAAACATTATCCTATTATGAGAAATTTTCTTAAATAAACAAAAATTATAAAAGTCAAAGTTTGAAAATGAAAAAAAAAGGCTTAGCATAAAACAAATGTTAACGATGTATTTCGTATTTAGTACATCAATAAATATTGGTGTTTGCTGATGTTGTTGCCCAGTGCTATTTGCTATTGATAAACACAGTTCTGGGCAGCTGTTGGCTCAGTTTTTGCTTTGCCCGTTCGCATTTCACTTTTAACGCATTTGCCAGCAATTGATTAACATTTAAATTGCTTGCAATGCGCCATGAAAATGAAGCCATAAAGCCCAAAAAACAAAAAGCGAAAACGCACGAAAAAAACATGCCTCACATGTGGCCAAAATGCTGACTGGCTGGCTAAACAGATGCCAGCGGCAGTTGCAATCCCATTGCTGGCGGCAACAGCAGCAATGAATTGCAAATAACGCATTGACCGCACTGCACCTTTGCTGCCACCTTTTGCGAACAAGTAAGGCAAAGCCTAACCCACACACACAAACACACAGGGATACACACACACACACACACACACACACACACGCATGCGATCCATGCGCGATATCTGTCGGTCTATATGCATGTTGCTGCCGGCGTGCAACATAAATGCCAGCAGCAGCAACAGCAGCAACAGCAGCAGCAGCAGCAGAGACGGCGGCGGCGGCAACATGCAATGCGTTTGCCGCCAAAAACAGAAAACAAACAGCAACAACAGCAACAACAACAACAACAATAACGAAATAAAACACACAACAACAACAGCAACAACAAAAAAAGCTGCACAACACGAGCGTAAAATTTTTCATGAATTTGTAATTTATGTGCTAAAATGTTATCGTTGTTATCGTTCCTTTTGTGTGCACCCAACAGCAACAACAAGAGCAACAACAATCGTTGTTGTAAAACTGCCGAGCACTTTCGGCTGCTATTAAGAGGATTGGGGCAAGGGAAAGGGCTGTGGCAACCCAAAAGGTTGCAACTGCATATTGGGAGCAGTGCTTGAAGGCTCAATGGTTGCAAATTCATGTGAAAAATGGGCTGTGCCCATGAGAAGCTTATTTCATAGAAATTAAAACAGCTACTCGAAGCCTACTCGTATATTACAATAATAAAATAAGCACGAGTATATTGGGTATAGTTCAGTTCCTGGAACTTCTACTGAAAGCAATATAGGCATAAAGTAAAAAGAGATTAGCAAATGGTTTCGAATTATATTATGTGAATTTCGTTATTGCTAACTATGATTACAGATAGCTACTGGAGTATGTAAATAAATGCTGAATGTTGTCTTCAAGTATACTTAACATATGAAATATAAATTTGAATAATATAATCTCTTATTCATTTATTTATTGCCATAAATCAACTTGCAATTAAACAAACAGAATGACTTCATGTTCATCAATTGAGTTAATTCTGTGAATATTTTGAAAGCCTAGAATAAATATATCATTGCAAGCTGCGTCTGTTTTTTGTGAACCACTGAGATGACATCATATGCAATACTAATCCGCTATAGAAATCGAAGACAGGCAAATAACAATATGTGAACATGAAGAGGAACACTCAACTGTGCTATTATTGCTCGATGCTCGATGTTTAATATGACAGAGACAACAATTGCACTGGCTACTGGATTTAAAGTTGCCGTCCTTCTCTTGACTGCTGTTGCTGTGGTCAATAAAAACCGCGGAGCCGACAAGACTCGGACTGCTTCTTGACAGCGATTGAAGCTGCGTCCGTGCTGACTTGGCTGATGAGCTGCCAGTTGGTCAGCCACAATATTCAATTAAATGCGCCAACAACAAGCTGCTCAAAGGCGAAATGGAGATGCGGGCACCACACACCCACACCCACACACACACACACACACACACACACACACACACACATGCAGCTGGACAGCGAGTGGGTCAATCAGCTGAAGTCCATGTCCCAAAGGTCACCACAAAGCCTTTTTCTTTTTCACATATGTCTCCAGCTGCTAAGTAAACCGATGTGCGTCGCATAAAACTTGATAATGAAATTGAAAAACGACAAGCAAAAAACGTACATAAAAAGGAGTAACTTTTTTCACTCCACCGAAGATGCAATACACTGATACTTGAAAGCATTTTAAGATGGAAACACTGACCGATTCAATTCGATGCAATAAAATTATGCATCCGAGTGTTGAAACTGTAAAAAGCGGTTGATTTAGCGTCATAGAAAAACTTTATGAATATTATAAAAATAATATTGATAAATGGGAATAATGTACTATATATGTGCAATGGAGAATATCTTCTACATGTGGTGGGAACAACTTTGCAAATAAACAACGAAAAAGTTTTTAAATCGAATATGTATTTTATTCAAAGTGAAAAAAACAGCTGCCTAAAATGAGGAATATTGGAATTGAGACCAATATAATAATTCAATATAAACATGTCAGATTGCAGATTAAAAGAGGTATATATTTGCTCAGTTATATAGCTTTATATAGTTTTAGGCACCAAAGTTAGAGTATAAGAAAAATAAAGAAATATGCATATAGTAGAAACTCGCTCCATTTGTTCGTTGTCGCCGTTGTTGTTGTTGTTGTTGTTTGCTGTTTGTTATTTGTTGGTGCAGCAACATATCCATATCCATATCCATATCCATATCCATTAAGCTGCCGGCAGCTATTCATGTGTTCACGCTCATGTCCAGACGTCTTCAGTGGCCGTTTTGCTTAATGCAACTTCAGCATTGGAGCCGACATGCAAAGCATGCCTCCTCTCTCTCTCTCTCTCTCTCTCTCTGTCTCGCTCTGCTGTCTCTGTTTCGCTCTCTTATCTGGCCTGGCACGACGGTATAATAAAACCCGCTTTATGCCCAGTTGGCGAGTCTTTGTTTTTGGTTTGGGTCGCAGCGTTGCTTTGTGCCGGCAATCGTAAAACATTTTTACATATATCAGCATGAAGTGTGTATGAGGGTGTGTGTGAGTGTGTGTCTGTGTGTGTGAGTGTGTGTGTGTGCAACCGCTGGGCATTTGAGTGGCGCCCGTTTGCATTTTCGTAGGTGACTCAATTTGCCTGTGGCCCTATCGAATATTGAGCGGGTTTAAGTGACATTTTACATGCGCATTTACACCGGCAAAATTCACCTACATTTAACCGACTCCGAATACGACTGCGACTCCGACTCCGACTCCGAATCGCCCTCCCCATCCATGACTCAGCAATGCTTTTAGCTTTAGTTGCTCGTAAAATATATTTTATTTTTTTATGTGCTCCCATTCTGGGTCACTTTGGAATTTCTAGCATTGATTTGTTGAGCAGCTCGCAGATGAGAAAAGCTCTTGACTCGATTGACTGATTTTTATGAGCCGCCCGCTGCCTGCTGCCTGCTGCCTTCTGCCTGCCTCACTTGGCACCTGCTTTTGTTTAGTTGGTGTTCTCTTAATGTTTATCTTATTATTGTTAGTTTATGCTACGCTTTGATCTCTAATCTGTGTGGCCACTAATTAGACTGCCTATTGCCCATTGCCTATTGTACAATTTGTTCCGGTTTCATCAGCCAACAATTTCAAACGCTTTGGCGGCTGTCGAAAGACGCTTTCAACAGCTTCCACAGCGGAAGCGGAAAGACCTTTGTGTTGTTGTTGCTGTGGTGGTAGAAAAATTCTTGCAGGTGTCAGTGCTGCTGTGCAGTGGCGCCTGTCAAGATTCAAATCGCAACTCTTCTGCACTCGTCAGGTATTCGGGTGCATGAATGTTCCAGCTGGGCTCTGTTGACAATGCGGGCTCGAACAAAGCCGTTAAGCGTCAGCTTTGCACAAAAGTAAATATGTATTTAGATAAGTGGCGCTTATCGCCGCCAAAAGTGTTGCACGTTGCCATTGACTGTGTCTGTGTGTGTGTGTGTGGGGGGCACTTCAACTGCCTGCCGCACACGCAATTAATTCTTTTAATTGAAATTGCTTTCGCTACCCGCCTAATTGGTAGTTACTGTTCACTGTTCACTGTTCTCCGTGCTCCGTTCTGAACTGCACATTGTCGCCGTCGTCGTTGTCTTCGGGAGCCCATCTGCAGCCTGATATCAGTTGCATGCGCAAGTGGCGTCCAAATGAATGCAACGGCCAGACTCCACAATGAATGAGCAAAGAGAGAAAGAGGAAAAAAAAACCGAATCGTATGAATGAATATCCAAGCACATCCATTCGCACAGTGGGAAAAATCTATTTTATTTTAATGGCCCAACAAACTTATCACGCAATGCCATAAAAATTAATGCCAGCTTATGATTTTATTTGATTGCGAGTTGAAAGCTGCTCAGCAATAAAAACACTTTCCACAACACTGAGCCAAAGCTGTAAAATAGTGACACATTAAGAATGCCCACAGTGGAGTTATACATAATTAGTTATTTACATAATTACATCATTTATCACAGCAAAATTTAAAAGTTACATTTCTTAGAAAATGTCTATAGAGATTCTAAATGAAAAGAACTTGAAAACATGAATTTGCTTGTATATATTTTAATAATTTATTAAATTATGCACTGAACTTAAGGAACTCACCAAAATGCAAAGAACTTTATGCTGCCTTAATAAAGCAAAGTAACTTTTGTGAAAGTTCCTTAGAAATTCCACTTCTGCAAAAATTTGTTATTTTCGTTTTATTTTTCAATATTTTCGCTTGTGTGCCACTATGCAACCGGGTGGCAAGTGAATGAATACATGAATTCCCTAGCAATTGGGCAGCTGCAGAGGAGCCGCTGTTGTGTTGAGAGCAAAGAAATGCAGTAACTGGAAAATTGCGCGACAATTAAAGATTTTGCGCGGCGAAGTCGTCGTCGGCCCAAATGTAAGTCAAGTGAGCCGTGAAGTGTGTGCAAACGAGACGGGAGACGAGAGACGAGAGGATGGATGGGGCAGGATGGGGCGGGATGGGAAGGGCTGGAGCTAGCTGTTTGAGTAGGATGTTGCCCCTGCCCCTTGTCCTGTGTGTGTTGTCAACTTGTTGCGGAGCAGCGAGCGCGAAGCGAACTCTGAAGCGAATGTGACAGCTCGGCTGACAAAATGCTAACAAGATGATGTGTCTGTGACGTGGTCGACTACGTTGTATCGTCTACGCGTTGGCGTCCCACTTTGGCGCTACACTACTACATACGTATGTACATACGTACATTAGGGTGCAGCAAAAAAAAATATACTTCTCGGTTTTTTCTGCGTTGATAATCGATGAACCATCGCTTTAAGTGCAAAATCTCTGGTTTCTTGACTGGATTTTTCAGCAGTAGAAACAGTATTAGTAAAAATATATGTTTTTTCCGAATATATTTGTAAGCTTAGTTTAATATTCATTATATAAAATACGAGCAGCGAAATTAACATTAACATTTCATATATATAATCGGAATTGTCAGAACCTTATCTTTACTGTTAAAAACTAAGATAAAATTTCGAAATAAAACCCAGTTTTATGAATGCTTTTCTTACAATCGCAACGATCTTTTGATTTATCAAACAAGATAGTCATAGAACTTAGATTTTGTTCACAAACTATGCTTTTCTATAGACCAATGGACTAACAGTATTTGAGATGCAATGAAGAAATTTAGTTTAGCCAGTTTTACTACGCCCTAACGCACATATTTTGTTGTTGGCAATTTGCTGCAACAAGCGGTGGCAACAAATGACCAAGTGTCTGCCGCGTGTCAGCCCAGGACCACCCAGCTGCAGTTGCAGTCGCCAGTCGGAGTCAGAGTCGGAGTCGCCAGCCTGCCAGTTCCGGTGGCATTCAATCCTTTAGCCAGGCAACAATTTCGCTACAGCCAACTTCTAGTTATTTGCATCGAACGCTTTTGCTGTGCGTGAAAATTTATGAGCAATTTTCTTTCAGTTCTTTTTTGGCTTTTGTTGTGTGTCTGCTAACGTCGCGTATGCGCAATTTTCCATTTGGGCCGTAAATCATGCGGCCAATGCCTGACTTTTGTTTTCGGCCTGCCTGCCTGCGTGTGTGTAGGTGTGTGTGAGTGTGTGTGTGTGTGTGCGTGTGTGTGCGTGTGTGTGGGTGTCAACGCCTATTTTGCACGCTGTGGGCGTGTTTGTATGTGTGTGTGTATGTGTGTATGTGTGCGTTAATCTTCGCTGCAGTCACCGCTGTCTCCAGTTGCTGCCAGTGACAGGCAGCAGCGGCATTTAGTTTTAATTTATGGCGCATTTTGCTAGCTGTATTTTTTTCATGCTTCTTCATCTGTTTTGCCGGCAGGCAGGCAGGCAGGCAAAAAGGGCCGTGTCAGTAGTGTCTCAAGTGTCGGCAACTGCACAACTCATTTGGCATTTGCCATTCCCCCACAGTGCTACAGTCCTACCGTCCCACAGCCCCCTGCTACCCCAGCCTCCATTTCTCCTGGCTGCCTTTTAAGCCCGCCTATCGATGCGCCCTTAAGTCAGGCCATTAGGGCGCAGCTAACATCCATCTGGCTGCCAAACTGACCCGAACCCTGTCGCAATGCGCTGTCATTCAGCATCATCAGTATCATCAGCAGTATCATCATCATCATCATGATGATCTCGTGGTCATCGTCAACTTGCACGTCGCCAACATTGTGATAATTGCGCCTAATAACTTTTGATGGCTGTAATTAATTCCCATAAGCGCTGGCAGCCGCTTGATGCATGTGTTGCTTGTACTTCATCGTCTGCGTCTGCGTCTTCGCCATTGTCTTCCTCCTCTGCTGATTGTTCTATGCCTGTCGTCTGCCAACAACAACAACAACAGCAGCAACAAGAAGAACAATGGCCGAGGCAACTTCAACGGCATCTCAAACGGTTTGTCAGCCATGAAATTGACACGTCTTTGGTATTAAGTGCCACATTGAATTGTGCAAATTAATACGTTGATGTTGCTATTGTTGTTGTTGCTGTTGCTGCTGTTGCTGCTGCTGTTGCTGTTGCTGCTGCTGTTGCGCTAGCTAGCAGCGTTGCAGTGGCAGTTGCTATAGCAATTGTTAAATGAACGATAAGCGTCGAGCTTCAAATTGCTGCACAGAATGAAGCCATGTTGTTAAAGGGCTTATAGATCTAAATATATAGACTAGAGATTGTAAACTTCAATATCTGAAATTTATTCCATACCTAAAAACTGTACCGTAATTTATACCTTCCAAGATATATGCTCATATATAGTAACGTTCGTCAACTGATTAAAAATTTAAATGTCAATTATTGAAGAACTTCAAGTGAAATCAAACTGAAATTAATTAGGGCTGTGAAAAGTGCCCAATTGCTAGTACAGTTGGCACTTGGATTGCAACCCTAATGAGATTCATTCAACAAACAATTTAGATTTTCGCATTTCGTGCTGCTGACAACGACAAAGCTGACAATGTTAAAGTTTGCCCCCACTCGCACTCCCAGCCCCATTCCCACTCCCACTCCCAGCCCATTCTCATCAGCCATTGTCCACACGGAGCAGCCGCTGGTGCCTGCTCCACCCGTGGGGCCAACCTCAAAACCACAAGGCCCACTTGCATGGCGACTGTGGCCCCTGCTGCTGCTCCTGCTGCTGCTGCTGTCAGATCGCTAATAATTTGTCAGTGCGCAGGCAAATCTTTCAAATTGTCGCAGGATTGTAATTAACACTTGCACACATACCAAAAACTTAAATGCTGCCGCTGTAGACAACCCCCAGGCAGCAAACAAACACGCAGCCAAAACAATAAGCTCATTTTCCCCAACCACTGCTTATCCCCCTCCCACCTACTACTCTGCCCCACCACCCAAACGAGAGTGCTAAAACAATTAGAAACAGCCGCGCCTCATCGCACACTTGGCTGCTGCTGTTGTTGTTGTTGTTGCTGTTGTCCATGGCGGGCGTTGTCGTCATTAACGCGACTCCCTCCCCACTATCCCCCCTACCCCCACCATCACTCCCCCTTGATCCTTCTTGCCACAGCACATAATTTGTAATTTTAGTGCAATTTTCGTGGCAATTTTGCTCGAAAATTTGTGCAATAAACGCAGACAGGCAACAGCCAGCGAATTGAGGCGTCGCAAGTGGGCGTGGCATATTGGAAGCATTTGTGTTGAGCCAATTGTTGTTGGGAGCAACTTGAATCAAAATTTTAAAACTTTTGACTTCTCTTGCTTTATGCACAGTACAAAATAATGACTTAATTGAAAAAATTTAATATAATTTAAATTTTAATATACATTTCTTGATTTAAATATATACTAAATGAAGTTATTTTGAAAATTTTAATGACAATTTTAATACATATTTCTTGTATATTTTTTGTGCTGTGTATTTTTAAAACTTTTGACTCCACTGGCTTGATATGCTCGTCTGTCAGTCAGTCTGTCTGTCTGTCTGTCTGTCCAGCTGGGGGCGCTGCTGTTAAAACCAACAAAACTGGCGACAAAACTGCGGCGACGTGTTGATTGAAGCAATTAGCAGTGAGTGTGTGTGCGAGTGTGTGTGTGTGTGTGTGTTGAGGGTTGCAGCTTGCAGCTGGCCTCGTCCGCGGGCAAATGTTTGTCTAATTACTTTGCACAGCTTTCAGCAAGGCAGCATGTGTCTTCATTTTGTCACATTACAACAAAAACAGCAGCAACAGCAGCAGCAGCAACAAAAGCAACATCGCTCACTGTTTGTTTGTGCTTGTCAAACTGCAGCGGCGGCAGCAGCAGCAGTAACAGCAGCAGCAGCAACATCCCGACAGGCACGCCAGCAACATGCGCGACACGCCAGCAACATCGACAGCTGGGTTGCGACGTCTTCAGTCAACAGCAGTAGCAAAAAAACTGCGCAACGGAAATTAATGTGGTAAACTTGCAAGTAGCACACAGAACCAAACCCACATCCCCCTGACTCACCATGCCCCCATCCCCCCCCCTTCCTCCATCCGCCTCCTGATTGTTGAAGTCCAACTGACTGGTCGTCAAGGCAACTTCCTCGCTGCTTTTGACATTTTCGCCTTTGGGCCCTTGCTATTCGCTGCTGCCTGACTGCGGCTTGGGGGCGCCTCCCCCCTCCCCCCTCGCAACCCTCGCCACCTTGCCTTGTTGCATGTTGCGGTTTGTGCCATAAACTTGTATTTTATAGCATGTGCCAGCGTTATAAATAAGTTTATGGGCGCCCAAGCCAAATGTTTAATTATCGCCTTGCAGCGCTCCGCCGCACATTCGCCTAACTGGGGGGCGTGGCAGTGTTGCAATATGGACCCTGTGTGTGCCTCCTGGGCTACTCCATAACTGTCAATGTGCGCGCAGCCGCTTCTCAGAAGCTGACAAATTGATTGATGATCTGCTATAAAATGTCTCGTTTGTTGTAAATGTAACGCATCATAAATTCGCAAAATTATGGCAAACGAGCAAATGTGGAGCACAAAGAGCAAGAAAGCGATAGAGATAGAGAAAGAGAGGGAGGGAGACTCCAGACTGAGACCCAGACAGAGGCTAAAACACAAATCGCAGGCTGAGGCTGACAAGGGGTTATATATATATATATATATATATATATATGTACATGTAGCTATAATTAAAAACATATGTGGCGGAACCGGCTAGCAAGCGGGTGATTGGTGATTGGTGATTGGTAAGGGGGGCATGCAACAGCGGGGGCAGCAAACGAGCTCAGCAAACAATAGCAGCTGAGTCAGCCAAGAGAAGAGAGAGCAGAGAGCAGAGAGCAGGCAGAAGGACGTGGGACGCTCAACGAGTATGGGTTAATTAGACGGGTGTTGAATGCTTAAACGGCAGCTGCTAAAAAATCGGCTTTGGGGGCGTCCGATTTGCTCACCGCCCCTTTCCCCTGCCAATGAAGTGCATACAAGTTTCGAATTGCCGTTCAGTTGAGTGCAACGGCATTGCCAAGGTCAATAGGGGATTTGGGATTGCACTGATATCGAAATCGTTCACTGGAAACCATTTGCAATAATGATATACTGGCACTTGTTACTTAAATATGAAATATCAAGCACATAGATTTTAAGAACATCTGGTAGAATAAAGGGAGCAAATTCGATATATAGAAGTGTAGAGGTAAAGCCATGAGCAAAATGGCCTCAGCCTTGAAAATCGGCTTAGTTTTGATTAGGTTATGACAATTCCGATTCTTAGCCGCTACATTTTGGGGACCAAGTTCAAATTTTAGTCAAGACCTCAAGTTCGTGTAACAAACTGAATCAGCGTTTATATTAGAGTGCTGATGACATATATATATATCAATCTTAATACCTTCACACCTTATAAGTGTGCTAAAGTAAGTTTCATTTTTGTAAAGGCTTTTCTTGAATAATAGATGTATCGTTTTCTGTCTTATCAAAGCGGTGCTTTGTCTGCAAAACAAACCAAATCAAACAATTGGCTGTCATGCAGGCGGGCAAGTAGAAAAGAAAAGAAAGCCCTTTTTCCTAGCGAAAATACAACTTTCACACAAGCTCGTAATTCACATTTTTCACACGCCATTCGTTTTCAATAACTTGAGGCACACACACACAACCACAGCGCGAAATTAGCGCATCCAAAGATGCCAAAGCATATTCGTTGTAGCATATATTTATACCATATATCTGGGCCAACTGAATAGTCATGCTGACTATCGCGCAGCGTCATCGATGCCTTCCATCCTTCTTGCCCCCAGATTGCAGCTGGATGCCCAGACGTTGCCTCAATGAAATGGCAAAGTTTATGTAACGCGACGCGTAAATTTGCACTGAGTATGGATGAGGTGGATGGTGGATGGTGGATGGGATGGATAGCAAACAAACGCCCGCTGACACTGCTCAGCTTGTTAACGAATTGAACTACAGCTCCACCTTTTTCGCGTTGGATTTTGCCCATAAGCAAAGCTCAGGGCTCAGTGTAAGCAGCAGCAGCAGCAGCAGCAGTTGAAGCAGCAACAGCAGCAACAGCCTCAACAGTGACGTTGCCAAAAAAGGTTAAGGAAATGCGAAATGCGAAATGCGAAAAGCAGAGAAAATCAAAGCGAAAGTATGCGCCATATAAGTACTTGCCATATACGTATACACTGAGCAAAATAGATAAGGACCAATCAAATACAAACTATTTTCATATCATACTGAATTTAAAAAGGAATCAATTATATGGATGTTAATATTGAAATTCGAATATAATATAACATACATATAGTGCATAAAATATGAGCACATAATATGAAAAGAACATCTTTGATGTAATTTATATATTTTGTTTTTTTTTTATCCACACCTATTTTATTTGAGTGTATACGAAACGTATATGTTATGTATCTGGCAGGCGCTATAAAAATTACTTTGTTTGCCTCATGCAATTTTATTGAGCTCGAACTTACACGCTCTGCCGAAAGTTTTCACCCAGCTCGCGAATCTCAGCTGCTCAGTTGGGGTTATTGCGGGCGGTCGCAAGTCAAAAGAGATTTCTCAGTTGTATTGCGCTAGTTTCCCAGCTACAACAACAACAACGACAACTATAAGAGAACAGCAACTATTGCAAATACGAGCAGATTCTTTTTTTATTGCTATATAAACCAAAATCGTAAAAGTGATTTTGAGACGATTCTGCAATTCCGCATAGGTGGCTCGGGGCCCAGAACAGAACAGAACAGAACAGGTAGGAACATTTGTTTGAATGGATGAAGTTTTTGTTGCACGCTTGTGGGGCATGAGGCATAATCAGAGGAGTGCGCGGCAGCGGAAATCGTAGCGGGATAGCATAATAAATGTAGAATGTGAGCAAATAAGTTACGTCATTTAAAGAGCTACAAGCTATGCTCCAGTTAGTTGAATGAGACATGTGAAGATGCAAATGGAATAAAGATATAAATTGCTTATATACAATGCTGTTGCTCTGGGAATTTAAAGACAAAACTTAATAAATCTTTATCTTTTAGATAAACATGTATAATTATTTAAAGCTTAAGCTTCCATCCGCACTTAAATGTGCTGTGACATTCTATCCGCTTTCACACTTCCGCTTCACTTTGATGCAGTGTTTAATCCACAGAGCAAACTAATTATGCTCAGTCCAATTACTTATATGCTGACAATCAGTTTAGCAACTGCTGCTAACAGACTCAACGCAACTTCTGATCTAGATTTCAGACCCAATCCCAAAGCATTTCTAGCGCACTTGCCGGCGCTCTTGTTTCGCAACTAAGGCTGACAACTGGCAACTGGAAACTTTTTGCAACAGGATGACACAAATTAGGTTCCGAAAATTAGCAAACTATGCTCATGTTATGCGCACTGGCACATGGCGAGTGCTCCGGAAATCTTTTAGCCGAAAATATTTAGGCAAATTCAAACTGTTGCGCCCAAGCCAAAGGAGCGCCCAGCAGGCAGCAGGCAGCAGCTGGCCAGAAGCACAGAGTCGAGCACTTTAAGCCGTTGGCAGGCCGGAAGAGGCGGCAGGACGATGGAGGACGGAGGCAGGCGCACAACTTGGCAGCCATATGCGAGCTGAAAGTCCTTGCCAGGCTGTGTGGCCCGATTGTTGCCGCTTTCAAGTGTGAATTTAGCAAAGGAAGTGAGCAACTGAGTGGCGGCTGCAACGTTGCCACTTGTTGCAGCTTGGCGACTTGGTGGCTTGGCGGCTTGGCGGCTTTTGCAACGTTTGCGCATTTTGTGTGTGTAATTTTTTAGTAAATATTATTGGCAACAACGTGAGGCAAAAAGATTGCCAAGCTGCTCTCTCTCTCTCTCTCTCTCTCTCGCCACTTGTGGCACTGACAATGGCAGCCGCCAACGCCGCCGCCGCTGCCTCAAGTATGTGTCTGAGCTTAGCGTGCCACGCGGTGCGGCGGAGGCAGCTGAAGTAGCTGCCACTGTTTGTGCCACACTTTAAATGCACTCGAAAGTGTTTGCTTATAGCACTTCACACACACCACACACACACCACACTACAAACAACACACACACAGCATGACATGCCTTTTAGTTTGGCGCTCGCTCTTTTCATGCTGCCCGCCTTCAACCGGTTCTGTCACCTCCTCCTTTTTGCTCCCCCCCCCCACCCATCTTGCTATTTTTTATATATTTCACTCTTTACTTTATTTTTTTGAATTTTTTCTCAGCTGCCGCTCAGCTTGCCTTGCATTTTAAGTGCATTTCGGCGCAGCACCAAACACATTTCACAGTATATGGACTATGTGTGTGTGTGTGTGTGTGTGTGAGTGTGTGTGTATGTACCTTTTGCTGAGCCATTTTTAAGTGACTCGCCGACGACATTTGCCACCGTCGCGACTGTTGACTGCCGCCTACAAGCAACTCAGCTCAACTCAACTCTGCTTTCGCCCCACATCCTCCCATTGCTCACTTTGCCATCGCCTGCCTCGTTTTTGTGTTGCATACTTCGAAGCGCTCGTTGCCAGCCATAAATCATAGCCAGAGTGCCCATAGTGTGGCTGCTGCCTTAAAGTGTTAACTCAGCACAAAACGGCGCAATGCCTGCAATAAAATTTTGCACAAATGTGCTAGCCACAAAGTTGGCCTGAGCCCCGGCACAAGTATCCAAATTATAATATTAGTGGAGATTTTTCGTATTTGCTTTTAAAGCGCTTATGAAATGTTCCAGATTTATTGCGGCCAATTGCATGTATCGTCTTATAAATATTGCTTTTTTTATGAGTAAACTTGCTTCAAAGATTATCATGCAGTAGATTAACAGACATTTTGTTCTCTACAAACTCATATTAATTAAAAAAAAACACTCATCTGAGTACCTACAAGTAAAAGTATATTGTGACATACTTATTGCACCCTTTGGAACGATCCCATACATCTTCCTCCCCCTTAGCCGAGATTATAGGTACACTCATGCATGGAGGCATGACTCTGAATTTCCCACTGCCAGAAGATATTCTGTCTGTGGATAGATTCTAAATGTGATTTTGGTACCCTAGAAATTTTCTTCGAAACTTTATACTCACATAACTTTGCCAAAACTGAGCCGATTTTTAAGTTCCAGACCAATTTGTTCATGGTTTCTCCTTTACTTTTATTCAACATTTAAGTCTTATTCATTCTTTAAGATTTAACTTTTTTTGTTTTTTCCCGAAACAAAGCATGATTTACCTTACTGTTTTTCGGAAAAATTTTAAAAAATTTTAAAATAGTAGAAAAATTCATAAGAAAACCGAATCTGGGGAGGTTCATTTTTTGAGTCTAAAATCAGGCCAAAAATAACAACAATTTCAGCTTGTAAAACTATTTGTTTCCCTTTGAAGACTTCAAAGTCCCATAACTTTGTCAAAACTCATCCGATTTTTGATGTCGAGACAGTTTTGATCATGATGTGACCTATTTAATAGATCTGATTCCAAAGCAGGTTTGATCATGGATTGACCCCTATATCAGATCTGCATTTAAATCTAAAGTATGTTCGAATTCTCGATTTTCTGCAAGAAACAAGCCATGATCGATTTTTATTAAATTAATTATACTCTTTTCGAAGAAAATAGTATATTAAGTTTGTCCTGAAGTTTGTAACGCATAGAAGGAAGCGTCGGAGACCCCCAAAAGTTACTGCCAGTATGCTTAGAATGACAATACAAATTGATCTAGCCATGTCCGTCTGTCTGTCTGTCTGTCTGTCTGTCTGTCTGTCTGTCTGTATGTATGCAAACTAGTCCTCAGTTTTTGAGCTATCGCGATAAAACTTGCACAGACACTTATTATTCCAGGGGACAGCACATTGGTCGGAGCTGGCCGGATCGGAATACTATATCTTATAGCTGCCATACAACTCGAAATCGGTTTTGGCCATATATCCCATGTTTTTTAATCTATCGCGATGAAACTTTGCACCGATACTTATTATTTAAAGAGACATCACCTTGGTTGAGCCGGTGGATCGGATCACTATATCTTATAGCTGCCATACAACTCGAAGTCGGTTTTGGCCATATATCCCATGTTTTTAATCTATCGCGATGAAACTTTGCATAGATACTTATTATTCAAAGAGACATCACATTGGTTGGAGCCGGCCGGATCGGATCACTATATCTTATAGCTGCTATACAACTGGCAATGAATTAAATATTCTTAGAAAAAAAAAAAAATGTTACGCGACAAAACGATTTTGTACAGCTTATGAAATTTCAGTGGTGCAGTTGGCAGAGTGAAAATTGCCTATAGGTTCGAAAAGAGTATAAAATCTTCGGCACGCCGAAGATAATCCTTCCCCACTTGTTTTAACTGTCTCGGTATGCGTTTAGTTACTTTGTGTAATTTAGACTTAAACATGCTTAAATACACACACACACACACATTTCATAGCCCCTAACTATGGAAATTTATGTATATCCAGTAAAGCGGCAAAAAGCTGGCAACTAGTTGTGAGTTTAATTAAATTCCTATATAAACGTATACTTGCTGAATTCGCTTGCTTACGCTCTATGGCCAATCTGATAATGCTAATTGCTGTCTGCTGCCAGCCAGTGGAAAAATGTCATCACACTCCTAAGTATGCGATTATGTCTAATGTTGTTGCTGTTGTTGCTGTTGTTGCTGTTGCTGCTGCTGCTGTTGCTGCTGCTGATGTTGCTGCTGCTGCCAGATGTTTTGTCGCAGAGCTGAGAACGTTGGCGAGGGGAACTGGGGCGCCTAATAATCTGTACGTTTTGCTGCAAAGATTTATTATCGTTTCATGCGGATAAAAGATTTACGCATATGAAGAGCGGGGTAAACTCCGTTCTCGACTCACAATCCGATTTGGACACTGTCTGTCTCTGTGTGTGTGTTTCTTTGTGTGTGTGTGTTTGCTTGTGTCTTTTCACAGTTGTTTCTTAGCATTGTGTATTATGTTTATGGATATGAATGTGTCGCATCTTCAGAGACTGCTCTGCCATGCAGTGAAATGAAGTCATTTCGCTCGCTGATTTGGTTATTTATCATTATATTTCCTTCTGATGCGATGCCATGTGATACAATATTTATTGCTGCTGCTGAGTTATGGCAGCCACATGACATTGACATCGTTGCATAAATCACTTGCTAATAAGATGAACTCTCAAGCCAGGCACAAGTAAGCTGCAACTGCTGCCAACTCCAACTTAACCTAACCCTTTATTAATGTGGCTAGCAAACAAATCTAAGCCCTGTCAATTTGGCAAGTCCAATAAACAGATGTAATTCGCCTGGCCGCTGACTTGGGTATCGGTTAACATGAAGTCCTGGCTGAAACTTTTGTGTAATGCCAATTGATTTAAATGTGCGACAAATTCAGTCGGGGCCAAAGGGCATTAGACGGATTGACAAATCTGTCGAGCCCGAAAACTATTAGCATATATGCGAGCGAGTTTAGCCAAATTTGCTAACCCAAAGGCATGCAAAAACTTTGAGACCAAGTTAATCATTTGTGGGATATTATCAATCCATTTTTGGGGCTTTGCCCAAAGAAATACGAAATACACGAGCGCACACTTTGCCCAGCGCATTAGCATTACGACTATAGTTCCAGCCCACTGTGCATGTGTGTGTGGGTGTGTGTGTAGGATTTAAGCACATCATTACATAAAATTCCCCAAAGTGAAGCGAGCGAGCCGAGTCTGCAAACCCCTAGGACTCGCAGACGGCAGGTCGTTGGATCGACTGGTATTCATAATAAAGCTTATAACACTTTGCATTACACTAATGCAAATGCATAGGGCTGTGTGTGTGTGTGTGCGTGTGTGTGTGTGCTTGTTGTTTTTGGGGGTGGTTGTGTGCGCTTCAGCTTCAATTATGCCATATGTCTGGACGCTCGCTTGGGTTCACTTGGCCCAAACAAAATTTGTTTAAGCTCCAGCCAGGGATTAAAATCGCTCGGCTCAGGACTCAGGACTCAGGACGTTGAATCCCAGGAACCCAAAACTGACTCCAACCCAATGGCGACCTTAGTTAGGCAGCATTTGGCTTGTGCGGTCTAAAGTTTTGCTGCGGTTGTTGGCACTCACTGTTGTTGTTGTCGTTGTTGTTGTTGCCTGTGGTTAGCTGAATTGCCATCACTTCGATGTTGAAACTGAGACAGGAGAGACAGGAGACAGGAGACAGGAAACAGGGGAGTTACTTTAGTACCTGGCTCAACATATGGCCCCAAACAGCAACTAGAATTTGCCTCATTATGCAAGTTTGGCAATGCATTTGCTGCATATTGCTTATTGGCTTATTGTGTTCCACTTGGCTACAAGCCGGGCTAATACGCCTGTCTCTGCACATAAACATCTCACAGAATTTGCCTACGCAAACGATACGGGCCAATTTACATGATTCGTTTTTGGCCTAAGTTGATTGTTAACTCAACATATGCAAATCAGCCAAATAATTCAATGGCTCGTGCTTTCAAACATTTTCGAAGCTAGTAAATGAGGTTAAATGCTAAAAGCCGCCAACTGAACAGCTTTAAAAGCACCTGAAAGCTTGAAGCATTGATTAAATACTCAAAGTTCGATTAATAAGTAAAGTGCTTAAGCTTAGTTCAACTTTATAGGCATCTAATCAAACAGATTTGACAGTAAATGAAAGTGAAGACTTCCAAGGCATTTTTAGTGTTTAATAAATAATAATATAAATGCTTACAATAATTGTTACCCAGCCTTGTAATCGGCTTGCTAATATAAGTCACAACAGTTCACACAAGTCTTTAAGCTCACTAATTTCACTATTCCACCAATCAAATTACTCTCGGAGAGCTCAACTCTAATGCCTCGCTATCCTTATAGGGAAACCCCAAAGGCGACTCCTCTTTAACACTTAATTGCATCCCATATGTCAGCTAACCGCGCGCCGGCAGCAATCAAAAAGTTAAGAGCCAAACGACAATTCGACCACAAACTAATTTATTAATCCCGTCCCTCAAACGCACACTCAGCCAGACACACACACACATATATACACTGGCAGTGAGTTGAGTAAACTTTAAAAGCGAAGCCAAGTTGTAACCACGCTTGTCCTTCGTCCTTCGTCCTTTTATCCTTTGCCTCCGCCTTTGTCTGTGTCTGTCTGTGTCGTTCGCTGCTTGCTTGCCACTCGTTGCCGCTGTTGCCGCCAAACCGCTTTTCGGACATGGCTAAAATATGCAAAACTAACATAAATCTCAATTTAGAGATTTATGAAAAAACACACACACACACACACACACTAACTAACACACACACATGCACACAGCAGCAGCAGCACACAAACCAGAAACTGAAAAAAATACCCGCAAAGTAATAAAAAAAATTGTTGTAATTCCAATTCAGCAAACGCCAAAGCACAAAAAAATATCATATAAAAACTGAACAAAAACAAAAAAAGTTTCTCAACGCCAAATATCACCAAAATACCACAAACGGCGTAACAATATAACAAAAACCAAAACGTATGAGTCCAGAAAATGGCAAAAAAGGTTATAGAAAAACGCCAAAACGGCAACAAAAAAAAAACAAAGTCTAAAGTTCAAAAAGCAGCGCACAAAAAATGCTTTAAAAATCACTGCAAAATGCGTTGGCTACAAATGACCAAAACACAAACGATGGCAATGGCTAAAACAAATCGCTGACGAATTTTAAATACTCTAACCCTCCAAAAGAAAAAGCAAATAAATAGATAAATTTGTGAAAAAGACCGAACATGGTCAAATTGCAATTTAATACTGCAAATTAAGGAAACTGTCGGATTAAACTAAGAGCTATACGCTTGAGTTATTTTTGAATATCACATTGCTAAACAAATTAAAATAACAAAAATATTGTAAATTAAAATATATATTTAATGTATTGATATAAATTATTTTGATTTCAGAAAGAAAATCCCAGGCACTTGAGTTGTTTTCTGTTTTTATGGCTAGTTGTGGATGCGTTTAAGTTCCTTTCAAAAATAAGAGTATGCAAATGCTAAACGCTGCAGTTTGCATGAGAAATTCGATGTAGGGCATTGTAAATGTAGTTAAATCGCTTGGCGTGTGTATTTTTCAAACTCGTGTGGCAAATTAAAAATCGTGTATAGATTTCTGGACTGGCGCCCGCCTCGAATTTTTCCTAGCAGCGGCATGAAAATGACATCAGAATTTGTGCAACGCGAGAAAAAAATGCTGCAAACGAATTAAAGTAAAAGCAAATACAAACACTAACACTAACACTAACACTAAACTCGCACACACACACACACACAACCAATACACACACACTATCACAAGATAAATGACTTAATGTAAGTTTCCGAAGCGGCCGCCGGTGCACAACATGAAAAATGCGCGAAAAAACAAGGCAAAAAAAAGAAGGAAGAAAAACACACAAAAAATACACACAGAGGGACAAACTGCGAGTGGTGCCAAAACTGGCGAGGCGCCACGACTTAAATGGGTGGGGGGAGGTGGGGCAGAGAGGCAGAGAGAGACATTGCGGAAAAGGGTTTCGCTCTGTCCCCATATTTTATATTGTTGCCCTTCGCGACTCCCACTTTCCCCTTCCTACTGCTGCCCCTCCCCCCTCTTACATTGCGTGCGTGTAGAAGAATCTGTCGCTGCTTCAGCTTCAATTATTTTTTACACGATATTCTTGTCTCTTTCGAGGCAGTGCTCATTTATTGTGCGACTTCTTTGCGACGATCTTCCGTCTCGTTTTTTATGTTCTTTTCATTTTATTTTTCTTTTCCTTACGTATTTTTGGTGCTGCTCATAAATTTTGGCCGTCCGTCCGTCCGTCCGTCCTATTCGTCTGTCGTTTGGGGGCTCCGTAAAGAATCACTGCTGTTATTCTAATTTTATGGAAATTCCTACACTTTTTCTTGCCTTTTCTTTTCAGCGCACGGATTTGCGTTTGAGAAAAATCTGTTTGTCATACGCTTCGTTGCGCCTCATTTTGCAAAAAACCAAAAACGAAAAGTACCAAAAAAATATTGTTGGGCCTGTCTTACGGCTGGCCAACTCCATTGAGTGGCTCGCAGCTGGCCAGTGGGTGGAGACGCAGAAAAACTCTGAGGGAAAAGAACTTTTCACAACGCATAAATTTGCTGCATTAGTTTTGCGCCACATAATTCTTGCAGTGAAACATATGCCAAGGAACAGGAACAAATTTGATTTTAAAGCTGGCGCAAAGTGAATTTTGATTATACAAATTTGAATAGAACATTCTTCATCGCCGAACTGAACTCTTTCAAGTACTGCAGCAGGCAGTGAATGTAATCACAGAAGGAATTCGATATGTGGCACACACATATTTACATACACACATATACTTAGGCATACATGTGGGCCAGTTGGGTGTAAAAATGATTGATTGATTGTTCATGAAACCTTAACAGCTCGAATTTATTACAGGAAATATTTTCAGAGAAAAGTAATTGCGGCATATATATTTCACATGAGAAGAAGATACCGGATAAGAAATGATTCATTGAGAAGATATGACCTTAACCTAGATAATTGGATAAAGTTTAGGGAATGATTATTATCAATAAAGCATCGAAGTATCTGTTTAGAAATGAGAATTTTTGATGAATTAATATATATTTCACAGATAAAAATCAAATAAATAAAATATTATAAAAAAGATCAAATTAATGTAATAATAATAAAATTCGTATTTAATCTTAAGCCAAAATATATAGTATTTGTAAGAAATAATACTCATTATTATATATATATTTGTTTTGTGCCATAGTGGCTAGTGCATTCAATTGTAAGTTTTACTTGTAGACTAGGACGATCAAACAAATAAATATAGTATAATATATAACGTTGGCGAATCTGCTACATTGGCTCTATATGCATAACTTGCATAATGGCTCCGGAGCACTCTTTATTTGTTTAATTTAATGCTTGAACTAAAACAAACTCGAACGAGAAGACAAAGGCGAAGGCGAAGGCGAAGACACTCAGACTGCATATAAGCCAGAAGAGCGCCAACTGCAGCTGGGTTATCTTTTTTTATGGGGATGTGCGTAGTTTATTGTCAGTTTTATGAGCCAGGTCGCTCGCCCCCGCTGCAGTTTTAAATGCTTGACGATCAGCGCTAATGCCACAGCCGAAGACCCCTCATTAAGTGCCACAACAACAACAACAACTACAACAATAGCAATCCACTACAATAACAACAACAACAGCACTTTTCTCACCTTCGCGTTTCATTTGCTTTGTGTTCTTTGCTTTTTCTTTTGGGGTCATGTCTCTGCCTATTAACTTTTTGTGGTCTTCGACATCCGTCGAGCGTTGACAAAATTAGAAGCGCGTTGGCGTTGGGGGGGCGAGAGGAGTGCGAAGTGATTGGGTGGGGGAGTGGGGGAGGGGCTGTAATTTCTAGGGTCTGTATTTCGTTTCACACATCCCTTGGCGTCGCCATCAAATTAATTAATATCATAAAAGTGTCAAACCTTAATTATCATAAATAGAGGAATGACAACAAATATTACGCGACTCATTTGTTAGACTGGAAAAATGAAAAGTGCGAAATTCGCCGAGCAAGAAAAACAAGTTTTTCTTTTTTAATCTCACGGAATTTTCTTCAGTTTCTTTATACATCTATATTTTTGTTTTTGTTCTATGGGCAGATCATTAGTTAAATACATTTAGGGCAAAACTGACACTAATTTGTTGGCATGGCATTTAATTTATTAAATTATGATAGTCTCATCGCTGAAATGCATACCAATTAATTTGGGCCAACTTTCTAGATTTAACTAGTGCGGCAAGCGGTGGGAAATATTTAGCATATTAATTATCTGTGGAGAGCATAAATTAGTTGCACGAATTAGTCTTACAAGATTATTTTTAATTTAATGGAATGTATATATTGAATTAGGATTTATATGTAGAAATATTTGAATCTAATTTGAAGAAATTATGTGTGTTTTCGTATATCTTTATTTTTACAAATGTGAAAAGAAATAAAAATAAATTATTAAAGCACAATATGTCAATATTAATAAGATAAAAACAACTTCTTATATCTAATTTATATTTACAATAGTACAAATATTTAGCTATATTCTTGTTTATTTTGCATTTCAAATTGCTACACTTGAAAATTTAATTGAGTCTCAGCTTCTTGTGACTTTCTCTTGCTCGTTTTGATTGATTGTCAGTGTTTTGCAAGTTCTTTACAAAAATGTTCACACTTCCCAATTGAACTGCCTGCAATGCCAATGTCAACTACAAGTTCGAGTACAAGTACTTCACTTCTCGATTGTATTTGTCAACGATGGCAACCACCAGAGCTGACAATTCTCGAACGCAGCAAATCAGAAACTAAAAGTTGAGTTATTTCTGTATGGAGCGCATACAAAAAAATCAATTGTATTCAACCCCAAACGGACTCGCTCGCAATCGTACATCGCACACTCATGACACATGTCAAAAACAAGAAGAGCTGAACAGAAAATCAGAAAAGAAAAAAAAATCTATTTCGAAACGAGACAAAATAAAAGTGTCATAAGGCATTTGGGTGTGCAAGTCCAACTCGAACTCCAGATGGAAGAGAAGTGCGCGATGCCTGCTGACAAATAAAACTGTCAGTTTTAATAACTAAACACATCAGCAGCAGCAGCAACAACAACAATAGCAACAACAGCAATGACAACAAGTGCACTTCACATGATGCACTTCTACGAAGTTGTTGTTGTTGTTGTTGTTGTTGCTGTTGTTGTTGTTGTACCATCGTGTGTCGCAGCATTCGTCAATGGGGCAACGCAGACCGCCCCGGCAGCAAGTTGCAAGCTCAACAGCATTGTCTGTCTGCCCCCTGCCACAGAGTCAGTTGCCCCTGGAGCACTCTCGACTTGCGTGCCCCCTAACTCTGTGCCACACTGGCCCGCTGACAGATTACAGCTGCGATAAAGCCGCGCAGCCGAGCAGCAGCAACTAAATACTATTTTCCAACTTTTGTCTTTTGGGTTATTTACTCGAATTTTTAATTAAAAGTAAAGCAAGTAAAACGCATCGCTGATAACTCTTGTGTGTCTCCCACTTCTCCCTCTCTGTCTTTCTTTTAAGTTCTTTATTTAATCTCGGCTACTCTTCCGCTCGTAAATATATCAAAATACATATTCTTATTTTCGTACATCAGTCGAACTGATGATCATTGGGGTCGCTAGCCTATTGATAATCCCTGGCAATTAGGTTTTGGGAAATTTATGTTTATATGCAGCGACTGATAGCTGACTTCTTTATGAGCTCTTCTTCGGTTCGTGTTCGTGTTGCAGCAAATTGAAAAAATACCACAACTAAAACTCTAACTCAAACTGAAACTGAAACTAAAACTTTAATGCAATTTTCTCTTCTCTTTCGCTTCTCTCGTTGCAGGTATGTCTCTGGGAAAAGTTTGCTGCTTCCTCTCGGCTAAGGTAACAATAACAAAAAGCCAACACTCAAGTTGCACAGTTTGCGGCTGCAGTTGTGGCAGCTCTGGCTGTGGCAACAACGGCTGCTGCTTCTCCTGCTGCTTTTGCTGCTGCTGCTGTTGGCCGCAATTGTGTCAACGCTGGCGTGAAAATCCATTAGAACTAAACTATGTCAATCGATTGAAGCAAACGAATGCTGAACTGTGTAAAACAAAAGCAAGACCAATACGAATGCGAATACGCAAACAAACAAACAAAAGCAAGCAACAAATTTTCAAATGCATAAAGTGTATAAAAATGCAAACACACCACCGATACAGATACAGATACAGATACATATGCTTATGCTTGGAGTCACTCACTATATGTAGATACATTATCGTCGCTGCTCTCGAGACATGAATTATTTAGCTGTCAGCCCCACCCAAATGCATTTCTAATGCTCACCACTCACAGCGACCAAAAGTGCAAATGAAATTCACTCTCGGAATTTGGCCTCAACTTAGTTAGTAGGCCCCACATTTTCTTTGCTCTTTTACCCCAATTGAGTTCCAGTCCCCCGACATATCCCACTTCAGGTAGAGACTTTGTGTAGTCCATTGATTTCTTCGAGGGGGACGCTCTTTGTTTGGCCAGCTCGGTCTTAAGTGGCTTCGGCTCGCAGTCTTACAAAATCCAACAAAACGAAACAATAACAACATTAAATTAATTTCAATTGAATTTAATTGACATACATAGACATAGAACGCAAAAGCAAACGGAAACTAGACCCAAGCACTGCAATGAGCGGACCCATTAAAATTTGAACAGCTTTTCGAGAATTGAGCTTTTAATTTTAAGTAGAGCAAACATTGATTTCCTCCCAAAAGGTCAAATGTTATAGACCAAATTATGTTTATATACTGCAATGGAGAATATTTAAAACTATTAGTTTTTTTTGTATTTTGTTAATATTATTGTAAGTAAGATTTTTGTTTTTACCTCTCGGAAAACATACTCCTGCAAACAAAATAGCTTTGAATTTCTGGAATTAGGTCGTAGTTTATTTATGTGACAAACGAATCAACTACTTCTTTAAGACGAACATATATATTTAGTATTATTAGCAGTACGTCATATATGTTTTTATCATTTGGCATCTATTTGAATATAGCCAAAGCATCTTTCTTCAACCAGGTTGCGTTGTCTGCCTGGCCAATCAAGCGTCGAACAATTGTATTGCCCCATCAGCAATAAAATGCAGCCAACTAGACGGCAAATGTGGCACTTTTGATTGACGTTATGGTGACAGTCAGCCACCCAGGCACCCAGGCACCCATCCAACCACCCATCAACGATTCCTGCTGCTATCTATTCCTCTGTGAAGCAGCTGTTATTATCAAATAACCGCGCATATCAAATAACTGAGCACACTTTGCGAACGATGCAAAATTGCTGAGCACACGAATGTTCCTTCAGACCTTCAGACTCACTCCGAGTAGTAGTAGTAGTAGCAGTAGCTGCTTTTGCAGTAGTGTGGCTTTGCTCTATGCACAAATAGACTTAAATGATGTTTACGAAGACAGAGAGAGAGATAGAGAGACAGGGATAGTGCGAGGGAAAGAGACGCTGACTGCAATGGTTAGCAGTTCAGTTCAGTTCAGTTCAGTTGCCCCCCAGTTTGTTTGCTGCGACTTCTGTTTGCACATTTGTTTGTATTTGCTAGATATTTGTGTATCTTTTTCCGCATGCAATTGTGTGCTTGTGTGTTTGTGTCTGTGTGCAATTTGATATTATTGCCAACTAGCAAATACTCTTAGCGCCACACGAAGCAGTTTGTCTCTAACTAGTCGGGACTTACAAAAGGCTACAACCTGAGCATCTGTATCTAGTGTGTATCGTTTACATATGTGTGTGTGCGTGTGTGGAAAATATTGCCATTTTGTCACATTTACTTAACTGCCAAGGCAGCTGTGATATCTGTGGCATGTGGCTGCTGAGGTTTTCCCTCTCGCTTGTATTGTTCAAATTGTGGCTGTGGGTACCCTTGTCTTCCTCCTCCACCTCCTCCGTCTGCTCCTCCTCTTCCTTTGCCTGCTGCCAGCAGCAACCCATGTTTCTTGTCTCTCGTTTACGCTTTTCATTTTGTGCGCTAAATATGATTAAATATTTCGTAATGAGGCTGCGGTTTCATGACGTTGACATTGTTTGTTAGTTGGCTAAAAGCGAGCAGGCAAACAGGCAGGCGGACAGACTGCCAGACTGACAGACTCCAGCAGGCAGGTAGACATCCAGGTGGGGTCAGGCTAATTGACAGCGCTCAGCTGTTGAGCAGCTCGGGTTTAGTCAGCGGCGGTGTTTGCCAACTGCCAAGTCACGGCTGAGATATTCTTAGAAATTGATTGCAAAGCATACACGGAATTTGTATCAAAGGATGAATACATGAAAGAAGTATGCCGTAGACTAGCAGAATTATCCTTACACAAAATGATTGTATGATAGGAGTTATTATATGTGCCTACAATGAAAGAAAGCACATTTCAAAGCAGTTATCGCATAACCACCCATTTTTACTTGAAAGAAGCAAATACAGTTGCTTTTTAATTTCAAAATGAACAAGTTTTGTTTTTGTGAAAAACACATGTTCGGAATAAACAGTTTCGGATTCTCTGACTCGAACTGAAATAGTATCTTTTTTTTTATATTTGTATGACAGCATTAAATGTACCTTACCATATTAAATACAAATTCGTTACACAAAAATTCTTCCTAAGCTTTCTAATAATATTGTAAGAGCTGAATTGATTGCCATATGAAATATAGGTTTATTATATTTTATAAAATGTATTGACATGCCTTATTGAATCCCCAGGTACACAGAACTCAGCACATCTATTCCCTTGACTTGTGTTATTCCCACCACAGGGTTTAAATCTGTTTCAGTACTCTGCATTTCTAATGCTCCCAACTGTATTTATTGAACTGCTTAGCAACTACTGAGACCTACCCCAATAAGCCCAGTTCTAAACAACTCTCACACAGTGGCCTTGACAAGGTCATAAACTCACACACACACACACACACCCACACCTACACACACACTGCATTGGGATTCGTTTACATTTTCGGGGACAATGTTTTGGTTGAACCGATTAAATTGTTTTTCGTATAAATTTCAAATTAACAACCACTCGACTCGCAAAGTTTACTGATTTATTTTGGATTTATATTATTCGGCTGCAGCAGCAACACGAATGAGTTGACAACAACAACAACAACAACAAAAACAACTGAAATCAGAACATGCCATGAAACCCTTTTCTGTTGGCCTTTCCCTTCCTGTGTGTGCGTGTGTGTGTGTGTGTGTGTGTGTGTGTGAGCCCTAAAAATGGTACGGCAAGCTTTTTATGAGCTCTGCCTTGATTTTTCTGGCTGCTCCTTTTTATTTTGTGCTGCTGCTGAGGCAACCCTTTTGCTGCATCGGATCAAAGGATTACGAAAAGTTTGGTGATGCGTAAAATGAGTTTGATGTTGATATAAACACGTTGATGATGTTTTAATGTAAATAAAACTTCAGACCACCCAGCCAATTGAGCCTACAAAGCCCTCAATTCCCAAACCGTGTAATGATGTGTAATCGTCTGCGGCCAATTTTGCAAAAAACACTGCTAGATGCGATCAAAACCGAATGAATATGTTGTAAAACTAGAAAAGTCTTAGCTAAACTCAATAACATGCAGAAAATGATCAACAATAACTGCTTGTTAATTTATAAAGGGAGTGGGAAACAAACAGAATGCTATATCGCTAAAACACCCAGCATTCTAAAAATAAATAAATTAAATATAAATTTAATTAAACTCTTTCGATTGGCTCCTTTCGACTATAAATATCAATAAGCTGTCAATGATGCTGTTACCAGCTGAAAAAGCGGCAACTGGAATTGAAATGTGAAGGTCTTTTAGCTGACAGGAGCAGGAACAGGATTCAGTCATTGGCTACTGTTTTCGGGGCTGCTGCGGCTGCAATTTATGCGTTGGCAACGTTTTTGGCCCCTAGGATTGGAGCTGACGCAAACAAACACTTTATTAAGTGTGTGTGTGCTGTCGTCCTTCGTCCTTTTTCACGCACGCCTGGGCAACGGCTGCCTGCTGGCTGGCTGGCTGGCTGCCTTGGCCAAAATTGATGCGTGACCGCAGCACGTACGAGTTCTTGGCTATAAATTCTCAACACTCTGTCAAAAAAGTGTTTTAAAAATGTTTATAATTTTTGAGTGGCATGCAGCGCTGTTGCGATTGCGAACTGTTGTCTCTGCCACGTCTGCACCTTTGCGCCTCTGAGGCTCCGGCTGGTCTCGGCACGCGCCACTCTGTAACCTGCCCCCCGAATTCTGGCAACGAACCCGAAAATAGTAGGGTTCAATGTCCCCAAGGCGTCATCGTCGTCTTCATCTCAATGACGTCCTGGAGCACTTCTCATGCTTGTGCTAAGACGTGCGTAGTTTTCTGTATGACTTGCCACACACTCCACACATCCACACACTCCACTCACACACACTTGAACACATCCTGGCTGCTGTCTCATAATGCGCTTATTACGATGGCACATAAAATAACAATTTATCTGAGCATTACAAATTTGCCCCCCAATGCGGCCTTTTTGTGTCAGCTAGTTGCCAGTAGCTGCCAGGACCCGCATCCTGTCAGCTCAGTCAGCTGTTCCCGTTGCCTAATGCTGTCATTATGCTAATAGTTTTATTGCCGCTGCACTTGCCATCCAGCCCATAAATGTTTAATGAATTTATTAGCACGCGTGCAGGCAATGCCCAAGGTCCTTAGCCCTCAGTCCTGTGTCCTGTGTCCTGCGTTCGCTTTGTGCCTGTCCAAGGGTCTGCCACATATTGATATTTGTATTGATTGTGTGCCTACCTGACCAGCAGCGGCTGCACGACCACAGCTCCTACTTACTCACGAGTCCTCTCAGCGTTTGTGCTACACCTGTTTTTACTTGCCTGACGACCAGCTGCCAACTGAATAAAATGCCAATAAAAGCAAATTATGATTATATTTTTAGCTCAAGCTGCGCAATTAGGTGACCCAGACAGCATGAATAGATCCGACGGTTCATTTATGACTTAATTGATCATAAACAAACTTTATTTCTGTCACAGCCTATGCGAGTATTATGGCAATGTGCAGATGAATTCAATAAAGTTGTTAAATGAGGTTGTTTTTTCTTAGATTTGTGTTATAGAGTACATTTTTAGTCAATGTTCTCTATAGGTCGAACCATATTTCGGGACCATTATTCCACGATTACAATTTGTTACTAGCAATGTTGATTGTGAGTAGACAAAATGAATTCGTTTCCTAAGAAACATACTTTGTTTGTGTTCTCTTACTCGAAGTCTCTGTAGCTGAAGCTATCTTCTGGCAGATAGATGTTCTAGTTAGAGAATTTTTACTGTTCTTTTATTATAGCCACACAATTTACATATTTTTAAGCAAATTTGTCTTAGCAGGAAATACATTATTTAAGTCCGTTGCGAAATATGTTAAGTCGTTATTCAATCATATTCTTATCTCCGAGCCCGCTGATATTATTAGCCCGATGCTATTTATTTGACTTAATGTTGAAAAATTCATTTGGTCCCGTTTCGTTTCCTTTCGGCAACGGGACACAGGGATGAGTTTGAGCCACTCAGGAAACAACCCTAAAACCTGCTGCCACAGAAACATCTGTTCTAAGCGCATTAAATGCTCACTCAGCAGGCAGCGGGCAGCCGGCAGCAGTCAGTAGACGAGCAGGGGTCAGGGGTCAGCGGCGGGCTGTGACTGTGACCTGAACGCGATGGGGCGGACGCTGAAGATGACACAATTTAGAGCGGGCCATTGGTCAACAATCGAATCGGAGGCGAATCCACCCCCGCAAACAGATACTTAGAGGAGGCCCAATCTTACGGCTATTTATTAAGCCTTCAGCACAGCCCACATTCGTTCGGCGACTGCTTTAATTGCTGACCTTCTGTCCGGGCTGACCTTTGTCCAGGAGTTACGCTTGAGTGACCGGAGCGGGGGTTGGCGTTACTCTGAATCTGTCAATTGTGTTTGGTCAGTTGGCCAACCCCTTTGTTGTTGTTGTTGTTAGTCTATTGTTGTTGTTAGTCTGTTGTATCTCGTAATTCAATTATAAAATTCTCATGGTCAATACGCTTTAATTGCAGTTTTTATTTGGGCGCGTGCGGATTGCGACTCGGATTAGGTTGTTGTTAGCTAGCAGCTCCCTCTCTCTCTCTCTCACTCTCTCTCTCTCTTTCCATGGCCAAAAAAAACAAGCCAGTGAAGCGTGTGATACTCGAACAGCGACTGAGTCTGCTGAGTCTGCTGTTGCTGCTGTTGTTTGGCTGTCAGTTACACACACACACACACAGACACACAGTCGTTGTATTAGTGTGAGCCAAGTGCGGGCACAAAACTCATTTAGGGCCCAAAATGGTGTCCCCATGGAGCATTTTTGGCAGGCAGTGTCCTGGACACGCCTTCATGTACGACTCGACTATACGGGGGCATATCCTGGCGCTGGCACGCACTGTTCTTTTTTTTTCGTCCTGCAACGGACATTTCCATTTACCGCAATTTCCACGTCAAATGTAGTCGCAATCCCTTGGGCTGCTCTATTAAATCGAAAAACGATTACAAACTATAATGCAGTGTGTGTTGGTTTTGTTTGTACTCCAGTTTTCGCATTACTCCCCGGCTAACTGCCTGCTTTGCTGCAATTATTGACTTTGTCTGGTCAACGCATCTGGCAAAGGGCAACAACACAATTGTCCATTTTCCCATTTTCCCATTTTACCATTTTCCCATTTGCCTACTTTCACATTTTAGCGTAAATGTCAATTGTCTATTCCGTTGCTTTTTTGGGTTTGAGCTGACCTCCACTCTCCTCCATATAGTAATCTACACAGAAAAAAAGAATCACCGTTTAATATTCTTGATATGTGTACGTGTTTAGTAATTTAAACTTAACAAAACTATCTTCAAGTCAATCCCAAATTGTATCTGAACTTCGGTAAGATTTGAGATTTTCTTTTATATAATTACATATATACTAAACATAAAGTTATTATATTTTCGCTTAGCACCAAATATTAAACAAATAAGTCCCGATAAAGCATTTCGTACTCGGTTTAAGGAAATTCGAGATCTGATACCGTTTGGGATCGATTGAATACCAGATTTTTGTCAGTGTACTAACCACCCCCATGAACTATGTTTTCGATTTTCATGGGCATTCAACTTTGTTAGTTTGCTTGTTGTTGTAGTCAGTCAGTTGTAGGCCTGGTTGTCTGTTCATCTGTCTGTCTGTCTGTCTGCCCGTCCGTCTGTCCGTCTGTCTGTCTGCCCGTCTGCCTGTCATGGCTTTTGTGGTCATGTCATTGTTTCATTTTCACACGCAACTACCAACAACGGGGAGGCTCGTGGCCAATGCGACTACCCCTTGTGGATTACCGCCCCACTCCCACTCCCACTCCCATCCCCACACCCACCCGACCATCGTTCGACCCCACAAATTCAGCCACAGTGAGCGCAGCTGTTGAATTGCGTCAATTTTTATGTGCAATATCTGTTTTATTTGTATTTGATTGTGATTTTATCAATATGTTTTGCTCCCTGTTCGATTCGTCCTTAATTGAAATGTTCAGCGAGCGTTATATTGCCAGAAAGTCGCATCACATGATTGGTCGCATAATTCCCCCGATGACTTAACCCTTATGCACAGGCCCCACTCAATTAATAATAAATTATGGAATTCATTGGAAATGGAAATGGCAATATTCCACAACATTTGAGGGGGCGTTCCTGCTAGATGATAGATATATTCTATGCTCATAATTTGCTCAACTAATTGAAGTTTCGCTTACAGACAAACATTCCTATGCGTGTGTGTAAGTTAATTAAACTGAAATACAATATGAGGTAATCAAAGGAAATCAAAATGAACTTCAATCCTCTATCGAATATTCTCTTCTAACATTGCTATTGCACAAACTAGCTTGTCAAAGCTCTTTGATGGTACTTTACAAAAGGGGGAAAGTAAAACAGGTTCATAAGTATGATTGCAAATAAGGTTAAGGAGTAAAGCATGAGTGGAATGTTTTATTCTTTTTAGATTTATTTATAAATTTAAAATAGAATTGCTTTGCATGCAGTCACAAAAAATTATAGATCATTTAAAGGGGCCACTGGAACATTGCTTTACTTTTAAGTGTAGAATTTTTTAATGCATGCCTTTTTTTATTTAGTCAATAAAGAAGCGTGCTTTTGTTGCCAAAAACTAGGTCAGTTTGCGCTAGAACTTACAGTTTAAGTGTAAGGGTATTTCTTTTCTGAGTGTAGTTGCTTAGTTGACAACATACTATTATACCTTACAAAGGGAGCAATAAAACATAGTGCGATGCTTTTAGTTAATTATAAAACTGCTTATCTATGAATGAGAACATTGCTAATTTTAATAAGGAAAGCTACTGCGCTGCGGTCAACACTATGCAATGTTGAATCAGATAAAAATCAACGCTTTCAACGTTGCAACATTCTTCCGCATTATTTCACCCAGCACCCAGGCAATTTCCACTAATTCCAGAAATGCTCTGACAGCCAACAAGCAGCACGCACAGTTGGCAAAAAAAGACGGCAAGTGTCAACTAGTTGACCTCAGAGCAAGTAGCTCGAACGCTGCACCAAAAACAGAGCTGAAACTGTCCAGTAAGAAGCATCAAAATGACGTTGCACAAACAGCAGCAGCAACAAAAAAATAGAAAAAAATTAGATGTGAAGAGGATGCGGCACCGAACGAAACGAAACAGTGCAAATGAAGTTGCTAAAGCTGCTCTCTGGCTCAGCCTCATGACACAAGCTCACTTCTAGTTGTTCATCTAGTTGCTGTTCTTGTTGTTGTTTTGGTTGTTGTCGTTGTCGTTGTGGGCAATTACAGTGCACCCGAAAGGTCGCTGGGTCGAATTGAAACTGTGTGCAGTCACGAGATAAACAAGTTGGCAGCACTGCAAGTGGCATGATGGCACGACTCCGGCCATCTCTACTCTACGGCTACGGCTACGACTACGTTCACGTTCACGTCTCCGTCTCTATCTCTATCTCGCTTTCTATGCCTGCACTTGGAAAAATGAATCGTTCTAAATGGAACGAATAGTGCTACCAATCGGGCAATAGTACGAAAAGTCTGTCTTTACTTCTACTGAGAACAGTGTTCTTATTCTTGGAATTAGTAATGCCTGACATGTTGTTAACAATGCCTTGCTTTACTAACATTATTCAAGTATGTAATACAAGCATTTGAAATTTGTTTCTATGAACATTTACGCAGAGCTTAGAAGTATAATTTCATTTATTTTTATGAAAAACGAAAATAGGAGTATAAAGTAATATGATGACAAGAGCTTGTTCGTCCTTTGTTTTTCCAAGTGTGGCTGGATCTCCGGCTACGCTGGCTGAACTCTCCGTTTGCCTGTCATTTCGAGCTTTACGCTCATTTTCGCTTTTCGCAATGGCGGCGTTTTTCTTGTTGTTGTTTTTGTGTTTTTGCTCGAATTGCATTGTTACGGCTCACGGCAAATGCCCAGGGAATGACATTCAGCATTGGGTGAGTGCTGTGACCCACTGTGTGTGTGTGTGTGTGTGTGCATGTGTGTGTGCACAGCTAAATATATATGTGTGTGTGTGTGTGTGTGTGACTTGTGGTTCGACAAGCGTAAGACATTTTCAATTACAGTTGCCGCAGCCCAACTGCAGCTCAGCTTCATCTGCCGCTTCAACCTCTTCTTCTTCTTCTTCATCTTTCAGCTTGGCTCTCGTTAGTGGCTGCCTCCAAATCATGTGGCATGTTGCACGCAGCACGCTGCACGCATGTTGCACTGTGCGCTGCGGCTGCTGTCAGCCACGAAATGCGTCAATTAGACAAAATTGCAATGTCTGAAAGTAAATGTTTGTCGCCCTCGGCCTCCCAAACCCCCTTGCTATTGTTGTTGTTGTTGTTGCTGGTTCTGGGCAAATATGCACATAAATTCTTGTTGTTTGCTTGTTTATGTTGAAGTTTTTCGTTTCGCACTCTCGTTACATTCTCTGTTTGCGGCACAAAACTTTTATGAGTGTTAATTTGTGTTGTCAACAAAGTTAACATGTCGGCAAAACCCAACTTTCAGGGCATGTCTTGAACCGAAGGCACAAATCGACTAAGATTTTTGTTCAGATTTCGCATAACTTGAGCTAAAGATAGAGGTTAAAATAAATTGAAATGTATATGTTTGACTATGAAAATCTTTGTTTCTGTATTTCTAACAATGTGCTGCTGAGTATATTTAGCTCACATTCTATTTTCAATTTCTCAGTATCTTTAATTTGGGTACTGTCAGCTGCAAACCAACATGTTTGTTGAGTGTGCCGATATAAAATGTTTGCTTAATTGGGATAACATTGAATTGAATTCATTACACGTTCGACACCTGCCAACTGTAAAAGAGGCAAACACAATTTCCAAAATATAGCTGGCATAACATTCTCAAGTCCTAAATCTTTGCACATTCCAACAAAGCTTATATTTTCCTTATCACCGGAGCATTGCACTCTAACAGTTGAATACTGTTTCAGTTAGTGGTAATGTATGCCCACTTTAGGCTCACCTTATATGGGCTGTTAGGTATCAACACCCGAACGATATTCAAGTGCAATTAAGCGCGCATGTTTATGAGTCACTAATCTCTGGATACGAGCACGTCTTGGCAGTATGGCAGTCTGGCAGTCTGGAAGTCGACCCGTACCCCAGAGCAGCGACCACACAGAGCCGCCGCCAAGAGACGCCTGTCAATCAATGGTTGGCGCGGAGGCACTTTGGCCACTTGGGGCATGCCACGCAGATTGCAGCCGAAAACACTTTAGTCATAAATCAATTAAAATTGATTTGCTGCGTCCCCGTTGCCCTTCCGAAACGAAGACAAAGACGAAGACGAAGACGAACTCTGACAAAACGCAGTGCGAATTACGAGTGTATTTTTCAGATATATTTTTTAGTATTATTTCTCTGTTCTTTTTTTTTTCGTTTTTCTCTGCTTTTTCTATGCGTACAATTTCCGTAATGAATCGCCGCACTGGAAATTATCTAGCATCAGCATCAGCTTCTGCTTCTGCTTCTGCTTCGGTCTCAGCTGTCTGCTTTATGCAACGTTGTGCCACAGTTTTTGCCACTTAGACTCATTTGAGCGATTTATATGAAAGACCTCATTCCTTTGCCCTTTTCCCTTTACCCCTTTACCCCTTCCATTGCCATTCATTGGTATCTGCAACATCTTTCAGCTGCTGCTGCTGCTTCTGCTGCTCTTCTTATCTGCCGGAGACAGAGGACAGCGAGTCGGCGAAACGAAGCGTGGATAGTCAGGGTCGCAGTTGCAGCCATTTGCTCCCCTTGCCACCAGCCCTGCCTGCCTATGTGGTGCATTAGGGTGAAGCAAACTAATTTTTAATTTTTCAGCTTTCTAAGCCAAACTACCTCTAACTGCTCCAATATGGTTATTTTTCAAAGCTCAATATTACTTATATAAAATACGAAATAACGAAACTTAAATTTAGTCAATGCAAAGAAGTTGAAGCATGTAATCAGACAAAATTGGATTCAAAAACTGATTATTAATTAGAGCTTTAAGCTTTATAGAAGCTTTTATTAAAAAATCATGAATTCTATTGCTTTTTTAACAAGCGCAACGATATTTATATCATTGTTATATATCATACGAGATAAAATCATAAAACTTTGATTGTTTGCACAAATAATGCTGTTCTATAGGGTCATCGATGTGAACAATGTTTTGATTGTTTTGTCAGTTTTGCTTCGCCCTACTGTTTATTGATATCTGAACGTATTTCGAATATTGACAGCAACTTGCATTCGCATTCGCATTTGCATTTGCATTTGCATTTGCCGAATGCTTCAACGGCAACTGCGACTACCTCAAAGAGCTGCTGTTGCTGTCAAGTGATCATAATCTTGTTGCTGCCTGTCTTTGGCACTTGTTTGTAGCGCTTCGACCATAAATAAAATTGTTTTATATATTTCCAAGAATGCTGCTTCTTCTTTTTCTTCTTCTTCCTAGCCAGGCAACAGCTGGACACTCGAGTCCTGCCATTATCATGTGAACTTTTTGTTTGCATGTGCAAGCATAAATCGAGATGCACACTGAATGATATCACACACATTCCTCTCCCTCCCTCTCTCTCTCTCTCTCTCTCTCTCTTTCTCTCTATCTCACTCTCTTTATGTTGGCAATTTTCATAAATATTTCATTTAGCGTAACTTATACACTTACCAAGAACTTTCCGCTCTTCACTCTGCCATTTTTGCTTAGCTTATCTTTGGTTTAGCATCTTTCACTTTGTTGCATCTTCAGAGCGCTGGTCGAGACAGACGCTGCTCCTGCTTCCTCCCCGTATTCCTGTGAAGCTTGTTGCTCTTGCTACTTGTCATAAATTGGCAAAAGGAAAACACGCACACACATACACATACACATTGAGCCCAACACAATAGGAAAAGCGCTTCAGTTATTTTATATATATTTTTTTTAGAATTTTCTTACAGTTTGACATTTTTGTGCGCACTGATAAATGATAGCTGCAAAGTATAAAGAGACAAACATGAAAATATTTCTACTATTGCTTTAAATCAGAATATTCCTGTGAATTATAGTGATTGCTTGGCATGGCATAGAAAACGAAAAACTACTATATATACGATATTTTACATACAACTCAATTGTTGAAGCTGTGCCTGTGAGAGGGCAAGAGAGTAAAGTTTAAATCATTTTGCTTTGACATATACTATGGCAACTATCAAATACTAATTTTTCATAAAAATTACTATGCTGTATTCTGTGAGTATCTTTCAAAATTATCGTTTTAAATAAGAATGAAATTTTCTGATCCGATTACAAGGTCTATTATACTGCATGATCCTCTCGGAAACGCTTACAGCTAATGTTTAGCTATAAAGCTGCTGAAAGGACTCGCTCTGAGCGAAGCTGCATTAACAATAGGAATAGTGCCTTAGGCAATTAGCGACTGCCTTCCCTCTGCCCGCTGGCTCAGTCAATTAGAAAGCAATTGGCTCACACAATTAGGCCCTTGGCAATGCAGAGGTTAACAAAGCACCTGCTAATTGAAAGTTATTTATAAGGAGCGGCTGCATTAAACTGCCCTCGAGCAGCCGCAGAATGCTGAAATGCTGAAATGCTGAATAAGACGTTGACACAATGGCTGTCGCTGTCTTCTGATTGAGCAACAGCTGGACTCGTGGCCAAGTGGCCAAGTGGCCAACTGGAGGACGGCCCAGTTAATGGTATTGGCATCGCTCTATGGCCAATTGCAGTGAGTTACGGCGCATAAGCGGAGGGACCTGCTCGGGATAATGGCGCGCTTAGCATACATTAAAATACTAATTTCCATGAAAGTAGCAAAAAGCGTCAGCGACTGCAGCCAACGCTGCCCCACTTGCCCCACTTGCCCCACGCGCCGCCATTTTGTTGCCACAGCTCACAGTCGATGATGCCGCCGTCTGGCAGGCGGTGCCTTTTAATAGAGCCACACTAATTACATGCCGTTAGACTGAACGCCTGAGAAGTCAGTTCGTCCGCCACTCTCTCTCTCTCTCTCCGTGAGTGTGTGTGTGTGTGTGTGGGTGTGTGGGTGTGTGTGTTGGTAGTAGCATAACGACATGATGTTCGGGGGCCGCCATTCCTGACTGTGCTGGCCTGTTGGCTCACTGCCCGGTCTCCCTTGTGCAGCAGCCAAGTCAAATTTGTAATTAAAGCAACGTAATTTATGAAACGTAACATTTTGCAAACACACACCCACACACACACACACATACACACAAATGCGAATTGAGTTTATGCGCTGCATGTTCGTGATTTTGACGATATCGTGAATTTTATTAAAAACTATTCACTTTAAATTATTTCAACGTTTTTAGCGCTCAGCGCTTTGCTTTCCATTTTTGTTAAACTGGCATTTATGAACAAGTATTAAAAAAAAACCAATTAAACAGAAAACAAACTTTCACTTATTTGATTTAAATATTTAATGTCGACTCGTAAATGTTGACATAGGAAAAAAACTTAAGTGATGTTTGAAGAAATTAATTTAAAAATAATTTGAAAATTAACTAAAAGTATACATTTTAAATTAACATTATCTGGGAGCATTTAAATGAAAAACTATAGAAGAGCGTTAAGGACATTTATTAATAAATTAATTTAAAATGTTCAATCGATAAGTTGTGTAGACTTTCAGTATTGCATATGGAAAACCTTTACCTATCATGAGTTGTGCGTACATCACAATTAAGGTCAGCGTATAAACTCAATTAACGTCAGATACACACACACACACACACACACACACACAATCTCATTTTGTTTGTGTGTTTTTGTTGCGCTCATTTGGTTGCAAATGCATTTTGTGTTGCCTGCTTTTGTGCAAGTTAATTTTGCGCACAGTGTGTTTTGTATTCTTGTTTTTGTTTTTGTGCATGGTAAAAAGTTGAAAAGAGAAACTGTAGCTGCCGCTTTTAAAACGACTGTCTGAGTAAATGTATTCGTGAGCTGATGTGTGGGTGTGGGTGTGTGTGTGTGTTTGTAGCTTGTTCACATGCTGCGAGCTCTTGGAGAACTCTTCAAATTTGATGGCCACATAAGCGGCCACATTACCATCAGCATCAGCAGCTCCAATTCTAGCCGATTCAGCAGCAGTTGGCAGTTGGCAGTTGGGCTGCCCCACTCTGCTCTGATGGTTATGGGTGGTGGTGGTGCCTTGGTCACTGGTCACTGGTCAGTGGGGCAGCAATATATAAAATTTATTAGCAGAAATTATGATTATTTCGTTGCTCTTTGCTGCGTGTATTTTTAATATCCATTTCACGTATTCTCCTTCCTCTGCACATCTTGTGTGCCTCCGTGCCCCCCCTCCCCACCCCTCCCCTCCCTGCCCCCTTTGAGCTCCTTGTGCATTTTAATGGCCACTGCGTCTGTCTTTTGCCAGCTGCATCAATTCCGTTGCTGCTGCTGCTGTTGTTATTGTTGTTGTTGCTTTTTGCTCCCTTTTTAAGATTTTTATTTTCTTTGGCTGCTTTTACTTTTTTTTTGTTTTTTTGAGTGGCGCTCGTTAAGCTCGCTTTAACTTTTACTTGAGACCATAATTTGTGCTGCTGCAAAGCATTTTTTATGTGCCACATAATTTGCGTGAGTTTAATTGTGGCCAAATGGCTGCCAACGCTGCTGTTCCTTCATTTGGCCATGCTGCGCGGCCCATTAGCTATAGCAAATTGTTTGAGGCCGAGTTCCATGTAAATACAAGTAATATACTCACAAATGCATGTATGTGTGTGTGTGTGTGTAATTGACCAGGCTTATATGCCCGAAAACTCATCGAGCAGAAATCATGGTATGCAGAAAACTGTATTAAAAATGTAATATTTTTGTAATAAAGTAAATATATACATTTTTGGAATATATGGAAATAATTTGTTTTGCGTGGTTGATTAAGTTTGCATTTGCCTGATGAATGCAAACAGAAATCACTCAACAGAACACAAATTTATTTACTTTAACGCAATTAAAAAATGTCAAACAATATTGTAAATAATTAAACAAAAATATTGTGATTAAGAAATATTTGATGGCAATTAAATTACCACATGCGTTATATTATATTATTCGTATATTTAGTTATCACAATAAATGTGGCAGAACATTCTCGCGCATAGACCGCATTTCCATAACCATATTTAATGCTGCCTATACGCAGCCTATTTGTAAGCCAAGCCCACAGATCGGCTCCCTGGAGTACCCAACGAGCCTATAAAAAAAGACAAATGACCCATTAAACGCAAAACTTGTGCACTTTCATTGCAAAACGAGGCGGGAAGACGGGAAGACGGGAAGACGAGAAGACGAGAAGATGGGAACAACGAATGCAAACGGCAAATGAAAATATTGCCCCGCAGCAAAGACAACAAACTCTTGATTTTTATAGGAGTATATGCGAATAGGTAGCTGCTCCTGCAGCTGCCGGTAGAAAGGATAACGCTCATAAAACGCTAAGATATGCGCAGGGCTTCACGCAGCGTCTATTTTTCACTTGGTCGGGGTCTGTCGGGGCTTGTCTCAGGATTTGTTGTGCTTATGAAAGCATTAAACTTTCCTCATTTAAGGCAGCGCACTTGAGTTGCCTTTTTACTGCAATTTCGTCCTTCGACTGCTGTCCCCGGCCCCAGCCCCAGCCCCGCCCCCTCGCCCCCTCTTCCTGTCTAGTCTCGTTGTCGCTGTCCTCTGATTATAGCGCACATCTCTCTTCTATGCCCTGCAAAACTAGCTATGGGGTAAATTGTTTTACTTCAAACTTGGAGAAAAACATAAAATCAAATATGCCTGTTAACTAACGATTATATTTTGATGGGCAGTCTAAATACGATAATTTTCTTGCAACCATTCTCAAGGGAAGTATACAAAAAACCAGATCTATTGTGATGCAAGCTTGTGAATTCGAAGATTACTTTATTGCAGCAGAGTATGTTTAAGTCGAGTTCAGCTTCGGTCTCAACTATTGTCTTTAGCAGTGTCGCAAGTCGCTGCCTTAACCCGATATATATATGTATGCTGGAGTCGCAGAAATATTATGCAATTTCTACACTTGCACACTTTATACACTTACGCCAAGATTTTCATGGTGCCCCGCAGCGGTCTAGGGACTGCGGCTTTTCTAGCCTTTTTTCCCAGATCCCAAAATGTGAGTCGTGGGGGAGTTGGGTTGGGTTGGATTGGGTTGGGTTGGGGGAGTTGATGAGCTAACGCTGCTCTCCACACATGACTCGCGAATGTAATAAATGAATTTTGAAACATGGCGCCTTGTTGCTTGTCAGCATGTGGGCGTGGCAGCTCGCAGCTCGCAGCGCACAGTTTAAAGCTATATTCTTCTTGGGTATTATTCTTTTTTTTTGGGTTGTGCTGTTGTGTGTGGGCTCTGCTTTGTGCGGGCGACTTCCTTGAGGGATTTCTCAGTTTTGCGCCATGCTCTGCGCTTCTGCTGCTCTGCCTGCTGTTTGCCTTAGCTCCCCTTTGTTTGCATTCTGTAATGTTAGAGCGGGAATAGCGCTCGAGCAAACAAATAAAAGTCTAGCGGCAAGAACTGTGACGACTGTTGAACTTTGCCGAGGCTCCGTGGCCCCCGTTAACTTGAATTCCCTGCACTGGCTGCAACTGCAACTGCGACTCCGACTGCGACTGCGACTGTAGCTGCAGCTGCAGCTGCAACCCGACAACTAAGCCGCTTTGGCTTACCTTTGGCAACAGGATCAACGGCGTAGTCGACAAGTCAGCGCGTGTCTTAAATACATTTGATGTGCTGCACGGGCAACAAGCAGAAAGCAACAAATAACAAATAACAAAGAAGCAGCAGCTGAGGCACATGCCTCGTGCCCCAACTGACTGCTGAATGCCACTGCGAGCAAGCTAGACACACTTTGCCAAAAACAAAAACAAAATCCAAAACAACAGGAGAGAAAGAAAACAGAGCCAAAGAAGAAGCAGAAGAACAGGCAGAAGCAGAAGAAGTAGCAACATATTTAGCTCACGGCGCGACGCTCATATTTGCTTTGTAAAGGCACCGGCAACAATAATAATAATAAAAAACAAAAGGGAATAAAAAAACAACAGTGACGATGACGCTGACGTTGAGTGCCTGCGAGGCGAGCCAAGAAATAATAATAACAAAAAGCAAACAGCAAACAGCGCAGCTTCGTCCCCAAGCCCCCGAACGTCGACCCCCTCTGCAAGCGCGACTCTGCCTCCACGCATGGGAATTTTCATGCGGCGCGTAGCAATTTCACACATTTACATAGTTAAGCACACACACACACACACACTCGTACACTCGCACACTCGCACACACACCGTTGTTGGCTGGAGTAGCAAAAGTGTCGTCGCATAGCGGAAGTGAAAGAAGTTGTCGCTCCGGCTACGGCTCCAGCTCCCCCTCCTCCAGCTCCACCCCACACGTTGGCATGGGCGCACAAAAGGCGCAAATTATATTCCGTTGTAAGGCAAACACAAATACATACAGCAACAAATACATGGCAACATGGCAACATGCTTCCCTTGCTATGTGTGCGTGTGTTTGTTATTTTTATCACAAATAAACAAACAAAACTTATGTGAAAATAAAACAATAAAAAAGGACGTTGCACTATGGATGAAAGTTCAATTTAAATAATTGCTGTGATCGAAATCCGCAAAGTTTTCAAAAGAAATCATCACAAGCAAGTCATTTCTGTTGTAAAATATTCCTTGCTTGCAAATTGTTTACAAATTTTATAATAAGCAGCTTATTTGATTCGATATGTGTTTCTCACTTGACATATGTATATATAATATGTACCCAAGCGGTAATCATTATAGCTATAATTTAGCCAAGCATACCCATTGTGCATGTAACGAGAAGTGGCCCACAAAAGTATGCTACGCTCCTTTGTGTGACCACAAAAAAGGGGTGCAAAGTGCGCGGGCGGCAGGCAGTTGATGCATGCGTCATATAAGCATAATTCACGCTGTGCACAAATGCTATTAATGCGCACACAAACACATAAACACATACTCATCCACTCACACACACACACACACACACACACACACACACACACACAGACGCATGTTGGTCTCTGTTCGGCTTACGTGACGTATGAGTGACTTTTATGTTTTAATTGCGCTACAGTTTAAACTGATGGGCGCAGCTGAGCTCAGCCAAGACGCACTAATTGACAGTGAAAAGGCGCAGCTATGGCTCTTCTAGACATTTGCGTGAGTGTGCGTGTGTGTGTGTGTGTGTATGTGTGTGTGAGTCTCTGCATGACTCAAAATATACATAAAGTTAAATAATGTTCGAATCACATACATTTATAAAATGGATAAGAATATTATTTCGCATTTCATTTTATAGTTTTAAGTGAGTCTTAGCCAATAAGGACTTGCATTAGACTGACGAATATTTGTGTGATTTCATCTGCTTGTTCTTCTTCTCATCCTTGAATACGATTCTTGTTTCTAATACTTGAATTAATGTACAAAATATTTTAGTTGAAGCAAAACTGTAATTACTTTATTCCAACTACGGAACTAATCAAACTCTTTTAACATTCCACAGTGCCAATATGCATAGCATGAAATAAAGCTTCGAACAGGAAAAATGTCTTGTTTGTCATTTAACTTATCGGCGTAACATTTTTTCTTATTTAATACAGTTGTTTTGCGATTATGTGTATAAAGTGCTCAGTAAATTAAAGTTTCACATTGGATTATTATTGAAAGTGAGTGCTATGCTCTCATTAAAATGTCTATTTAGATTTGCATAAATAATTGTATTAACAGCAATATGAGCGATATTATTATCATAATTGCGTGACGTGTAAAATAAAACTACTGTAGCTTAAAAATATAACAAAATTAATTTTGTAACAAAGGTATGTTTAATAAATGTTGAAAAAATGAGAAAATATTTCCGAGCTGAACAAATTAAATTTAAATTGGATATGCGCCGTGTAAAAGAAAGCTTTAAAATAAATGACCCGCAGCGGACAATTTTCTGACATAGGCAAAGGGCAAAAGGCAGAGAGCTTCAGGCTTCGGGCTTCAGCCTTGAGCGAAAGGCACACACAAAAAACACACACACAGCACACATACGCAGACACAAATTAATTAAATAAGAAAAAAGGTAAACCGAGAAGTTAAATAAGAAACAGGAAAGACAAACCGTGCGCAGTAAGTGAAACTTGAAATTGAATAAAGCCCCGTCACAGGGGCTGGGTGCAGAGGCGTAGAGGGCTAGAGGGCTAGGGGCTAGAAGGGCACTGCTGCGGCGGAAGTGAAACCAAGACAAAGGAAATATAATGTAAAACAATGCCAAAGACGAACATGAACGGCAAAATGTACGAGCGTGCGACCGTTTTGGCTCCTGGGGAGACTTCGCCCCATCATCTCCGCCTTGGCCATAATTCTCAATGCACTTGGCTACTTTGGAAGAGGGAGGTGGGCGGGTGTTGATTGCACTGCACTTTGGCATGTCGGCTGGCCGTCAGTCTGTCCGGCTGTCGTCCATCAAGAGGCAGAATGCGCCCACATGATTAAGGTTTCACAATTTATCTAATACAATTAGTCAAAAGGTGAGCCAGTGACAATGGGCGCCGCTCCTTCTGGTAATCGTAGACGCTTGCCGGGCTAAGGCAAGCACCTTACATTAATGCCAGCCACTTCACTGTGCCTGCCCAGCCCCAGGCCCAGGCAGAGGAAGTCTCCGTCGGACTGTCAGAAGGTGCGACGACTTTTGAACTTTTCACGCCAGAATGCAAATGGAGGGCGTCTTCCTCTTGGGCGTGGCATCCGCAAAGCCACAAAGTTTAATGAATGCCAAAAATGGCAGCGAGTGCGAGTACGAGTATTTGGTAATTTGGGTTTAATGTGCAGTTTGGCTTCGCCTTTTACTCACCGGGATATTCCGGCTGGGCGTGTTTCACAAAGGGTGTGCGGCACAAAGAGGGGCTGCTAATTGGGGGGAAACTTCAAGTTTGAAGTGGGAGTAATTGCACTAATGCTTTTATTGACTACCACCCCAACGGCAAACAGAACATGCCATCAATTTCGGGTGAGCATTCGAATGCACATCAGTTCTTGCATGGAAAGCTTATTTTTCAGCAATGCAAATGCTAAGCATTCTCACATTATGAGCATTTTGGCCAAGCTAGCAACAAATGCTGGCGTTTAAGCTTCAATAAACGAAAAGTTAGACAAACCCAGGTCCTTAAAATTATGTACTTGGGCCAGAAAACTGTCTTGTATTGAATAAATTTAGTATAGAGATTGTAAATTTCATTTGCTTAACTGTCTGCCATGTTAGAGAGAGTCAGCGGTGTGTGTGGGTGTGTGTGTGTGTGTAAGAAATACAAACAATAATTGTTAGTGAAATACAGATTAGCTTTTCGAATCTGTCTTTTAAATACATTTCACCTTCCATTAACTTTTCTAAAATTTAAAAAAAGACAAATTATTTAAATAGGCTTAGCAATTTTCGAGTATACTCCGAACTTTTACTCGAAAGTCGATTTTAATTGATATATTTTATAATTTAATTTAATTGGACTTTGTGTTCCTAGTCACTAATTTTAAATTTGATAATTAATAACCTTTTTAACTTAGGTGTAAAAAGCTACAATTTAGATAGAAAACAAAACAAAATTTTACGTTTTAGTTTGCGTGACTAGCCTCTAATATATATATTTACCAATATCGTATTACACATTTATAGAAGTTTCTGCATAAATGTATGTATGTATACAATTTAATAATGTTCGAATCACATACATATTTTAAATGGGTACAAATACTATTTCGTACTTCATATTATGGATTTAAGTCCGTCTCACCCAGCAAGTGCTATTGACTTGCATTGGACGGACTAATTTTTGCGTGATTTCTTCCAGGGATCCTTGTGTTTTGGGGGTCTTGGCTGCTTTTTCGGCTTCTTCATTCTAAGAAGTAGCATTTGAACTAATGTAATTAATAATATATTCGAAGTACAACTGTAATTACCGTAGTCCAAATAAGATATGAATAGCTTTCCCGTAATATTTGATAAACGACGGTGCATCCCTATTATACTTGCATTGTCCATTGCAGTTGCAGCAGAACATGTTGCATTTGCCCGATGCGCAACAGGAAGAAGTTCCACAGAAATTCTTTAAGCAATAGTCTCCACTACCAGAAGCCCCAAAATGCCGAGAACATTGTTTTCCAGCTGCTGGTCGAAATGCTAATATCTTGGGCGGGCAGCATTCGGCATTTGTATGCCACGATTGCATCACGAGAAGCAGCACTTGGAGAAGAAATAGCAACAGCCACATCGATCTCATTGTAGCTAATCCAAAAGAATTATTTGGAGCGGATATTTCTTATAGCGAATATTTTAGAATTGACACTAAATCAGAAATGTAAGATGCCGCTGCTATTTATAACAAGCCAAGAATGTAGTGTGACCGACAAATAATGGATTTATTTCTAAATATGTATAGCGAAGGACATTAAGCCAGTTGCAAATGAATTGAACACGGTAACAATAATATGTGGCATTTATATTTTCCAGAGATCTCTAAATAGCTCCAAATGTGCATTAAAAATAAAGCAATTGCATCAATATTCTTAATTTTATTTAATAATAATATTCAATATTTATATCTGTAAATTCATATTTAAAAATTTATTTTTTTAATGCATGCTTGACTTAAGCGTAAAGTACATCCATACATGAAGAATTTAAGTACATTTTATTGAATTATAAAATGTAAAATTACTTTAAAAAAAAAATCTAAATTACAAGTAGAGAGCTAAAAAGAAAGATTATAATTGGTAGTATTATTAGTAGTAAAATGATTGATAGAAGGAAAAGGCATCTGAGCCAGCAAGCACAGATATTCCCAGAAAACAAAGAAGAGTGGCACATTTAATTATAGCACTTTACTAGCCAAAAATGTTCAACGGCCTTACGCCACACACACACACACACACACACATGCAGATGAAGTGTCTCTTATATAAGTGACCCGCTCAACTTGCCCATTTAAACGTGGCCAATGGATGCAGTTGTCAACTGCTGTGTGTTTTGTTGCTCCACTTTTGTCCGCTAGCCAGAGCACAAAACCGCAAAAAGCCAGCCAACTTTGTTGGCCAGCTGAAGCATTTGAACATTTGAACGTGGAGGGGAGTGAAGAGGCTGTGTGTATATGGGGATGTGCGATGCTGCTAACAACTTCAACAACTCAATGCACTCAATCAATGCACACAAAAAGCAATAGCAGCAGCAGCAGCAGCAGCAGCAGCAGCCTTTTGTTCCAAACACTCAGCACAAAAAGCACTCATCAGAAATAACAACAACAACAGCAACAACAGCAAGAATAACTACAAACAGTGGCCGCAAAAAATGCCAAAAATGTATAGTGGTGCAGATAAGTTTTAGCGTAGCAAAGTGAAACGCCAAAATGAAAATGGACAAATCAACAAACAATTTTTGTGGCCAACAAAAAAAGTGCACGCAATCAAAATACAATAAAAAAATACAGTGCCAAGCTGAGCTGCAGATACATCTGCATCTACAAGATACAAGTCCGCCAAACAAAAACAATAGTATCTTATTGGGTCTTTTGGCATGCCCCAAAGTGTTGTTAACAGATTGATTTCGAAAATGATAATGTGCTTTAGCCAGCTCGTTGCCAAAGCCGCAAAGCCTTCAAAAACAAGAAGCAGCAACAGCAGCAGCAACAACAACAACAACAACAGCAATGCCAACTGGCAACATTCACAGACCATTTGGCGGCTTAAGGTTCGCATTGGGGTTATCGCCTAATCGCATCGCATGCCGCCAGGCCCCCATCATTGTTGTTGTTGTTGTTGTTGTTGCTGTTGTCCACCGCTTTGGGAATCGGCTTGCTTGTCTTTGGTTTGCTTTTATATATGTATATATATATATATTTTATACTGCCTGTCTCTGCTGTCTCTGCTGTCCCTCTACCCCAAACGCACAATCATTTTTCAATAAACAAACAATTTCATGGGCGGCTTGTCTTCTGCCAAATCGGATCTAAGCCTCAATAAGCAGCCAGCGACAAGACGCACTTCCTGCCAGAGAGCTCTTACAGTCAGCCATCTGATGGCCATCGGCTCAAAGGCTGTTGCTTTTCGCCATCAAGCTATCTGATTACACTGAACAACCGAATTGCGGCACTGCAATTAATTTCTGTAACCTTTAGGCTTTTTCGTATCATATTGCTGATCAGCTTATCGTCTAGTTCTAGCTATGATTTATGTTTATTTTCAAATTCAATTCAAATGCTCTTTCAATAGCTTTCACTTTGAATTTAACACATTGGATTTGATTTAAATCGAAGAATTTGTTGCGCAGTGTAACTGATTGATTTAAGTGAGCTTTAACTCAATTGATTAATAATTGCTTTTGTTTAAATGTATCTAGCAGATACGTGACCCAAGTTTGCCTCGCTACGAACCCAATATCCTGACAAATTTCAAGTCAAACAAATGGCTGAAAGGAGATGCGCAGAGTAATTACAACAAGAAGCAAGCCAAAGCACAGTCATAAAGAATGGAGCTGGAGCTAAACGAGGCGAAAGTGGAAGCTTGGGGGTTACTACGAAACAAAAGAGCTCTACAGCTGCATGTATGTGTGCTTGTGTGTGTGTCTGTGTGTGTGTTTGTGTGTTCTTGCAGACAAATGAAAAATTAAACAATTTCCTAGTTGCCTGTAGCTGGTGCAGCTCTGGCAACGAATTGCGAAAATTTAACTGAAACATTTATTCTACAGAGAGCACTAAATTATTCGTGCGCTTGACTTGCCAGCCAAAAGATACGAATACGAATACTAAAACGAATACTAAAACGAATGCGACTGCGACTGTGACTACTAATACGAGTCTCGACTGAATGCACTCAGCTTAGTTGCTCCTGTGTGCTTGTACTCATGTGGCAAATCGGCGACATTATCATCATCGTCATCAGAGTCGGCATCAGCATCAACATCAACAGCTGCGACTCGTGCCAAAAGTCATAAAAAGCCAACAATAGGGGAGACAAAAACAAAAAAACAACAGAAAACAAACAAACGAACAACAACAAAGAACATGACTGAAGTTTTCTTTATCCTTGCACTCGACTGGGCGCCTTTCATTAATATGCGCAAATTACAGCCAGAAGAAAGCAGTAGAAAGTAGAAATGAACTTGTGAAGAGTGCTCTAGTGTCAAGTCTGATGTTATTCTAATAACTAAATTAAAATTTTAAAGTTGATTGAACAGCTGCTTTCGTTTATATTAACTAGTATCACTGCACTAACTATTTGACCATAATGTACCCGTTTTGTATTCCCCTTTTCTGTGTACATGGTATTATAAATGTCAGCATGTTCCTCTGTCGATTTGTATTTGTGTTTGTTTGTTTGTTGTGCATGTTGTATGTGTGTGTGTGTGTGCTGAGAGACAACTTCATTTACTTGGCTGGCATTGTGCATTCGTTTTATTCGTTTCATTCGTTACATTCGCTTTCATTGTCGTTTGCCATTTTCAGTTTTCGTTTTTGCCAACGTAAGCGCTTTTAATTTTCAGCTTGCATGCACAAAAGTATGCAATATGTTTTTTACTCACAAACCTTGCCCTCCCGCCCATTACTCTTCACACCGGCAAGATGCAATTGCACTTATGCATGCATGACATCCAGCTGTCCCACTCTCCCACACACACACACACACACACACACACACACACACACACGCACACATATTGTGTGGCCGACAATGGCTTACATAAATTTTAAGCTCCATTAGCAAAATGTTACAGCCACCGCACCCGAGGCGACGTGTGGCAAGTCTGCGTGTGTGTGTGTGTGTGTGTCTATGTGTATGTGCAAAGTTCAAGTGCAACAAAAGTTGGTTATTGTGCTCAGTCTGCTCTATTATATGAAATGCATATTACATGGCATGGCAAATTTTGGACATTGAAGAAAACTTTTGCTTACCTCAGGCGAGCCCTGGTTAATTTCCACATAAATTAGTTGGCGTATGAGTGTGAGTGTGTGTGTGTGTGTGTGCTTGCAGGTGCGTGAAATAGTGCGAGAGTTAGTCTGGCCTAAGGCCAGTTTTGAATAATCCAGATTAGAGATGGCCAAGTTATGACAAAAGCTAAGACAAAATCCAAGTTTTGCGTTTGCAAAAATGACTTTTTAGTTCAGAATAATGCAATTTTCTGTTAAGGTATAAACTTAAAGTATAAGTTGTGCCAAAAACAAATAACTTACCGCTTATATTTACAGTTATAGCAAAGCAAGTTTAGCTTCAAACATACATTTTTAAAGCGCACTTTAACAATTTCTCGTTGACTTCCAAGAACTCAACAAAGCTCACACTTTGTAGCCATATTTTTATACCCTGAACCCATTAAAAATGGGTAAAAAGGGTATAATGAAGTTGTGCAAAAGTATGTAACAGGCATAAGGAAGCATCTCCGACCATATAAAGTATATATATTATTGATCAGTATCAACAGCCGAGTCGATCTAGCCATGTCCGTCTGTCTGTCCGTCTGTCCGTCTGTCCGTCTGACCGTCTGTCCGTCTGTCCGTCTGTCCGTCTGTCCGTCTGTCTGTCTGTATGAACACACAGATATCAGAGACTACAAGAGCTAGAGACTTCATATTTGGAACATAAGTTCTCCTAATCCCGGGACAGATCAAGTTTATTAAAATTTATCGATAGCTCGTCCCGTTCAAAAGTTATCGATAAATTTCGATTTCAGACCAGCGTTTTTTGGATATAACTTACAAGTTATAAGAGCTAGAGGCCCCTAATTTGACATGTATAATCTCGAATAGCATACACATGAACAATACAAATTTTTCACTTTTTGGATACCACCCCCCAAACCCCCCCAAAAGTTAAAAAAACGCATTTTTGAAGGTACGACCTTGCAATTTGGTTTGGTCACACATATTATCGACAATTGTTTGCCCCAAAAATTTCAATAAGATCGGACGATAAACACAGAAGTTATTTAAGATTTAACTTTCCATTATGTGGGGCTCAGCGAAAAGCAAGCTTACTGCTTAGACCGCTTGCACTGCTTGTACTGCTTGTACTGCAGCATGTGTGTGTTTAGATTAATATGAATGATTGTAAGGACTGGGTTCAGGGTATCTCGTAGTCGGGCACTCCCGACTAGAGCACTCTTACTTGTTGTTGTTGCTGTTGATGTTGAAGGTGAGGCCAAAGGCTGCTAATGAAGCAGCAGACTAAGCACAATTGCCTGAGCTGGCAAACAACAAGAACCAAAAACAATACAATACAAAACAAAACAAAATACTCAACTCAACTAATTGCAAATAAAATAACTTGGCTTTTAATGGCTTAGGCCGGCGACTCTCCACTCTCTACTCTCTGCCCTCTACCCTATACCTTCTACTACTACTGCTTTCTATGCAAAGCTCGCGCTCGCAAAACGAAAGAAAAGCAAAATAATTAGATGGCGCTTAAAGTTGAGGTCGTGGCCAACATGTGGCAGCATCAAAATCAATTCGACAAACAACCAAATGAGTTGCGGAAACTATAACTTACGAGTGCGAGTGCGAGTGCGAGCAGCCAGGAGCAGCAGCAGGATCAGACACACAACCAGTCTAAAACAGGGACGAATGTTGGTAACATGAGCTGCGCCTGGGCTGGGCGCACAATGAATACAAATTGCTTGGTAAATAAACAACATCTCAATAAGGAGCAAATTACTGACGCCATCCAGCGAAAAAATAAACATTCGCACACACACATGTAAATATAATCATACGCACACACACACACGCACACACAGCTAGAGAGTGATAGAGGGAGAGAGTGAGAGAGACAGGAAGTGAGAGAAGGAAGGCATGGGCAAAATCGCGCACTGCATAACAATAGCAACAATTTGGTTTTGAGCGTTGCTTTTGTGTGTGTTTGTTTGTCTGTGTGTGTGTGTGTGTGTGTGTGTGTGCGTCTGTGTGTGTGTGGGCGCTAATGAATATAATGGCGTTACATAAATGGCGGCTTGGCCCCGGTTTGGAGAGCTAGCAGCGATTCTAGCCATTGTTGTTCCTTTTGCTGTTGTTGGCATTGATGTGTGGGAAAATGTTCAACACACAAGCAATTGCAATTGAGAGAGCGAGAGAGAGAGAGAGAGAGACTGTGTTGGGAGGGGAAAGCAAATAATGAGCGTAAATCATGGTTTAACGATAAGCACAATACACAAAACAATACACACACAGTACGAAACGATATATGGGCAGCAAGAGTTCCATTGAAATTCATGTATGCCGCAAATGTTTGGCTCGAAGAGTGGGCGAAAATTAATTAAGCTGCTGCAAGAACTGTTTTGACAGCACGAACAATCAGATAACGCATTTCAAACCAAACTGCACCTTTGCCACAACTACGAAAAAACCAACAAAATATACTCTATATTCAATCAAAAGTGCTGAAAAAAAGTAATCTATTTAAGCTGCGCTAAGAATTAACAAAAATAAATATTTCATCGATATACTTAATTAAAGCGGATTAAGGATTTGGCCCATTAAGCCGAATTGTGCTAGACTTGCTGCTGAGCTGTAGCTGTGCTCTAATTGGTTAGTTAATAAATATAATAAAGTCTCTTTTGGACTTAAGCTACTTTTATTTGCTGCCTTTTAAGAGCTAACGAGCTCTTTTGCGCTGTCAGCATATTTCACCCTCAATTCCCAATCACAATTATTTGATAGCCCCACCTAATTAGGCCAACAATTGTCTTATCTGACGAAACGTCGAAACAATTAAATATTAATGCAATGCAATGTTTTTAAGGGGCTGAGAGAGAGAGAGAGAGACAGCAGTCCAGGGACTGAAACTACAGTATTACCTAGTTTAACCTACAGTTGAACTGTTGAGTTGCTTTCGGAGTGCTGGGGTATGTTGGTTTGGTGTGGTGGCCCAACAGGCCCAGCGGCCACTACTTAAAGCTGCACGCGGATGTTTTCTGCTTTTCTGTTTTCTTTTCATTTTCTATACACTGTTTTTTTCACCATTTTTATTCAGTTTTCGTTTTTTTTTGTTTTTGTGATGCTGCCCTGGGGAGCGCTGAAGTAATTGTTGCGCTTGCCACGCCCTGCGGCCGCCCCTGCACAGCGCACATTAAACTCACGGCGGAATGAGAGCAGTCACAGTCTCATTCCCAGTCCCAGTCCCAATTCCAATCCCAGTCGAGGCGAACGCGCAAAGTCCGGCATATTTTCTCATTTGGCAGAAAATATCCGAGTTTGTGCACTGTACAAAACAATAGTTTTGTTCTAAATCGTCATGGCAATGAATCGAAGCTTTTACGCTTTATACTCAACATTTTTATTGAAATACATACTGGAGGACACTTCCAAATATGAATGGAATATTTTGTTCAGTAAAATTTTGCTATTTGAACATTTTTGGTTTAGAGCCTGTCATTTATTTGTACTGTGTAATATGCCAAAATGTTTTCATTTTAAATGCCGTTCGCTTTTGCAAGGCAGTTTAAAGTTGTGCATTTTATTGTGGGCACTGATTTGAGCGCAGTTTCTGTTATCGGGTCTCAGTTTGAGGATTTGCAAAGTCAATTTCAATTTTCATTGTACAATTTTGCGAAATCAAATCGTATGCATAGTTTGGCTTATTAAATTCTTCGCTGCCATCGAGAGCGTTGCATGTGCGATGCATGTCGAGGCAGCAGGATCTGTGGACTCCTGGCGCTCTCCACTACTACTACTACTTGCCATGGACATCTTATGAACTTTTACAGCTCCATTATATGCAAATGATGAAAGCAAGAAAACAAATATTGCTACCTCGGGCGATGGCCACAGCCGCACACACACGCACACACGCACAACATGAAAGGCATTGTTTGGCTGCTGGGTGCTGGCAGGACGTGGGTCGCAGGATGCGGTGCGAGGCTCATATGCAGACATTTACATAAGCAAACAGCTTCTGCTTTTATGTGGCAGCTCGACGCAGTCCCGGCAGACATACCAGGCATCCCGGCGTGCTGGCATCCTGGCATCCTGGCTCTATCCTGCACGAACTACTAATAAACCAGCAACAACAGCAGCAGCAGCAACAGCAGCAACAACAATGGCAACGGATATTAAGCTGAAACTGCCCCGAGGACAACAGCCGCACAACAAAAAAAATTGCAAAAAAAACCGAAAAACACACACACACACACATACGCACACACACAAAGAGAAGACGATGCTAACTTTGGCCAAATAGCAAAAGTGACCGACATTAGAAGCGGAGCTGGGCCTGGTTCTGGTCCTGGTCCAGTTTCTGATCCATTCCCATTGCCATTGCCATTGGCCGCTTCAATAGGCCCTTTGCATGCTTATCAACTGATAGCTTAAACAAGCAGCCCCAGGACACAAACCGCACACTCCCAGGCATCCAGTCACCCAGGCACCCAGGCAGCAAAGCAAAGTAAAGCAACAGTTTGAAGCGACAGTTTGGGGAATTCTTGCGGAGCTGTCGAAAAGGGTAAATTGCCATTCAAAGTTGCCGGCAAATGATTTGTCGCTCATGTCGACGCCTCTGCCCCAGCATCTGCCTCCTTCTTGCCTCAAGAGAAACCGAAACTTTGTCATCATAATCAACATAATCAAATTTGGTTGCCCCGAAAAATGCTTGCATGCAGAAAAAAGTTTAGTTTTTCGACTCGACTCGACCGACTCGGCAACAATTATGCGGCATAGGATGCGAAGCGAGTGTCACATGTGCTTTTCCTTTTTGCCGTTTCTTTTCGTTTCGTTTCTTTGCTGTGTGCAAATTTAATCACTTAACCCCAATGAAGTATAAGAATGGCGAAAAACTTTTGCGAACCGGCCAAAGTTGTCACTGCTGCTGATGCCGATGCCGATGCTGATGCCGATGCTGCGAGCATAAGAAAGAGCCGAGAAATTCGCTGGCGGTGGGAAAATTGATTTTTCACTTGGACGAGGTCACAGCATGAGCATATTAATTCCACCACGCCCATTTCCCCGCCCTCCCAAGCTTCGCATTGTGTTGCTCTTTGTGTGTTGACATTTCTGCTGTAGTATGTGTGTGTGTGTGTGTATGTTGAGTGTATGTGGCGCCCAAATGACAAAGTTACTTAAATTACCAGGCAAAACTTTAGTTGCGCTTACTTTTGCCCCCCGGCTCCACATCCAGCTCCACATCCAGCTCCAGATCCAGATCCTGCCACAGCTCGATGCCGATGCCGATGCCGATGCTGGCTCTTAAGCAGAATTAATGAGTGGAGCGTCGGTTTTCCTTTCACATTTTCATTGTTTTCATTGCTTTTCTTTTTTGCTCTTCGACAGTGCTAAAAGTCAAAAGCTGCCATTGCAAGCATTTTAGTTGGGCGCTCGTCGACCCATGCAACCCAAATTCACTTTAAGAGCAAACACACTGAAACTTTCCATATCCTTACACACACTATGTATGTCTGTGTATATGTGTATGTGTGTGTGTATGTGTAAGTATTCCATATACGCACATAAATATAGTGCACTTGCTGCTTACAAACTTTTTAATACTCTTGCGGGAAGTATTTTATTTGTATCATCATATTTGTCACGCAAACTTTATAAATTTTTTGGTTTATTTTCATTTAATATCTAATAGTCTAATAACACTCGACGGGTACAAATTATATTTTGGCATTACAATAATTACAATAAAAAATATATTGAGAAAATAAAAAAGTTTCTTTAACTTTTACAGTTATATAAATTTTAAATATATATTATCGGAGGCCCTTTATGTTGAACATTTATCTAAAACTTGTTGCAAAGATTGGGGAAAAAGTATTTGTCAAAAAATGTGTGGCAGTGTATAAGTTCTTCGGCAGTTGAAAATACATTTTTTCTGTCTTGTTATTGTTAGTGTAAGTGTGTGTGTGTATGTGTGTGTATCCTTTCAGTAACTTGCACTGAAGGCTCTTCTTAAAGTTGCCTTCAGAGTCATGAATGTCTTTCACTTGCACATGATGCATCTTGGACACAAGTTCTTGCACCTTGTTGTTGTTGTTGTTGTTGTTATTGTACTTGTTCTTAGAAGCACTTTTGTGATGTTTTTGTTTTTGTGGCTTTCAATGCACTTTGCAGCTGCTGCCAGATCAACGCCTTCGATACATATCACATTCCCAATTACCTATGCACACATTTCTAGCAATTTCCAGTTATTGTTTGATTTTACAGCAAAAATATATTTCCATGAAATACATCTATGCAAATATAGTAAACAATATTCAGTCAATTTTAATTAAATAAGAGATAGAGTCAATATTTTGTATGCAATATTCATGTTTAGTTTGCATTAATTTACTAAAAAGTCCTCTTTTAAATACATATATTTGTAGTCAAGTGAGGAAATAATATTTAAGGATCTTGGCGACAATAACATGTGCACTTCATCTCAATTTACGAATTTTAAATAGCAATGTATCGAATTCTTCAAATTTCTTACCTATTTTCATTTGTTCCTTAACAAGCTCATAAATGTCAATATAAGTGCGTTAAAAAAGAATTTTATTATTTGGTTTGATTTTTCTCAGTACTCATACATTACATTTATAAAATTGTAAGCCGTTGTAATTACTTTTTGTTTGCTGCTGCTGCTCTGAGTTTTGTGTATGTATTTATGTGTTGCTTGACTTTTGCTTGGCTCTTAAGCTGTCGTCGACTCCCCAAAGGACATGACATTGCACTCCACATACTTCTACAGTCTACAGTGTACAGTACAACAGTACAACAACAAATGCAACGCACTTTTGCTTGTTTTTGTTGCAGGAGATACCCTGTTCGCTGCTGTCCTTTTTGCCGACTGTTCAAGAGTCTTGTGTGTGTGTGTGTGTGTGTGTGTGTGTTTGGAGATGTATGTACGATGCTCATACAATAATATCCTTTCACATTTTATTACACTTGTAATGTGCAACGATTGGTTGCTGCCATGAGAAAAGAAGTCCTCGAGAATCCTTATAGAAGCAGCAGCAGCGTGAGCAGTCAGCCTCTATTGCTGTTGCTGTTGTTGTTGTTGTTGTTTCTGTGTGTATGTGTGTATATGCCTGAGGGGCTCTAATAATATAGGACACGCACAAAGACCTCCATGTACCGAGTATTCTGTAGTAGGTGGCAGTTTATCTGTAAATGTGTGTGTGGATCATTGTCAATATTGACAATAAACAAGTTTGCTATAAAATGTAACATGAGTCGAGCTGAGAGCTGAGTGGAAGTGGAAGTGGAAGTGGAGTGAAGTTTAGTTGAGTTGAGTGGGGCATTCAAGTGTTACATATGTATGTACACTGGACTACAAGTTAAATGCTCAGCCAAACAGGGCACATGAATCAGGGCACTCAATCAAGCTGAAGGCAACAGTAAACCAAACCAAACCAATCCAAACCGAACCAATCCAAACCGAACCGAACCGAACCCAACTTCAACCCACATGACGTCCATTCATGTCATCACGTTGACTTATTAATCGGGCATACCATATACCATATATAGCACATTATATATCATACGTACACAACGATAATAATGTGCGTGTAGTTTGTGCAGCTGCTGAGCGATGTGCACTTTTGTAAATTAAAAAAAATACTCCTGGCAAAATAAATAAAATAAAATGAAATAAAATAAAATGTCCCAGACTCGTTGATAAAATGTTATTATAAATTATATTAAAAATACATAAATTGCGCAGCATTATAAACGCTGCAGAGCAGTGTGAGTGCATGGCTATTTAAGGGCCGGGCAATCACTCATTTGGCCAACGGGTTGACATTTATGCTGGCCAACAAACAAACTTTTATAATTAATTAACATTACAATAACAACACCAGCTCGGATCGGGTCGACTCGACTCGACTCGGCTCGTTTACGCACTCGGGTGGGCAATTTGTTTAAACATAAATCAATCATGAGCACGGCCACATTAAAAATTAAAGCATGAGAGTTGAGTTGAGCTGAGCTGAACTGAACTGAACGCAGCCATATTTGCTAACCATTTTAATAATGCCCATTTTTTATTTCAGATTTCACAGCCGGACTGCGGCTGGTCGAGGTGCGCATACCAAATTTCGTGATTAAGGGCGCCACAGCACAGTTGGAGTGCCTCTACGATCTGGACGGAGAAGCGCTCTACTCGGTCAAGTGGTACAAGGATGGCAATGAGTTTTATCGCTATGTGCCCAGGGATAATCCGCCGGCGCAAACCTTTCGTTTGCCAGGTGTTGCTGTTGATGTAAGTATGCCCTGCACTGTCCCCATCAAGCGAGAGTGTGCCCTTCCAAGAGATACCCTATGACTTCAAACTCCCATAACTTTGTCAAAACTGATCCGAATTTTTTCGAGTCTGTGGATAGATTCTAATTGTGATTTTGGCAATCTAGAAATTTTCTTCGAAAACTTGAAACTCACATCTATCTTTGCCGAAACTCAACAGATATTCAAGCTTGAGGCCAAATTATTCATGGTTTCTCCTCTACATTGTTTCTACATTTGAGTTTTAAAGATTTTAGAAAATTTCATATTTTTGACTTTTTTCCTCCTTAGTATTTTTCGAAAAAAAAAATATATAAAAAAATAGAATCGCAAAATGTTATTTTGAATCGATTGTGGGTAATTAGAATAAAAATACACTTGAAACTGTCATAGCTTGTTCAAAAAAAGGGGCCCATTTAAGAGTACAAGGAAATTGAAGGCGATAACCTTAAAAACATGGGATTTATGGCCAAAACCGACTTCGAGTTGTATGTCAGCTATAATATATAGTGGTCCTATTCGGCCGGTTCCGACCAATGTGCTATGCATTACACACAAAGTTAATATACTATTTATTAATAATTTATTATACATCGAAACGTTTCTCCTACTTTCGATTTTCTATTTAAAAAAGCTCTCAAGTGCCTAGAAATGCCTTATGTAGGACGACTCTGTAGTTTTCCCAGTATTCATATGCCTGTTACAGAATTTGCACAGTTTCACGGCAACCTTGGTACTCCTAATTAATACGTACAGGGTACAAGAAGAGGCATCCCCGCTGTGCTTGCCATTGTTTTGTGTCGCACTAAAACCAGACATTAAAACAACGTTGCATACTTTGCGGCGCAGCCAGACAATAGAACTGCACAACTCGCTCCATTCGGGCCACCCTCGATGCGGTCTGTTGCTCGGTGGCTGCTTTGGCTGCTTTGGCTGCTGTGTCTCACGGGTCTGGTCTGGGCCCATGCTTAAAGTGAACTGCAGCAGAAGAGCTGTTTATCACTGCGCCACTCGAGCAGACAATGCGTTACCTTGGACGCGACTTTTTGTCTGGCCTTTGGAAGCTGCAGCTGCACGCTAGAGTATTTAATGCTAGAGATGTGCACAAAGAGTATTTTTCAGGAGAAAACTTGTGTTTGGGGCATACAAACGGCAGCTGAAGTGCAAGTTTAGGCAAATTGCAGTAGCTGATGAAGTTCAGTGTAGTTTTGAAGAGTTCCAGAGCGGAGACCTAAAGTATCTTCAAGATACTTGACCACTTACCAGGTGTTATTGTAGACTCAAGAGCCCTTCTGTTGGCATTTAGGAAGCCACACCCAAATGCACGATAGCAATTCCCACAAAGTCCCCCAAATCGAACAATGATCGTTCAACACTGTGAATGGACTGACAAAGCAAAAGCAACAACAGCAGCAGCAGCAGCAACAGCAAAAGTAGCGCACTTAAATGCCATTGCTCCATTATTTTTGCCACTAAAACTTTGGCACGTAAAATGCGCTGCACGTTACAGGTTAGGTTACGGTTACCCGGCTACGCCCCTTCCCCTTCCTCTTCCCATTCCCATTCCGCCTTACTCAGTCGACAGCCGTTGCCAAAAACTGTACGCATACAAAGCACACTGCTTGCCTGGATTGCCAGAGGCAGTGTGGCAGTGGCAGTGGCAGTGGCAGTGGCACTTCCAGTGCTGGTAACCGCCTCGCTGAGTTCAAGATAAGCACGTGAGCAGCAGACACCCAAAGAGTCATAAACCCATACAGGTACATGCATATCTATGTGTACACAGTGCAAAAAAAATTAGTTTCAATTTATAGCCAAAAGTGGTTTGCATGAAAAAACGGGTCTTAAATTGATGCCCAGAAATGTGGGCGTGAAATAAAGAGAAATATATATATATATATATATATATATGTAAATAGTTCTTAAATTAATCCAATTTTAGTTGTGATTGTTAGCCATATATGGCTAACATTTAAATTTGATTACAAGTCAAACGGAAATACAAATTCTTCTAGAGTTCAAGTAACCCCAATATGTATGTATATGACATCAATACCATATGGCATCACAAATAAACTACTTTGAATAGAAAGTCTCAAGCCGAAACTATAATTTCTTACTGTGTATATACACAGTGTAGCGCAAAAGTGAATCTGCTTGGCATGCATGTCCTGGTACTGGTCCTGGTACTGGTACTAGCATTGGTAATACTGGCTACTCCTCCGCATCCTGTTTAGTTACTCTTCGACTCATGTGTTTCAAGTTGGAGTGCAATAAATTTTTCAAGTTGCGCTTTTCGCTGCCGCCTGCTGTTGGGCTGTTGGGCTGGAGGGCTGGTGGGCGTGGCCGAACGTGTCTATAATGCGCATTATAACAAACCGAGGGCACACAACTACAACTACAACTACACACACACACACACACACACACACACAGAGAGACGTGTGATTAGTTGCTCATTGCGGTCGGCGGTCTTCTCAACTTTGATGTTGGAACGGAGATAAAAGCGAAACATGTTGCAAGTAGAGATATAAAAGCGGGATTCGGGAGACGGTAGACGGTAGACGGGATACGGGATAGGGTCTACATTTGGCTGGCTGCCAATGCTAATGGTTATATCCAACTCCATTGGCGGATATTGTTTTAGCATAATCGATTCAAGTGACTGACGTGGCCGGGCTAGCAACTTTTTGGCCAATGGCTTGAGTTTCGCAGTTGGCTTTTGTTTGGATTTCGTTTTGTTTTATTGCTGTTGAAAATTGTTGGCTGCACAGACGTGAGCTTTAGCTGCGCTTCGTGCGTGCGTGTGTATTGTCTGTGTGTGTGTGCTGCTAGGTAAACTATAAATTAGGTTAAGGCAGCAACAACAACAGCAACAAGAACAGGAGGCCACAACAACACAACACAATGAGCACAGAGCACAAGCGTATAAAAAATGCGCAATAAAAGATAACAAAGTGCACTTTTCGTTTCGGCCCGAGATAAGGAAAAACCCCTTTTCGAGACACAGCGCCCTGCTTAATGGCTTAAAGTTCAAGTGAAATATTTGCCTAACGTTCGCAGCCGCCTGCGACTGAATGCTGACCCTTAAAGTGGCCAGTGGCCAGTGGCCAGTGGGACAGACAGGACAACAACAGCAGCAACTTTAAGCGTTGGCAACATTGAAAGAGCATTTTGAGGCTGTGCTCAAAAACAATTACGCTGCATTAACGTCCAAAGTGGCCGGTAGCCGTCTATCGGCAACTATTGAAGCTGCCAGCTCCCAGCTGCCAGCTGCCAATGAAGGCGACACGGACATCGACATCGACACGGACACGGACAACGACATCCTTTGGCCTTACAACTTTTGCCACTTTTCGCTTACATTGCTTTTCATTTTCGCTTCTCGCATTATTTTTCGTGCTTTACTCATTCAACAATTTTTAATTGCAGTTGCACAACTCCAGCGACGCGATTGTTAACCTGCACAACGTCAATCTGCAATCCTCGGGCCGCTTCCGCTGCGAAGTATCCGGCGAGGCGCCATCCTTCCAAACGGTCACCGAGCACGGCGACATGGTTGTTGTGTGTAAGTATAAGTACACATCCATAGCTATAAGAACTCTGTGCACTTCTCACTCTCCCACTCTCCCTCTCTATCGCTCTCTCTCTCTCTCTTGTGTGCGCTAAAAGTCAAGCGAAAACTTATAATTCTAATTAGAAATTGCGAATGAAGCGCTGTGGTTCTATGATTCTGTGATTCTGTGATTCTGTTACTCTGTGACTCTTTGGCAGCGCTGTCAACTTGTGGCTGGCACAATTCCAGAGCTCACCACAAAAAGTGGCTGACTGCAGTTTGTAGTACACAGAGAAAAAAAGTTACAAAATTTAGCTATCCAGAGAATTTCAAAATTCACATTTGAAGATTTAAATAAAGTTGTACCTACAATGTCTTAGATACTTTATTCCAACCCTCAAAATGGGTGGGTTTTGTGCAAAAGTATGTAACAGGCATAAGGAAGCATCTCCGACCATATAAAGTATATATATTCTAGATCAGTATCAACAGCTGAGTCGATCTAGCCATGTCCGTCTGTCTGTCCGTCTGACCGTCTGTCCGTCTGTCTGTCTGTATGAACACACAGATATCAGAGACTACAAGAGCTAGAGACTTCATATTTGGAACATAAGTTCTCCTAATCCCGGGACAGATCAAGTTTATTTCATTTTATCGATAACTCGTACCGTTTAAAAATCTATCGATAAATTTCGATTTCAGACTAGAGCTTTTGGGACATAACTTCAAAGTTATAAGAGCTAGAGGCCCCAAATTTGGCATGTATAATCTCGAATAGCACACACATGTAACAAATATTTCACTCTTTTCTAACCGCTTGCACTGCTTGTACTACTTGTAGTGCAGCATATGTGTGTTTAGATTAGTATGAATGATTATAAGGACTGAGTTCAGGGTATCTCGTAGTCGGGCACTCCCGACTAGAGCACTCTTACTTGTTTCAAATCATCCAATGAAGCCAAAAACTGTATTTGCCAAATTCCCCAATTGACATAATTTAAAAATCAATTAGATTGTTTAGCTGATTTTGCCAATAGTTATTAGACAAAATGTGTTTGGGTAACCTTTTTGTTCTCTGTGTAGGAGTGTGCATTGAAGTGTTGACTCCGCGTTCTTTGCGAGGCTCAAGCCATAGCTCTAACAATTGTGCATATTGTTTTTATTATTTTTAGTTTGTTCAGGTGTAATTAAGCATGTTTGTAGTTCCAGCACTGAGTCGAAGTATCACAAGACAGCAGTTATTTCACTTGTTGTTAATAAAAACATAGACTAGCAAAATGTCAAAGCTCGTTAGCGATTGGATTGCTCCAAGCGATCTTAGTTTAGAACTCGTTACCTTTCAGGTTAATTGAGTCCATATCATTGGGGGGCAAGGGCAAATTGAATCGCTCATTTGACTGCTCAAGTGTTCAACTGCATTTGACAGGCTTCATTTGATTTCATGTTTATAATAAGCTTAGTAAACTCGACTAAGCTCAGATGTCCCCCAAAGCGTCCTTGCTGTCCTGCCAAAGCTAAGCATCTAACTCAATTTTGCAACTGTCTGTCTGTCTTGTTCAGCAATTTCCTGCGGGGCAAGACAACAAGTTTGAAGACGCCGCCGCTCCCAGCTCGACAAATGCAAACAAAACAAGATTTCAAGTCGCTTTAAGGACTCGCATCCGTGCTTATTGCCACGGACAACGAGTCACACGTGGGCCAGCCAGCCAGGCAAGCGGAGACGCTTTGAGCTGGCGTTGACATTTCGTTTGTTCAATTATAAACTTTGCGTGGGCCTGCCCAGCCCACTGCATGCTATCTCTCTCTTCTCCGCACCGCACCCAGGTGTTGCCGTCTCTTTCTATTGCTAGTGCCAGTGCTAGTGCTGTGTGTCCTGTGTGTGCTTTGTCTTTGTTCTAACGCGCTTTTGTTGTGCTTTGTGTTCGCCTTGTTGTTGCTCATATTGTGCGCTGCCTGTTTGGCTTTCAATCAAAGTTTTAAAAAGCTTCAACAACACAACGGCTCTCGCATATGCCACAGCTCACTGTCCAGGCTCCACTGGGTCCACTGGATCCACTGGGTACCAGGGTACAGGTTACAGAGTCCACTCCCGCCCAGCTGCCAGTTTGGCAGCTTTCGGCGTCCATAGCCTCTGCCCGTTAGCCCTCTGGCAAAAAAGCCATTTCCGTTTCCGTTCGCATAGTTTTTGCTCAGCACTGATTTATAGTCTTCAAGCGGGCATTAGAGCTTTGTCATGCAGCTCAGCCAGCATATCAGGAAGTATCATGGTGTCACAGCTTCTGGTTTGTGCCCTGTTTGTATTGCTGTATTTTTGGATGTGGCATTCTTTTTGGCGTTGATTGGCACTGATTATGGCTTAAGTGTAATAAACTGATTGCAAATTGATAAGGTCAATCAGTCATTAGGGTTTCTCGGAGGCTTGACGTCTTTTACGAAAGTGTGCTTACATTTAAGTAAATATTTATGTGTATTTTGTATTTTCTCATTCAATAATAATACTTTTTCTATGTGGATGTGTTAATTGTAGTTTACAGTTTCAAGTCAAATCAAAATCAATTAGTTAGAATTAGTTTTCTTTTACTCACGTTTTTATAAATCAATTAATTTAATTTGAATTTCCATTCAATGAAATCCATCATGAGTATTCTTTCTTGGAGATAGTTTATTTCTCAAACTGTCCCATTTACATATTCTCAGCTTGCACTTGCACTTTCTGCTTTCACTTGTGATTTGCATAAATCCTAAGAAAGTAGTAAGAATAAATGAATAGTTGAATGCATTAAGGTCAGAGTAATCCTGAATCAAGTGTACCAACAAAGCTCAGGCAGAATCGCATTCAATAATGTAAGTATCCAGGGCGTTGATAAGCCAACAAACTGTGGCCACGCCCTTTTAGGGTATTAACATGCTCGCTGCGTCAAGTGTCGATTTCCTCTTCATTTCAATTTTATTTTTATTTCGCTTGTTTTTAGTCTGTTTTATTTCTCTTTTTTCTGTTTTTTTTTTGTTTTTTTCTGTGCAATTTTATCAGCAGTCTGTCAGTGCATCAACGGCTGGAACTTTTATTGAATTTCCGGCTGGGCGCCGGCGACTTTGTTGTGCTTCTGTTCTTGTTGTTGTTGTTGTTGGTTTTGGGTTTTGGTTTATTACGGTATTTCGGCGCTAGCAGCAGTGTTTGCGGGCTGGGGGATTGGACTGGGGGCTGGAACTGGAGCTGGAGCTGGGGCTGCTGACACTACGATGGCCTGTCCGGGCCTGCAACTAGCCGTAAATTAAATTCTGCACAGCTTGACTTCGTTAGTTTTGAGCGAGCGGCAACTAACGCGACTTCCTCTCCCTCTCTCGCTCTCTTTGCAGCACTGCCCGACCAGGGACCACCGAAAATAAGTGGCGGACGTCCGCGCTATCAAATTGGCGACTGGGTGCGCATCAACTGCACCGCCGGCCGCTCCAAGCCGGCTGTCAATCTGACCTGGTACGTCAACGGCGAACTGGCTGAGCCGCAGAAGTTGCGCAAGTTCGAGAACATAGTGTCCGGCCGGGAGGGCCTGGAGACCTCTGTGCTGGGCCTGCAGTTCCGTGTGGAGCAGCAGCACTTTCGCAACGGCGACATGAAGCTAAAGGTGAGTTCTCCCTAATCATCATCTATAGTGTTCTCTGGCTAAGACTTCTCTCTACTCTTCCTGCAGTGTGTGGCTGCGCTGTCGTCCTTCTACTGGCGCAGCAACGAGGAGTCCGTCGAGGGCGATCGGCCGCAGAAGGCGCCCGTTTTGGAGTCGCGCGAAAGCGAGAGCGCCTTCGCTAGCAACTCGCGCGCCGATCCGGTCCAAGGTATGTCATACCGGGAATTATTTGTCACAAAAATCTTATCGTTTTTCATTCAACCAAATGCAGCCAGCAAAACGGACTCGCTCCTCATGGCCCGTGCGCCCAGTGCGCTGCTGCTGCTGGCGCTGGCCACCGCTGCCACATTGGCCGGCGTCGTCTCCTGGCCAGCGCCCAAGCTCAGCAAGGTCGGGGTGAATCGAGTGAATCGAGGTTCGGTTAATGTTGGTCATGGTGTTGGTCTTGCTCTCGAGAGCGACAATGAGTCCACAGATAAGCTCAAAGTTAAAGATAGGCGTATGCTAGTCGAGCTCCTGCTGGCCGCCAGGCAAAAGCTCAAAAGATTCTTCCTGCGGCGCTCAATGAGTGATGCGTCGTCAGCGACAGTTGCTGCAGTAGATGCAGCAGCAGCCGCATCAGCATCCACGCAGCAGCGGCTAATGTTGTTGTCTGCGCGGTAGCTGCATTAAGTTAGCCGCGCGCCAGCCACGCCCATGCATTCAGCCCCGCCCATAATTTCCACTGAATTTCCGTCTTCGCTTCGCAGAAAACATAAATCAAACATTGCAAAATGAACAAAATAAACAAAATACAAAAAAGAGCAAAAAAAACGAAGAAAAAAAACACAAATAAAAACAAAACTGCTAATTTATTTATGTCGTTAACAAAAGCTTTCTTGAATTTAATTTGTATAAACAAAAACGTATTTATATGCATATACCTAATTAAATTTAACAAACTACACATATATATATATCTATATATATATTTTAAACTATTACATCTCACATTGTGTAGAGCCACAAAACTGTTTTTAGCTGGAAAGAGAAAAACAAACAATTGAAAAGTATAAAAACAAAAATGTTAAGCGTATTATGAAACGATAAACTTATTCATAAAAGCCAACTGTATATAGTTAATAATAAATGTGTGCGTAATGTATGTTATTAATTTTTAAGTATTTCCAAACAATAAGATAAAGCGGCGCTGCACTAAACAGGAAAAAAAGATAAGCTAAACTAAAAATACAAACTTAAAAACAAACAAAACTCAAAAAATTAAAACAAAAGGAAAAGCTCAACAAAATGAAACGTAGGGCATTGCAAATAACGAGTTTAAAATAAAGTATATATTAAAAATCAATAAATATACATATACATATATACATACAACAAAAAACTAAAATAGTTTTAAGCATTCTGTAGCTAAATAATAATACAAACAAATTAATAAACAAGTAAGAGTGCTCTAGTCGGGAGTGCCCGACTACGAGATACCCTGAACCCAGTCCTTACAATCATTCATATTAATCTAAACACACACATGCTGCAGTACAAGCAGTACAAGCAGTGCAAGCGGTCTAAGCAGTTAGCTTGCTTTTCGCTGAGCCCCACATAATGGAAAGTTAAATCTTAAATAACTTCTGTGTTTATCGTCCGATCTTATTGAAATTTTTGGGGCAAACAATTGTCAATAATATGTGTGACCAAACCAAATTGCAAGGTCGTACCTTCAAAAATGCGTTTTTTTAACTTTTGGGGGGTTTGGGGGTGGTATCCAAAAAGTGAAAAATTTGTTCATGTGTATGCTATTCGAGATTATACATGTCAAATTAGGGGCCTCTAGCTCTTATAACTTGTAAGTTATATCCAAAAAACGCTGGTCTAAAATCGAAATTTATCGATAACTTTTGAACGGGACGAGCTATCGATAAATTTTAATAAACTTGATCTGTCCCGGGATTAGGAGAACTTATGTTCCAAATATGAAGTCTCTAGCTCTTGTAGTCTCTGATATCTGTGTGTTCATACAGACAGACAGACGGACAGACGGACAGACGGACAGACGGACAGACGGACAGACGGACAGACGGACAGACAGACGGACATGGCCAGATCGACTCGGCTATTGATACTGATCAATAATATATATACTTTATATGGTCGGAGATGCTTCCTTATGCCTGTTACATACATTTGCACAAACCCATAATACCCTTTTTACCCATTTTTAATGGGTTCAGGGTATAAAAAGCACAGAAATTTCAATGGAACTTTTAACAAAAGAATAAATGAAACTGTAATTTAATATACATGAGAGCAAACATTATTATAAACGAAATTAATTGATCTAAAAAGTCAAAAAACAATTATTATGTCTATTTTCAGTTTCGCAAAATAATGTAAAATGTTTTAAGATTTAATTCATTTGAAATTAATAAAATAAATTAATGGCACTCAATGAATATATTCAAAGAAAAAGAAAAGTGCACTCAAATTAAATTTATAAAAAAAGAGAAGATATAAACTTGAATAAAATCTAATCAAACGTAGCATTTTAAAGCTGGTGACTGTTGAAAGGTCTTAAAACTAACAAAAACATATCGTAAATTTATAAATTGCCAAATTTTTATGTATATGTATGTATCTAAACTCAATTAAATTACATATGCATGTTAATGTATGTAATCAATATACAAAGCATTACAAGCGAAACCTATTTAAAACATTAAGTGTACCATATTCAATCTGTTCTCTGTCCGTAATCACGTATGTTCAGCATTGTACCTTCATTTATTTAGAATAGACAAGAAAATGGAAGAAAGAAAGAAAGAAAGAAAGAAAGTAAACAAAAGCCATTACTAATAACATTCCATGTTATTTTGCTGTCATCGAAACAAAAAGAGCTATCCATTGACAAATTGTTGTAAATGTTAACAGTTTAGTTAGCCAAATTTAGAAACAATAGCAAAGTCATATAACTAAAAACAAAAGAAAAAAACCAATACAATAGAGAAATGTTTGTGATTAAGCCTTAATGAAGAGTTGAAATTCATTCAAACACAATTACATTTTTATGTAAATAGCCAGAGAGCAGCGCCATATTGAATGCTTTGTCTATTATAATAATTAATCCAATTTCTATATATTTAAACATACATATAAATTTTGATTTCCGATTGCAATGAAGCGAAAATTTCCATTTGAATTTCAATTGTCATAAATATACATTTAATGTGTAAATACTTAAATTAAAATGCTAACTAAATTAGTGTTAAGATGTCAACATAAAACAAAGAGCAAAACATAAAATGAATGCGCCAATTTTAACAATAAGCAAAAACATTTATAAATAAATAAAATATCAATGTGCAGACATTTAAATGCTAATTAAGTCCTACAGCACGAATGTATGTGTGTATGTGTGTGCATGTGTGTGTGTGTGTGTGCGTATGTGTGTGTGTGTGTGCGTATGTGTGAGTTCATGGGCAATTAGGTTTAAGCGTAGTTCGATTTAAGTGCATATAAATGTATAACTTTAATAAAAATCAATGTGCATTGTTGTCAACTGTAAACTGTTTTTAAGTCTCACTTACTTAATGTCAACGCTATAAACTACAATTACCATAAAATAATAAAAAGATTAAAAATTTGGAGAAAAAAAACATTATAATAACAATAACTGTGTGCTAATTGTAAGTGTAAATTATTTGTGTATTTAAAAATCAATTTTTAGATGTAAAAAAATTAAGATAAAATGCATTCGATACAAACGATGATAAAAAAAACATAAATAAAGAGCTGCATACTAAAAAAAAAGAGCAAATGCCATAAAGTAATTTAACTTGAATTTAACAAAAACAACAACAAACACTAAAAACTAAGCTACAACAAACAAACAACCAAACAAAAAAAAGAACAAAACTCTGTAAATATTTAAGCGTAATTCAATGTACGATACGAGCATATGACACAAGCAAATCTAACAAATTATGAGCGAAAATCTTGAAAAAGAATTAATAAAAAAAAAATATTTGTTTCAAAATCAAAAAGTGACAGCTTCTTTTCCAAGCGATAATATTAGATGTGCCTCTCAGCCCACTTTATATATATGTATATCGGAGCAGCAACATACATTTTAAGGGAGCGAACACAGAATTGGGTAATTTTTGGAAAATATTTCAAATACGTGAAAATGTGCGATGCGTACGTGACAGCAGCAAACAACGACTGTCCAGCAACAGCAGCAAGCAGCAACAGCAGCAACAGCAGCAACAACAGCAGCAGTAAAAAAAGGACAGGCGAAACCGTTTAGCAGTAAAAAAGAGCAGATGTCCATGAAGCGATGCCAACGACAGGACATTGCATAGGTGCGAGTTGCTGCCACGAAAATAAAAATTATTTCATACGCTGCCAGCAACTACTGGAATAAAGTAACGCCTGTTTTTTTGGTATTAAGCTTAAAGAGTTTCAAGTTTGGGCTGACTCGTCAATAAAATGAAGTTCGAAACATGACAAATTATTTACATTTTCTTTGACTTTTTATTGCAGAAGAATTTGTGTGTGAAATTTATACGAAAAGTAGCGGCAGCTAACAGTGTGAACAGACTAATCCCTAAGACTCAGTTGGCCACACTAATAAGCTGCCAAAAATAAGCACATTTGATAAATAGTTGACAGAAGCCAAACAAATGATAAGCAGCAATCGCCTGGATGCCAGCATCCAACATCCAACATCCAGCATCCAGCACATTTATTAGCGCCCAGAATCTGCGCACAACAAATTGCCACAAATGAGCAGACAGAGTAAACACCTGGCTGTGTCCCCACCTGCTTCCTGCTGCCTGCTGCCAATGACACGTAAAATCTCTCCTGAAAGCCAAATACTTACCAAGACGTTGGTCAAGCGCTATTTGCTATTTGCTGTTTGCTGCGGCTATCAAATGTCACATAAATCAGATTTGTCATTTAATTACAACAACAATGGCCAGCCAGTTGGGTGTGTGTGTGTTTGTGTGTGGCTAAATTCGTTCGTTCTCAAATAGAGCTTAAGTTTAGCCTAAGCTGCTATTAGACAGACGTTTCGGCTGTCGCTCTATAAACATGCTTTTTTCAGCGTAATTTGCGAACCACTTAAGCCTCGGGTCTAAGTAAAAATATGCGTTGCCTACTTTGCGGCTTTGCGGCATGCCACATATGTGTATGGCAAGTCTGTGTGTGTGTGCGTGTGAGTGTGTGTGTGCGAAAGACCTTTGCATATTAAGCTCAATTGTGTGCAGCTTAAAAGTTTTATGTTTGATTTCGCACAGATAAAGCGGCATAAATTGCCGCACAGGTAAAGTTTTGATTGGTCCTAATGATAAGTTAAACTGTGCATTAAGCGTCAGCCCAAAGTTACACAAGTGGCAATCAGGATTAAACAAGGACCGACTGCGAGCCAAGCTTTGGTAAGTAGACAGCTAAAATCGAATATATCAACAATTTGAAGTAAGTCTTGTTTTTGTAAATGTGTTGCCATTCATAAAATTGATTTGCAATGGCGTTCATTGATCTATGGAACTAAAACCAGTTGGTATTGTATTTAAAGTCGATTTGCATTCAATGTTTATTTGTCTAATGCCATTGTATAGTTCGATCTTCAAAAAGGCTGTGCCACTAAAGGATCGGAGTTTGTGTACACTTGGAATCACTACCATAAAGCTTTCAAAGCAAACTTGTATAGCTAACAGTAAGAATAACTAAAGATTACTTTTGACCAATGTCAGTCAGTGCTTCTTAATAAGTCTTTAACTGATAGCTAGATCAAGACCTGTACAATGGTTGTCGCTTCGCTTTGCTATTTTATCGTCAGATGCAGTTGAGAGCTGCTAAAGAGATTGTAATATGCTTGCTCGGTTCATTTGATTTTATTCGCTTCCTCAATTTGAAAGCATTATCACGCTTTTTGCTCACAGCCTGGCTCCTGGCTCCTGGCTCCTGGCTCCTGGCTCCTTGTGCAGCCATTAGCACTGTCTTGCTTGTGTTTTCCTATAATCAACAGACAACACTGCACCGTTTTCATCGCTTTCCATGCAACACACAAGTGCCACACGGAGTCAACACAAGGTCCTCTCTGCTTGCAGCTCGCTTTGGCCTTGCTTTTGTAATTCTTCGCTTTCTTGTTGTTGTTGTTGTTCTTATTGTTATCATTTGCAGCATTTGAAATGATTTGCAATAAAAAAGTGTATGTTGTTGGTTGTTGGCCATTGGCCATTGGCCACACCCCATTGGCAAACGACGTGCTCCAGCTACGGCTTCTACTCTCACTGGTTGCCCTTCTCTTGGCCAGTTCCAGTTCCAGTTCCGCCGTCATAGTCATCGTCATCATCGTTGTCATTGTCATTGTCACAGTCCTTGTCACCGTCACGTAATTTCATTGCCTTTGCTTATTTATTTTTTGTCCATATGTATTTGCTTTTATGCCAGACGTGTTTGCTGGGCCGACTGCAGGACAGACAAGCGCCCAAAACATCGAGTGGATTACAAAAGTAATCTTATTTATAAGAACTTCAACTTACAGTTCTCTAAATCGCTGCAGATCAATTTGAAATGTTTTGCATCACAGATTATATTTTGTCAGATATTTCACAGAAACTTTTTGGCTATATATATATATTTGGGGCCCCACAATAGAAGCGCCCAAAGCTCATCTTACCCGGAGTCCCTCCTGGTATTGCCAATGGATATGAAGGCCCTGGCAAAAACAAAGCATTAATAAACAAGGCAACACAATGCAGGAATCCGCTTAGAACAGCCCAAGATACAATCATAATTTTTGTATTGCAATAAAAATGCGTGGCAAAATAAAATAAAAACGCCCATAAAATGCTGGCTGGCAATTTGAGTCTGGTGGCACTGGAGACTGCAATTGCTGGCATATAATTTGGCATTGCTTGCGCTATAAATTATATAGAATCTGAACAACATTCTTGTTGAGCCATTCAAAGGCAATAGCAATGCGAATGATTTCGAGTCATTGCGGCTACGTGGTCCAAAGTAGCAGCTCTACAATTTCCGCCTTGAAGCAACAGTCTTTAAGCCAAAATAGTTTGCCCAACTGCAGCATCAGCATCGGCATCAGCATCAGAATCTGCATCTGCATCTGTAGGCAAGTCATGCGGAAAAGTCAATGAGCTGCAGTTCAAAAATGTTGAAAATCCACTTTAGTTGTAGTTAGTTCTTGAGAATCTTTGAGAGACCCTTTCACTGACAGCTAATCGATGATGAGGTAGCGAAAGTAGTTACTTTGTGAGCTTCTAACTAAATTGTTCTCAGCCAATAGTCAAAAGAAGTTGCAAATATAAAATATTCAATAGTTTTTGGCATGTTCTGCACTGCAGTTGAGTAGAGGTAATTTTAAGTTATTTTAAGCTTGAAATCTGTTTACTACAGTAAGCTTAAATATAAAAGACTATAAAAGACAGCAAAAAGCCATAGCTAAATTTTGTAAAAGTTAAGATTCTTAGCTTGTATGGCTTAACTTCAAAATTTGTGCCAAAGTAGTTTAATTTAAATACCACATGGCATTGATTTAATTAAAAAATTGGAGTTGATTTACAAAAAAAGTACATTTTCCATCGTGGATAACCGTGGAATAAATTAAGCGAAAAAATCATTAGCAAATTGGGCTTGAGCTTAAAATTTGGTTCAGTTTAAACTATTCAAAGGACATTTCTGGGACTAATAATAATAAATTCTTTCAAGATTGCAGAGTGGGTGTATTTTGTTAACTGCTTGCACTGCTTGCATTGTATGTGTTTGTATGATGTACACTGATAAGTGACTATGAATGAAATGTATTGGATTGTGTTTTGAGTATCTTCTAGTCGGGCACTCTCGACCAGAGCAGATTTACTTGTTTTTACTGTGTATCACTTTTTGCTAGAACCACAAAGACAACGAAAGAGTTTAATGCACAATTTACATATTATCAAGATTTTTTTACTTGTATCCCTTTTTTTGTCTGTCTGCACGTGTGTCTGATTATTGTTGCCACTTTTATGGACTTCTATAGATTTGCAGCTAAGCAGAATGGCCAAATGGGCAGATGGGCAGCTCAGAAAGTTGGTCGCATATCTTTTGCTGATTTCATCAGTAAACGCCAGTAAAACGCATTTCGTTACCTTGATTTTTTATGGCCACATGCCAATGTGTGTGTGTGTGTGTGTGTGTGTGTGTGTGTGTGTGTGTGTGTGTGTGTGTGTGTTTTGGGCAGTTCCTGTGCATTGCCAGCCCAAATACTCCACGTCTCAACGGCAAATCCTGCGCTTTGCTTATCTGCCACAAGGCCGAAGCTGAAATGGTTCATTTGATTTTGCCACAGTGGCTGCTGTCCATTTGTTGCCTACGCAGTGGGGAAGCTGATGCCGAAGCTGAAACTCAAGCGATATTTGCTTTTTTATGACTTGGCTACTTTTGTTCAGTTCGTTTTTGGGCTCTCAGCCAGCCTGCTTCACCTTTGGCAGAACTTTGGCGAAGTTGTCTTGCTGCAGCGATTCCTTTCGCTTAAAATAACAATTTCAAATGGATTTTATTGCCCTGGGGTTAGATTTGTGCTTTTATATGTAAGTATGTATGTATGTATGTATGTATGTGTGTGTATGCATATGTGTCGCCTGCTCGACTCCACTTTTATTGCTTTGCATAAGCGCCTCTTTCGCCGATTTCCGTTGCCTCTGACCATTCGCACACACACACACACATGTGCGCTCGTTTAAAGTCCCGCACTGGAGTGCATTACACACACACACAGAGAAAAATATAATCAAAACGACAGCGCTGCAAACTTTTCCCAACAGACAATAATTGAAAACGCTGTGCGGTCGCTGCGTTTGTTGGCCAACTTTGCGCTGCCATAAAATTTATGTTAATTGAAATTTATGTGCAGCCAGCTCTCGACTGCAACAGCAACAACAACAACAGCAACAACAGCAACAACAATAAAACAAACTTTGTGGCAGACGCATCAAAACTCATTTGGCTAACGCATGTGCTGACCAAAACTTGTTGGTTCCAATTTCTGTTCCACAATTGTTCGTTACTCTAGATCGACGCTGGACAACAACAAAGGCAAGCAGAAGGGCGCAGCAGCTACAATTATGACACAAACATTTTTGTCTCAATTTTCACTGCATTTCACAATTCGCTATGAGCAGAAACAGTTTGTGCAAAAACAAAGCATGAAATTGCTCGTGCGACTAATTTACTGCGCTTTGCACCGACTTTCACATACGCTATACGCAGCACGTTTCCCGCCGTTATATCTAATTTGTACTTATATTTATAATTTATGAGTTCAATATGATAGAAGATTAATTTGAACAAGCAATAAGATTATATAGCCTTATAATATATATTTAGCAACAGTCCATCACACAACTAATTTTTATTTCAACTGTGAGATTGGCTTGCAACGAAACAGATAATAGCATTATCGACTCGGCTACTGATTAGTAGCATAATTCGTATGTCTCCTACAATGCGTTGCACACTTTACGACCAAATTATAATGCCCTCCCCAAGAGTATGCAAATGTACAGTAACAAGCCACGAAACGCTCTCTTCGCAATGCGCAAGAAGAACCGTTAGAAAGAAGCGCTGGCAGAGGGCAGAGAATGAGCGCGGCTGCCGTCGCCAATCTGACTGCCTACGTGACGAAGGACAGGGTAAAGAGAAAGAGAGCGACAGCGAGAGAGAGAGTCGAAGCGCGCGAGAGCGATCCACCAGCTGCAGCGAAGCAATTTTTTGGCGTAGGTCAGTAAACGGTCACGCTCGGTCTCAGCTGCATCTAACTACTATTAAGTAGAATACGTTTTGCGCACATATTTGTGTTATAATTATTAATATAATACTTCGGTTGTGTTAGCTTTGCAACGGTTGACAATTTGTGCGTGTCGTCTCTTGTTCTTTTATAATCACTTTGAATTTCTGCTGCGCAATTCAAGAAGTGTGAAAAAGAACAAGTGAGAACGTTGCAGTCGGGCGGAGCCGACTGCGTAATACTCTGATACCATTTTAAGAACAGCTGAAAGCAAGTGAACAGAAAATTTTTGGTCGATCTTAAGAGGGGGTGACCAGAAGTCTATCTACCAATTTTGGTGACTCTAGCTCTAAAACTGTGGAAGATATAAGCTTTCGCGATTTTTGGGGGCGGGAAGGGGCGTGGCCCCAAAAATTTGGCCGATCTTTAGAGGGAGTGACAAGAAGTCTATTTTACAAATTTCTTGACTCTAGCTCTAAAACTGTGGAAGATATACATTTTCGCGATTTTGGGGCGTGGCCCCAAATTTTTTTACCGATATTTAGAGGGGCTGACCAGAATTCTATCTTCCAAGTTTAATGACTCTAGCTCTGAAACTGTGGAAGATATAAATTTTCGCGATTTTTGGGGCGGAGGGGGCGGGGCCCCAAAATTTTTTGCTGATCTTTAGGGGGGGCTGACAATAAGTCTATCCTCCAATTTTGGTGACTTAGCCCCTCTAAAACTGTGGAAGATATACATTTTCGCGATTTTTGGGCGGGAGGGGCGGGGCCCCAAAATTTTTTGCCGATCTTTAGGGGGCTGACAATAAGTCTATCCTCCAATTTTGGTGGCCCTAGCTCTTAAACTGTGCGAGATATAGGCTTCCGTGTTTCGTGGGGGGCGGGGTGGCTGGGGGCGTTCCAGTGGGCGTGGCCGGAAAATCCAGGACGCAATCTTTTGGGCTGGTCAGCCCTAGTCTAAATTCCAAATTTGGGGACTCTAGCTTCAAAATTGCGGGAAATATACACGTGTTATCGAATTGTGCATTCATGTATATCGATTTTCGCGATTACGGGGGCGGGAGTGGGCGTGGTCGAAATTTTGTTTCTGTAATCTGTAGAGGACGTCACCAGTAATATATATTCCAAATATGGTGACTTTAGCTCTAAAACTGCGGGAGATATAAGCATTTCAAATTAATTTTGGAGGGGGGCTGGTGGGCGTAATAATGGGCGTGGCCGATTAACCTAGGATCCAATTTTTTCGGGAGGTCACCAGCAATATACCTACAAATTTGATTACTCTAGCTTCAAAATTGTGGGAGCTATTCACGTTTAATCGATTTGTGATTTGAGGTGTATCGACATGTTATCGATTTGCCAGCCTCCCAGTGGGCGTGGCATAAATTTGGAATAAACTTGATCTGAAGCAGATAGCTATAATCATAACGCAAAAGATTTCAAGAGTCTATCTAATATCGTTTCGGAAATACGCGCGTTCATCCAGACAGACAGACGGACGGACGGACAGACGGACAGACGGACGGCCTGACGGACATTCGACAAAACCAATATACTATGAGTACCTTCGGTATCAGAGTATAAAAATAGCTGTAATTCATTTATGTGCTCACGTTTTAGTGTAAAGTAGAAAATAATAGCTGATCTTCAGTTGCTGAGTCATTTGCAAATAGTAGCAACAAGAATGACGAATAATTTTGTTTTGTTTTTGTGTTAAAAGTGTGAAATTAAATGAAATTTGATCCTGTATTGTTGCCTCGTTTATTTGCTTTTGTTTTCGTGTTAAAATTGTGTTTGCATCATTTGCAAAGACAGACAGAAAACCAAAAATATATTGGTATTTTTTGGTTGTTTTTGTGCTCAGAAAAAAAGTCAGGAAGGAATAAGCGTAGAAATAACTAAAGAGAGAGAGAGAGAGAGAGAGCTATGTTGCTGCTCTGCTGGTGAGTTGATTTTTTTGATTTTACTTTGATCTGTGCATACACACTTACATACACATGCAAATCAGCCTGTATGTGTGTGTGAGTGTGTGTGCTCATCTTCATATTGAGCAATTATCTAATAACTTTGTATGTTTAATTTCTACCCTGTAATCATGATAAATTAATGAAATGGGTTAGATATTTAGGAAATATATGTGATCAACTTTACTATGAATCTTGATAAGTAAATTTAGAATGCTGCACAAGTTTGAATATAGTTTGAGCTGCTGAAGCGTTCGTTTCTACTTTTTTATTTAAATATATTTTAACGTGGATTTAAAGCAGTTGCCACAGGAAACTTAATACCATTACGTTGAGAAATAACAAAAATAAATTTGACAAATAAATTTATGTTAATTTAGAAACAAAAGACAAACCAAGAAAACCCATAAAAAATAACAAAGTATTTGAAACTATTAGTAAGAATTATTAAGTATAACTACGTTATTTCAGACGAAGTGCAAGTTATGTGCTAAAAATTCTAAAATGCTGATTTTTTCCATAGGAATAATCTGAATTGAAGCTTTAAATTTTCCAAGTATTTTTTATGGCAACGGCAATTTGCAGTTGCACAATTGCTGCCGCTGCCTGTCAAAAAGCGTTTTCCGCTGCAGCATTCGATTGCTGTTGCGGAAACGACTTTCCGCACATTATTATTGACACATGCGGCGCATTATGCAAACATTTACGGCGGAAACATTTAGGCGACTCTACTTTACGGCTTAAATTAGTTAATAATATGACGCCTCGCAGCAGCGGCACTTTAATGTCAAACACTTGGGCGTTGCATAAGTGGGGTTATTTTTAGGCCCACCAGATAATTACGTGTAAAGTGTACTTAAATGTGCCCTTAGTTTGTTTAACCTAATTACCTGTTTATAATTAATTAAAATGCAAAAAGCGTAAATTTGGCAGCCTTATTTTCGGTGTATTTTGGCGTGTTGGTCTTTTTGTTGTCTCGTGTCAGCAGTATTAAATGAAATTGATATACGAAATTACAATCGAATAGATAAAGCGTAATAATGTGCCCCAAAATTAATTCATAAATTATTCAGTGAGCAGCTGAAAAGTAGGCAATGCTTTTGCGCTGCACATTTATTGTGCCATTTTCTGCATTCGCAGGCGCAATTTTCAGCCTGAATGGCAAAAACTAAAACTAATTTGCCCCACAATCCACTGCGGCTCACAATCAGATCAGCTGCGAATGCGATGAGGGGGCAGCAAGGAGCGTCGAGCGACGGCAATCGTGCAAAATTGCAACATAAACACATTGCCACACCAATAGCAGGAAGTGCTTGTTGTTGTTGCCGCTGTTGTTGCTCTTGCAGTTGCTGTTATTTTGTTATTTTCATTGCATTTTGCTTTTATGACTGCATCGCATGCATCGCCCGCGCTTATTGACCATGAATAAACAGCGGAAATGCAATACGCGCTGTGGTCGCGTTTCCTGTCTGCTCTATCGTTTCCCCCCCCCCCTGATGAATCATGCTGTGTGTGTGTGGGTGTGTGTGTGTGGTGGGTGTGCACTTTAATTGCGGTGACGTTTTAATTTATGACTAAACGAAAATTGAATGACGCGTCGCACGGGCAAGTGAATAATGTGTCATTCCAGTTTTAATCGTCCCTGCATTGAGTTATCTCCACATCTTCCCCAATAAAGAAAAGGTTGGAAGTGTGTTGAATTAAACAGACAGCTTACGACATGATTTGAAGAACGAAAAGTAATTTCGTGGGGACTCGAATGTTCAGAGATATCCATCAATGATTGTAGAATGGATTAGTCTTTGGAAATATCTGTTCTCAAAAATATCATAAATTTAATCTAATTTAAAGTCAGCAATTGAAATATCAAATGATTCTCCTGACTCATAGGAGTGCGAAAATATATATCAATACAGAGTTTGACTTCATGTACAATACTAATTGTAATTTAAAATGTGATGCAAATCATATTAGTCTAGAATCGTTTCAATTGGGACGTTTGACAGACTCAAACTATCAAAATAAGATATTTACATATCACATATATTCTATTTAGATCTGGCTTAGTTCTATTTAGTTGATTATTATGTCAATTCAATGCTGTTATACTTTTACTTTAAGGAATTGTCACTTTTTCGTAATTGTATAGTCGAAATCCAAAAATAATTCGAATTTACCTAAATCTATTGGCTGACAAATGTAAAAGGATATTAGTCTATTTTCAAATTCAAAAAATGATGTAAAAAGCTTTTGTCTTTTTATTAATTTACCTTTTTTGCTTTGAGCTGTCAATTTTCTTTTTGTAATTTCTATATATTTTATGCATTTAATTTAATACGAATATTTTTAGCCCTGTGCCCTTAAGACAAAGTAATTGATCAAATAGCCTTTGAAATAAGATAGTGTATAGAAGGATATAAACCGGAAATAGCTTGCAGATAAGCGGAAATGCGTTGGCAAGAAAATTCGTTGATTTAATGTAATGAATTGTTTTGCTCGTTCTGTTTTATTTGTTTCTCACATTACAAACTAAGTTTAAACATTTTGTTGTCGCTTATAAAAAATCAATTAAACAAACTATTTTTTAGATATAACATAACTGATGAGCCCGAGAAAAAAACGTTGAGGAAGTGTGTTTGTTTAGTCGTTTCTTTTTCGTTTTTCGTTTTTTTTTTTTTGATAATTTGTTAATTTACAACACACACAAGTTTAGCTTAGATATAATGGATAATATTTAAAGAACTGCTCGCCCAGCTGTATGAATAGTTCTTAGAGTCTTCTTAGAGTCTAAGGGAATGCTGTTTTTTCAATCCTTTTTAGCTTTTTCGTTTACATTTTGCGTATTTACAAGAAAATGTTATTTGGCTAAGTTTATTTACCTGCGTTATCATTAACAAATATCAAATATCAAATATCAATCGAAATGCCAAGCTGCATTGCCCGTCCGGGCTGTTTGGACGGCTATTGCATAAATATGACAGAAACCTGGCCAAAAGCTAGCTGGCCAGTGGAAAAAGGCCTTGCGTGCCCGCAGCTGTTCTCCACTTGGCCTCAATCGAACGCCTTTGTATGCAAATGAGCTGCTTGTGCCCCCAAAGGCAACAACTGCAAATAGGCTGCAGCTGCCAGGACAGGAGGACTGGGAGAGGAGGAGGCGGGGGCTCAGACTTGTACTATGCCGCTTTGGGCCCTCTGAGTCATATGGCTCGCAGCAGTTTGGACTTGTTTTCATTTCGTTGTTGGCTTTGTCTTGACTTTTGCATGCATTTTGCGGTTTGTTGCACACCTCTCGTGTCGCCTCTTATGTCAATTTCCATTTTTGGCAACAAATTGTTTCGCAGTGGGTGTGATATGTGATATGTTGTGCCTTTGTAACGAATTAGCATAAGCAAATGATTGTTATCTCTGCTGCGTGTACATATAAACTGAGATCAAACAGATGCCTCTATGTTCTTCAGACACAACAAGCGGCATGTGACACATTCGCAGTGTTTAGGGTGTGGAACTTCATTCATACAATTATGAATACAAAAACAATGCAGTATTTAAAAATGTAAAACATATATTTAAGGTTAATGGAACTTAAAAGTTCAAATGGCAATGCTTAGAAAAACACCAGAAAAAACCAACAAAATACTATTTAATTTTGTTACATTTTAAAATTAAAAGTTATAGAGAGAGAATAGAGTCAAGTAAAAATAGAGTTGGTACACAACATCCCTACTTTAAAGTGTATTATGCATTAATCCACTTTGTATATGTCTTTATGTCTTTAATTCATTTAAAGCAAATCAAACGGAATTCTATAGAAACAAGTGGGAAAAGATTATCTTCGGCGTGCCGAAGATTTTATATTCTTTTGGAACCTTTAGACAAATTTCATTCAGCCAACTGCAGCACTTTCATATGCTGTAATAATTCATTTTATCGCGTGGCATATATTTTATTTTTTCTAAGAATATTAAGTTTTTTTCCATTTGTATGGCAGCTACAAGATATAGTGGTCCGATCCGGCTGGCTCTGATCAAGTTTATGTATGTTTGCACCTGTGCAAAGTTTCATTGCGATAGCTTTGAAAACATGGGTTTTATGGCCAAAACCGACTTCCAGTTGTATGGCAGCTATAAGATATAGTGGTCTGATCCGGCCGGCTCCGACCAATGTGCTGTCCCCTGAAATAATAAGTGTCTGTGCAAAGTTTTATCGCGATAGCTCAAAAACTGAGGGACTAGTTTGCATACATACAGACAGACAGACAGACAGACAGACAGACGGACATGGCTAGATCAATTTGTTTTGTCATTCTAAGCATACTGGCAGTAACTTTTGGGGGTCTCCGACGCTTCCTTCTATGCGTTACAAACTTTGTCGAAACAAACTGAATTAAACTTTGTACTATTTCACAAAAAAAGGAGAAGCTAGTATCATTCAAATATTTTATTGAGAAACTTGCATTTATGATTCATTAGACTTAGCCCATATCTAATTCTCAAATTATTATTATTACATAATGAAAATCAGAAATAATTCGCTGAATCACTGAACTGCAGCTTGGCATTGATTGAAATACACGTATAGTACATTAAGGGATTTCGTGTTGCAAAGATGACATCTTTTTAAGATTCTTAGCAGGTTCAAATATGCTATGTACAGCTATTCTTTTGTGAAATCACATTGCTACACAAATGTATGCAAATACCTTTGCTTTTGATCGGCCAGTTATGCAATCGATCTTACAATGGGACTTTCTAAATGGGCTGGCTTTACAGTTCTCCGACATCTTATATGGCTATGCATTTAGGTGCGTTCTTAGATTATTAGGTTTAATTATTTTGAAATATTTCAAATATGTAGATCGAAGTGAAGGTGCATTTTATACATTGAAATGTGGAAATTTGATATGCGCAAAATGCAGTTGAGTCTTAAGTGATAAGTTATAGAACTATGTAGAAATTATACGTTTCGGAATACAAAGTTCGTTTGAGAAATCATTGAAAATTACAAAGTGAAGACTAATTCGATTTGAACATTAAAAAATATATATTTTACAGAGCTTTTGCCTTTGCGGATTTTTCTAATTGAACTTGAACTAATGGACTTATCTTTACACTAAATGAAAATTATATTTTCATTATAGTATTTAAATTTTTTCGAATTTTAACATTTCTTTTCTCTTGTTCGTTTTGGTTTTGCACGCTTATAGTTAAAACTTATTTACGAACTCTTAGGTGTTACTTAAATGCTTAAGTTGAGTAGTTTTGCCTCATGTAAATAGTATTTAATTAGTTACACAAGTAGTTTTAAGTATTTTGTTTTTTTTTTTTGGTTTTTATTTATTTTTTGGTAATTTTGAAAGACTTTCCAGTTGGTTTACTTAGTTTTGCATACACATCAATTGAATTAAATGTTTTATGTTTGTTTAGCGCAATGTTCTCGTAAGTAAGTGTATATAGATTTTTCTATGAAATTTGGCATAGGATATGTTTTGCTTTTACACTGTAATTTCTCAGACATGAAGTCATCCGACAGTCAGACAGCTGCCCACTTTGTGCAAGGTTCGCCTTTGATGTCCTTAAGTCAGTTAACTGTTAGCGCCGCCGGGGGGCCAACTCCAAGAACCGGCGACGCCACAGAGTAGCAAGAGTGCTGGCAGCAGCGAGATGAGATGCGAGGGTTGCCTCGAGGCAGCAGCACCTGTAAATTGGATATTGGATATTGATTAGTAATGATAAACGATGCCAAGGACAGCTTAGAGTCAGTCAGTCCACTCCCTAGAGTTTTACCAATGGTGCTCGACTTGGCGGCGACTGTTTCCCGGGACTCCAAGGCGGGAGCCCGCTGCTGACGATCGCTCTCCACGCTCTCCTCGTTGCTCTGCCAGTAGAGTGAGCTGATCTTGGCCACGCACTGAAAGCGATAAACGATAAGTCATAGTCACTCTTAGTTGCTCCTGGGTCTGGTATTCAGCAGGAGACTCACCTTGAGCTTCATATCGCCATGCTTGAAGTGAAAGCCGCGCACCCGAAACTCCAATCCGAGGCGAGCCATCTCGAGGCCATCCCGATTCACGACGATCTTGTCGTACTGCTTGAGATGCTGCTTCTGCGCCGGCTCCCCGTTGATCAGCCAGCTCAGGTGGCAGACGGGCTTCGAGGGTGCCGAAGTGCAGTTGACGCGCACAGTGTCCCCGATCTGATAGCGCGGCTGGCCGCCAGTTATCTTCGGGCCATGATTCGGTGTCACTGTAAGCAGCAATAGAATGTTGTGTTTAGCTTGGGCGGACAAAGCAGACAAAGCAAATGCGTGTGATTGAAGGCAGACTCATTCTAATGGTCCTGCATAATTTAGGCAGGTCGTGAGTCGTGAGTGGCCCACTCGCATCGACGACCCATCAACAAGGACATCAAAAAGCCTTTAACTGTAATTACATACATTTGTAAGTACGCTGCCCGCTGTGTACAGTGGGGCAAAGCTTATGAAATGCATGTGAAATGAAAGCTATGAATGGAAAAAAAACGACTGTCCACACAATAATTAACATGCCAAGTGCTGATATTGGCTTCTGGTTTGATTATGGGGAGCAACAGTGACCTACATTGTATCACTTAATTTAATGCACTGTAAAAAATGTATGTTTAGTTTGAAAACTTGCTGCTTGTGATCTTAGATTTGCTTGGCTGACAATTAAAATATTTCTTTGAAAATACTTGAACTTAAGTACTCTCTCATTTACATATACAGTTTGCAATAAAACGCTATCTCATTTGCAATACTCTTGCGCTTTTTAAAATAAAATCTGTATATGGTAGAGCTTAGCTGTAATGTAGCTATGTGGAAGAATCTACACTGTTTTTTTTTAGTGTGTGGGATCTATGCTAGGTATCGCATTGGAGATTCCATGCGTAAAAGAAAAGCTCTATAATTAAATTATTTTATATTTTCTCACATTATTTACCCCATTTGCGGCATGGGGCAAATAAAAGAGCGCACGTGTGCACTCAACCCCATTGTTTGCCTGTGTGTGTGTGAGCCGTTATTTAATTTTAATGAGCCAAGGAAATTGAATATTTCGTTGCTGGCCAGTTTGGCAGTTGGCGCTGGCTGGAGCTGGCGAGTCCAGATGCCAGTTACTCAGTTGCTTTAGCTTCTTTTGCTTTATTACTTTGTATGCAGCTTCGCTTGTTTGGCTTAGTTTTGTGCCCGTTGCGTGGCCATAATGAAAGCCATGTGGATGCGGAGTATCTTGTGCAGCTTGGAGCCAGAGACTGGGACTGGGTCTGGGATTGGGATTGGGCTGCGACTGGGACTGGGGATGGAGGCATACTTAAGATTTATGTTGAGATTTGTGCCAGTAAAATACAAAACACGGCACACAGACCCACAGAGGCAAGCACATTTTCTACGCATACGAAATGCTTATTCAAAGTTTATTTTAGCGTGTGTGCGTGTGTGTGCGTGTGTGTGTGTGTGTGTGTGGGCGTGTATAGTGTTGTTGCTAAGGCATCTGGCTATGGCTAGGACTAACGCCCACAACCACTTGGCCACACGCTCGCTCTTCGCTTAGCGCTTTTGGGCATATACGAAAAGCAGAGAAAAAAATACATATATATATATATATACTATATATGGAAAGAAAGGAATCAAGTCAAGTGTGGCGCCCCCTGGCGTCCAGTTAACGCCCACTGTGAGGCAGCCGAGACGCAGTCGAGTGTTTGTATGCATTATAAATATACTATGCCAAAACCAAAACGAACTCCCCACACACACACACACACACACACACACCACAGTGGCAATAAAAACTGGTGTAGGATTTCTTGTTTAATTTTTGCCAGCCTCACAATTTTCATAACATTTGCAGCTGCCCCTTTCACAAGTATGTGTGTGTGTGTGTCTGAGCATCTACCATAAAATAAAATTAATTTTTAATGGTTTTGAAAAAAAATTAATTTTCTTTGGAAGCTGTTCGGAGTTTTTGTTGTGGCTTCGCTCGCTCAGCCACTGGCCGCATGACAGGCCCAAAAACTAAAGCAGAACCAAAACCAGGAGCAGAACCAGAAGCTGACGTCGACACAGGTCCAGTCTCAGTGCAAATCCTTGCTCTGTACAGCTTCAGTTGTAGGTCAAAACGAGGCCCTGGTTTCGTTGCTTATTTGTAATTTATAAAGTGAAGTTTACTTTACTTTACTTTGCTCCCTCATATATATATATATATAAATATATATAGTATATATTTTTTTTTGAGAGAGAGAGAGTGGGAGTGAATTTCAATTTAGTGCAACTGCCTGTTGTGCGGGCGGGCTGACTGGCATATGGATAATATGAAGCTTTATAAAATATGACCAGACATATATGAAAATGGCACTCAGTACGTAAGTGGGCTAAGAGCGAGGGATTGGGGCTATAAATGCGTACATATTAAATGGATGGCAATTGCATTTGCCTTGTAAATTGCATTTCTGTTTGACTTCAGTTCCACAAAAGTTGCACTTGCAAAAATGTGCAAATTAAATTGAAAGAAAATTGATTCCAATGGGCACAATACAATATTTGATATGCAGCTTTTAAAACGTAAGCCGTTGAGACTGCTGTTAGCTCTGCAATTGATATAACCATAATAATAAAATATGAAATATTATTTTTTAGGTCACAGAACGTTGCATTTCCCACAAGTATAATTTAAAACCAATTAGGTGCAACATTTACATCAAAAGGCTATTAATAACTTGGCAAAGGAACTACAAATAAAATAAACTTGAAGCCCAAACTGGGTCGAATCGTTAGTGATAAATTCAGAAAACTCTCAGTTTCGCTCAGCTTGTAGTTTTTAAATGTTTCTTATTAGAAATCATAGAAATATTAGTCAGTGCAATGCGAGTCAAAAGCGACTCGCCTAAATCCATAAAATTAAATGCGAATTAATTTCTTTACCTATTTATTATTATTATTATTATTATTTAATTTAATGTATATTTATATTTATGCGGAGGCTTATATAACTATTGGCTTATATAACGTATTGGCACTCAATACTTATATATATTAGATGTATTTGCGGTTATTAGCTGGTAACTGGTGACCTGTTTCGCTTTCCCCCTTCACTTCTCTGTGACCCTTGGATTTTTCAGCTTATTCTTAAATTCTCTATATTGTTGTCAGTCCGATTGACTATATTCTGTTTCTGACTGCTCTTAGTCAACATTAACTACAAAAATAAATACTAAATAGCAGTGCTGCCCCAAATTTAACTTATATACTGTTCTATAAACACTTGCCCCAAGTCCATAAAGTGTATTTCAGCAACAATTATTGCCTGTATTTGTCACACATTCATTGCCCTTTCTCTTTAACATGTCCGGCCATTAAGATCTAGGACCTTTTCCACACACCTCTAGGCAGCGTTCTGATAATTGTTTTCATATTATATGGCTATTTTTTAAGCCAACGCCATATTGTCGCACTTTAGTTTTATTTGTCGCATAAATCTAAAGGCTCTCACACACACAGACACACCCAGACACATATGGGTGTGTGCTTTGCCAGTGTGTTTGCAATTTATTCTGGCAAAAACTTAGCACGCAATGGCTACAAGAACAACAATAACACAATATTCGGACCACAGGCAGAGGCAGAGGCAGCGAAATAGGGCGAGAACAGAGCCCAGACCGTGTAGCAGGACCCCATGGAGGCCCGGACCGGCAAGCTGCAATAAGTCGAATGCTGGCTGCGGGCAACTGGCGAACATGGAGCATGGAACATGGAACATGGCTCAAGTATATTTCGAGCATTTTCCTATGACTAAGCAGTTTTCGGTTCGTTGTTTTTTTCGTCTTCTTTCCTTCATTATTTGGATCGCATTTTGGCTGCTCGTTTGCTACCTTTTGTGCAGCCAAAAAGAAAACAGCAGCAAACATAAACGGTCCTGGCCAAAAGGTGCAAAGCAGCCGCCCAGCTGCCTGCAGCGACAGAAACAACAACAACAGCAACAGCAACTACTCGGGAGCATTTTAAGTGGCAATGGATGGGGTGGGGGAGTGGGTGGAGGTGGAGGTGGAGATGGGAGTGGGTTGGGGGTGTAGCTCTTTCAAGCTGCGCATCTAGTCAACACAGCTGGGGGTGCCTTTTAATATGCTGCGGTATGTTCTTGCCTTATTTTATTTATTTTGCTTTTTGTGTTTTTCTTTTCGTTTTTCTTTTTTTTTTTTACCAGGTAAGCGCACTTTGCAGCTGCTGTAGAGCAAGCGATAAGCTGGGTTTTGGGGTTTGGGGCCTGGAGTTTGGGAGCTGGTATAAACTTCAATTGGACTGCCGGCAGCCACTTGATCTATATGCAAAGCCAATGTGTGTGTGTGTGTGTGTGTGTGTGTGTGTGTTTGCGTGTGTGGATTATGCACATGTTGAGCCTTAAGTCGCAAATTCTGACTTGTTGTTAAGTGTTGCTCAAAATTGTAATAAACATTTGTTGCCATGAATTATGAGCGCAAAAACTCAGCCCAGTGGCTGCTTTAGGGTTTTTGCATTTCAATTGCAGTTGAAATAAAACGGTATTTATATATGGCAATAAATTAAGCTTAAGGCAAGCTCTGAAACAGTTGGTGTATCTGTATTTAACTACAATGTTCAGATATTATTTACAAAGCAATAAAAACTATTTGATTTGCATGTCAGCTTTGCTGAGAATGTTGTAAAGCATTTCGCTCAATGAACGTGACTCTGATTCGTGCGGAATATTAAAGAAAGGAAGTTCGAATCTCAAGCGGATGACTTTCACTTTTAAAATATTCATTTAATGGTTGGAATTTAATTACAACATTCCCAGTTTAAATAGCACAATGTAGTATGTCATAAGAACTACTAGCTGGAGTGCCTGTGACTATATCCCGTCATAATTTTAAGTTAAAATAACGAAGAGCTGGGTTATGAGCTAGTTGACCTTAGGGATGTTACTTTTCAAATTTACAGCTCATTAGCGAGACCATCCCAGAGAGGAAGCAGCTATAAATGTCTTATAGTTTGCTGCTGCGTGGCCACTCGAAAGCTCATAAAAATCACATTTAAGCTTTTATTTTTTTTTTCGTGGCCTACGCGCAATGCTTTTGGCAGTGGGGAGGAGTGGCTGGCAGGTCCTTATGCGGGCAATTGCTTTTTATACTGTAAAATCGATAAGCGATCACATTATGTGTGCATGCGGAACGTGTGAGAGCGAAGGAAGTAACTCAGCAGGAAGCAGCAAAGTGAGTTATATGTATGTTTGTCCTTTAAAGTGCACTTAACCATAAATTCAGACACACACACACACCACTGAGAGAGGACATATGCAGCTTCTCGCGCCTTGCGTGCTCATTAATTATAAAACAACGCGCTTTACTTTTATTTGTGGGCCGCAGAGCACCAGCTACAGCTACAGCTGCAGAGACAGAGGCAGAGGCAGCAACGACATCGACAAGGACCCAGCAGCGGCATAACAGTAACTGTAACTGCAACTGTGACTGTAACTGGTTACAGTAATGTTTTCTTAACTCAAACATGCCCTCAACGACGTCAACGTCCACGGCGACGCAGCGCAGCGCGTATCATGCATTAAGAATCGTAGCCATATGTAAAAGGAGAGATGACAAACGGACGAGGGCCGCTTGGGGAGCACGAGTGCTGCTGCTGGCTGTGCTGAATATGGATGCCTTGGTGTGCAACAACAACAACAGCTACAACAACAACAACTGTCGCGATTTTCACTGTAGTCAGCCTTTAAGTCGTTTCCGAAGCACAGCACAGCACAGCAGCCGTCCAATGCGGCGTATGAGTAATGGATGCCGCAGCAGCAGAGAGCAAAGCTGGGAGAGCGCGACATATTTTGACCACAGAGCAGAGGCAACAACAGCAGCAGCAGCAGCAGCAGCATAATGTAAATTTCAATTGGTGAGAAGCAGCGGGAATCCCAACTGGAGCCGGCTTACCATGGGGGCGAATAAATGTCAAAAAGCTGCCAGCATATTGCGATATAAAATTGCAATTGGATAGGGTACACAAAATGTACGCAACTCTCTTAGGCTTAGGCTAGTTTTTACAATTCATCAAAAAAGAACGCATTCGGGTAAAAGAGCGGCTAAAATTGCTTGGAGTCGATTAAGATCATTTTCAGAAAATATAAATGCCAGATACTATTGTTACCGTGTTCAATTCATTTGCAACTGGCTTAATGTCCTTCGCTATACATATTTAGAAATAAATCCATTATTTGTCGGTCACACTACATTCTTGGCTTGTTATAAATAGCAGCGGCATCTTACATTTCTGATTTAGTGTCAATTCTAAAATATCCGCTATAAGACTTCTCAAAAGTAGTTCTTCCGGATTAACTAAAATGAGATCGATGTGGCTGTTGCTGTTTCTTCTCAAACTGCTGCTTCTCGCGATGCAATCGTGGCATACAAATGCCATATGCTGCCGTTCCAAGCTTTTCGCATTTCAACCAGCAAAGGGAAAAGCATGTTATCGGAATTTTGGGGCTGATGGTAGTGGAGACGTTTGCTTAAAGAATTTCTGTGGACGTTCTACCTGTTGCGCAACGGGCAAATGCAACATGTTCTGCTGCAACTGCGATGGAAGATGCAAGTATGATAGGGATGTACGGGCTTTTCGGGAATATTACGGGAGTGCTATTAAATATGTATATGGACTACGGTAATTACAGTTGAACTTCGTATATATTATTAATTACATTAGTTCAAATGCTCCTTATTAGAGTGAAGAAGCCCGAAAAGCAGCCAAGACCCCCAAAACACAAGGATCCGTGGAAGAAATCACACAAATATTAGTCCGTCCAATGCAAGTCAATAGCACTTGCTGGGTGAGACTGACTTAAATCCATAATATGAAGTACGAAACAGTATTTGTACCCATTTAATATTTGTTATGTGATTCGAACATTGTTATTAAATTGTATACAAACTTAGTATTACAAACTTAGTGACCAGGAATACAAAGCCATTAAAAATAAATAACAAAATACATCTATATCAATAAAAATCGACTCTCGAGTAAATTGCTAAACCGATTTGAGTTATTTATTCTTGATAATTAGAAAAAATTGAGTTTGGTCAGAAGAGGGGTCTGTCCAAGAGGGGTCTGTCCGAGAGGGGTCAAATTGTTCTGCATAATAGTAAAATATTATAGTCGAAGGTTTTATAAATGTAGTTTCCGATTAAGTTCCCCGACTTGGATTCATTATTTTGTACAAGGTGCACAAATAGACTTATTCACCAAATTGCTTGGAGTCGATTACGATCATTTTCAGAAAATATAAATGCCAGTTATTATTGTTACCTTGTTCAATTCATTTGCAACTGGCTTAATGTCCTTCGCTATACATATTAAGAAATAAATCCATTATTTGTCGGTCACACTACATTCTTGTTTTGCTATAAATAGCAGCGGCATCTTACATTTCTGATTTAGTGTCAATTCTAAAATATCCGCTATAAGAAATATCCGCTCAAAATAATTCTTCTGGATTAGCTACAATGAGATCGACGTGGCTGTTGCTATTTCTTCTCCAAGTGCTGCTTCTCGTGATGCAATCGTGGCATACAAATGCCAGATGCTGCCCGCCCAAATTGTATTATTTTAGACCAGTAGCTGGAAGAGCGTGTCGCAATTTTGGGGCTGCTGGTAGTGAAAACATTTGTTACATTAATTACTGTGGAAAGTCTACCTGTTGCGGAAGGGGCAGATGCAACATTTTCTGCTGCAACTGCGATGGAAAATGCAAATATGATGGAAAAGTTGAAGATTTCGTGAACTCTTACAAAAACTGGATTTTTGAATTATTGGGACTACGGTAATTACAGTTGTACTCTGAATATATTATTAATTACATTAGTTCAAATGCTACTTATTAGAATGAAGAAACCCAAAAAGCAGCCAAGACCCTCGAATACTCGACACAAGGATCCGTGGAAGAAATCACGCAAATATTAGACCGTCCAATGCAAGTCCCTAGCACTTGCTGGGTGAGACGGTCTTAAATCCATAATATGAAGTACGAAATAGTATATGTACCCATTTAAAATATGTATGTGATTCGAACATTATTAAATTGTATGCATTCATACATACATTTATGCAGATAATTCTATTATTGTGTAATGCAATGCTGGTAAATGTATAGATTACAGGCTAGTCACGCAAACTAAAACGCCAAATTGTATTTTGTTTTGTATCTAAATTGTAGTTTTTTAGTAGTTCTTATGAAGCGAATCGAAAGTATGTAAATATTAATTATTAAATTCAAACTTAGTGACTAGAAATTAGGTAAAAAGGGTGTAATGAAGTTGTGCAAAAGTATGTAACAGGCGTAAGGAAGCATCTCCGATAAAGTATATATATTCTTGATCAGTTTCAACAGCCAAGTCGATCTAGCCATGTCATCTGTCCGTTTGTCTGTATGAACACGCGGATATCACAGACTACAAGAACTAGAGACTTAATATTTGGAATATAATTTCTCGTAGTCCCGGAACAGATCAAGTTTATTTCATTTTATCGATAAATCGTCCCGTTCAAAAGTTATCGATATATTTAGATTTCTGACTAGCGTTTTTGGGCTATAACTAAAAAGTTGTTAGAGCTAGAGTCCCCAAATTTAGTATGTAGTATAATCTAGAATTTGGCATATTTCACTCCAATGTATTAACATTTAACTTTAGTTCAGTGGCTGCAAAACCTATAGTAAATGAAATTAAACTAAAAAGGATTTATATATATGAAACTGAATTTTGTTTATTACATTACTATTAGTAAAGAATGATCATCTCTAAATACAGATGATGAGTAGCAATTTGGCTTTTTGAGCGCGGTATTACGTTTTTAGCCCATTGTGTTGCGAAATTGGGATACTCGCAGTAAACGCACTAAAGCATATTTTATGGCTCACTTGCAACAGCAGCAGCAGCCATGAGTAAGATGATGCGATGGGTTGAGGTGAGGGTTCTGGTGAGAAAAAGGGTTGAGGGGGGGGGGAGTGGGGCTGAAGGGTGGACGCCAAACGACAAGAAGAATGATGATGATGCTGCTGCTGCTGGCGCAGTTGTTGATGATGACGAGTCGCCAGCTTTGCCCCTTTTTGGTTCGATCCAAGCACACACACACACACACACACACACAAACACACACACATAGCTCTTTGGGGAGATGAGGGACTGTGGACTATCTGGCATTTTTTTGTTTTTGCCCCATCGAGTCGAATGTCGCCCAATTGGCAGCCGAGGACATGGTTTAATATGCAAAACCATTTCCGCAACATTCCGATGCGTCTGAGTCGTTGTTCTTAGGGGTTGTTAGAGCGCATGAGGCATTGCCAAAGGCAGCCAAATCAGCATGAAATGTGCTCAGTGAGTGGGCAGCCAGAGGACGATAATGCTCCCGATGATAATGATGAAGCTGCCCCAGGGCACTCGTCGCTTGCCGATGTGGCTGCCACTGCGGCTGCCACTGCGGCTGCGGTTGTGGCTGCTGCACATATTGATAACTGTTTGATTTTTTATGAGTTTATAAATTTGTGATTAGCTGTTGGCTGTGGTTTCTGATTGAGTTGCCCGCCTTGCGCTGTGGTTGTGGGGCGTAAATTCTAATCAAATTCTAAGCTATTTTGCGCTGCTTGTTGTTGCCCCACCAAACACCTTCCAAGCACTTTGCATACGTATGTATGTAAATGTAATGCCAAGTTTGCCAAGTGCCAAGTGCCAAGTTGCCGCAAGTGCTTTTCTGCCCCATCTGCAAAAAAGCCAGGCGCTTCCTTTTGCCAGTCTCAACCGACAGATGGCGCTTTGTCTTAGCCCATTTTTTTGCACAACTAAATCGCACGACATGAAAACATAATTTTACTTCAAATTGCAATGACAGTTGCAGCAGCCACGCCCACACACTTGGAACGCTTTTATCTGCACACACACACACACACACACATTCACATACGTGGGGAGTCGCATTCACATGCAAGTGCAGCAGAATGTATGCAGCACGCTGTTGCCTTTTGTTATAGTCGACGACGAGGACGACTGCAAAAATTCCATTTCAATTGTTTGCTTAGATTATGCAGTTGTATTAAGCAAAAAAGCGAGCCGAATGGAATCAGGGTTGCCAGCAACAACAAAACAGAAGAAAGGCCTTTAAAGCAGCCGTCCAGAAGCTGTGGCTGAAACTGAGGCTGAGGCGGAGGCCAAGGCAGGATTCAAAGCACAGCAGGACCTAGGAATGAATTTCATTATGCTCACAGGCGACAAGTTTACAAGGTCTCAGCTGTGGTGAAAGTCATCTGCGGTTTCTCGCAAAAACAATTAAGATATTGCTCTTTCTTTAATTCGAGCACTTCAATATTTCCCCTGTCATTTAAGCGCTTTTTACACCATATTTGTACCATGTATCATGTATCATGCATGCAGTTTATTTCCTATCAAATTGCACGGTAACAGAAGTGGTGGAAAGTAGGCCAGCTTAGATGTAACAAGTGCTGTAAAATTCTTCAGAAAAAAAGGAGCTGTTGGCAAATCTTTGCTTCAACCGCTCTTTCCTTCATTTCCTAAATTTGTTTGTGATTCAAAAATCTAAAATTTTAAGAATTTGGAAAGTTTTTTCCAAGACACATATTTTTCTTTTTGTATATATCAGTTTATTTGTTTGATATTTTTTGTTATTTTGCAGCACTGTTTTGAATAACATCATATATGTATGTGTAATATAGGTTATAGGTATAAATCTGTCGCTATGAACCGCCTTTCTTATCAGGTTTTTTCCCCCTGACAATTATGTTGCACATCTTTTACATTTTGCCCCAGCACACTTGAAGCTGCCATTCAACAACATTGTCGACTGCTCTGCACTATTAGCATTTTAATTAAATTTTTGTTGTTCTTCATGTCGCACACGCATTCCTCTCTCTCTCTCTCTCTCTCTCTCTCTCTGTCTGTCTCTCTCCCTCTCTCTTGCTGCAGCTTTCCAGCTTTCATTAACATCACGCACTGAAGGGCATCGCTTGAGAATGCACTCTCGCAGACTTACCCACAACGGTCATTGTCTCCGACTCGGAGACGGTGTTGAAGGCGGGCGCCTCGCCGGACACCTCGCAGCGGTAGAGTCCGGAGCTTTGGAGCGTAACGCGTCGCAGCATTACCTGAGTGTCCGAGGAGTTGCGCAGCTGTTGGGAAGAGGCAGAGAAATAGCGAGAAATGTTTGTTAAATATTTTGCAAGTCGAAATTCAAATAAATGACGGCGCCATGACTCGGCAGTGGGTCGCTGGCCACGCCCCCAAAGCCCCAAAATGAAGGCAATTAGATTTACAGATTTTCACATTTTCACAATTTGAGATTTTGCCGAATTTGCTTTTTGCGGTTGGTTTGTTGCTTTGAGTGAAAAATTAAGATTGATGATGATTTGTGGGGCAAGCAGAAGGAGAAGAAGAAGCTGAATAGAAGGAAGAGCTGAGTGTATTTATTATTAGTTTAAGGCTTACCAGCTTTCACACAGGGTCTTGGGGGGGCGTGGCCAAAATGTAATTTGGTCAAGAGCCCTGAAGCACTATAACAAAAAGCACAAGTCATAAGCCAGAGCCCGATCCAGAGCCAAAGCCAAAACAAGCTATGAAATATCTAGAAACAATCGTAACATTCCTTCCTTACACACACACCAAGTGAGAAAGCATACGTACGCAACTCTGTACCCAATGCAGAACGCATGGGAATGTAAGCAGTAGGAGACGGGGGAGTAGAAGCTGGAAAGGTACTGGGAGGAGTAGGGGGAGTAGCTGTTGTAAAAGTCACTCAACATCTTTGCAAGAAACAATTGCAGTCAAGTTCTTTAAGTTGCAGTTTTATTATCACACACACACACACATACACACACACACACAAACACACACACATACGCAGCGGAAAGTGCTTGCTAAAGTTTTCATTTCTTTCCATTTTCCTTGACGGCGCTACCCGAAAAACTTGTCGAGCAAATTTTTATGAAAATTCCTTGCTCCTTCTCCTCGTCCAGCTCTCTCTCTCTCCCTCACTTTGTCTCTCTCTCTCTCTCTCTCTCTCTCTCCCTCTGCTGCGTTGGCGCAAACAATCACAAAAGTCACGTTCAACATTATTTTTGGTTTGTTGCTTGTTTCCCCCTCTCCCTCTGGCTCTCCCCATCCCCTCGCCTGGTTAGTACCATTACCCCGTTACAATGACTGCGAACTGGCTTTTGTTTGTTTCTTTCTAGTGCTTAAGCCGATTCCTTCCTACACAGCGCTGTGGGTTGGACTCCCTCTGCCAATTTCTAGGAACGCTCAAGTTGTCAGCGCCCGCTGTACAAACAGTCAGCAGTCAGTAGTCAGTAGTCGGCAGTCGGCAGTCGGAAGCTAGCAAGACGGGCTGGCGGGCTCGGCCCAAAAGTCCGGAACCGAACCCGGCCACAATTCAAATTGTAGTCGCCTTTGCGGGCGGAGAGGGGGCTTTCGCCTTTGGCCACATTTATTGCACTCCCCTTGGTACGTGCGGGCGCCATTTTGTTTATGATGGCTGCAACAAAATGCAATTCACACAATTTATTACGATTCGCAACCCGTTCTGCCAGCTAACAGCCAACAGCTGTCAGCTAAGCGCAGCGCTCAATAGTCACGAATTTCTATAAAGGTAGGTAGCGAAACTGCGACTATTTTATTCGCTAATGGTCAGCACATGTTGCACGATTGTGTGCACAATTTACAGACTTGTGAAGCAACCCCAGTTTTAACAGTATTTTAAACGTTAAATACTTTTCTCAAGTTTTATTTGCAACTGGCAAAGAAATAGAGAGACAATTCGTCCTAAATATTAGACGAAATCCCTGAAAAGGACGCAAAATCACCTAAGTTTTATGAAAAAATTATAAATTTAATTTTGAACCAATGATTCTCGTTAATAATTGAGAATAATAAGAGTATATGTCAAATTAGTGTCGCATTAGTGTCCTGAAACCAAGAAGTTGCACTTTGCGAGCGTCCACTGTATAGGAAACCCTTGGGGAATATGCATCAGGCAAAGGTTCGCTTAGTTTGACAATTCAGTAAACTATTACAGAGTGTGCACGTACACACAATGTATATTAACATATATGGTTTTAAATGCCCATAAATTGGCAGCAATTATCCGAAACAGCAGACCGCAATCTATGTCACTTTACCCCCTGCCTGCCCCTTCCTTCTTTGGAATATTGCCTCAGTTCCAATCACGCATATGACCATAAATATCTGTTACATGTTTGCTTGGCCAGGGGCTCAACACACACACACACACATACGTACATGTACACAACTCTTTCATGTCTAAATGCAGACATTCACGCCTACACGTTACGCACAGCGGCAAGGCCGGCAGGAGCGCAAGGACACGCACGCACAAGCTATAAAAGTCGCGCTCGCATTGCTCATACGCCGCGTTAGCCGTCCGTCAATTGCTCCGGCTTTGCTTTATTTGCCATCGCCATCGCCTTTGCCTCTTGCCTTTGCCGTTTCCTTCTCCATCTATTTTTTGCTGATGCAGACGTGGACTCGGCTGTCAACAAAACGCCACACAAAGTAGACGCACTTAAGTGCTTTAGCAAATTATTATTATTATTATTATTAGAGCCGAAGAAGATGAGGGAAGGGTCGCTACTCGCGAGTTGAGGATTGGCAGCTTTAAGTGATTTTGGCCATGTAACCTTTTCAATCGCAATCGAAACTGAGTGACGTGTACAATGTACGCTAAAGAGCGCAGTCGGAGTGCCCAACCGCAACGTGACCTAAGCTAACCCGGCACACACACACACACACACACATACACACACACACACATACACACACACACACATACACACACACACACACAAGTTGTTTTGGGGGGTTGCAAACATTTTTATGGCTAACAAAAAATTACATCAACATTAAATTAAAGTTAAATGGCAAAACTACGTGGCAGCAATTTCACTTTGCGACGACGTAATCAGCACATGAAAACAACAACAGCAGCAACAAAAGCAACAAAAGCAACAAGATGCTGAACATTGAGTGTTGTTGCTGTTGCGGCAATTACATGCTCTCGAAAATAATCATTATGATAAGGCCGTAACACTAAATTAAAGCCCGCTGCCTTTAGCCCCCAACTGCGCCAGCAGTAAATTCCAATACAATTTTTAAATTAAATTTTTCACTTGCTCTTTGCACCTGTTGCCTTTCGGTTGCCGCAAATAACTACTTACTAGAGTGGTGCGAAAAGAAAAATGTTTCTTAGTATTGTTTGCCCAAGGTTATTAGACGATGACCCATACATAACTACATAACTAATATAGTTTAGTGCAAACTTTGTGGTGGCAGAGGCAACTTGATTTAAAAAAAAAACTACCTTAGTAAAAGAAGAATTCTTTTATAAATGGTGTCAGATCAATTGAATAAAGTGCGAGATAACGAAGTTTATGATTTATCAATCAGAATCTCTATTTGTTGGAAAAACTAAGGTTTGGTTTCGAAAAGTGGTGAACACTTAAACGAGCTTTCAAGCTTTAACTTTTAAGCTTTTATTTAGGACAAGCATTTATTATTGTGCTTTTATACGATCTGCGCTAATCGCTTATGTTTTTTCAGTGCGAAGAAAACATATTCTAGGTATGATGTATTTCAAAGAAAAATCTCATGATAAAGTCAAAAACCTTTAATATTTTGCACAAATTTTAGTTTTGTATGTGATTGTTGGGTGTTTCAGTACTCACATCGATATTGACGCCGGGCAGTGGAAACGCCTGTCCAGGTGGCTTGTCCCGCGGCACATAGCGGTAGATCTCGTGGCCGTCCTTGTACCACTTGACGGAGTACAGCGACTCTCCATCCAGGGCATAGCGACAGCCCAGCAGGGCGCTCTTCAGCCGCATTATATGATTGGGTATCTTCACCTCGGTCATTGTCAGCGCGCCAGTTATATCTGCAATTAGTGGACAGAGCGAAAACGGAAAAGTGAGCATTACAATGAGACTATGAAGAGTTTTTAATGCAAGCCATTTAGTTTTAGTGGCGAATCCTCAATTGTTTTCTGTTTTTTCCTTGTCTGCCCATAAACTGTCTCTCTTTCTCTCACACACACACACACACACACACACACACATACACTCATAGAGGGGGCAAGGTAACTTAGTTCCGTTTTATGGTCTATTTTTTGTGGCGAGCGTTAACTTTTAGTGCCAGCCATGTTAGCTGCATGCATTAGCTGTCCCAGAACGTGGCACACATTTTTTGGATCAGCGCTGCTTTTTGTGCAAAGAGGAGAGGATTTTTGCACATTTTAAATACTGTAATCATGAGGATTTGAAAGAATATGCAAGCGTTGCATTTGATGGTATATGTTAAAGTTATAGCAACGATTATGCTCAACATTACTATACTATATGATAGTATAGTGTTCCCATAAATGTTGGATAGCTGATTTAAAGACAAGTCTCCAGATGTGCCTTTCCAGCACTTACAATTTACATAACTTTGTCAAAACTGATCGATTTTCGGCCCCGATGCAGTTTCCAACCAGACTTGACCTCTATAATAGATCTGCATTTAACTGTCAAAACTGATGCGATTTTCGATCCCGAGGCAGTTTTCAGCAGGATTTGATCTCTGCATTCAAATCTTAATTTTTCGATTAAAAACAAGCCACGATAGTTCTCCCAAAGAAATGTGTTCCTAGCAAGACCCTAAGACCTTTAAAAACGTTAGGTCCAATTTGCAGAGTGTTTAATGCGAAGATATTAGGTGTTCGTATTAGAGCAATGTCCGAATTAGCAGGTGCTCAAAAGATCGAGATAAAACTGTTTATAAATTGAAAATTGTATCAACATTAACTGCAAGAAAGACTCAAATGAATTTGTTTTTAATAAATTCATATTTCATATCTGTATCTATATATTTATATCAACATTGGCTGCAAGAAAGACTCAAATGAGTTTGTGTTTAATAAATTCATATTTCATATCTGTATCTATATATTTGGCCATACATACTTTACATAATCTGTACTAGTGCTTGGAATATTCAATTGAAACGCGCTTTTCAAATGACAATGTGCAGCAGGGAAAATACAATCGATTTCTTGCTGCATTCATATAGTAAATACTCTTTCCAGTTATGGGCTAAGCTGCAAAAAACCCCTTCCTGCCACAAAAAACGAAAAAGATGAAAAAAAGTACTGCCACCCGTATGCCATATTTTGTATGTAAAATAGAAAGTGCAGTCGGGCGGCATCAAACAAAACAACAAAACAGAAAAAAAAAACCCTGCCGGCTGTCACATGAATTATGCTTGCACGACTGCATATGCAGCTCCTGTGGTGCCTGCAGGTCCTGCTGCATATGCCGCTGCTGCTGCTGCCGCTGCTGCTGCTGCCGCTGCTGCTGCTGCTGCAGTTCGATGTTCGAATATTACAAATAGGCTGGCCGAGCAAAAAAGAACTGGCCCACAGACGGCAGAGAGCCCGTTGAGTGGACAGGACAGGACATCACTGCTGCAGTCTACAATTCACACGGCATGTCAGCAAGGACTAGGCAGACTAAACCGCCCCGCCCCATTCCGCCCCGCCCCAATTGCTATCAGGCCCAAAAATGGTATAATAAAAGCAAAACGCCAAAGCGTTTAAATCGCAAAAATTCTCATATTTGCTTTTACGACATTTTGGCGCGTTGAAGTTTCACGTTTTATGATTGCACGGCAATTGCAGCAGCAGTTGACCAGAAACGTGAAGCCAAGAGTCACTACTACCAATTGGCAGTTGCCTTGTGGTAGTTGCCAGTTGGCAGTTGCCAGTTGGCATTGCCAGGACATGGACACACCTACTTATTTAATATACCGCTACACTTTTCATTTCTCAAACCACTCTGTGTGTGTGTGTGTGTGTCAAAGGTGAAAAAGCGAATGGGGGAAAGTTGAAAAGGCGCACAAAAACAAACACACACATTCGTTACCCTTGTGTGTGTGCGTGTGTGTGTGTGAGTGTGTGTGTCTCGCTGCATGGGTGTAACGTATACGCCGCGTGCGCCAAAGCGCCACCCGTTGAATTTATCACATTCACATGCAAATTGCGCCAAACGACCTTATTATGCAAATTGCCAACTGCAAATGGAGAACGAAATTGATTTTCCTGCATTTCTACTACAATAACAACGACAGCAACAACAAACACAACAACAAGCGAAGGAGTTGCGACTTGGACGCGCCCACATGTGGATGCCGATGCCAATGACGAGGACGATGTCGATGTCGATGAGGATGGTTCCTTGCTGCTTGTTCCGCGCTCCACACGCTCAACAGTTTTGCCACAGAGACAGCTCCTGCGACTACACCTGGCTCCTGTGGGCGCGAACGACGGCGACAAATGGCGAATATATTGAGCTGTCACATGAATCCCCCCACCTGCCCGAACCCAAGCCGAAGGCTGCGCTTCACACACACACACAGCAGCATAATATTGAACAATGTGCACACAAACTCAGCTCATCAGATACTCAAACACACACACACACACACGCACACGCTCACACAGATACGGTGAATCGGAATCTGAAACGGAATCGCAGTCGCGACTTCTATAAAAAAAACTGTTGCCAGCCAGACAATTGCCACAAAAAAGGTGGCAACCACAAAATGAGTTAGTTGTTTGCCAGTCAGCAGCAAATGTGTCTGTGTGTGCCTTTTTTCTGTCTCTCTTTGGGTGTGTGAGTGTGTGTGAGTGTGGCTGACGTGCATTTGCTGTTGGCCCACAATTTATGGCAGACATCATCAAGCATAAGCAAAAAAAAACATATATATATATAAGAAAGGATAAACAGCAAAGAAAGTCGTACATTATAAATTCATTTCCGTTTATATTATGCGAGGTTCTCGTTTGGTTTGATTTCATGATTCGCCTTTGTTGGCACTGACAAAGAGCGGCCCAGCAAAAAAGCGGGCTAAAATAGGCAATAAAATGTGCTAATAAGCAGAAGATTTGTGTCACTTGTGAAAGTGGGCAGGCGCACCAAGGACGACAATTCCTTGCGTTCATTTACATATTTCATTCCATAAATTGTAGGCAACTGATGCAGGTTGGCTCTACTCATACATATATGCACATATTAGATGTGGGCAGATCTTTTTCGAAATTTAGAATTCATTTATTAAGTATCCCAAGTGTGCAAAAGTAAATGAGTGTGCTCTTTTATTTTAAAATTTAAAAGAACTCATGAAAAAATCCTATAAAGAAAAGCTGTAGCTTTCTTATTGCAATAAATTCGTACTTTATGTTGCATCCTAATTCCTCTTTCTTCGATTGTAGTCAAGGGCCGTCTGGTCTGTGTTCCGCCCACCGCCCACCGTTCAACTAAATGCGCCTTAATTGCAGTTAGTGACATTTGACTTTATAAATTGGCTGGGCTGCTGCTTGGTTTTTGTTTTTTTTTGCTCATTTGTTGGCTTCCTTTTACTGCAGTGCTAGCTGCGTAAATGGCGTGTGTCCTTCTGCTGTTATCCTGTCCACGCCTCCACGAGCTCAAAAAACGCTTCAAGTCAACAGCAGTAGTGGCAGCAGCAGCAGCAGCAGCAGCAGCAGCAGCAACAACAACAGCTGAATGCACATTAAAAATTAAAAAAGCCAACTCGGGGACATCGAGGACGACTCCTTGCGCCAGCAAAGCCAAAGCCAAAGCTAACGAAAAAGTTGAACCGACAACAACAAAAACAACAAGGGGGAGAGGGAGGGGGGGGGGAAAGCGAGCAAAGAAGCAGCAAAGTAATTTCATGCATCGTTTAATTTTCATTCGGGTTTAATTTGTGCAACGCCCCCAACTGCCACACTTGACAGCCCACCAACGACAAACAGCAAACAGCAGACAGCAAACACCCAGCACTCATATCATGTGACGGCAGTTGGGCTCTAAAATGTTGTAATACCCCATTTAGACCTAATACCCGACAGCCACTTCCAGCAGCCGTTCACAATTGAAACGGCAATAGCATAAATAGCAACAGACGCCAACTAAACAAAAGTCACACACAAACACACACACCAGAAATTGACGCCTAAAATTTGCAGACAAATAAAATTAAATGAAGCGCACCCCAAAAGTGCTCTCATCCTCATCCCTTGCCTTGGTGTCCCTTGCAACCCTTTTTTGCCGTGTTTCCACTTTGCCGGCATCAGGCTACTTTTCTCAGTCCGCATTAACACGGTTAACTTTCAACTTCTCAAGTGTTTTTTATTCTGTTTTGAAACTCCTGCGTAACTTCAGTAACATTTAGACGGAGAGTTTTGCATTACGCAAGAGCAACTCGGATTTTAAAACTTATAACATCCAAGCAAGCGCAAAGAATCAGCAAAATGACAAAAAGAAACTCCATGAGCACAGATCAGATCATCGTGTAAATACGGACATACTAAATATTTAAAACTTATACCTATTGCATTATTCGAAAATATACAATAAGCATTATAAAATAAGTTTTTTTATGTAGGTATTTTAAAAGTATTCAAATTAAGACTTTATATATTTTTTACATTTTACCTAGCGAGTATAAACAATTTTGCTTAATAGTTATTTTCAATATTTAGAAAAACCGCGCAATAGATTATTTAATTTGTCCAAATGGTATTTTTTTGTATAATCGTATATTACATATTTATTATATTAAAATATTTGAAAATGCATACAACAATACAAAATTGAATATAATATTCCCATTAAAGGACGTTCATATGTATATTATAGAGAAAATAAGTATACGCAGTGTGCGTTACTGCTGTGCAGTGGAAACGTTTCGAGTTTCATTGTTTCCATTCTCACACGTCTTTCGCTGCCTCTCTCTCACTCTAAATTCTTTTATACATTTAATAAAGTCAATTTAAGTTGGCCCGCAGCAACCTTTAGACTTGTAATTGAAATTTTTATAGTTGTCGCGATTTCGGGTGCCGCAGGACAAAACTTTTATCAGCGCCTGGCGCACTCTTAAAAACAATTTTTAGTGTCGCCCCCACCCCCACTCCCACAACACTGCGGCAACAAATTAATCCCTTTATTTGCATAATTGAAAAACATCAACTGAAGCTGGCAGCCAAATATCAAAATGGCAAGCAAAATGGCCACTGGCAGTTTTTCGCTGTCCAAACATCTAGGCAGCGGGGAGTATATGGCGCTAGCGGTGGGGAGGGGGAGGGGAGGGGGCGTGGCCAACTGTCGCCACATTTTAATGTGGCGCTGCCTCCGGGGAGCTATTTAACATTTTTCCAACACTTTGATAATCGCACTTTGCGGCCAGATTAATTATTTACGAGCCGGCGCTACCTGCGCGACATCGCCTCGTTTAACCCGCCGACCAACAAGCGACTCACACATACACACACATATACATACACTCACAGATACACACAGAGAGAGAGAGAGAGAGAGACAAGCGCACCGGAGTTGTTGTTAAATCTTGGGAAATGCCCAAAGCCGAGTCGGGCCACGGCGCTCAAGTATATTTGTCGCCGGTCTTAAGAGATTGCGGCGCACAATTTCCGCGCTTCCAGCCCCCTTACCCCCAACCCCGCCCTCTCTAACGAACCCCCGCCCCGTCAAGGCGACCTCAAGCCAATTCCGACATGGCAGCGGCGACATCAAAGCTCGCCGAGTCAGAAGCCAAGAGGCAAAGTAACAAATGCCATCGCGACACGGCTCGCTGACTGTCGGGCCTCGAGGGGGTGGGTTTGAGGCTGAGGGGTGGAGAGGTCGAGAGGTCGGGCATCGGGAGGTAGAGGCCGTGGAGTTAACTTGGCTACCTTGTCGCTTAAATGGGCGACAGTTATCAAACGTAATATTTCAATTGTAGCCCTTCAAGTGGCGCTAAATTGAAAAGAAACAAACGGCACACGGCCTTATCGCTGACTTCAACTGCGTGCCATCCTTTTAACTGTACCCTGTGGGCGTGGCAGCAGTGCAGTTGGCTTCTTTAACTCCATTAGGAATGTGGCGGGCGTGCATGACTCAAAGATACCCTTGTGACTATGCCTAAGTAAAAATAAATACAGAAGCGTGAAATTAACAAATATGTTTTTATATATAGCATTTTCTGGGTATTGCCTCAATCGTTGGACGAAATTAACATGTTCAATACTTTCCAGAATTTGTAACTTTTGATTTTTAATAATTTCAATATTAATATTTTATTTTCTATACAAAATTAATTCGTGTAGCTCTAAGTTTTATTTTCACTGTGTTTATAGTGTATTATTGTAATAATGTATTTCTCGCCTTCGACCAACTACATCATACCTTTTTTTATCTACTTGATCTGTACAGTGTTCAAAAACACCAAAGCATAGCATTTGATTTTCGCAGCACTGGAGCATGCAGTGAATTTTATTATGCGAAGCCCAGTTTAGCAGCAAAATTAATACGCTTAATGCAATTTGTGGCACACAAAGGTGGCTCAAAGCAGCATCCGCACAACCTTTGCAGCTTGTCCCACTTTGACTTTGACTCTGGCTCAGTCTTTGCCTTTGCCGTTGCCGTTGTCGCAGCCTTAGCCTTTGGCTTTGCCCGACTAACGGTTAACGATCTTAGACGAATTATGCACATCACGCTCTGGCTGATGGAAAGGTCTAAGATGGACTTAGATGTACGCTCAGTTGCCAGTGAATAGTCATGTTGCAAGCGGCTTAAATTATCAGGAGAACGAGCTGCTGCTGCTTTTTGTACTTTATGAACAATTCATTTGAATGAAAGAACGGATTTATGTGTATCTCAAGGACGACTGCGATGAATAATGAATATGATGTAATTTTAATACTACAAAAGAAGAGAATCCCTCAAGAATGAGTTTGATGATAAAGGAATATGCTACAGTTATATCATAGTATTTAAAAAATATTTGTTTATTATTCGTATTGGTATTTTATGATATTTTTCAAAAAACTGGGGAAATTGGACTGGCTTCTCAGACCAGGGAGTGGTCTTTCCCTAAGAGCCAAAGTACGGTTATTTAAGACCATTATACTGCCAACGTTAAATTGGGGTATCACTTGCTGGGGGACTGCATGTGACACTACCCTAAGAAGAGTTCAAGCTACAATAACAAAGTCTTTGCGCCGCATGACCAATATTCAGTGGCATCATTACGTCAAAAATGAGACTATCCTCAACGACCTTCAAATACCAACGGTGTGTGAGGCCATAAGTAAAAGCTCCAACCGGTATCGCGCACGTTTGTTAGACCACTCTAACCGCCTGGCTAGACAGCTCGCAAGACCGGCGAGACATAGGCGTCTAAAGCGCAAGCACCCGTCGGACCTCTGGATCCTTGGCCGGTCGCGGAACGGCCGGCTTCTTTAGAAAATTATAGCAATATAAATTATAGCATACCCGTGCTGACAACAGCGTCATCTCCCCACTGAGGATTGGGTTTTAAAGTTTAAAGTTATACCGGCCTGGAAATAGGGTAAACACCCTATGTAGCTTGCCAAATAAAAATCAAAAAAAAAAAAAAAAAAAAAAAAGATATTTTCATTGTATAATTTATATTTCAATCGAAAATTAGTTACCTAGTTGAAACTGTATCTCATACACTAAAGTTTAAGCCATTTGCAAAGGTTATGTAGCGAATAACAAAGCGTTATAAATAGAAATTAATCATTTTATTGCCTTCCCCTTTAGTTGGGCAAACCACAATTATTTTATATGATCAGACAAAAGGCTATTTCTGGCATACATACATGTGCCCAATTTAGAAGAATTTCTAATGCCCATGGCCAACTTAGCTAACTGGGTAAAAAACTATTCAAAAATAAATGCATATACATGTAAGTGTGGTCAAACTTGCGCTTCTGTGTGTGTGTGTGAGAGTGTGTGTGGTTGTGTGTGTGTACCTGATGTGTTCCTAAATACACCAGTTAAAATAAAAGGCCAAAGTGAACCGACTGACTTCCTCTTTTTGGTTGCTGCTGCTGCAGCTGCTTCTAACGAAAAGTGCTACCGGCATAATTTTCAGCACTTCCTTCTATTCAAGTTTTTGACCTCCGTTCCCCCGGGCAGGGTATGGGGACACACCTAGGCCAAAATAAAGAGGAAAGAGGCCGACACCGAGCTGTGGACTGTGGCACATTACCATGCCTATGCTCAGGTTCAGAGCATGTCCGCAAATATAGACACTGTGAAAAAACGGTGGCTCGAAAGCAAGAGCTATTGTTCTCGTACTTGTATTAGTTAGTTTTTCGATTAGATAGGAACAACATTGTTGGAGTTAACTAGGAATCCGCACGTCTTACAATCGAACAATCTCGGGTTCAAATAGCAGCAAAGTTGTAAATATTTTTAAAAATAAAATATAGGTTAAATCTCTCTTAAATATTAATATGTGAAATTGCAAAATGCTCATAGTAAATATCTTCATAATTGCAAAGCAATAAAATAAACTATAAAATAAACCCAGTTCTCAATATAATTATCAACAGACTTATTCTGCAATAGTTAAAAAATATTCTTTATTTGTTGGATATTTCGCTCTATTTATAAAGATTTTTTTCTGAGTGTGCCTATGCCGATGCTCAGGCAGAGGGCATGTCCGAAAATATATGCATATATATGTATACGTATTATACTTGTACATTTTTTTCGCACAGCGGGCTTTATAAATAATTCAGTGGGCCAAGTCTGGCCCGGGGGCGCTTTAATGAGGCCAAAATGAATGAAGATTGGCAGCCCGACCATTCCAAGTTTAAGCAATTTATGTAACTTTCATAAGTTGAACAATTTGAAATTTATGAAAATTTAACAGACACACAGACAGTGAGTGAGTGAGACAGAGACAGAGATAGAGACAGGGGAGGAAGACAAGCAGAAGACGAAGACGAAGATGGACCTGAAAATCACTCGAAAGTCCCAAGGCTTTCGCTTTCGCATGCGGCAAGAGTTGAAGTTGAAGTCGTTTCCGTTACATCCTGGCCACCAAAAGGTAAATACACAGCATGCAAAAGAAGGAGCAGGAGGCGCAGTGGGGGGCGGGGCACCCCAGTCTGTCTGGCGGAAGTGCGACAGGGTGGGACTACTGAAATGCCTGGTAAAATCAATTTCATATAAAAATGCAAGCAAATTTCATGCGAACCGTTTGCTCGAGCCAAAGTTATTGCCAATATGTCTGGACCTCTGTGCGTGTGTGTGATATATGCAAAATAGATGTGTATGTAACAGTTAGTCCTGCTGCTGCTGCTGCTAGCGTTGGCATAAGTGTTGGTGTGTGTGTGTGAACTTAATGATTATGCAAATTGGCATATAAATCGATTGGCAATCGCCAGCAATGCCACAAATTGACGTTAGCTCCACATTGGCGACAGTTTCGACCAGGAGCTTAAGCTGTACTCGGACCACAGAGCCGAGCAGCAGGCGACCAGCTGCCAACTGACTGGCATAATAACTCATGCCCCCAAGTTGTGGCCCTAATGGCTGCCGAGCTCGTCAACGCACTATAAAAATGTCATTATCAGTGCAAAAGTTTTGCTTATATCAAGCATCACATCAAGTGTAAAAAAATTTGCATATTTCACAAGACACAAGACGCACAAAGGAGCAGAAGGCAATGCCAGCCAGGACCAAGGACCTGCTGGCGCTGAAGTTGAAAAATGAAAGGGGCCCTGCGCCGAAAGCAAAGCAAATTCAATTGCTAACTCAACTCGACTCGACTCTGCTCAGTGGTCGGTCGACTGCTAACACAGCGCGCTTATCATTAAATTCAAATATCAATCAATTTATCATAAAAACCCAAACTGAACGCCAGCTCAAAAGTGCTAGCAACAAAGACAACAACAGCAAGCAGCTAGCAGACGACCCAAAGCTGCCACACCCCAAAGCCAAGCTGCGGCAAGTCAGGTAACAGTTGCAGTTGCAGTTTCAGTTGCAGCAGCAGCAGCAGGAACAGCAGATAATGCTAATGCAATCGACAGACGACTTGACTAATGAGCTTATTGGCTGATTGCCCAAACGAAAGCTACAAAGATTTCAAATGAGTATGTCGGAACCTAAAAATTGAATATCAACTTTAATATACTAACAGTTAGAATAGTTATAGAATACAAATTTTAAAACCTTAAATTGTAAGCTATTAAATATAAACAAGTGAGGAAGGATTATCTTCGGCATGCCGAAGATTTTATACTCTTATCGAGTCTGTGGATAGATTCTAAATGTGATTTTGTTACGCCAGAAATTTTCTTCGAAAAGTGAAACTCACATATCTTTGCCAAAACTCAACAGATTTTGAAGTTCCAGACCATTTTGTTCATGGTTTCTTCTCTACATTTTTTCTACATTTGAGCTTTATAGATTTTAGCAAATTTCATATTTTTGACTTTTTACCTTATTGTTTTTCGGAAAAAAATTTTTAAAAAAAAAAAAAAGAATTGCGATATTTTATTTTTAATCGTGTCACAATTAGTAGAAAAATCCCTAAGTCTGGGGATTCTGGGGAGGTGCAAAAACTGAGGGACTAGATTATAAATATAGAATACAGAATTAAATGCGATTTTGTAATTCCGCCTTTGGAACATTTTTCATTTATTGTAATTCTAAATACTAATGAGTTTGTGGTAAAATCTTCGCTTATTTGATGTTATTCATATGAAATTCGTGCTGTATTTGCCAATGTATATTTGCACTTAGGAATAAACATTAATTTCTGTTTATCATCCACTTGGCGCATAATTAAAATATAAAACAACATAAAATCAACAAATATGCGAGAAGGCATAAAAACAATAAGAAAAGTAATCAAAATTTGGGGCACTTAACTCTTGTTGCTGTTGTTGCTGTTGTTTCTGTTGTTTCTGTTGTTGTCATTGTATTTGCTTTGGCTGGGCGAGCTGAGCAGCTGTTTTTATAGCTCATAAATTCGTAAGATGGTGTTTTCGCAATGGCGGAGTCAAGACATCCGAATTCATTGCCTTTTGCCAACTTATATATGTATATGTATATACATATAAATATAAATATATATATAAATATTTTCATCCTTTCGCTGCTTCAATGGGCGACTTGGCACATAAACGGAGCCGTAGCCAGCGCCAAATCAATACAAAATTGATGAATACAAATGATCATAAAAAACAATAAAAAGCAATGCCAAAAAGCATCTGCTGGCTGGCTGGTTGGCTGGCTGGTTGGAGTTTGCCAAAAGAAAACAAAACGCCGAAAAATGGAGGCCAGCATTCAGTTGGTTAGCAGAAAGCAGCAACAGCAGCAACAAGGCGAAGGAGCCTTGTCCTGATTTGGTTATAAAAATCCCAGCCACGTAGCATTTTGTGCTGTTCTGTTGTTGTTGTTGTTGTTGTTGTTTTTCTTTTGCGATTGCGATGGTTTGCTTTCTTTTGGCGATTGAGTCTCTTAAAGCCTAGACAACGTCAATTTAGAGTTAAATATTTCCACGCAAATGCATTTCATTTATTATTTATATACACATGATTCTTTATAATCGTCATCAGTCACTCATTTGAAATTAATTTCGCGGAATAAAGCGGCGCTGGTTGGCTGCCTCGTCCTTTATGTGCTCCTTGGTGGTGTCCTTGCTGTCCTTGCTGTCGCATGTCTGCACGTGGCATCTATGGCAGCCCAGTGAGCCGGAGACGGAGCCATTGCCTCGCTTCATTTCAAGCGTATCGTCGTTTATCGGCGCAATCTAAGTACACACTCTCTCACACACTCGCACACACACACACACACACAGTCGCATATCCAGGACATATCCAAGAAAGAAATGAAGTTTAAGTAAATATGCATAGACAAATAAACACACACACACACACACGCACACACACACACACACAGACAGGCAGGCAGACATGCCTTTGACGGGAAATTGATTTCAATCAATCAAATGTTGTGATTACTTTACTGGAGTGCCACATCTTGGCACCGTTCTGTCAAGCTATCTACCAGTTAAAGATCCTTTCTCTGATTTTCCTGTGGCTGTTTGCAAGCCATTAGCAATAATTTACTTAAAGGCTTAACTGAAATTTAAGACCCAATCGCACTTAACAGCACACGATGTGCAGCGCTTGTCTTTGACACACATATATATCTATATATATACATACATACAAATGTATATAGATGAGTGCTAAGTAAACATTGACCTATCTAAGTTGGACAGTGTCAATTTGCAGTGAGCCTCATGAAATATTCGTTTCAATTGCGAACTTTGGCAAGGTTGTTAGTGCTATTAATAGTGTCGATGGTGAGCTGAGGATAATTGTATTACTCAGGTACCGACTACATTATAAGTTACATTTTCGTATATTTAAAGTACAAAAGATGATATGATATGATATTTTATTAGTTACAAATTTAGAAATAAACATTATTTATGGTTCCCGCTTTTTCAAAGTCCAGTTTGAGATATCGTTTAAAAGTGATTCTGCTCTGCGTTTCTTTACTTACAGTACATTATATATGACTTTGATTTAATTTGATGATTTAAGCTGATTTAATTTATAATCAATTATATTTGAGGTGTGATTCAATCATAATAAATAAATTAAAAATGGCTTTAAATACTCTTGTCGTTTGAAATGCTTAAAAAGAATATATTGTATAATGTATCTTAAAAGTTATTACCTTTGATTTGCATAAATATATATTGACATTTGGCGACTTTTCCTTTGCTTCTGCACTGTGGCACTGAAAAGCAGAGCACAAGTCAAAGGCAGCTCGCAATTGATGAAAATTATTTAATTTATTAAGTGATGCGCACAAATATTATCGATAATTAACTTTACGCTTTCCGAAGCACAGAAAAAGTCAATTTGGGCGACTCTCGGTGCGAGTCAGAGTGGAAGTCGCAGTCAGAGAGCCGGAGTCAACAGACAGTCGCAATTTCAATCGCATGGAATATTAAATACTTAATTAAGCTGCGCGCGCATATTAAAATTGCATTAAAAATGCCATGCAAATGTTATTTTGCCTCAATTGGAATATTCATCAAGCCCCCACGCTCCCTTCAACCCAGCCGCATTAATCCATAATATAAAAATAAAAATACAAATGCTTGCAGCTGTGAAATGGCAGACGCAGCCGCACATAAAAATTGAATATGTTTGCCAGCGAGCGAGCGAATAACTGAATAACTGAATGCTGAATCTCTCAGAACGAGGCCAAATGAATGGTTAACAGCGGCCCAAATCCGAAAAGTAGTGCTCACTGGGCGCACTCTTTGACATTCGGCCAACGAGGCGTATGAGTGCTGCATTGCCCTTGTCAAGGGTGAGGGTGGTGGGTGTAGGCGCCACCCCTTGCTGTCAAAGTTATTGACAACTGTAAAGTTTGTCTGCTCATCATTTGCCATCTCTTTCTCGCAAATATGCATAATAAAAATGCAAAAATTTCAATTAAAATTTCATGATATGCACAAAGCGACGGCTGCAGGGTCAGAGGGAGGCGAGCAAAAAATATAAAACCAAAAATCATACACTCACACTACACATACACACACACACACACATACACACACACACACACACACACACACACGCAGAGAACACATAAAAAGGCAAAATCAGCGCGATAAAACTCGCGACAAATGCACAAAGTCCAAATGTGCGGCCTGAAATTGTCGACTCTCATAATGAAAGCAGCTGCAAGCTGGCCAAGGCACACACACACACACACACACATGCAGAGAGAGAGAGACTACATAGTGTAGATATGTATGTATATGCAGTGGCTGGCATGTGCTTATTGCGGCCATTGGCAGTTCTGCGGCAGCACCAACTGCACACAAGTGCTGCGCATTTGGTAAAAACATGAAGAATACCCTGCACTCAGAGCGGGTTGACCCGATTCTAGGCACATGTTGTGCAGCTTGAGTACTGATTGAAAATAACTATAGTTATATTACAACATAGGCTTTATATTTATTTTTCAACTAAGAAAATATTTGCAAAACGAAACAATAATAAATAAATATAAGAAAATTGGGAATACATTTAAGGTTCATAAAATACAACAAATTATTACGAATTTTATAATATATAATAAAGAAAATTATATTTATAGCAATAGAGGTAAAAAATTTAAAAGTAAATATTATTCAACATTTTTTACATGCTATAAATATATGTTAATCCTGTAGCACTAGGATAATAATTAATTTTAATAAATCTATATACTGAGCTTCAGATTCTACTTAATCCTTAAACATGTAGTTTACAAGATCTAACAGGATAAATATCTTTCTGTGTCAGAAAGGTATGACTTTAATAAAATTCTCTAAAATTTAAATAAACAAATATTCAAATTATATTTAAGTTAGAGCATCCAGCGGCCGCAGGCAAAGTCTTTCGTTATTTTATTATAATAATTTCTGCATTTTTCGCTTTTTGCATAATTTGCGCTACAAATTTTAGTGCTGAGTTTTGCTTTTTGTCAGATCACAACAAAAACAAAAAGCAAAGCGAAATGGCGAAAAAGGGAAATAACACTTTAAATGATGGCCATAATTTAGCTAAAAATTTGTTGTTGTTTTCAGCTATTGTTATTGCTGCTGCTGCTGCTGTTGTTGTTGTTGCTGTTGTTGGGCAAGCTGCTAATGCTGCTTTATTGTTATGGATACTTTTGGCAATGCTTTGGGATGCCGCACATTATTCGCACATATGATGCCGAGCACTCGAATGAGTACAAGTACGCGTGTGAGTGTGAGTGTGAGCGTTGGTGTGAGTGTTTGTGTGTGAGTGCCTGGCACTCGCAGCATAGTCCCATAGTCATAGTCATAGTCATATGCATATGCATATGCAAATGCTCATGTTAACAGCATGTTTGGAATGCTAATGCTCGGCATGTTGTCATAAATCCTGGCCACAACTCAGCCCATCTGCAGTGACCTTTCAACTGACGGCCATAAAACTGCCGCTTTGGCTACTTTGCAACTTTAAGAGCCCGGTCGAGTGAGCCGCCTGCCGCCTGCCGCGATAAGCCCGGCCCAGCAGCTTTGGCTTTGGCTTAACCCATCCGCTCGGACTCGACTCTCGCACTATATCACCATCAACGCCGGCAACGGCAAAGGGAACGGGAACGGGAAAGGCAGAGGGAAAGGCAACGGCACCGGCACCGGACAGCCGCCCATTGATTACCACTTACCAAATAAATTACTCGACGGCAGCGGACAGCAGCTTGGCCCACTGCACAAACTTTCTCTTCACAACTTTCACTACAGTGGGCCAGTGGCATTTTCAGCTTTCAGTTCCAGTCTCAGTTTTAGTTCTCAGGAGCCAGCGGCGCAATTTTTCTGCTCTATTTGCGCTCGTCTATTGCCAAATTCACTGCTAGCACCTAAAACTAACATCGAGATGCCATTTGCCAGCGCTTCCCGGACGCGCTTGAGTGCGTCTCGAGGGCGAAAGTGTTGGGCGCGGCATTTCACTGCCAGAGCTGAGCTTCCTTGCTGCCTTGCACGACTTGGCCCCTTCTTCCCCTTCTCCCCATCTTCCCTTCTCCATCGCCATTAGCACCCCAGCGATGGGCACGTGACAGGCCGCAAAACGTGGGTGGAACAAAAGCACAAAAGAGCCATAGATAAAAATCTCTTATGCACGTAGTACTTTTTTTATATGTATTTTTCATATCACTTTAAAATTTAAACGAAAAATTAGTCATTGAATGACTAATTTGACACGTTTAATATTCTTTAGATTTAGTTACAAATCTTTGCAGACACTTTTATGCGCGTTTCACCTACTAGTTGGCTAGTAATTTATTTATATCTGTCTTATATTATTTCAAGCCTGTCAGGTCATACTAAAAAGATCCACGAAATTGTCCTTACTGACTTTTTAGAATTCATTCTTCTACAATCTTGGTATTTTAAGTATTTCGTCTATTAAGTGTCCGTTTACCCAGAATTTCGTGAGGATGGTGATGATGGACGTTTGTAGATAAAGCTCTGAGGTTTCAAGCGGACTTCTTATCACGCTGCCATCTCAAACTACTCAGTTTGCAGTTTGCCCCAAAAAGTATGCTACATATTCTTTAACTTGTGTGCTAACATATTTTCGAGCGTTTGTCGCTCGCTCTTTGTTTGAATTTGAGGAATGTGTTGGAGGAAATGACAAAAGTGAAAATATTTCAAGCAGTTGCGGATGACTTTGTGTTTTTGCCCCAACCCCAGCCCGTTGCCCCACTCTTGCTCTGGCTACACTTGCCACATGTGCGCTCTGTGTGTGTGTATGTTTTTGTGCAAAGCGCATTAAATACACACACACACACACACACACACACATAGATACACACTTTAGCAAATCGATTGAATTGTCTCTTCCGCTTTTGTGAGCTGCTTACATGGCTTAGACTAAGCGCTGATTTGGCAGACCGATTTGCCCGCTTTCGCATTATTTCGCATTCGTCATAGTTGCGTTGTTGATTATGTCAAAGAGGACAATTGCTTAGGCAAATATTGAAATTATTTAAACGCTCGCATTGGGGCAAGTGCGAATTTCAGCTTCATTTGGCGCCCGGGCATCAAATCAATTTGCAGCCGCCCGAAGGGTCAGCGCCTGACCTGAAAAGCCTTTTAGCCTTAACATTTGCCTTTCTCTGCAAGCATTTCTGGTGCCGAGTGCTGATTATTTTATGCCTGCCTCTTAACTGACTGTCGACTGTTGACTCCTGACTTCTGACTGCCGACTGCTAACTGGTGACTGGTGTCATGTTGTTGCGGGTCTTGTATTTTTGATAAATTTACCATATCGTTAGCGACCCTTGGGCCTTGTTCCTTTTTAGCATTTTGTATATGTTTGAGTTTGGAGTTTTTCGTTTTCGTTTCCATTCGGGTTGGTTGGGGTTCGGGTTAGCTGCACAAATTGTTGTAATACAATATTTTTGCCATTAGGCAGCCAAATGGGCAAAATGCGGCCAGTTACTTTGTTTGTGTTCTTTTCAGCTGGGTTTTTGAATTCGGGTTCAGCTTTCTGGGTGCTCTTTTCTGGTATTGCTTACACTTTGAACCTTTTGACAGGCCCTCCAGGCAGGCACCGGGTATGGCAGGGTGGCAAAAAAACAAACACGTCACCAACACACACCGAGCAGATGTGTCAGCAGTGCAGGGTATAGCTTTTCATATTGTCAAAGACAGGGTATAACAGAGTGGCTCAACTCATTATGGAGGGGGGGGGGGCCTGGGGTTTGTTAGGGCTACTAGCCCCGGCTACTAGTTGCAGGCTCGCCCCGTGGGAACTCTCATATCATGCTGCAATGATATACCAAAAAGTCGAAACGCCTTTCGGCCTGTTGAAATATTCGTGCTTAATGGTACGTAAAGTCTGCATGATTAATAGGCGTCAGTCGCTCGTTTGTTTGCTCGTCAGACATTAATGCCACCCTCCTAACCCCCACCCACCCCCTTGCCGCCCACCTGTCGGTCAAAATACTTGGGCTGCTTCTAAAACTTTCCTTACTTTCTTTACTTCGTTTATGTTTTTTTTTGTTTGGCTGCGCTCTAATGATTTCAATACAAATCGAAAAAAGTCAACACACACGCACACACACACGCACACCCAGAGTGTGCTTCATTTTGTTTCAATTTGCTTAGCATGCTTTTGGGCGTTGTCCGGTCAGACAGGCTATTCGACCCCTGAACTTTCCCCTCGCTCTTTGTCTTGGCGCTTGTTCTTTCTCTCTTTGTGTTCTTTGGGGCCCTTCTTTTGTTGGTTTTTAGCCATAGCTATAATTTTTAATTGAAATGCCACAATTTATGGCACAGCGCATATCAATTTACCAAACTGTAATAATTATTGTATGGCTCATTTTGTATTCCTTTCGTCAAAATCAAAATCCAAATCCAAATCACACAGAGGCCATTAATTGCTACTCGTGAATAACTAATGATAGACTAAGAGTCTCCAGTGAGCAATGAGTTGAACGAAAATGAGAAAAGGGTCAAAGTAAATTATTGAGTTGAGGTAATCAACGATATTTTAAATACTGCTAAATAGTAGAGAGTGCGTATTACAATTTGCATTAATAAAACATGCATTGAAGTACTTTCTTCTATATTTAAAATTCAATTTGATATATATATATACATTTGTTATATTGTTTCTGTCTTTAATTATACAGTAATTGCAAGTGCTATGTAGTTTAAAAAACTATTAAGTGACATTACGAACTGCACTCTGACTGCAGGATCAGAGGAAGACAATCAAAATGCTGTAACTGAAAGCATCATTAAATATGAATGATAGAATTACGCTGAAGAGCATTGCGATAGCCAAAATTTATTTATATTTAAGCTACCTGCTGCTAACGTCAATGTCAATTGCGAGGCAACAACAACAGAAACAACAACAGCAACAGCAATAAAATAAATAAAAACGGGGACAATAACAAAAGCCAAGCTGCCATCATTTGGCAAATGCAAAGATAAACTTCAACAATGGCTTAGTGGCTCAAAATGTTTTTTATGTGTGTCACACGGATGTCTCTCTCTCTGTGTGTAAATGTGTGTGTGTGTGTGTGTGTGAGTGTGAGTGTGTGCACATATCTCGCAATCAGACAGCTATCATCATCTATTGTAGCTGTGTGGCTGTGGATAATCAAAACAAAACAAGTGTGGAAGGATTATCTTCGGCGTGCCGAAGATTTTATACTCTTTTCGAACCTATAGGCAGTTTTCACTCTGCCAACTGCACCAGTGAAATTTCATAAGCTGTAAAACATCGTTTTGTCGCGTAACATTTTTTTTTTTGTTCTAAAAATATTTAATTCATTGCCAGTTGTATAACAGCTATAAGATATAGTGATCCGATCCGGCCGGCTCCAACCAATGTGATGTCTCTTTGAATAATAAGTTTCAGTGCAAAGTTTCATCGCGATAGATTAAAAAACATGGGATATATGGCCAAAACCGACTTCGAGTTGTATGGCAGCTATAAGATATAGTGATCTGATCCGGCCAGCTCCAATTTATGTGATGTCTCTTTAAATAATAAGTATCTGTGCAAAGTTTCACCGCGATAGATTAAAAAACATGGGATATATGGCCAAAACCGACTTCGAGTTGTATGGCAGCTATAAGATATAGTGGTCCGATCTGGCCGGCTCCGACCAATGTTCTGTCTCCTGGAATAATAAGTGTCTGTGCAAAGTTTTATCACGATAGCTCAAAAACTGAGGGACTAGTTTGCATACATACAGACAGACAGACAGACAGACAGACAGACAGACAGACAGACAGACAGACGGACATGGCTAGATCAATTTGTATTGTCATTCTAAGCATACTGGCAGTAACTTTTGGGGGTCTCCGACGCTTCCTTCTATGCGTTACAAACTTCAGGACAAACTTAATATACTATTTTCTTCGAAAAGAGTATAAACACTTGCTCTGTCATTGGAGCGACACAGTTTTATTTAAACAAAACAAAAGCCCACTTGAGCTTTGCTCAGTTGTGGCAGCAACAACAATCTAATGCGATAGTGTGCGATGAGCTCCACTGTGCCGCATACTTTCTAAAATATACCCAGTGTCCCCAAAGGCCAAATAGGTGTGTGTTTTCAGCCTGTTAACGTGTAAAAACTTTGGCAAATTTCCATTGCTATGCGTGTATAGTGATTATATGTGTATTTTGTATGCTTTTTTTCAACACTGCAAATCATTCAATTGGAGAATATTCAAATTAATATATACAAAAAGAAAAAAATGTATAAAGCCGCTTGGTCCATTTTTTTTAATGCAATCGGTATAGTACAAACAATTTGTGCAGTTCGCTAAGCTTTTTATTATTTATATTTCATATTTGAATACAAAAATTTAACTGGAACCTGCCACTGAAAATTATACACAAAAATTGTATAACTAATCGCTTGCATATAGATATATATATATATATAATCGAAGTTCTCAGTAATTCGAATGAAACTGAGCTTTATATTTTATGATGTACTCTATTTTAAACTTTATTGAAGCAGATAAGTATGTATGTATGCAATTATTTATTAACACAAATATAAATAATAAAATAATATAAATAAAATTCTAAGACCATCGACTAAAAACAGTCTGACATAGACAACAAAACCATTGAAAATTATAAAAAAAAATATTCAAATATGTATTTTATGTATAAGATGGTGAGCAAAGGAATTGGTAAAGATTCTGTGTTTATTTAAAATGTACACTGATCGAACAGTTGTTTCAAAGACTAGAAAGAGCTCGAACAGAAAATCTCTGAGCCAGTAAGAAAAGCTGTTTTCGAGTATTGAGTGTACAATAAGAGGATATGTGCTAGTCATGCTCTTACTTAAACTGTAGACTATTACAGATCCCATCTGGCTGCTATATCAGATGAAATTAGCCCGCCGAGGCGCATAGATGAGCAGCTGGCTGGCACAGTAAGTCAAGGGCGTCTATTTGTATTTGTACTTGTTTTCTTCGCTTTGGCCCCAGCTGCTGATTAATGAGCCTGTCTAATGAGAGTGGGCCGCACAATTTTATGAGCTGGCTGGCCTTTTCGCATTTCGCTAAAAATCATATTTGAGTCAGTCAATTTAGGGCCTGTGGTTGCCAGCGGAGGGAGTGGACAAAGTAAGAGAGAGAGGCAGAGTGAGAGTGAGAGTGAGAGGGAGGCTGTCAGAGGCAATCAGGCTGCAGGCGAAATGTGAAATGCGAAATGCGTCGCAATATCAAAGAGCGTATTTACATGCAAAACAGGAATCGTGTGCTTCGTGTGCTTGGGGTGCGTTTTAGGGGCTGGGGGGCCGCTAAGTTGACTTGCCACAGACGGGCGTAAAAAGCAGCAGCCGAAGAGAAGAAAAAAATTGAAAACCATTAGGATTAATGTTTAGTTGAAAGATTTGCGCGTTAAGCCATTTTTACATGGCCGCAATGGGCCGCCGAGGCCCACAGATGTCTGCCTGCTCCTGGCAGCCCGGCATCCTGGCATCCGGGCATCCTGGCGCTGACTGGCAATTGCTAATGTAGTTTATGTGTAACAGGCGGAGGCTTCTTAACGTTAACTGACGGCCTACCGCTTTGGCTTAGGGCCAGAGACGCACAAACGGCATGTAAAATGTGACATTTTAATGTATGCAAATGAGACGTTGAATTAAGCTCACACACACACTCCAACACACACTCGCACACACACTGGCAGACTGGCAGGCATACAAACATCACTTGGTTTCATATCCGTTTCCGTTGCTCCTTGTGATATGATTTAAAAATAATGAAAGCCAACGCTCTTCAATGGCTTTAATGTGCCCCAACCCTCTTCAAACGAACATCGTGACTTGTATTTTCTCTGCTCTCTCTCTCTGCTTTTCCCTCTCTCTATCTATGTCTGTGTGTGTGTGTGTGTGTGTCGGAAATGTCAACTTAACTTTTTTGCGCTTTAGCAGTGACAAAGCAACAAAACAACAGCAACAACAACAGCAAGCTGAGCTGGCAAAATGTCTGTCTTTCCACTCTCTCCATCCTCCTTGCCCTTTCCCTTTCCCAGCCATCCTCCATCCCCTCCACGCCCACTTATGCGTCCATCTTCAGGCAATTTATTAATTTCTATGCAGCGTGCGTATCGTAATTTGTTTTGTTGTTTGCTTTTTCTTAGCCAGAAAATTACTTAAGTACCAGTTTGCCCCGGTTCGATTATTTGAACTTTTGCTTTCAATTTGTTGATTGTTTTACATTGCTTCTTATTATTTTTTCTTTCCCTTGCTAGGCGATTTTTAGTTAAAGCGCACATTGCATCCTTGTGAGGCTTTATGCTTTGAGTTCACATACTTAATTTCCTTTTCTATAATGGCTTTCTTGAAAATGCATGCTGTCTGAATGGGCATTAACAATTCACAGAATTTTCATTTGTGGCTTCGAAATTGAAAAATGAATGTATCAAAAACCTCTTAATTATCTTGAGCACTGTGAAGTACTGTTGAGCTTCTCTAATGAATTTTTATTGAAAATAATTGTTTATTACCTGCGGTTTTTAATTACTAAACTTTAAATGCGTCACCACAAGGCAGATTTTGTATTCAAATGTATTTGAATTTATTTTATGAACAAATTTATATAATAATAATCCCCATTCTAATCCGCTGGCAAATGTGCCACTTAAAACAATAAATGCGATTAAATAAACTATATTCGTTTTGGAATTAAATTTAATTTAAGAATGACACGAAAAGCTTCTTAATATATAAAGCAGCTTTGATTTGTTTATTAATTTTTTAATTTTAAAGAGTTTTTCAGGGTAAAAACAAAATAATCGAATGTATTATTCTATAATATTGTGTGCTTTGGCAATACTATTATTATAATAATAGCTCAAAACAGTTGACAATAAATAAATAGAAATTTGCTGATTACAAAATTGGAATCCCATTCGTACATTAAAATATTTGGATTATTTGTACAACTTGGAATATTGTGTTTTAGTCTGCAATCCTTAACAGGATACCATAATTTGCTTAGCCGGAAATTTGTAACAATTACCGAGTTCTATTCTGCATATTTGCTTAGATACATTGCCATCATATCATATCTTCTTCATCTGGTGCCCCACAGCAATTGGAATTAATTATGTATTTGTGCGCAAAGCCCGCAATCCTTTACACACACGCACACACGCACACACACATATGCACACTCACACACATACTTTACATAAATGAGCAAACATTTCCATCTCAATTTGCGCAAATATTTGCAAACTTTTAGCATTTAATCGTAATTTTGGGCTGTGGTCGTGCTCCTGTTTCTGTTTCTGTTTCGGTTTCCCTTTGGTTGCGGCAACATTAATTACAAGCCATTTGAAATAATTGTAAAAATTAAAGTTGTTGTTGTTCACTCACCGATTAGCACTAATATCACATGTAGCATATACCAAAGCTGCAGACGCGTTCTTTTAACTGCCGCTGTCCTCTTGGCCAGGCCAACACTGGCCGCCTGTTGCATGTGGCTGTGGTGGTGGTGGCAGTGGTGCTGCTGCTGCTGCTGCTGCTGGTGGTGTTGTTGTCGGTGGTGCGGCGCCAGCTGTTGCTGACTACTGTCACTGTGACTGCGACTGTGACTGTGATTATGCTTATGACTACTACTGTGACTGTTCCTGTGACTGTTCGCAGTGTGAGTGTGTGTAAGGCTCCAGCGCACACATTCTGGCAGTTAGGTAACACTTTCACTTGCTGGCTCCTGCGGCAGGATGGGTTCTTGGCCTGTTGGGCTCTTGGTTCTTGCTTGTTGGTATGGGAGTTCGCCTGGCTGGCTCACTCGGGGAATTCGCTTCGGTATTTGTGTGTTTATTTATGCGCTGTGGGCAGCGTCCAGTGTTGCTTTTGCTTGTGCAACTTGCACACACAGACAGAAACACAAACACAAACGCACACACTGATGTGTTTATTAATTTCTGTGTGTTGCGAGAATTCACTTATTTAATTTAGACATTAAGTTGCCGCTTGCTATTGTTGTTGCTGTTATTGTTGCTTGTTTTTACTGCCCAGCCAATTAATCACTTTTAATCGGGGCGCGCGAAAAAAAAACGCAAAAGAAAGAGCCCAAAAAGCGAAACAAGCGAAACTATTAAACGGAGCAAACGAGCCAAGTTAAAGACATAAATTTTGCAGCATTTTGGCCAAAGATTAATTACAGCAGCAGAACCCGAACCGGGCACAGACTGAGACTAGGACTCTCTCTCTCTCTCTCTCTCTCTCTCTCTATGTATTGAGGCGAGTGCAACATAAATTCAAAATCCAACCCCGCCCCCTGCCCCTGCTTCCTGCCCCACCTCGTAGCGACACCCTTTGTCGCAGTTGTTGTTGTGCCTAGCATTTGATTTACGGCTAACTGGCAACGCTTACAACGAGGCAATTGAGGCTGCTGTTAAAGCTCCTTGTCGTTGTCGTTGTCGATGTCCTTGCTGCTGCTGTTCCGCCATAATAATAATAATAATGCCACACGCTCCGCTGACCCACATGGGCCACAATGCAGCAAGTGCCCATCAAACTTGATTAGCGGCAAATGCTGGCCCCTCTCATAGGTCAATGGTCCTATAAATACCCAACGCACTCACATTAACCCCATTAAATATTTAAAGCGATTCTTATTAATTAATCCATCGATATTTTGCCTCGAAATAATTTATATAATTGCCTTTATTTTCAATAATATCAATTAAAACCATATAAATACATTAAAAGTGCTTGTGGCAGCTATCAAACAATGGGACAACTCAATCAGAATGGACAAAGCACAAATTTGAGCAATTGAGATAGTTTATTCCCACAGCTGAAATTATTTAAGTCATTCGAATTTCAAATTGTTCAAATTGCTTAAATGAGCAATGTTAAATAATATTTAGCTACAGACCTCCTAAGTTTATTTATTTGGAGGCTAATTGAAAATTACTTGCAACTTTTTCTGATACAAAATTAGAATAATATAATAACATAAAAACGAAAATAAGAACTGGCAAAGTTGCAAGTAAATACAAATTAGTTTTAGCAACTTATTATTAGAATCGAAAATATCTAATAAATTCTCATTATTTGCAACAAGTTTTTCGTTTCAATTGTTTTTTATGTGTTAAAGAAAAAGACACGCTTTATTAAATTTTTTCACATTCAAGTTATCTAAGCTTTTAAAATAAGTTCTAGCCTACGCATATAAATGCACAACCAACGAATATTATTACAATAGAACTCCTGTTTAGATATTCAATCAGGCTGGGGCAAACAAGTTTTCTGTTTTGTTGCAGGCGTTAAAACAAACGGTTAACAAAAGCCAATGTACAATTTCGAACAAGTAGAACAATGAGCGTTGAATGACATCAACACACATATAAATATAAATCTTGACAAATTTTTTACACACTTTTTGCACATACGCACACGAAAAAACAATGTTTAAAAATGTTTGTTGTTGTCAATTTGTTGTTGTTTGCACAACAATGGCAAACAAACAGCACCAAAAATGACAAAACGACAGCTAACAAGTCGAGCAGAGATAATAAAGCAGCGGCGACAACAATAACAAATAGCAACAACAACAACAACAACAATGGCGGCAGTAGACAAGTGCCGTTATTACAAAAAACACGGCATCATTGTTTCGAGAGCGTGCGCCTAAAAATATGCAGCACAATGTTTATGGCCGGCGAAGGGGCAACAAAGACTCAAACCACAGCCAACATTCTGAACGGAAAAGGAAGGTGGTGGGGGGGGGGGTTACAGGAATAGAGAGGGGCTAGGATGGGGACACTGGACACTGGACATTCGACAGCAGGCGACTTAATTAGGTTAAATTAGAGAATGGAGAAAAAATGCGCGGCAATTATGCGGCGGCAGCATAAAAATAATTAAAAATTATAATAGGCCCAAAATGAACTAAATAAAAGATGACAACAAATTTGTTGTGTTTTTGTTTTGTCTGCTGCTCAAATATGTAGACTTGCTAAGGTTCTATTTTAATTACCCGCAACCGCAGCAGTTTCAAAGCTCTTAACTTAGCAGCAACAACAACAATAACAACAGCAACATTGAAAATATTTGACAAAATGTTTCACGTCTGTTTTTCCAAGCCCAAACACACATATATTTGATATATATTTTGCAATTCGTTGCTCAGCAATTTATTCAAGCACTTGCACTTTGTTTTTATTTAAATTCAGTTTGCTGTTTTCTGGCACATTATTTCTTTTCTATTTTTTTCTTCGTTTATTTGCATATGTATTTTGTTGTATTTGTTATGGAACGAGCAAACTAACACGAAATAACTTTTAGTGCCCGCACACGACACTTGTCCATCCGCAAGTATGTGTGTGTGCGTGTGTGTGAGTGTGTGCGTGTGTGACTTGTCAGTCGTTGGGTGTTTTGTTAACGGTGTCGGCTTCGGTGTGCGATATTCGGTTCTGGTTCAGGTTCAGTTCAAGAGCCGTTACAGTGCCAAAGGCGCGCGCGATCAAAACGACGTGCGTTCGTTCCGGAGTGCAAATCATAACTAAAAAAAATTTCAACTCCTTGTGCAAGCTTCTGGCGCGCCATCCAGTGGCCAGCGCCTGAACTACGCCTATGCATGTGCAATTGTCGCGCATGCGCGAGAGAGAGTGCACAAAAGAGCGCGCGCCTCTCGCTCTCCCGCTCTCTCCACTCACTCGCTCTCCCGCTCTCTCGCTCGCGAATGCAGCTGTTCCATGTTGCCAGCGTTGCGCTGTTAGTTAACAGAGCTATCTGCTCAAAGCTCTGCGCTGCTGTTAAAATAGTGGGACTTTATTTGGCGCCCAATTACTCTCATTGCAATGCAATTGCAGTTTGACTATAAACAAAAGCTTTAATTTGCATAACTGATTGTTATTCATTGCATAATTAGTATAAGCCCGCAAATGTGTTTGCTTTGTCTTTTTGTTGATACACAAACAAATTGCAAATGCATCAATTCCCAAAGGCAGAAATATATTGTGCAAATTAAATATTAAGTATTAGGAGGTTTATTTTGGAATTTCTAAGCTTGCATGAGGTACAAAAGTATCAGCTTAAAACGACTTCGAGAAAATATTTCAGTATTAGTCAGTTGCAATTTAAGTTGCTGTCTTATTTATCTGAAACCTGATCTTAAACTAAGAAAACCAAAAATTTAAAATATTGCTTGCAATAATATCGTAAACAGCTGAAAAAGGCTTTACTTTTGACGCTAAGCTGCTGCTCCCGCTATTACTCAGCAGCTGGCAATTGTTTTGGGCGTCACATCAATCATACGCACCGTTGAGCAGCTGCTGGCAGCAACATGAAATCATTTCTATGTGGGGCCATTTGTGAGTGTGCTGGCGAGCATTTTTTGATACTTATTAAATGCACAATTAATAGCTATTAAGCGGGTTTGAATGCGAGCATACAGCAAATAAATAACCAAGTAGAAAATTGCATGAAATTAAATGTACATTTTTTGTTTCTGTCAGTGCGAAAACCACTTGTAAATAAATATGAAATATTATCACAATATTTAATGAACCAACAAACCAAAAAGCCAACTACAGCAGCAGCAACAGCAACTGCCCGCATTTGTTGAGGCTTTAAATGTATAATGCATGATATATGACTTTATCTATTGGATGCAGAACACACGGCAAGCGAATAGAGCAGAGCGGAGCTCCAGTCGAGCAGATAGTGAAATGACAATGCGAAATATAAATGCGAAATGAGCGCAATAATTAAATTTGACTTGTAATTTTTGCAATAATAATTAAATTAATTTGCATTTTTTTTAAGAGCACAAAATATTTGAATAATATGGAAAAAAAGGACGAATAAAACGTGTTGCACATTAATTAAGTGTTTGCATCGTGAAAATGTTGAACTGCGCTTAAATTGCAACTGCGGAATTTATTGTTGTAAATTTAAGCATTCAACTGCAGCACTTGAAGCTCTTTCAAAGGTGTCGCCTGGAGTCAAAGGACACACACACACACACACACACACACAGAAACCACTTCAGCCATACATATGCAAATAGTGTAGGAAAAAGAGAAAACGAAGAAGACGAGCAGAATACTGACCATGGCTGCTAGGGATACCAAACATCCTGGCAGGAGCTGCGGCAGCAGCAACAACTGCAGCTTTGGGTCAATGGCATTTAACTTCATTTCTGCTGCAGGATTCTTCAAGTGCAGCTGTCCAAGTCCTGTGCACACTTTGCTGATAGTCTGATAGTCGCTGCCAGTTAGTAGGGGAAAGCCGCATGCAACGGGCTTCTTCTCTGTGTATTTGGGTAATGGCCCAGCAGAATGCTAACTGGCGCTAATGCGGCTTCCCAGCAACTACAAAGTGAGCAAATCAGTGAAATAATATGAATAACTAAATGCATTTACTTATTTATTTAATATCACATATTAGCAGACACCACAGTAAATTATTATAATTTATTTTATTAAATGCGTATTTGCTTAACATTTAATATAATATCTAAAGAGAGTTAGTCTCCAAAAGCTTGGTTTGCTTATAGCACATTTATTAATATACACATACAATTTGAAGGTATTTTAAGGAGTCTTCGAGTATTTAATGAATTCATTTCAATTTAAATATATTTTTTTGATTTAACTTACTGCTGTGTAATTAAGTGAATTAGTATGTCTTCTTTTGAACCCTTTTGCGCCAGCAAGTAAGTTCAGCGAATATATTTATTCAAACGCATTTCGAATTAAAATCAGGTATACGAATATTAAGTGCAATACCCTTAAGGGCCATAACATAAAGCAACTTTGACTGTCATAACTTTGCAGCTGTCATAAAAATGTTGTACTGAGGCAAGGTCTGAGTCTGAGGAAAGGTTTCGCCAAATGGCACATAAATTAATAGAACTTGTTTGCTGGGCTGCCTAAAAAGCAAGTGGCGAAGCGAACTTTCCAGCATATACTTAAATCAAAATAAAAATAAAATATTTCTCAAAGAAAGAAAGAAAGAAAGGAAACTTCTGCCCCCTTTTCCAGCTCTGTGTGCACTCTGCGGCATGATTTTTATTGATTTATAGCGTTAATATTTTTACTTTAATGCGTCAAATAAATTAAATTGTCTTACGCACCTTTCGGAGAACTCGCAAAGGGCAAAACTTTGACGACCTCAACAACAACAGCAACAGCAACAAATGCATAACTTCGATTTCAAAAGCAAATAAATATTCATAAAAAAATGTTTTTGCACTCTCGAAAGCACTTTGCAGATCTTTAGACGCCGCAGCTAAATCGCACAGCCCAGCTTCAGGGTTCAGGCAGCAGGCAAGGAGGCAGGAGGCAGGAGGCAAGGAGCAACAGCAACAGGATGCCAAGACACTGAATTATAAATATTCATTTATGCTAAGCGCCGACGCGTGAGTATTCGCAGGTGTCTGTGTCTGTGTGTCTGTGTCCTTGCTGTTAGCCAATTTGCTGTTAGCCAACTTGCTTGCTTGCTGCCGATACAGGGCGTATGATTGATTTAATTACCGTGCAGTGCGAGTTGTCAAACAAGCGCCGTTTTTATTGAAATTGCCGCCGAATTTGGCGCTGCAGACTGTTGCGTGCCCGTGACCTTTGCCCTTTACACATTTTGGCCTTGTAAATAGTCGCTGGCAGTCATAAAAGTTGCACAAATGTTTGCTCTTTGTTTTTGCATATTCATATATGTACATTAGAATGTTTGCGCACTCTAGAGTGCTATCAAAATATTTGCCTTTTAATCTGAACATTACGATATTTTATCATTATATAAATGTGGCATGAATATATGTATATTTAAAATGTTTGAAAGCTATTTTGAAGGCAAGTAATTGTATATTTTGAATAACGTTTATAGTCAAAACTGTTCAAAGCTAATTAAATTATTATTTCCAAAAGTCAATCAACTTAAAATTCTGATTCAGTGTATAGTAGATAGTAAAGAAACCTAAAACTTATGTTCTACATCGTTTTCTTAAATGTGTTCTGCAGATCAAATTGTTGCTGCTGAGCCTCCTTATATTCAGTTGCATTTTTTTTTTATCTAATTTGTCGTGCATGTTTTTGTCAAATTTGCTATCGCTTTCGCTCATTTGCTCAGTTAATTGTGGGTCAGAGTGTGGGGCTTGGGCTGCGACAACATAAAAGCGGAGCTTGCAAATCTTATCAGGCGCGAGAGAATGGCTGAAATTTATGCGCCAGTTATAGCCATTGTTATATGATTGTTGTTGTTGTAGTTGCTGCTGCCGCTGCTGCTGCTGCTGCTGCTGCTGCTGGTGTTGAAGCTCAGCTAAGCGCTAGCGCCCGCATACACATAATTTCCGTTTTCCTTTGTGGCGCCCACAGGAGCGGCAAACAAACAAGCGGCAGTCGTACTTCATGTAATCAACATTTTAATTGCGGAAACGGAACTCACACACACACACTCGCACACATATGTGGCTAGCACACACACACACACACACACACACACACACACACACACACACACACACACATATATCTGTTACACATTACGCATACGCAATGTGTGGCTGGTGCTTTGCTCTGCTTTGCTTTAGCGTTGGCGTTCTTTGTCGCTGGCAATGCAGGTGTTGTATCTATAGATGTACATATTAGAAGCAGGGGGGGCCCAGTCTGCATTAGTGAAAACATTTCGCACGTGAACGAGAGCGACGACAGCACGTCAGGAATTCATTACATCAAATATAAAGAAAGTTTTAGGCAATTTGCCAAAATCCGCAAAAAAAACCCAAAAGAACGAAGCGAAATTCCCCATGCGCTGCAGCTGTAACGAGCTGCCTGCATGCAGGTAGCCCGAAATCTACTTAGCAGATGGGGGCAACGTGAACGTAAACGAATTTGCGAATATGCAGCAGCATCTACAGCAGGTGAGGTGAAGCCACAGGCTCAAGCAGAGCGCTGCATACACATATACTATAGCAGATAGATTTCACTTCTACTATAGCAGGTATAGCATATAGCATATAGCCAGAACGAGAGCGTTGAGCTGCCGAAACACTTGAGCGACAATGGCAGCAGCAACGAAGCTCGTTCGAGAGCTGCAGCTGCAGCAGCCTCAGCTGGGTTCCTTTTTTACGGCCATGCCGCAGCAGACATGATAAATTCTCTTTAGTATGCGGCATACATGAGTGATGATATTAACCAACAACAGGCCTGAGCAGCAGGTACTGGCGCCCCAGCAGGGACAGACAAGTCAGTCAGCCAGCTAGCCAGTCGAAAAGCAAAAAATACAAAAAATACAAAAAAGTGATGGCAAAGGGAGTCCTTGTGGTCGTTTGACAGCGCTGGCTTGGGTTGCCTCCGGGCCTTCGGTGAGCTAGTTGTGTGTGCGTGTGTGTGTGTGTGTGTGTCACAAGAAGTTGTTGCTGGGTTGACTGACTCCATTTCGTTCGGCTGGCTGTTCGGTTCAAGTGAAAACTTGTTGTTGACAGCATTGGGATAATCTAATAGACATATTATTGAAAATCGATCTAAGGAAGGGATTGAGAATCTTATATTTTATTTTCTAAAAATCTGAATAAAAAATCTATGAAAATTAGACTGCACTACAATATCTACATAGTCCATAAACATAAAAGAGAAGAATAGAAAATTGTTCTTAATTTAGAAGTAAATTTTATTTTAAAGCGATCCTTTATAATTTGTTTGTCTACGCAGGTCGAGTTTGGGCCATTTTCCCCTTTGTTTGATGGTACTCAAAATATTAAAAATCATCAAAGCTACATTTGCATTGAATGTTTCAGTTCTGATAGCTCGTAGTTTAATATTTCCACATTACATTTTTCTGTTTCTTGTTAGCAAGTTCATTTATTTTGTTAAGTTCTTTCTTTTGTTGTTTCTTTTTTCTTGCTGTTACTACTTAAAAACAAAAAGAACACAGCATGAGCGTGCGTTCGAATACATCTGAGGAATCCAAGAAGGATTCACCCAAGCAGCAGCCAGAAGATGGCGATGATATGGATAATGGTAGTGGCCTCTCCCCATTTAGTATTGCATCGGATTCACTTAGCTACGAAGACTTAAACGATGATGAAAAGACCTCTGTTGCAGACACTCAAGTAAGATACTCCACAACGAAACAAGGAAAGTCGATGGAGAAGACCACAAAGTTCTCAGCTACGCTACAGGCCTCACGCACAAGGCTGAATTCTAGAAGCCTAAGGTCGATTATGTCCATGAGAAGTAGCAAATCTTTAGCAACTCCAAGCATATCATCGAAAGTGTCCATTAGCAGTGGCAAATCTGGCGCAAAGCACAGCTTGTCAAATGTGTCCATGGGAAGTAGAAAATCTTCCGCCAAGTCAAGGCCAAAGAGGTTTTCCAAAAAAGGCTTGCTGCCAAAGAAAAAAGGGGAAAGCTTTCCCCGATTGAGCGATATGAGCATTTTGTCGCGCAAAAGTCTTTCGAGCTCCACTGGGATGAGTGGGCGTTCATCGCATACGCAATCGGTAAGATCGCGAGACTCGGCAGTCTCCAAGGATTCAGCTGTATTGCTGCCGCGAGTGTGGCGAGCCAAAAAGAAATTAGTAGCCTCCAACAAGTCTGTGAAGCAAGCGAAAAAAGATGAGGACACCTTTAAGACACACGCATTTCGTATGCTTTCGGAGTTGTCTGTCGATCCAGAAACCGATGAAGAAGAGCAGGAAGAAGAAGTGGAGCACATATTCGTGCGCAACGAAATATTGGAGACCCTAAAGCTATTACCCGACATTAATGAGATATCCGAGACCAGTTGGGCCTCACTGCGGCCCAAGAGGTCCGACCACAAGGCACAGTTGGTAACGCCCCGGTCCACTTATACGGATCGCACCGCCTCTAGTCGCACTCAAACATCAGCTCTGGACCAATGGGCTGAGGAGGAAGCGGGCAGCACACAGGATTCCACAGCAAGCAGCTCCCTGATCTCGCTGGACAGCTTCAGCGACAGCGACAGAGAGCTGTTTTCTATGAAATCGAAAATGCTGCAAGATCGGGACGAGGGCAGCGACATAGCCATGAGGCTAACCAAGATCCGAATACGGAGCAGCCAGACGATAATGGCCGAGGACACAGATGCGATTGCCCGCCATCAGCACTATTTGGCCATGGAGGCGTGCTCATATTTTCTGGATGACATCGTGCAACGCGTTGTGCAGCACTGCGAAAAGGAAGCGGTGCGGCTGCACAATGTTCTCGACAAGGAGAAACTGCTTGTGAAACTCACTGCGCTGACCGCCGAGTTCCAGGAGGAGAGCCTGCTCCGGGAGAAGCTGGAGCACTGGGTCACCGACCATTTTGTGCGCAAGAGAAACTTCGTCTTCGTCAGGGTGCCAAAGCAATTCGACGCTCTCAACCACCAGCGCTATCACAACTGCCTCACCGATCTGGACCGGCTGCTCGAGGTGCAGGAGGCGACATACAACAAGTCCCTGGACATGTCCATCCAGCTGCGTGCGGAAGTCGAGAGCTCGCAGAAGCACGCCCAGCAAATGCTCAATAATTACGAGCGGACTGTGCGCCAGACGCTCCTCACCAACGACAGCCATGTCCACCTCAGCGCCACGGTCGAGAATGTCCTGGCCAGCATGAGGAGCTTTCGCAATGAGATGGGCAGCCTGCGGAACGACCTGCTTCACATGCAGCATCGATTCGCCGAAATGCAACTCGTAAGACTTCTTAGCTCTTTTTACACTTTATTTACACATGAGCAATCATATCCTTCAACAGTCAGAGATATGGTTAAAACCAATCTGTTTTTGAGGAACTTTGCAACCCTTATGACAAAAATCATAAAAAATGAATATAAAAATCTTTACAAAAATAGCCAAAAAATCACAATAATCATTAAGGAAGAAAAGTAAATGTCCACTTTATATTTATTACTATTGGCATTCGGTTAATTAATATGCAAGCAATCCTTAAATTTTAAGTAAAGCAACCTTATAGATCGAAAAAAACATGTGAGGAAGGATTATCTCCGGCCTGCCGAAGATTTTATTCTCTTTTCGAGTCTGTAGATAGATTCTAAATCTGATTTATATATATGTCTCAATCTTATTTTGCAAAAAGACTACATTTTGTTGCCTTGTGCTTACGAATTATAAGATATACAGACTTATAAGATTATAAAGTGCAATTTTTCTCATTTATTTTAATTTATATTAGTACAATTGGTATATTTATATATATAGTTCATTTATATTGTAATTTTTGTATCATTTTATTTAACCTTATTGTTGTTTATATAAAAACTGTGTGCGCTATTTAGAAATCCGAGGAACTGGAGGATCTGGGCGATGGCCTCAAGATGCGAGAGTATCTCGCCAAGCAGCTCGATACCGAAATGTTGGGCGCCAAAATTTCAGGTATTTGTGCCAAATAAACTCCTCGATTATTGTGTAGACACGAACAAATGTTTTGCAGACCGCAATGTTGACCTGAATCGTTTGCATGTGAAAATCAATTATGACATTCATGCGCTGGCACATCTCAAGGCCAAGGAGCAGATGAGCCGCAGGACCTACATCCGCCTGAAGGCCAAGCAAAGGGAATGCGAGGCGGCTCGACGTCACCATCGCGACCTCATCTACCAGGGCAAGCTGAAGCACAACAAGCTGCTCAGGGAGCTCTACAAGATCAAGACCTCGGGCACGATCATGTTCTACCCCTGCTCATGCAGGACTACGACGCCACTGTGGAGACCCTGAACCTAAAGCGCGAATCTGTCGAGAAACTGCGCTCCCAGCATAGACGCCTAACCCACCGCATTTCACTGGCCGAATCCCTCTTGGCCAGCTCAATGAGCAGAAAGAACAGCCTTCGAACGTCAAGAATATCGAACACCTTTAAAAGGGGTACTATAATTGGGCCAGCAATTTCTGTCACCCAAATAAACTTTTAATAATAAACACATTTATCGGCTTGCTCATATTCCAACATTGTGTTGCATCCAGCTGATATAGATTGCCCTAACTTGGACAGAACTGACCCGATTCTCAATCTCAAGGCGGTGTTGATCAGGATGTGACCTCTAATGAGATCTGCATCTAAGTCTGAAGAACTTTCAAATTTTAGATTTTCTATCAGAAAAAAGCCAAGTTCCTGCGAATGCTCTTGAAATACTTCAAACTCAGTCAAAACTCATCCGATTTTCGATCTCGAGGGCTTCACTAGATATGCATTGAAATATAAAGCAGTTTATATTGATTTCAAATATTTTCTTAAATTTCATGCTAAAATGTTTTGTCTTTTGAAGCCTTTGTTATCCGATATGCACTGATTATAATTAAAATCGCTTGACTCTTATATTCCTTTGGATTATATTCTGGTTGTCATATATCTAGTACAATGGGCTTGAGCTGAGTCTAACGGAGAACTGCAATTTCCTGCCGTTCTCAGGCCAATATCATAATAATAGCCACTCTACTAAATGCATAATAACAACGATAGCAAAAGCTGTCATAGACATTGCTAACAGACTTCCATCCTTTCCATCCACATACGTACATATGTATATAGTCCTCCGCTCTCTCGCTCCTTAGCATGCTGCTTCTGTGTCTATATGTTGCTATATATGGCAACCACACAGCGGGACTTAGTTCTGCCTTCTCGCATATAGAAAAGTCATGTTTTGCATCTTTTGGCAGCTGCCATATATCTTAGTACGGGGGCCAAAACAAGACTAACAAACATTGCATACATAGTCAGCTGCACGCACACACGCACACACACACACACACACACACACACACACACACACACACACACACACACACACCACACACATGCCTACGCAGGTGGAAAGATATTGTCAGTGTATTAGTTCTGTGGCCAGCACTAACGACAGCTACAAAAACAACAGAATAGAGATGGAGAGAGAGGGAGCGAGAGAGAGAGAGAGAGAGAGACAGAGAGGAAGCGAGAGGGGGAAGTGGCAGCCACCTTTAGTGGCAGCTGCATGCAGATGAGCAGCAAGCTGGTGCACTGAAAAAAAAAATACTTAAATTAAACCTATATCAGGATGGAATATAATACTCGATTCAAGTGCAAGTCTCTCGGATACATGTTAAAATATTCACTAAAAGCAAAACTATATTCGAATCTTAAAATTATAAAATGTATACTTATTATTTTGAAAGAATATATTTGAAAAATAAATCCGCTTAACGCTTAAGTTAAATAACAAATTTCGGAATTGAATCAAGTATCTCGTACTCAGTATAAGAATATCCAAGAACACCTATTAGGATTGATTTAAAAGCGTATTATTTTCTCTCAGTGTACTCTTTTTCGGGGAGGACAGCAATGTGGACAGCTTCTTGGTATGCACAATTCATGTTGCACTTAAACAACAACAACAACAACATCAACTGCAACAAGAAAAACAACAAGGAATGTGAAACAGAACAAGAAGTGGCGAAAACTAATAGCAAAGAAGCTGTGCCGCCACCGAAGGCAGATCCAGACCCAGATCCAGACCCAGAGTCGGAGTCGGAGCCAGTCGGGTTAATGGTAAAGGTGCTGATGCTGCCCCTTGGACCAGCTCCACCCCTCACCCCTCCCCCTGCTCCTGCTGTACCTTTACTCGTCTGGGTTTCTTTTTTTGGGCTCTCACGTGTGTTTGGCACGCATGTTGCAGGCGCTTATCGGCAACATATATGGAGAGGGGGGTTGGAGGGAGTGGGGCAGGGAAAGTGCTGCTGACAGCGACTGGTGCGTGGCAAAAAGGGGTAGTGGGTAGGGGGTAACGGGTAGGGGGCAAGGGGTAAGGGGGCATATATGTGTGTATAATGGGGTTTCTACTCCACTTGGCTGGTAAGACGAAATGCCGTTAGCAACGAGAGTAAATTCGATTTTGCACTTGAGCCGCTTGCAGCTAATGCAGCCAACGACCTGCCACATCAGCCAAATGGCCACGCCCAACAGCCGCACCAACCGCCCCACCCCCACCCGCCCCCCTGCCACCCCCTTCCCCATCCCCTCTCTCACACAACGTTCGTTTTTATGTGCTGTTGCCGGCCAACTGGAAGAAATAGCTGCGAAAAAATGCTGAAACTAAAACTAAAGGCTAAAGCTAATGCGCTCTTCATGCAGCAGCGAAGGCAGCTTCAACTTTAGGGGCTTTAAAGTATAAATCTATGTGTCTACATTTAATTAGTTGATCATCATATTCTCAATTTATTTTATATACAAGTAATTTCAAAATGAAAATAAACGATACTGTTTGCCTAAAACTGATCTGAGAATATTTTTGTTTACTTGAACAATTTATGGACATTTAATGTTAAGAAACTATTTGGTTATAGAAAATTTTAACTGAAAATATGTTTTTATACCAAAGTCATTTGAATATTTGATATATGTTTACTTATTATAAAGCAAATGCTTATATTATATTAGAATAACATATTTTTGAGTTTTAAACTAGTATAAATTCTTAGTTAGCTTCGCAATTAGTCAAGTATTTGTTGTAAAATTCGTGGTTAGTTTTACTTAGCTGCTCGACTCGAGACTTCGAAGTTTACCCTCGTCCAGCTGTTGGTTGGGGGCTCTACTATTTGGTTTTGGGGCCATCATTCGCCAGTAAAAGCAATTTCAGGTACTCAGGAAAGGACGACAAACAATTTGCATATGCAATGCACGTGCGCATCTTCAATTTACAATTTACAATTTGGATGCGGCTAAATACGTATCTGTGCGATAGATCTATAAACCAATTTCCGCAGCCATAGCAAAAACACATCCGATGTGCAGTTGTTGATATTGTTGTTGTTGTTATTGTTGTTTCGTCGCGCTCAATTAACACTGTGGATATTTTGGCGCATTTCCTTTTCATACCATTTTGATGATGACGCTGCATAAGTGCTTCCGCTATTTTGCAAAATGGCACACACACACAAACATACACACACACACACACACGAAATTTGATTAGGCAGCGCACAATTTGGCATTTTTAAAATATTTATAAATAAAAGCCAGCGACTAGGCCAACGAAACCAAACTAGTCAACCAGCTAACCAATCTTGTAACCAAGCGTACTACCAACAAACCAAACCAAACCACACCAAGCCAAAGCCAAAGCTAACCCCAACAAGGACGTCATCCTTTGCCGTTCCCGATCCCGTTCCCGATCCCGTTCTCATTCCCGTTCCCGTTCCCGTTACCAGCACTGCACGCCACTTAAAGCGACTCGCACTCATATGTGTGCATGTGTGTGTGTGTGTGTGTGTGTGTGTGTGTGTGTGTGTGTGGACATTTTGAGTAATAAACTCATTTCATATGCTGACTGCTTTTTCATTTCAAAACTTTTTTGCCAGTGTGTTGTGTTTCTTGTTAGCCAAGCGACCCCTAGCCCCAAATGATATACGAGTTCACTTCTCTCGGTCTCTCTCTCTGGCTGTTGTTGTGCAGTGTAGTTTCTAGTTAACTCTTTTTTGTTGTTGTCGCTGTTGTTCTTTTATTAGGTTGTTTTTGCCGGCCGGCCTGGCGGATTAGACGAGGGCTGCACCAAAAATATTATTAAATATGCATGGCTGAGCTGCAGTTGCTGTTGCAGTTTGCAGTTCGCAGCTGGAGTTCGAGTTGGAGTTGCTGTTAAATGTAGGTGAAACCGGCTGTCAAATGTCTGACACGGCGATAATGAAATTTGCACAGGCCCTGTCGGCAGTACTCTTTCCCTCCCTCACTCTAAACACGCCCAGCAACTAAACACGTTGAGTGACATTTTAATAAAGTGCTCACTTGTTCAATTAAATGCCCCTCAGTCTCGAATGCGCTGTGCCTTATAAAAATGCAAAATAGACACACAGTCAGTCACTCAGATAGACAGACAGTCAGACAGACAGTCAGTCAGACAGTTAGTTAGTTAGTTAGTTAGTGTCTGGCTGTTTACAAGACTTTTTCATTCCTTTTATATACATATTTAGTTGTTGTTTGCCCCCAAGCTAAAGGACTGACAGTCAGAGCTCTAACTGTGCTTGAGGCATACAAGAATTGTCAAATATAAATTGTAAGCATGCATTTGAATGAATTATTACACATGACTTTCAATTACGCTTGTCTAAGATTGGGTTAGTAAAAGAAACACTATAAATGATTTTGTTTTATCAAATAAATCAGTCTTTAAGTTTATCCAAGAAATGCAGCAATATTTTAATCGCTTGATTTCCCTACAAACAATATTTTATTTTATTTTCTTCGCAAATATTATATTATATTTGTCAAATATTAATTGTCAAAAAATACTCTTTTTAGTTGTCGCGAGTGGGGAAATCAAATGAAAACCATATTCAATGCGTTTATTTTAACCTAATAAGGTAAATAATGATATTTATGTATTTACTCTTAATTACTCTAAAATATTCTCATAATTTACAAACTATTCTTTTTCACATTAGACTCAAAGACAAAAAAAATAAAAATGGGTCAAATAAAATTGGTAAAAATACATTTGATAGAATTCTGACACAATACTTTCAACTACGACTTTATACAAATAGAACACATCTGAAAAGTCTTTATTTGATAAAAATGCATATGTTTTTATGTATTCTTTTGATTACCCGCTTTTCATATTTTACAATCAATAAGTTTGAAAGTCGCTCACAACTAACTGCCCTGATTCTTGGCTCTAACATATGAAGCATATTATTATTTAATTTATTACCTCTTTATTGAATTATTTGCAGTTTGGCTACTGAGTTTTTGGCCGAGTCGCTGATGCCAGTTGCCTGATGTTTATCGCTTGCGACAGCGCAAAACTCAATTATCGCTAATTCAATTGTGGAGTACTGTGCTGTGTGTGTGGCAAATTGAATCATTTAAGGTAAAGCTGCTTTATTATTTGTGCCTTTCTGTCTGTCGGTGTGTTTTTTTTTGTTTCGTTATTATATTATTTTATTGTTGTGGAATTACTGGCAAAACTTTGTCAGCCGTCAGAGCAGCGCTTCAACTAAGTAAAGTGCAAAAGTTGGCTTCACAAAAAGTTTGTCATGGCTGCAGCAAATAATAAAAATGAGCAGCAGTCGCATAAAGTGCAGCAAATGCAAAAACTTGTGCCACTCGCTGGACAGCATCAACAACAACAACTGCGACTAAAACCGAAAGCTGTCATTTGTACTTGAGCTGGAGTTGAAGATTGGCGTCCCAAACAGTCAGCAATTGGCAATAAGCAATAAAACACTAAATCAGTCGAATAGGGTAGCGTAGGGTGTATGTATATTCCAGAGTCAACTATGAAAATTGGCACATCAAGCGCTTTAAGCGCAACTCGTTTATCCCGCAAGGAAGAAAGCGATACGCCTGCATTATCCTGGCGACAAGCAATTGAGTCGCATTACAAGCCAAATAAATTTCACGGCAACTGCGACTCGCTTGCAGCTGCTTTAGCTCTCCTCTCTCTCTCTCTCCTCCCTCTCCTCCCTCTCTCTCTCTCTAGCTTGCCGTACAAGCAAATAAATTTCCCCATACTTGTGCATACAATGAGGCATTCTCAAGGATTCCACACGTTGTTGCCCTTTCAATTTCGCCCAAACTTATCGTTTGTCTACATTGAACTAGAACGACTGCTACTAGTTGGAATTTGGGTTTAATTATGCAAAGCCTTATCTAGAATTTAAAAGAAGTTAAGGCAGCACAATAAAGCCTAATTCAATTGCATTATATCTATATTTCAAACATAAAGAGATCTCAAAAGTAATGAATAATAATAACAATTTAACTAATTCAATTCATTCATTAATTGCAAATTTTAATTAAAAATGTATATTTCAGGTCTTCAATAATTATAGAAAAGTAGTAATAATTAATGTAGAAAAAGTAAACGTTGAAAGTGGACATATAAAGACAAATAAGATCGTGTGAAAATTCATTTACTATTCAACGTTTATTCAAGAATAACAAATAAATGATTAATTGCAATTTTAATTTGTGATTTTTGTACTTATTAAAAAGTTTGAGTTTGCAATTCTTTTCTTTTTTCTGATTGTTCATAAGTAAATAATTATAATAGAATAATTGGCCAGTTGGTGAAATAGCATAGAAAGCGATTTGTGAAACACAAGCGATTCTCATTGTCATCAGTTCAGAATCAGGGAGGGGATGGGATGAGATGGGATGGGAAAGAGGAATGAGAAGCATAAAGAGAAACAGAGAGAGAGGGAGAGAAAGAGGCTCTAAACAGCAATAGAACCCTAAGTCAGGCATTTTATGCGCACAAGATTGAGTTTCATGGCGATGGAAAGGAAATGCGAAAGAGAGGGGGACAGAGAGAGAGAGAGAGAGAGAGAGAGAGGGGCAGCAACTTTGTCCGTTGCCTACTTTGCGGCGCATATTCTAATCACTCGAGTCACGCAAATGTCAATGTTGCTGTCAAAGTGTCAATGAAATGTTCAATGAAAATAAAACGAGCACGAAATAAGAGCAGGGTAAGTGGGCGTGGGCGTGGCAGTGGGAGTGGGCGTGGCGCCTCTGAGGCAAAACTTGTGCTCGCCAAAGACTTGCGGAAAGCAACAACATTGCACAAGTTTCAGTTTTTTGCTTTTTGTTGTTGCCGCTGGCGGCGTTTGTTATTGAAAATGTGGCTTATATGGAAATGCTGTGGCGAAATGTTTTTCTCTGCTTTGCGTTTTTTTCTTTTTATATTTGTTTTACTAATAAGGCGCAAAAGCGCAAGCCAAGTGCCGCATTGTGCAGCTGACTGTGCGTCGATCTATCTGTCTTTGTCTCTCCGTCTCATCTCTCTCGCACACTTTGTCTGTCTGTCTGTCTGTCTGTCTGTCTGTCTGTGTGCGTGCGGAAGTCCTTTGGCGTGTGCCAGTTTATTTCTATTCAGTTTTTTGCTTCGCTTGACTCTCAATTAAATTTTATAGGCGACGCCGGGCCTTTAGGCTCAACGTCCTCAAAGTCCTTCTAACTTAACTATGGGCAACAAAAATTAATAGAGCAAAAAATGCAAACTCATTTTAACTACTAGGCATTTGTGGTTGGAGTTGTTGCTGCAGTTCAGCGAATGACAATGAATCCGCTTCAAATAACTATTATTATTTAATGATTGGCTTCTGCTAGCCAATTCTTTTGCACTCGAATTCGAGTTGATTCAAACAAAGAAACTATTTGGTCTAGAAGTTATCACTTAATACTTGAGTGAAAGGCAGTCAAATCAGAAGTTGTTTTATGGATATTCCTGTACTGCTATATGGATATTTTAGGTAGATAGTCTGTGTGCTTTCCAATGGATCAGTTTGCTTCGGATTAGTGCCCTGTTTGTCACTAGCTTATGTTAATTGCTCTAAAGACACACATCTATCTCTTACCTCTATATATCCATACTCATTGCTAAGCTGTGCATGTCTAGAGATGAACACACACACACTCACACACACTCACACACACTCACACACACACACATGGAGAGCAAACTGTCGATGATGGAAATGTGCCACAATTTACACAGCCAGCAGCGGCCAAAATTTGACGCCTGATCAATAATATTGACGGAGCTGACTAGAAACAGTTGCCACGCCTCCCCTGCCCTCCCCTTCCCCTTCCACTTGCCCACACTGCGAGGGTGGTAAATAAAATTTGCATGCAGCTGAGCAGCGACAGGTAGGAATGATGACGAAATTAAAGCAATACAACGTGCACTCACAGATGATATAGTCATATATGTATGCAGATATGGAGACGCCGCATTGGGCCAAAGGTAAACGCTTCATTGGCCCCAGGAGTGCATGTGTGTGTGTGTGTGTGGTGTGTGTGTGTGTGAGTGTTGGTGTATTGACTGGCTGACTGACTGCAGCATTTGGCAAATTTTGGGTAAAATATATTCAGGCGCACGTAGGAAATTACAAACGGATGTAAATACATCAATTCCAAATGAAGAGCATGTGCAGTCAATGGCACAAAATGGCTGTGGGAAAGGGGGCGTGGCAGGTGTGTGTGTGTGTTGTGTGAGTGTGAGTGTGTGTGTGCCTACCTGTCAAACTTGCAACCGAATCGAATGGCTCAATAATCCAATGCAAACAGTTTAATATGCGTGGACAGTGTGCACTCGTGGGCGACCTGAGATTACCGCTACCTGTAACTGTAACTGTAACTGTATACATGTGTGTGTGTGGGTGTGTGGGTGTGTGTATGATTGCAAAGGGCATTGCTTGCAATTAATTGTAAATGTCTTGCAGACAAAATTAACACATTCGGATTGGATTGCTGCATCGTAAAATAATGTTGCAGCCAGTCGACAATCGACAATCGGCAATCGACAGTCGGCAATCGACACTTGCCACAAGGCAACTCTGCAACTCGGCACAAATTGGCAAAACGGCTAACTGAACGCCAAGTGGCAACAATTTGCATGCCAAGTGCTTTGGCAAAGTTGCCAGAATCGCTTTGGGCGCTATTTCAAATGCTCGGCAAGAGAATTATGAATTTATAAACTCATCGAGTCGAGATGATAGTTGGCAAGGTGTGAATTTGAATTGAAGTTGCAAGTTCAACAATAGGGCTGATTGCCACTCACAAAAAGGGCAAATTGAACAAAAATATTGTTTAAGAATTCGACTTGGAAGCGCTTTTTTATTCTATTGACTTCTACTCAAAGCTGGCCAAATGTTCAACTGTATTTAGTTTCGCAAGCATTGAGAAGTTTCGCCAAAATCAACATCAAACTTTAAAAGCGAACTGTATTCACTATAAGAACTTTAAGTCTGTTTGATAATATTTTTGAAAATATTTAAGTCAACTATTTACATTCACATTTAAAGTTGCCTAAAGATTGAACTTGGTATCGTTTTTTTATTGATTTGCCTCTAACGCTTACAAATTCACAGACTAGATTAAAGTACAATCTTTAATCACTATTACCCTTGAAATTCTTTTGAAAATATATTGTATATTTTGTCTAGAATCTCTCTTTTCAGTTTAAATCAAATAATTAATGTATTTATGGAGCTGTGCATGGCTAAAAAGAACTGCTTTTATATCCACACACACACACGCACACACACACCTCCGTTTGCGAGCACAAAAAGCTAAAATAATATTAATAAGCGGCTAGGAAAATAACGCGTAGCATTTTAATTAGTGCAAATTAATTGCGCACATCGTAGTGTGGCAAGAAAGAGCGAGAGCGAGAGAGAGAGAGAGAGAGAATGGGGGATAGGGGGATAGAGAGAGGGAGAGGGAGAGGAAGTGCGAGGTAATCACATCCTTAAATAAGCGACTTGCGCTGACTTATTTGCACTTATTTATTCATTTGGGTGGCAATTAAAGCGCACGCAAATTAAATAGAAAACCATTTGGCTGCATTTCAAGCAGACTCAAATAACACAAACTTTAATTTGTGTGGACGCGCCTCTGTCGTTTTGCTTTTTGCGTTTTGCGATTTGTATTTATTTTATTTAATTTGCGTCTTCGTTTTTTTGTTGCTTTTTGGTTCGCGTATTTTTCTGTGCACATTTTTATTTTAGTTTGGCGCTGCTTTTAAGTCAAACTGCCAGCCCAGGCCATAAGTGCATAGCAGAGCGGAAACACAGCAGGGTGGGGCAGGGGGGTCGAGTCCATTCCCATTCCCATTTCCAACTAAATAAATAAAAAGTGAATTTTTAATTAAAAGTTAAGTGGCAACTCATTTAAATTCATGTTGACTCAAGCGTCATAGCAAAACATTTGGCGAGCGAAGCAGCGAACAGAGAGCGACTAAAAAAATGCACCATGAACTGCAGCAGGAGAAGAGAGAAAGGAGGATGTGTGAAGGGATGGGGGTTGGGTTAGCTTCAAGCGCCCTTTGTGGAGCAGGAGTGCAGCCCTAAATAAGCATAATGCACTGCAGGACCTTGACGAGGAGCTGCGTAATGGAGCCATGGATGTTGTACGCAAATTGCTCGTCACGTAATTAGAAAGCTCGAAAGGGAAGAATGCTGCTCAGTCCCAAATAAGCCGGCAATAAGGGCGGTCAACGAGTAGAGCGAATGATAACGACTAAGCCAAGACTTGGCGAAAGTGACGAGTGAATCGAAAGCGACGAGAAGAGCAAAAGCAGCGAGTGAATCGACTTTAATGAGAAGCATTAGTTAACAGATTGTTAGAGATGCATTGACTAACAGAAAGAGTAAAGCAGAGTAGTACTCACAAGTAGATTCAATAATAACTTACAAGTAGATCCACAAATAATAGCTAGCAATGCAAATGCAAATGCAACGAGTGACGAGTTAAGTGAATTAGGCGAGAAGTCGACTGACGAGTGAAACAAATGTAAAAACTCCCAAGAAATGTAAGGAGTAGAACCATATGAGTCTCCTTGCTGACACACATAGTCCTATTACTTCCAAGAAATGACAATATAAATCTTAGATTTACATACCATTTAATTGTTGAATTAATTTGTTAATGGTAACAAACAATTGCTTGATGCTGATTTTTATATAAATTTATAATATATAAATTAATATATAAATTAATATTTATGTAGCTCTCCTCAGTCCACTGCTATTTATCAACATTAAACAAATAGCAAAAATAAATACATTTCAGTAAATTTGGTAAAAATACACTTTTAAAAAATTACTTAAGTGTTTAGTTAATTATGAGAAAATAAAACCGCAAAAATATTCTTAGAAAATATATTTAATTTGTCTGATAGTTAATACTTCCATTAGAGAAGGTTTTCGGATCTATAGTTGGATACATAGCAAAGAGGTCTTTTTTTGCAATAGCTTGGGCTATATAATGTGATTACTGGTAAATCTCATTTTTAAATGAGAAAAAATATATGAGTCATTTTTATGCAAAGGAATTTAGTCAGCAATCAGCTATTTGCTAACATGTTGGCAAAAACAAAATGTATATAAATATTGATATATTGGATTATTGGTAATTCTCATTTTGAAAACAAGTGAGGAATGCTTATCGTCGGCGTGCCCGACACGATTTGATACTCTTTTCGAACCTAGTCCTGGCAATCATTTATACTCATGCCAACTGCACACATGCTGAAATTTCATAACATTGTACAAGTATCGTTTTGTCGCAGTTAGCTTTCTTTTTTGTTCTAAGAATATTTAGATCATTGGCCAGTTGTATAGCAGCTACAAGATATAGTGATCCGCGTCTAGCCGGCTCCGACCAAAGTGATGTCTCTTTGAGATATATAAGTATCTGTGCAATATGTGTGTCATTGCGATAGACTTCTAAAAACATTGGGGATAGTATGGCCAAAACCGACTTCGAGTTGTATGGCAGCTATAAGATATAGTGCTCCGATCCGAGACTGTGCATGCCGACCAATGTGATGTCTCTTTGAATAATAAGTATCTGTGCAAGCTATGTTTCATTGACGCTAGATTCAAAAACATCGGAATATATGGCCAAAACTTTCGAATGCTTCGAGTTGTATGGCAGCAAATGAAGATATACGTGGTCCGATCCCGGCCGACTCGGACCAACTGTGCTGTCCCCTGGAATAATGAGTGTCTGTGCAAAGTTCTATCGCGATAGTCTCAAAAATCTGAGGGACTAGTTTGCATACATACAGACAGACAGACGGACATGGACTAGATCAATTTGTATTGTCATTCTTTTGGGGTCTCCGATCGCTTCCTTCTATGCTGTTACAAACTTCAGGATCAAACTTAATATACTATTTTCTTCGAAAGAGTATAATGAGATAGAATGTATGAGTCATTTTTTATGCAAAGGAATTTAGTCAGCAATCAGCTATTTTCTCACATGTTGGTAAACAAAAATATATATAAATATTGATATATTTATAATGCGATTATTTGAGAGAATATATGAGTCATTGTTCTGCAAAGGAATTTTTAAAGGCAATCAGCTACTTTTGCAAGTGTAAAAAAACGGAGTGAGCTCTCTGATATGAGTAAGTCGTCAGTTGGGAGAACACAAGGAATTGTTTTAGTGAATTACACTAACACTTACATGAGCACATTACAAAATTATCAGAATGGAGGACACAAGCGAATCGAGTAGCTCGGCAATGCACTCAGCGGAGACGGATGCTGAGGATACTAAGGCGAATGCGAATGCGAATGTGAATGTGAAGGAGTGCTCGGAGCCAGAGGAGCTGGACGAGCTGGAGGAGAAGCCAACGTGCAGTGCCGACTGCCAGAAGAGCAGCAAGCGATTCACGGTCAAGAAGTGGAGCGGGGTGGCCATGTGGGCCTGGGGTAAGCGTAAACATGAGCGTAAGCGTAAGCCTTAAGTAGCCTCAAAGCTGATTATGAAACAATTTCCGGTGGGTCGCCGTTGCTGCTGCTGCACAGACATCGCTGTGGACACTTGCGCGATTTGCCGCAACTCCATCATGGATCTGTGCATCGAGTGCCAGGCGGATCCGAATCAGAACTCCGCCGAGGAGTGCACAGTGGCCTGGGGTGTCTGCAATCACGCCTATCACTTCCACTGCATCTCCCGCTGGCTCAAGTCGCGCTCCGTCTGCCCGCTGGACAACCGCGAGTGGGAGTTCCAGAAGCTTGGCCGCTAGTTAGTTGCGTTGCGTTGGTTTTGGTAAGGGACGGGACGAGATGGGACAAGACGGGATGGGTCGGGTCGGGTTGGGTCGGGTCGGGCGTGAAAGTAATAAGAAATCGTTGCGCTGACTCGGCGCCCAGAACTTTATCATTATTTTGTGTTAATTATGCATCTTTCGCCGGCTGGCGTTTCCACTACTCGACTAGGATGAGGATGAGGAGACAGATGAGGAGCCGGATGAGGAGCCAGATGAGGAGCCGGATGCGAAGCAGAGCGGAGCATGGCGTCTCAATGCCCAATTATCATTTGTGTGCTCGCAACTTTTGCGGCACTTAATAAAGCAGGTACACTGAAAAAAAGAGTAAATGAATATCGTGAATATATTCTTGTTTGAAGCACAAAGCGTTTGTGAACAGAGCTGCGAATGCCTTAAGCCAAGAATATATTCTTAGATTGAGTCCGTTTATTTTAGAATGAATCACATTAAGTTGTGTCTCTTTTCGGCTCAAAACGATTATGAAAATTATCAATATTTTATTTAATAACAATTGGTTAATCAATTTAACAATAAAATGTGATCGGGAAGATTTGAACTCATGAATGAATTTATATAATAAAGATTCTCAAAATATCTGATCATAATTTTGCTTGTTCTCATCTTTAAGAGCACATTCTTAATTGGACATTGTCGATTTCATTTCTGATTTGCAAATTTCTAATTGAAAAGATTGTTGATCTTTTCTTGAGATTTTCTTATTTTGACTACTACATATTTTATTGAAAGTATTCCATTCCCATTACAGACCTATCAAATTGTTTAGTTTCATTCACATTCTTGATTTAAGGTTGATCTTCGTTGTTGTCTTACACTTTTATTGCAATATTGTAAATGGCAGAATGAAAAGTTCTTGTATAAAGAGGCGCATTGTTCTTTCTCTCAGTGCAGCAGACGAAGTGTGAGCAGTCGGTCTCCCCCATCTCCATCTCCAGGTCCATCTCTCATTCTATCTCTCTGTTGTGCAACTCAAACTTTATCCGCAGTTTTTGAGTAGAGCGGAAGATGTGCTTTGAGCAGGGGGCAAGGGGGGATTATCAATTTTGCAGCTCGCGTTTTCGCGCTGGTAACCTTTGAACTTTGAAGCAGACAGACAGACGGACGGACGGACAGACAGGCAGGCAGGCTTGCACTTTGGGACGCATCTTGAGATTGCCAGTTTTAAACAATTAGCTCATCGATTTTACGGAGTGCGCTTTTCGGGCCTCAGCTGTCAATTAGCTGCGGTGCAAACACGGCACATAATTAAATAGAATTACTGTTTAATTGTTGCTCCTCCGAAATACATTAGCACGCCAGTCCGCCCAGACGGCAGAGCCCCGCCCCCCATCCTTGCCTTGATTGTTTGCCTCACGTCTGCCGACAGACACACACACACACACACAGACACACATATATGTGTAGTCTATACACACTAAATAATTTTGCGCACAACAAATTGGCAGCTTTCTATTCAACTTGTCTAAAACTGTGCATGGTCGCCCAGCATTGCTTACCGTTACAACCGCCCCTGGCCCAGCCACGCCCCCGCCCCCTGCCACGCCCCCTTTTGCCTTTGCCAACGTGCCACGCGCCAAGTTGTTTCTTTTAATTTTTGCACGAAAATTAAGTTTGTTTTCCATTAAGTTAAATAATTACAAAATTATCCACCACTCAAAGGCTTTGGCTCTGCTAACTGTGTGTGTGTGTGTGTGTGTGTGTGTGTGTGTGTGTGTGCGGGTGTGTGTGTGTGTGTGCGTGTTTGTTTTACTAGAGTGGCAACGCGGCTGCGAGGACATTTAGGACGGCAGCTGCACTTTTCCGTGTAACTGACAATGATAGCTGCCTGCTTGACTGACTCACTATTCGACCAGGGCTGCAAGAAAAACAGCAGCAAAAGTAATTCTACCGGAAAGAAAACGAGGAGCTAATGTGCTAGTTTGTAAAGCGAGTAAAAGCAGCTAAGCGTCCTAATGCTTTACTCTGCCAAGGAAATTTGTATGATTTAAGTCAGACTTAAGGAACCAATTTGATAACAAAACATAGAAACCTTTTTCCTTGTATAAGCTTTTCTTAATGAATAAACTTTATGTTGTTGAAAATGATTTGTAATTTAAGTCAAGCCTAAATTGTTTATTCTCTTTCCTGGGCCTTCTCTTCATATGTCCACATTTCAAGTACTTCTTTTGGAACTATTACATTAATTGGTATTAAGCAATATCATACATTGTGTTTATAGCAGTATATCATATATAATATCAAAGATAATAGTATTACCTTACACAATTCGTCAGATTAACTGAAATCAAAGAATTTCTCACTCATTATTGTTGTTTCAGAGGTAATCGCATTTCGTTTCTTTTGATGTAGTTCCATTTCCTATTATACATTTATATTATTTACAATTATGTTCACATTAGCACTATTTGGGAATGCAGCCCTGGTTTGCACGCCTGTTTGGGTTCTGAAGAAAGTTGTGCTTAAACGCTGCTTTTGGCCTGAACCAAGGCTCATTATCTTTTCATTCGTTCGTTTTCTTTCTAGTCGTCGTTGTTTTTTTTCTCTCTTCTGTGCGCTTTTCTTTAACGCTTCGCTAATCAAATTCAACATTTTTCCGTTTTAATTTGACAATTCGAGGGATTGGGTAGGGTAGGGTATGCGTTTTTGGTGAGAGCTGACAACAGCTGTGCGTTGTCAATTGGAAAATGATAAAGTGACGCGCGGCGAAATAATGAAAATGGGAATTGGCATAGGAAGTGAAACTGAAACTGATAGCTGATAGCTGATAACTGAAACTGATAACTGCAAATGGCGTTGACAACAACAACAACAACAACAACAAGAAGAAGAAGCGCAAGGGATGTGCCAGTTGCTAAGAGTGCTAAGCTTGTTAGTTTCGCTGTCCTCCCATCACTTTCAAGGTGACCCGCACAGTGGCACTAAATGCATTACAATTAGCGCAAATTATCCGTGTCCAGTTGCAACAATTGGCGCTGGCTGCTGCTCGGGGGCAACTTGATTGAATTTACTTGCCGCGCGCGTGACTTGCGACAAACAGGAACGTGCAACGTGCCGCGTATGCCATATTAAGTATACGCACCGCTAGCCAAGCATTGCGCGAGATGCGCTCAGTTGTCTCAGTTGCCCAAAATTTGGTTCATTACTAGCCCTGCAAACCAAAAAAACCTTAAATTAATAATGTAACTATGCATTGATAAACTTATTTAAGACGTTTTAAGAATATATTCTTAGACTGAGCCTGAATAAAGAGCCTCAAAGCCAATTTGAGGTATTACAGTGTCAATAAGAGCCAAGAGAAGGTAATTATTCTAGTTCAAAAATTAAATTAGCATGATGACATTAGTTTTGATACATGTGAATTATGTAATGAATCTCAAATGTTAAATTCTTTAATGAAAAATCACAATTTAATTTCTAGAAATAATTTTGTTTCTTTCTGTGCACACACACAGAGACACACATACACACACACACACAGAATTATTTCGTTTTTGATGTGCTAACGAGACAGAACTTAAAGTTATCCATTTTGTTTCATTTTGGAGCATATTTTGTTTTAATTATGACGAGCCGTTTTTTGCGACTGTCGTCGTCCTCGCACTTGGCTCTTTGTTATAATTTATGCCGGCCTTTCAAATTGCATATTTCATATTTCATATGTGCGAGCAGCCAGCCAGCAACTGAAGCTAGGAGCTAGGAGCTGGAAGGCAGAGCTTAGAGCTCACTTATCAGCTGGCTTGCAGGCGACTTGCAGCGGGAAACTGTTAGATGTCAATATAATTTAGGCAAATGTATGCAACTTTATGGTAGCTCTGCGAGTGTGTGTATATGTGTGTGTGTGTGTGTGTGGGTGTGACACATTTAACTTTGGCCATTTTTAATCACAAAACTTTGCCTCGTCTCGACTCGACTCGATCTCGCCTCGCATTTGCATATTTCTAATTCCAAAGTTGTAATTAGTATAATTTTACAGCTCTAATTGGATGATGATTTGCGCAGCAGCTTCATTTAGCCAGTATGTGCCCCTAAATACATACATACTTATATACATGTTTGGGAAGGCCAAGCTGCGACTGCGAAGGCGACCTTCACTCGGTGGCACTTCAGCAGCCGAGAAGTGAAAGTCATTAACATAAGTTTGTAATTACAGAGTCCACAGCATGGGCTCATATATCAAATTTGCATTTGTGTCTGTGCCCCAAACCCAAGCCCAACCCCCATCCACTCCCCTCCCTAGCCCCCTTTCAGGCGTCTGGCCTGCTTGTGTCATAAAATGCTCATCTGTCTCACTAAATGCTGACAGACTTGCAGCAAACTGCAAAGGCTCAAGTGCACATATGCACATGTGTATGTATGTAGGCATGTGTGGCTGATTCTTTGAGGGGCTTAAAGCCAAAGTCAGCCAAGCAGACGGGGCGGACACACTTCGCCTCTATTTGCTGTCATTTTGAGAAATAAGAAATGTGCAAATGCAACTCGTAAGCATCGTCAAGTTTGAGCACACACACACACGCATACGCTCTCACATTCACCTCCGACCTTCAGCAGCCGCCTGTCGGCTTCAACTGACCGCCCACTTCGCTGCGCAGCGCTATATATTGCAACTGCTCTGCTTCTTTCAATCTTGTAGAGTCATCGCACTGCGCTCTCTCTCTCTCACTCTCTTGATCTGCTCGCCGTTGATCCGTTCTTTCTTTCTTTCGTTGCATGCATGCACACACACACAGTCAAATAATAGTTACTGCGCGCTCTCACTCTTGCTCTCACCTACTCTGCTCTTTGCACTCGCATGCATGCATATCAATATAACAGTCTGGCACTCTGAGCAGCCACACCAGTATAACAGCAAGCCGCTCTCACTCTTGCTCTGCGCTTGGATCATAGCTTGCCTGCTATTCGTCTAGCTCGCCTTCTCGCTCTTGCACACGCACGTCACAGTGCATCTCGCCTCGCTGCTGATCGCTCTCTGCCTTTGTCATTTGGTATGCTTTTACTTTTAGTCTACACAGCATTAAATAGTTGAGTTTAACAAGCTGTAATTAAAAGCCAGGCATGTTAATAAAGCTCAGATGTCTCTTAATTACTGTATAGGGTTTGATTAAAGCTCACTTTTGTGTCACATATATATGTATGTACTATAAGTTTCTAAGTAGCAGCTTAAACAGTTCAAGCTCATTATGTGCCATTATTATTTGCAAGCCGTATCGATTTTGTTTAAGTTGTGAATATACATATGTAAATAATCCAATCATCATTATACATATTATTGTTCTTTCAGACTTCCAACTTTCCTCGACAGTCTCTTTTATGGTAAGTCTTTTATTTGAATACCATTTCAATGTTATTTTCGTGAGGCTTTTTTTCTGCACCATAAATTAAATACTTTCTGACACCTCTGAAACTGTGAAAATCTTTGAGTGAAAACACATTTTATTTAATGATTTTTTTGGCTTAGATCAGCTATTTGCTTTAACCTGCGGCATTCGACGAGAACAGCTTTAAAGCGCAATGGCAAATAAACAAGTCCTCAGACCTCTGTCACAATAGGACTCATGTGAGTCCGACGAAATGCAAAACCCAAAAATAAATACGACACAAACCTAATGCAAATGCACACACACACACACACACACATACATATGCACACACACACACACATACACACACACACACACGTGCGTCTATCGAATCGAATCGAATGCACTACAATGGGCATTGAGCTGAGTTTTCAAGTCATTTTGAATGTTTTTGATTTCACTGATTTGTTTATTTATGCATAAAGCATGCAATTTTTGCGCTTTATGCGAGCATCAGCAGAAAGCAGCAGTCAAATAGGGTTTTCCCCTCCTCTCTCTCTCTCTCTCTCTCGCTCTCGCTGTGTGTGTGTAACATGGGTTGACTTTCACTATTTTTATTTCTTCCATTTTATAGCTGTTGTCGTTGTTGATGTTCTTCTTGTTATTGTCCCTGTCCCTGTTGTTGTTATTGTCCCTGTTGTTGTTGTTGCTGCTGCTGTGTAGTGCTGCTGGCAAGTTTAGTTGGGCCAGAAAACTTAGATATTCCAAGCGAATGCGCTCACACGCAATGTTCAGTGCTCTGTGCGACTGAGTTTCGCAAACAAATCAAAATCAAAATCAAAAATCGTGTGTGAATGCGACTTGCAGTCGTAAACATGGCTGCCGGCAAACGGAAACGGAAGTTGCACAAAACGATTTCATTTGCGCCGCACAACTTTTCATATGCATTTGCAAAAGGCTGCTGCTGCACTCGAAAAAACGATGTTAACTTGCTATTAATGTTATAATATTAAAAAACATATATGTAGTAAGATAACAAAAGATAACATTTATTTAATATTTGTTTTTGTCAATCTGCGGTTTTCACGGATATTACTCTTATTAAATTTGAATAGTTTAGTATTTCTAAATTAAATATGTGAAATTCTTCTGTAACATAGTAGTAGCTTTGTGCTAGTTTTTTTGTTGAGTGTGCTTCCGTCAGTCAGATTGTCTGTCTGTCCGTCTGATGGTCTGTCTGGCATTGTTTGCATTGACACGGATCGGCTATCAGCTGGCAAGCATTGACTGTGCGCCCAAGGCAACTTGTAGCGCTTTAAGAGCGCACAAGCCAGAAATAAATATATTGCGTATACGCGCCAGCCCTGACGTATACGCAACACACTCGGTCGGATTTTGCAATTTTATTTGCCAGCAACATATTCGCTTTCAAGTGATGCAGAGTCCACCCCAGAGTCGCAGAGTGGCAGCGTCTCGTAAGAATTGCTAATAACCAATTTCGATTCAATTCAAGTGTCAGCCACAAGACGACAAGCTGATGGCAGCAAGGAGCAGCCAGGAGCAGCAAGGAAGCGGTCCAATGGAGAGCAAGCCACAAGCCGCACGGGAAGCACAGCCAATTGAGTATTAATGGTCAGACTGCCGGCTGCTGATGCCAGCAAGTTTCCTGCTCAGAATTATGGCAGACAGACGCAGACACTGACACAGACACAGACACAGACACAGAGAAGGACACACACAGGCGAGCGAGTCCTGGCCCGCACATTTGAAAGTAAAATCATACATATTAGAAAAATATTCGTTGCCTTCTTCTCTCATCGGTTCAGTTCGGTTCGCTTCGCTTCGCTGCCAGATCAACGATGATATATGAGATTAGCTCAAGTGGCGCCTCTCGATGGCAGCACGCCAAAAGGCGACACTTCCACACACACACACACACCCACTCACACACACACACAGCCTGTCCGATTTTGATATTAATGATAAATTAAATTGCTCATTGACTTGAATAATTTTGTGCGTTGTCCTTTTGGGGCAAACAGCAAACACGCATAGTTTTCTCTCCTCTTTCTACGATTTGTGCTACTTTTCATCTTTTTGCGGTTATCTGCCGCATAGGCTCGCATGATGAATTGACGAACTGATCAATTCTGTGGGCTGTTCATTTATGCAACTCTATTATTTGCGCATTAGTAAATAATTGATGGCTAGCTAGTTATCGCAGCACAGAGAGATGAAAGCCACTCAAACCTGGCAATGCCAATATAGAAATTCGAAGCTTAAATGACAGATTGTCTCGCATTGCTCGAAAAGGTACACAAAAAAATCTCTAACTAAAAACAGCAAAATAACGAATTAAATAAATAAATAATATACTTGCAGATAAGCAATAAGCGAACTGTAAATTACTTGATTTGTTTATATATTTCTTTGTATTTTTGAGTGTGTATTTAACTTTACATTCCATTTTGATTCGCAATCGCTTAAGCAAATTTAAATCTAAGCTGATTGTTTGGGAACATATCTTAAACACAAGCAAAAAGCATTAAATGCAATATATAAATTAAATAGTATATTATTGTAGTACTTAATATTCTTATATTCTCATGTCTGCCCCAAAAATATGATTGTTATTATAAAAAAATGAATGTAAAATGTCATATTGTGTGAGCAAAGCTCGAAGTACTTCGAAAAGCGTATCATAATATCGAATTACATAAATAAATATGTTAGTAATATACTTCCAGAGAGCAGTAAAAGGCAAACTCTTAGATAACATAATAATTACTATTGCAAAAGCATTTACACAAAATATTCTCATATAAAAAGAAGTTGCTCCTGCGACAGATAAACGGAAATCAAAAAGATGCGCACATTTTTGCAGTTCAATTATTTAACAATTTCGTTGTTGGTGGCAATATTTTGTTGCGCCAACTATTTTGAAAAGGACTCGGCTCTGGCCATGAGGATGCGACTTGAAACTGAGTTGGAGGACGTCGCCAGCGAACCGACAAAACAAAACAATTTACAGATTTTAACAAAAATTTTAATTAAACAAATTTTGTGTGGAAAGGAAGTTGCTGTAATGTGCCACGCCCCCCTCCTGGCCCCGGTGCTAAGAAACTTTTGCACGGTCTGCGACTTCCTTGGTAGTAGGAAGTCGGCACGAGCAACTCTCGACTCCCAATTCACTTTTTGCACCATAAGTTGTGCCCAAAATAGCAGAAAAGTTGCCACCGATAATATAAAAAAAAATGAAGCAACAAAATAATAAAGCACAAGCATCTCTGAAATACTGCTGGAAATGTGCAAAAGTTTTCGTTGCAAAAACTATGCACCAGGCAGGACTACCCTACTCCAAGGAGTACCCCCATTGTTTGACCCTCTGCTGTTTTTGGCCAGTTGGCATGAATCTGAGCCGGCATTTGAATGTCACCATTGACTGGCCAAAATTCTGTCTCTCTGTCTCTCTGACTGTCTCTGTGTCCGTCTGTCTGTCTGTCTGTCTAGACTGCAAGGCTTGCGTTTCGCTTATAAAGTTGTCTTATGCGCCCCTAAAACCAATGTCTGACTACCACTTAAGCGAGCTAAACATATAAATCTTCCAATGGTTGGTATTTCCACAACAACAACAACAACTACAACAGCAATGCGCCCCTTTATTTTATTGCCAAACCTCAGGCATTGCGTATACGTAGCGTAAGCCGAGCTGCCACAAATGCTACAGCTGCCATGCATTGTGGCCGGCGGGCAGTAAAGCTGAGAATGCTCCACGTTCGTTCCACTGAGAAGCTCCCCAGCACAGCTCAGTTTGACTTTGACAGCGCATTGAGAACGGAGCCAACTGAGAATGCTGGGGCGTTCTGACTTTGAGTAACAATTTGGCCGAGCAATTTCGACTTTAAGTTTGTCACATGTTGCAAGTGGCAAGCAGTGAGCTGCAAGCAGCAAGCAGCAAGCAGCAAATAGCAAGCAGCAAGTGCGCTGGCGACATTTGGCTCAAATGCTTGCGAACTTTTGCCGAATCTGCCCCTCCTCTTTTAGCTATTTCGCTTACTCAGCCACGCCCCTCGAATGCAGGCAACAAAAGTGAAGCAAGTGTGGATTTAAGCAGCATTTAATATGTTTTTGACAATTGTTCAAAATTTAATTCGTACCACACGATTCAATAGAATTTGATACAAATTTTAACGTTTGGCTTGCTGAAATATATAATATTTATTGATTGTGCTAAAAGGTGTTTAGGCACCATTAAGTGTATTAATTAAATTTGTTTTATAGTTATATATATTTATTTATTAAATGTCGTCTGATAAAAATAGTATAAATTAATATTTAATATAAATTAAATAAAAATATCAAAAGCATATTTCAAATTTAAGTAATTTATTTAATGATAAACATTAAATAATATTATAAAATAATGTTATGGACAAAAGTTGGGCACTCGCAAAATAAGTTATATTAAAGACGAGAATGCAAACCGCAAAACGTTTAAATAGGTGAATAAAAACAAACATTTTGAACAGTTTAAGTCATATTTATGAATGCAAATGTGATTGTTCTGCATTAGACAAAACACATTTGTATGTATGTGGCTTGCATCAAATAAAACTGTACAGAAGCACTCGACAAATTGTTGCCCACCATTTTATATTGGTTGCTTTCGCACTTTATTTGTTGTTGGTATTTGGAGCGTGTCCCCAGCGCCATAATTAGAAATAAACGGGGAAAAACATGTGTGGCACTATATGTGTATATATATATGTATATATTTGCAATTACCACAAGCGCAGGCGACAATAGTGGCCAAGACAATGTCGAGTGGGCCAAAACCTCTTGGCCATTATTTATGTTAATTGTTGCAGCTGAAGTTGAGGCTGAAACTGAAACTGAAACTGAGGCTGAGTCGACATTCCCTTCATCATGTCTCCTGTTCTCGTGCATTGTTGTCACATGTGACAGCAGCAGTTCAAAAATGCAATGCGGCACAGGCGACAGCAACAACAACAGCAACAACAACAACAATAAAGCTGTCTGTGTGCGTACACTGAGCGAATGAGCACAGCAAATGCCTTCTAAAAATAAGTTGGCCTAGCTTAATGCAGGAATTGCTCAATTTAGAATTGTAGATGCTCAAAATAGGATTGGGTAATTTTAGCTTTATATTATTATACTTAATATCTACAATCTCAAATATAATATATTTTCTCCTAAAAATTAAAATAAACAATATTATTATGTCTGTCTGGAATGAAACTATTCAACTTATACATTTTTAGCTCGATTTGGGCAAATATACACTTAAGATGTGCACTTAAAAACCTGTACTCATATTTTACAAGTTTGAATTATTTTTAAAAAACTTTGGGAGCGAAAAAAAGCAAATTAAACGGAAAAATTGTTTCTTAAACTAAATAACATTTTTTTTTACTTTGCCTTAAAACCTCATATTTAGAATGAAAACATTGTTCCATAATTTTTTAAAATTGTTTAAATATATATTTATGACATAATACATATAAGACATCCGATTAAATGCAATGCATTTGCATACATTTGATTAAATAAGTCAAGAACGAGTATTTTTTCGGGGTATCGAAAAAACTTTTCTTACCAAAAGAAATTTTTGAATCAAGAATACACTTTTTCTTCTCACTCTGTATGTTTATGAGTGTGTGTGTGTGTGTGTATGTGTGTGTGTGTGTGTGTGTGTGTGCATGTGTGGCGCTCCGTGGCGTTATTAGGCTAATGGCTGCCCCGTGGGCATTCAATGCTTTTGTCTAGCAAAATGCTTTTGTTCCCACTGTCGCTGCTGTTGTTGTTGCTGTTGTTGTTGTTGCTGTTGCTGCTGTCCTTGTTGCTGCTGTTGCAAATATGCGATGGCAGGCTCGCAGGCTAACTGCCAAAGCCACGCACAAAACGCATTGAGACGCCATAATTGCAGCCAGTTGCCAGTCGAGAGTTGCGAATTGAGAGAGTTGTTGTCTGTGCGTCATCCAGCATTCATGCAACCTGTCTATCTGTCTGTGTGTGTGCGTGTGTGTGTGTGTGCGTGTGTGTGTGTGTGTGGGCGCAAGTGCGTTAAGTGCAATAACAGCAATGACAGCAATTGCGTTGACAGGCGAGGCGCAGCCAAAATGGGCCACACACACTCAGCAGTGGCATTTGAAGAGCAGTTTATATTTAGACTACGCTCGCCCTAAGAATGAATGGACTCACTGCTACTGTGACTGACTGAATGACTGGCTGGATGACTAGCACCCTACGGCTGTGGCTGTAACAAATAAATTTAGCTGGAGTTGACTTGACATGCTGCCAATTGAGCGCGCCTCTTGCCACGCCTCAACTTGCCTCAACTAGCCTCAACTTGCCTCGCATTGCTTTTGTAAACAGGGTCAATTTGAGCGCGACAGGACATGAGTGTGTGTGCGTGTGTGTGTGTGTGTGTGTGTGTGTGTGTGTGTGTGTGTGTGTGTCTGTGTGTGTGTGTGTGTGTCTGTGTGTGTGCCACAGCTCAAGAGCACTGAGGGAGTTCTGAGCAAGTGCTGGCCTAGCTAAAAAGCTGGAGTTTGGATTAGATGAGAAAAATGTAACAGCTCCTAAAAAATTACATTCTATTCTTTAAAATTTTTGAAATTTTTTTGTATGTTTCCACATTTTTCTAATAGCAACAAAACTGTTATAATTCATACTAAATATTTGACAGGCGGAAAGTATTCCACATTTAATCGGCTGAGCTCTCTCTTCCAATACTAAAATCTTATATCCTTTTGTATTTACGGGACTCCTCTGACCTGACCTGTTTAGTTAAATCTCTACATTTCCCATTTCTTTTCTGACTATACCTTTATTTTGCTCCATTGTCCTTCAATTATATCTTTTTTAATTCTCTCTCTATATTCTGTCTCGCTATTTAGCACTTAATTTTTAAATATAATTCTTAATTTTATATACTAACTTAATATTACATTTTTCTCTTTTCTAAATTAACAAATCACTAAACATTGTTTTTATGGTTTTTGTTTTGATTGGTTTTCATAGATAAATAATAAAAAAAAATATATATAAAATTAATAGGTTTATTTGTTTGATAAATTCAAAAGTTCTTGTGAAGTTGCCGGGAGACTAGAAATCGTTGTTGCCACGCCTCTTTGTTTGTCCTGTCGCTTCCTGGAATAATCACATAGACATAAATATACTAACATTTGACATATCTAGACTAATAGAGTTCCCACCAGCGAGTCAGCAATTGAATAACATCCCTGCGGGAGACAGTCATAGCTAAGATGAGCAAGCAGTGCACAAGTCCCAAATAGAACATGATATAGTGGAGAAATATGGGCGGATTGCCAGCCAGATTGTAAACAACTGCAGATAGTTCGATTAGCCAGTCCATGATTGCAATTATGAAAAAGCGCATATAGATTGCGAATCTGAAAAGATATGCTACACATCATGCAAATTTATAGAAAAAGTAAATGTAACATGATACCTGTTAATTTTTATGATATTATGTTTTCCGAATTGCTCAAGTTGTTCGCGATTCTTTCGATTCTCCGAGTGTATATGCCAGGAAGTTATGATGACTAGTGTTGTATTATAGGCGACCATCAATGCGACTGGGCCAAAGAAATATACGACTCCAGACCAATCAGTCACTGAATAGAAATATTAGCGAAAATTGAATATAATTGAATGTTCATCGAGTTTAAATCTACATTAAGAACAATTAAGAGTGCTGTTGTCGGGAGTGAGATACCCTGAACCCAGTCCTTACATTCATTCTATACATAAATACAAACACAAACATATTGCAAGCAGTGCAAGCAGTGTTAGCTGTTCGATTCGGCTGTTGATACTGATCAAGGCTATATATACTTATACACTTCTGCACAACTTCATTAGATCATATCATAAAAAGAAATAAAAACTCACACTTTGCATAGCATTCATAGTACAGATAGCCCATTTTCCAGTTGGCATCAACATTCAAATCATCCAATAGGTAATCGGCCAGAATTGTTAGAAGCAGCAGCACAGTTGCCGTAGACCACACAAAGAGACTGAAAAGTTGAAAACGCAGTTTGTTTCTATATTGAATGACCTCAAACATGTGAACAACCAATTTTTGCCATATATCAAAAGCAATCACGGCCAGCCAGAGGTAAATGGAAATGCTGAAAAAGTAGCCCAGATAGGCTGGAAGACACACATTTACTACCCAATTCTCCAGTTCTACTCGATCATTATTCCACTTACCCATAAGATAACAGCTGATGCCAAAGAGATATGCTTCGCTTCTAGTGCCAGTGACGATGTTGACCAAAAGACTCAACGATAGACAAATCAGGTAACAAAAATAGCACTTGTCGTGAATATGCTTTAGTTTCAGCGCAAATATATATACCGATATGGTCAGCAGCAATACAAAGAGCGATACCAAGTTAACTGTAATGGAAAACATTTACATTCACTTTTATTCAAAGCTCCCATAACTTTGTCAGAGCTGATTTGATTTTCGATTTCGAGTGCTTTTTGGTAATGGTTTGACTTCTAAATTGATTCTGCATTTAAATCTAACCAACTTAAAAATGGCATTTTTCGAGTCAAAAACGAAACATGATATTATATGTAAGACTCCCCTAACTTTGTCAAAACTGATCCGATTTCGATCCCGAAGCAGTTTTGATCATGGTTTTAACTCTATAATAGATATGCATATGCGTATATACGGTATATGATATATATTCCAGCTTATCGTACATTTGTTGTTTGGTTCTTAGAACTTCAAGTTTTGTTCTGTGCAGCTGAAGTAGTTTCATCCAATTGATCTTACCATAGAGCATATCGTGATCCTTTACACAATTCATTGGCAGCAACTTGTAGTTCTGGCCACCAGCTGCCAATTCCTCAGGCTGAATGCAGTAATCCCTCTTGGAAAGGTACTCAGCGTCATCAGAGCGATACAAAGTGGCGTTCTAAGTGAATTGTCAAACTTAAAAGTGCCTGAGTATCCATAATATTTGCAAAGACTCACCTCAAATAGCCGCCAGTTGTCATTTTTGGTATAGGGCACCAGATGAGTCGGCTTATTGCACTCAATACGTATTCCTGGCTGTACGACAAACTGATCCCAGACCTTTCGCTCGATCTGTGTGCCATCGGGCAGTGTTATATTCACTCTGGTATTACTCATTTCCATGGCACATTTGCGCTCATCATTCACATCGAGTCGATGGCGATGGCAACAGTATCGAATGCAGGCCTTCAGTTTGCACACACATCCTCTCTTATGATTCTCCACTTCGGTGCGTGTGCCCTCGAAGAGGATCTTGTAGCTGTAAGATCCTGTCTGTTCAGGAGGGATCAGCACTCCTTCGTAGTCATAAGAGCCATTTGCATATTGTTTGCTGTCCGTCAAATCGACCGTATCGAAATAATCACAATCGGCTATTTCCTGCGAACTAAGTGAAAAACAGAGACAGCTCCAAATTAAAACGCCAATTTGGATTTGGACTCGCAACATTTTCTGAACGATTTTACAGAGCGACCGCAGCGCAGAACGATTGAAACTCGAATGTGATCGACATTTATGTATATATATATATATATATATATATATTTACCACATTAATGTGAAAGCAAGATAAAAAGTTAAACTTTGGCTAACCGAATACTAGATGCCCTAGAGACTTTGATCTTTTTGAGCAAATTCTCTGAAAACCATTCAGCTTGTTTTGTATAATAATAATGTAATAAATTATATATAAATGTTTGTAACATTTATGGACTCATAAATTCTACTTGCACTTTGAGCTTAGCATGGATTGGAATTAACGAACTCGATTAGCTAATTGTAAACTTTGATAAATCGCCGAAAATAATTTAATGCGCAATTCAAAATATATTTATTCGCATATGCTATGGAAATTAATTCGCAATGAGCAAATATAGCAATTTAATTCACATTAAATATTTGACAAATATATTTTTTTTAATTTATACAAAAATATAAATTTTTAAATCACATTGAGTGCTAAACAATCTATTCTCTGGGGTAGGCTTTACGCAAATAGGCAAAAGTGAATGTAATCGATAAAAATATGCGGGTCTCTTATCCCGTTTCAAAACGAAAACAAAAAACCGAAATACGTATTTATATTTATGTATGTATAATAAACATATGTAAAATAAACTTACAGAAATTCACCTCGATGTGTGCAATCACACGCTTTAAAATTCGCACCACACCAGCAAAGACTTAAATGTGCTCTCTTAAAACACAACTAGCTGCTCCCTCCCACTCATGGTGAAATTATACATGTCTAATTCACCATTTTCCTCCGTTGCAAAGCGAACGCAAATACAAAGACAACTCAAAGAGAGCAAGCAATCGAAGAGAGGAGAGCCGCATTGTGTTTGTGAGCGCCTTCTCAGTTCTGTTCATTGCTTGATCGGCGACGGTAGCAAAATTTGCGGGGGTGTGAATTAATGACTCAATTGTGCAATTGTGTGTAAAGAAAACAGTTAATTTGGAATTTAACGCATAAATGTGCTGCAAAGTCCGCATATTATATAACCGCTGTCTGTCGCGCTTTTGTTGTTGCTACCAGATCCTTTTCCGTTGTAGCGCTGCTTATAAGAATCGGTCTTAGTTTAATTATTTGCAGCTAAACATTGAATCAGAAACGTGCATATTAATAAAGTGTGTATTAATCCAAAGGTGTAAAATAAAAAATACTCGCAGCACTCACATAAAAATAACTGCAAATTGGTTTCAACGCCAACAAAACGCGCGAAGCGAAGCAGTGCAAAGCGAAGTAGCGCAAAAGAAACGGTAAAAAAAGGCATTGCCTGTGCAGTTCTTGCTGCAGGGACATCGCGGAGCAGAAAGAATGAGAGAGAAAGAGAGAGAGAGAGCGAAAGAGATCTTCCAACTGCACAGTAAAGCGAAACTTATTTGTTTGCTCGGCAAAGGTCAGTAAGCGTTAATAATCATAATTAAAATTGAGTCGCATAATAATAATGCCTTTATTGTATTTGTTCAATGTATCGAATATATATCCTCAGGGCTTATAATGTCATAAAATCGCAGAGAAATGTTTTATGAAACGGTTTTCAGTTGTTTTTTTTTTTGCATATTTTTACCGGTGTTGTTTTTGTAATCAAAAAAAATCTAAAATCATATTTGTTTTATTTTGTGTTAATAAGCCTCTCCGATAGAAATTTTTAATGAAATGAAACTCGATTGTTGTGTTTGCATCGAAGTAAAGGACAGTAAAATCAAATCGGTCTTGAAAATGTAAATATTTTTGCACAGCTTCTTATTGCTTTTGGCGCTCTGCGCACTGTGCTGGTTTTCAACATATTTTTGTTGTTTTTTTTCGTGTGTTAAAAACAAGTGTAAAGTGAAAAGAAAATAAGTGATTTGTGCTCCATAGCAACGATCTAAGAGAGCGTCTCTCAGTTGTGTCCTTTGCAAAGAGAAAAGAGTAAGAGAAAGTAAAAACTGCAGAGAGGCTTAAATATTGTTGCTGCTGTGAGGTGAGTGCGCTATTTATTTACTTTTGATCCACATTCTGTTTTCTTATATTCTCTATATTATTTGGTCAGTTCTTAGTTGCGTACAGGGTATCAGTTTCGACTTGTCCTGTCTTAACTTTCTCTTACATCTAGTCATATACACCAATGAAATGAAATCAATAAGGAGTCAGCTAATCTCGAAATCAATAAGGAGCTAGCTTAAATATTTCTACAACCAGAAATTGCTGCATGAGTGTATTCCACAGTTGCATTAAGTTTAGCAATTATGGCAAATGTTGGATGGCAGCTAAGCTCGGGCTCCAGCTCGAGGTGGGTCGTCTGCGATTCGGTGCTGTTTGGTCTGTGATTTATGTGGCCTCAGCTTAGCACCGCAGCAATCTGTGCGGCTGTGTCAATTTGCTTTGCGTGCGGCCCTTGTTGGTTGAGAGGAAGGGAAGGAGGAAGGGCAAAGAGGGCACGCACGCATCTGGCTAAAAACTGGGCCAAGTGAATAATTAAGCGGTTTATAAACATTTGTCTCAGACCAGCCAGAAGGAAACAGCAGCAGCAGCAGCATAAGAAGCAGCCCAAGACGACGACGGCTGGGCAAACAAAGTTCTTGGCTATATCGGGGCAACGAGTCGGCTACGCATTATTTATGCCAGCTGCTGGAGCAAGCAGTCCAGTTAGCATGTAGTATGTATTATGTAGCTCTGTTTGCTTGGCCAACTTTAAGCGTAACGCTAATTTGCGTGGCCCTTCAAGTTAACTCAGAAACTGCAACTATTTATTTTTAATCGCATGCTCCAATTGCAAAAACAATTTAAAATCAACTCGCTCGTTAAGTGAAGCGGCAGAGAGAAAGAGAGCCAGAGCCAAAGCCATTGGCTGCAGTTACACGGCAAGAAAGAATTCCTCACTTGTAAGCTCATTTTTGAGCACCCAATTCAGTCGAATTATTTGTAAAATCAAATACTACAAATCAAGTTTTGATAATTTGGCAACTATTTGGGCAAAATAATTTATTTATTAGGAAAATCAGCCAATTATGATTGGACAAATTAACACATTATTTATGCAAAAAATATACATACATTTTTCAATTTCAGTTATTAATATTGAATAATTGAATAAAACTTGTCTTGCATATTTGATTTTTATTCAAGCGCTTTAGTGTGTACACAAAATGCATAAATTGGCGATATTTATCAAATTAAATTTGACAAATTGCCTAATTAATTCGCTATTTTAACAAAAGTTTGTTTTAATCATTTGAAATTAGTTGAGTTGCCAAATTTGTAATTTGCTATTATAGCTAAATATTACCAGGAACCATTTAAATATTAACTCAATCTGAACGCAACCAAACTGAATTAGCCAGAGAGGCAAACTTATTTGTCTCAGTGTACTTTAACCCCCTTTAACCCCACCTTGCCGCTGTCCTTTTGCCTACTGCTGCTGCATTTCGACAAGTGCTTTTAACATTAAATATTCATTTACAGCATTAAGGGCACTCGAAGTCACGCGTTAACGGGGCAAAAAACGTGGCTTGAAGGGTGATCGGCGGGTGGGGTGGGTTTGGGGGGTTGGGGGATGGGGATGGGGTAGGGGCAGCCAACCAAAGAACTGGGAACGTGGCGCATCAAGCAAAACGGACACGGGCGCGCATTAAGTGAATATATATTCCTGGCCCAAAAACCACATCCAAAACCAAAAACGAAAGCAAAGCAAATAATTCTTGGCCACCTGCAGCGGCCAGCAGGTGTTGGCCAACAAGCTTGCTGGCTTGTTGTTGTTGCTGGTTCGCTAGGACGTTGCTTTTGTTTCACTGCCGTTCGTTTCGTTTCGTTTCATGGCCAAAAGCTTTTCCAACCACAAGAGAGACAGCGACAGAGAGCAGAACACACACAGAGAGAGAGACAGAGAGAGAGAGAGAGAGAGAGAGCGGGAGCGGAAAGTGAGAGAGAGAGAGTATTTGCACTGATGATGAGAGCAATATTTGTCGCTGCTTCGTTATGTTGGCCTAGGCTCTCGATTCTTTTGGCTGCTTCATCGCCCGTTAGCTCAATTCAGCTTTTAGTGTCAACTGCCTGTCGTTGCCTTTCGCAACGTGGCCGAGAGACAACTGCAACTGCTTGTTGCCAATGCTGGCCAATGGCAAATATCAGCTATCAGATATCCTTGAGCCTGAAAGCATTTTTATACAGTTTGTTATTGTTAATTAACAAAGTCTTCAATCTGTTGACTATGATCTTAATATTGACTTCTTAGCTTTGATTTTAAGAATCTGTGGAAGCCCAGATACAATTTATAATACGACAGCAGCTGCATACCCTTATTGACTAGGAAATTCATAATTCAAAAAATTCAAAAATAAATTATCTGGATTTTATATATGGAAGTATATTTTGTCTACCTTTTCTATTTTTGTATTACCCTTAGGCATATTCGATTTGTAGTTAGTTCCTTATTTATGCTACCTATTTATAAACACTATGCTAATGATTTCTGTGGCTCATCAATTTAGGAAAACCCCGTATAGGTTGAGTTTCCTTTTTAATTAATTCTTATTATCAGCTAATGCAGCTAATAAACTTTAGCTTATTTATATTTGCTACGCATTCACAGTGCCCACATTTTAATCAACAGCAAGTTTTGAGCTATTTCTGGCAACTAATGGCAGTCCGAAAACGCCGTTAGCATTTAATTTCACACTCCCAAAACGCATTTATGCGCAATTAAGTATAAGTATTAAGTATATTCGATGTACTTAGCTGCTATTGCTTGGAACTAGGAGCTCTGCGTCACATGTGACAATTATGCGAGTTGCCCCTCCCGAAAAGAATACGTTGCAGCTTTGTCAAATGATTAATGATTGCCTGCGAGAGTTTATGTAGGTGTGTGTGTGTGTGTGTGTGTGTGTCTCAGTGTGTGTGTGTCTCACAGTTGACTTCACAGCTGACATCATAATGTGGCTATTGCTGTCAGCAAAGGACTTTGACAGCTGGAGGCATTGTGACCACAGGACCACCTCAACACCCCCTCCTGCCCAAAAAGGGTCAAGGGCTTCAGGTCGCAATCAGAGCCGTCTCATATTAATTAAGCAAATTTAATTAAGCCTCAGCTCGCTTGCTACCAGAATTTAAGCTAAAATCAATGGCAGCTTTGCTGAATGCCAAACAAAAGCAACAACAACAACAACGACAACAAAGACAACAACAACAGCAGAAAAAGTCAAGCTCAAATCTAAGTAAAACTGCGAAGCACTTGGAAATTTATATGCAAGCCGCATGTTGCCGCCGCGTGGCACATGTTGCCAAACATTTGCCCCGACAAGCTCCCACACACACACACACACACACACACACACACACACACACACACACACACACACACACAGTTATGGCGAAGAGCCCAACACATTGGCAAACATAAAATTTAAACATGCATAGGCCAAAAATACAACACAGCATACAATACAAACACATAAACAAACACAAGAGGACACCGAGAAAAGTACAAGCAACTAGATGGATGCAAATTTATGAAGTCCCACCGAACTTCAAATACACTAAGCTCAGAACTTTAACTACAGCTCATATATAGAAAAGTATTTGATGAGATTTATAATGCCTCAACTTTTTTGATATATTTGCACGATTTGGAGTTGAACAGTATAATTTGATGATGATGCTGGTTCATTTGTGGTTCAGTTGTGTCTAAGACTTATGCCTCACAATATTATTAAATATACTGTAGTCAGTTTTCATATAATCAAGACTATTCAAAAGTCTGTTATGCCATTTGAAAATTGTATTTTATATATTCCTTTTTCCATATTGTGATGTGAACTTTCCACAATCGCAAATGTATAAGTTTTATGTAGGGAGAAACAATCAGCCTAATTACAGCACGTTTAACATAAAGCTCAGGCATGAAGTTGAAATCAAAGGTATTAACATTAACTAAGTTGTTTCTAAGCTATAATATTTAGAATTTACCATAACAAATTATTCCAAAAGTATGAAATTCTCCAGCAAGCAACTTAAGCGCATCTCTCATGAAGCGAAAAGCAGAGAAATACAAATAAAAAGCTGCAAGAAAAGAGAACTAAAGAAGAACTAAGAATAGCGCACTTGCTATCAACAGAATGGAAGCTTCGACTATATTTACCCAACTACATTTATGATTTCATCGATTGGTTCTCGTGACCTTAGGGTATAGCGAGCAGGCGATGCTTGTTGTTTGCTTAGCTGCCGATTGCATGGCCTGCTAAGCAGCTTAAGTAGCAGCACACACACACACACACATGGACACACATGTCCTTATACGTGTATAAGTGTACATATGTCTTCATGCATGTATGCGCCGCATATTTGCATATTTGCGTGTCGCTTAAAATATTTGCGCTCTTGGTGCGCCTGATTATGGCGCTTAAAGAAACACTTAAAAAGCCAACCAGATACAACAACAGCAACAGCAACAACAACACACAATACAAAAACCAAAAACAAAACGAAATGCGGCAGGCAGCCAGGCAAGTGCCAAGCACAATTGGGGTTAATATCCTAGCTCGAAAATATCCTCGCAAAACAGCCAGACACAGAAATACACTTAGAAAACCCAATGGAAAATATGTTCTGCAATTCAGCGCAAATCTAGAAGTATCTTACAAAGTTTTAGAACAATCAGTTCTTATAATACTAATTATAAAAAACTAATCCGAATTTTTAGAATATCGCTTGCTGAATAATAAGTACTGCTGTGAGTAGATCGAATTTCTTAATTGTAGGTCCAGTTTTTCTGAGTGTAGGGGAGGGGGGCCGTGGGACAGACACGTATAAGACGAGGCTGAAGGCGCACATTATTTGAATTATTTATGGTTAAGTTTATGGCAAAATTTTTGACTTGAATTTGTATACATACTTTAAGTCGCTTTTTTCTGCTGCTTAGAAATTTGCTGGGCGTTTGTTTTGTGCTTCTCTCACTGCTCAAGTGTCATGAAAAATACGCAAAAATTAATAAAAAGTTGTTGCATAATAAGCAGTTACTAGGCGCAAGTGTTGCTGTTGTTGTTGTTGTTGTTGTCGTTAATGTTGTTGCTGTTGTTGCTGTTGCTGTTGCTTTAGCCTCGCGTGCCGGCCAAATTAAAAGCCAACAATGTCTGCAAACAGGCAGCAAATGAAGCAAAACTACGACGTGCTGTTATTTGTGTTCGCCAGCCAAGATTTTTGTCGCCTTGCGCCAGAGCCCATAAATTCGCTCAGGTTGCCGCATTTTTTCACCAGGCACATAGATAGCCGCCCCCCCTCTCTTTGAGTGTGTGTGTGTGCGAGTGTGTGTGTGTGTGTGTGCTCACATTGACATTTACAAAGTGAGAATTTAATTAAACTTAATGAAAGTGCATGAGCGAGTTCAACGGCTGCCTGGCAGCGGGCCAGCAATGGGCCAAAAACATTACGGCCAACACTATTCGGCCATTGCTGCACAGAGAAAAATAAATCCCGAATATATTACTGATTCAAGCACAAATATCTGAAGTTAAGTTCATATATTTCTGGCTTGAGCTTGATTACTCTGGAATTAAGATCATTGAATCAAGTACAGCTTTTACTTGTTATCTATTGTATGTTGTTTAAACTGGTAGGATTGTAGAGAGAAATAAGTTTCAGAGTAACTCAAAGAAAAAGATTCTGTTACAAAACAAATGATAAACTATATAAGAAATTATATCGTGTATATTAGCTTCGGACTGTAATTATAGTAATAATTAAGATGCCACTAGCATTTGACTCAGTTGATCTAATCTTCTGTCATTCAGTCGTTTGCGCTACTAAAAGTTAGGTGAAAAATTGTATAATTTGAATAAGTTCTTTTGAATAATTTATTCAGCAAGTTAACAATATGTTTTTCGCTGTGTGCTTTGCAGTTGTAGTTGACGGGGGAGTGTTAAGCCCTGCCTCAGCTGGCCATTAACGCGAAACAGCCAACTGCCGATGCCGCTGCCGCTGCTGCTGCTGCTGCTGCCCAAAGTGAAGTCCAAGCTCCGCAATGCGATGCAGCGAAACGAAGCACACACTGCGTATGCTTAACAAACAAATCGAAATGGAAAATCGGCCACGTAACTCGAAATCGAAGCGCACGCCTCTGACCCAAATTCACACGCACACACACACGCACACACACACAGGCACAGTCAGCTGCACTTTCCCCTTTGCCAGCTCATTTAGTTGGCCCAGTCAGTCAGGCACTTATACACAATGTTGGCGCACACTGCGTATGATTAATTTAAGCAACAGCATTGCGCTGGAGCAGGGGGCGTAGGGGTAGGTGATTCGCACTCGCTTTGGCTGCTGTGGCATTTTCTGGTCGATAAATTTAATTTACACAAATTAGTCGCGCATAGTCGTAAAAACGCAATCGAAATCGCCGGACACAAAGCACGGGACAAAAGTTCAGCATTAAAACAAAAAGCTAATTAATTAAAACACCTCGCCGGCAGTGTTCCCTCTGGGTCAACTGCTTCACTGGTGTGTGTGTGTGTGTGTGTGTGTGTGTGTGTGTTTTCGTAAGTCTGTGTTTGCCGAGACTGTGTGTCAAACAGAGACAGATAGAGCGAGCGACAGAGCTAATATCAGTCGACGAAGAGATACCCTATATACATATGTTAAAAGCGAAAGAAATCTTGATAAATATCACTATTATATAGCTGAATTAAAATAAAAATATATAAATTGCTGAAATGAGAGAATAAAAGAGAAACACATGCATAAATTTAATATGAAGTAATATTTAATTGTTGAAATACATGTATATAACTTTATGAAATCAATAGGTTAATTTATTAATGTTGAGACCCAGATATTAAACTCTGAAAGCGAAAATTCTGTACTCAATAACATTTATTATAATTATTATTTGCATATTTATTTAGCAAATATTTTATGTAGACTATAAAACGCATTTAATATATATTTTTTACACTTGAAATTCAAGATAATTATTATTTTATCTTATTCAATCTTCAGCTGTCAACAGTTAGTTGCAAGCATCGCACGGTTTACAGGGTATATAAGTAAGGCGTGGCAGACGTCGACATTGCTAATTATTTGACCATAAATCTTTGCGCTGGCTGTAGCTCTTTTTTGTTTGTGTCCCCCATTTATATATTTATTTCTTGTTGTATTTGTATTTGTATTTGGTGGTCCCATGTCAATGTCAGCGATTGCACGTCCTTTGGTTGTCTCTTAAGTTGTTGTTTTTTTGCTTTCAGCCCGTATCGAGCTACATATAAACTCACTTACGGCGGGCAATTTGTTGCGGCTCCTTTTTCATCAATCTTTCAATAATTTTATTGCTGGCAAAAGGCTTTCCGCTTTTTTGTGCTGATTGAAAGAGCAAATAAAATATGCGAGTCCACGATCATCGCTGGCCCAAAAATTCAAAGCGCAAATTTGCGAGCATTTCCGCAGCACGCACGTGGCCCAGAAACAGAAACTGAGCTCCCCCATCTGCCCCCTGGTTTGCCCCCCTGGTTTCCTGACCCACTCTTGTGGGAGTAGCTGTCAAGCGTGCGCGTTTTCATTTCAACTCCGACTCCGATTCCAACTGCGACTGGGACTCCCACTCTGGAGATTGGCGCTGAGTGGTAATTTATGGCTACGCATTCGGTTTACTAATAATATTCTCGAGGTCTGCTCATCGAACTGGCCTAATCACGTGGCCAGGACTTGGTTTTATTCTCAGCCTGCGCTATTCTGCGCCTTTGTTTACCTAAGCAATAACAATAAATTAATCGTTGTGGCCTGGGAATACACAATGAGCAGGGGGGCAGGCAGCCATTAGTCTTTGCATGGCGTTTTATGCTTTGTATTTTTAATTATGTGTCTAATTTTTTCTTTTCTTTTTTGCTGCCCACACCTAATGGCATACGCACATACACACAACACACATATACACATTTGTACAGTCAGAAAAATGTCCCCTAAATTGAGAAATTCACATTTATTCTCATAAAGCATTTCTCTTAAATTAATTATTATTTTCAAGGTTGCTTTGCCTACAATTTAGAACAAAAATTCGATATTTTAAAGTATTTTCTGCTGAAATTTAGAAATAATTTTGAAAAAGCGCACATTTTATGAAGTATTGAAACTTAATTTTGAAATTACTTATACATTATATAAATTATGTTTTTTTAAAAATTTATTTTATCATATTATAAAACAAAATTGATTCTGATTTTCAGGGTAATTTCTTAAATATGATATATATTTATTCATTTCGCAGAGTGCATATTGCGTATACGTATAGGAAATATGGCGTGTCGAGCTGTTAATTGGCTCTATCAGTGCTGCTTCCTGTGCGTTTTACATGTGTTTATAGATATCCCGATTGCTGTTGTTGCCCTCGCCTAATTGTGTGTAATAGTCATGTGTTGCTGCTGCCACCGAAAATTAATATACAGTTTTTGTTTATGGCCGTGGGAAGGGTTAATTGGTGAAATTGCTCAAATATGTAGCATACACAATCGGCACGCCTGAAATTCACATAGCTAATGAATATACCCAATAATTATTCGTTTATATTGAGCCAAACAACTATGAGATAGTCCAAATAAGATAGCCTAAAGGTCAAAGGATTCGAAAATGGTCGATATGATGAGAGCAGCTCTGTTCAAGCAGAAGAAGCCTTTTCATCTCATCTCTTGCTATGCTAATGTGTTACGTGCCGCTAAGATCATAATTCAATGTCGCTCCCAAAATGAGTTTACACTTGAACCAAGCGCACAGTGCAACCTGCCAACCTGCAACCTTAAATGCCCTCACAAAGGGGGAAGGTGGCGGTGGGGGTGGGGGTGGGGGTTGGGGCCCCGTTTTTGGCGGGGGCGCGAAAACAAATAGTCAAACAAGAGGCGACATTGCGTTGCGCTGCCGTTGCAGTTGCATTCGTGTTCATGCATAAACAAAAATGGCTGCTGCAACAACCGGAAACTGACGGCAAACGACATTTGCGATATGCATCATATGCCACACACACACACACACCCACACACACACACACACACACACCCCTTGCTCCCCTAGCTGATGCGACGTGAAGTCAGCTACTTGGCATATTTCTGTCGTGTCATTGTTGGTTGTGCGTCTTTTTTTGCTGCTGCTGCTGCTGCTGCCGTCTGCTGTTGTCTGCATCTGTTAGCCTTCCAGGTGCAATTATGATGGTGTGGCATGCGAAGGAGGGTGTCGGACAGGTGAGCGGATGGGGGACAGGGCGACAGTGTCAGCGACACATAAACATTACATCATCAGCAACTTTTTGTAGCTGTCATAAAGCGCAACAACAACAACGACGGCAACGAAAATGGGCACAAGATGCATGCGAAAAAGACAACAGCAACAACACCAACAAGGAACAGCAAAACTGCCAACAAGGACAACAAATGAATGCTATCCTGCTGCATTTCCGTCTGCCGCTAAGCCGGCATGCTAAATCCTTTTTTGTGCGCTTCCCCTCCACTATAGGGCAAATTACATTTTTTTCTGGAATAAATTTGGGGCAAAAGTCTAATTCTTGAGTACTTTTAAAAATTCAGTTTAATTGTTGGACAAGTTTGTATCGAATCTTGTTATCAATCTTCCAAATTGACTAAAATACATCTAAAATGTAAAGTTATTTATTCAGCTTTTTAACATTTGTGCTTTATGTAAAATTAACAGCTGTTAACAAATAGCCTAGTATCCTAAAGATTAGAAACGTTGCGAATCATATTTGCTTGTACTTCATTTAAGTAGTTCAGTGTTGATATTGATCGTATTTGCCATTTAAAAACTCAGTTGTGAGCCTACTTTATCAAAAGCACTTCAAAACTACAATACTTATCCATAAATTATGCCTCGCAAGCTAATAATTTATTGCCAAAAAGTAGAAATTTGCTCTATAGTGCCGCTCGCTTCTTGTCACGGCTCTAATGAGCTGTGTGTGTGTGTGTGTGTGTGTGTGTGTGTGTGTGTGTGTGTGTGTGTGTATACGCTGCATTGTTGTTGACATTTTTGCTGGCATATGATGCTTGTTAGTGACTTTTTTGTTTCTTACTGCTGTATGTTTTATGTGATCCACTCTCGCTCTCGCTCTCTCTCTCTCTCTCTCTCTCTCTCTCTCACTCTCTTTCTACTTCGCTCTCGCTTAGCCCTGCAGCGGCAGTTCGCTTGTCGCTGTTGTGAAATATTTTCATGAGTTTTGACAGTAATGTGTCGCAATGTTTGTCCATGCTTTTTTGCCAGCCAACCAACCAACCAACCAGTCAGCCAAAGAGCCAGAGCCCGAGCGAGATCCAGTCAGACAGTCGGACAGACAGACAGACAAAGAGACAGAGAGACAGTCAGGCAGTCAGCCATTGTCTGCGGCTGGGAGAGAAGAGCCATGAGACATGTTTGTCTCGTTGTTGCGAGTGTTTAAGCGTTGATTACACTTTCGTGTTTGCCGCTGGTTGTCACTATCTGCTATTGTTGTTCATGCTCTCGTTGTTGTTGTTGTTGTTGTTGTTGCTGCCAGTTGTAGTTGTTGTTGTTGTTCACTTGCAGCACTTCTGTTAATTTTTTATTTATTTTTGTACTGCACCAGTCACAAATGTTTGAAAATGCAATGAACAGGTTTTTACCATTAAGGTAAATACTACGCTAATACTAATACAATTGTTTGCAATTTGAAATTTTAAAATTAATATGTTATGCATTGAAATGAAAGATCTTTGCCAATCCCATACATTTTAAAGCTCGATGTTAAATTATAGTTAATCTTTTTTGACAACTCATGAATAAAGCCAAATGTTGTTTTGCTCAACATACGAAATGCTTTTCACAATTAATGTGCAATAAAAAAAGCCACAATGTTTAAAACGAGCTTTTTAGCAGTTGTCTCCATATTTGACTTTAATTCTATTTGCTCTTAATTAAATTGTTTATTTTATTTTATTGTGTCCCAATTTTTTAGGAAATGCTGTATGCACAAAGAAAATAATTCGTCAAGTGCATTCTGTTTATACTTGCATAGTTTTGAACTGATTTTTTCTTTTGCTACAAATTGTTAATAATGCCAGCAATTAATTCCGAATATATTAATTTAATTAATAAAATTTATGATTTTTTTTATTAATTGATGTGCGCGTATAAAGAATTGGATTATTAATTGCTGCGCTATTTTATTTTGAATTCTCTGACACAACTGTTTAAATTAATAAAAATAAATCATTTATAAAAAATTGGATTTGCGAACATGCCAAATGAAAACAAAATGCTGTCATAATTTTTAAATGCCACGTCAAATGTTTGGCATTAAGTTTTTAACAGGCGGATAAACTGACTTAGTGACTGACTGACGAACTGACGGCCACAAATCTTGTGTCAACTTCTGGTGTTGATTGCCACAGTGGGCATATTTCCACAAAGAGAGAGAGAGAGAGAGACAGAGAGAGAGAGAGAGAGAGAGAACGAGTGGGAGTTGTAACAAGCGATATTTCATGTACTTGCCATATATCAATGTCACTTTACTTTGGCAAACAGTTTCAGTTAATACACAATCAATGTACCAATGTGTTATCAATAATAAATTGCTGGCGATTTATCAGCCAATGCAATGCAGCCAAACAACAACAAATACGACCCAACTGTCTCACACTGCTAGCTACAGTCTTAACTTACTTTACAACAACAACAACAACTACAGCAACAATAGCCATATCAACACTCGAAAAAAGGAATGCCCTATTCTTTAGAAAATCAACCCAAAATAAAATAAGACATAAAGCAAATTTTTTCAAGTAAAACTTGGGTTGAAAGTAATTCTTTATTTTAGCAGCAAAACTCTGAATATAAGAATTCATTTTTTCTACATTTTGGAAAAATAAATATAGTTGTATTTAATTATATTTTTTAAAAGATGCCAATCTGCTTTAAGTAGAAAAATGCTTTCTGAAAAAAACAATGAATTAAAATAGTTAATAGAAATAATCTTAAAAACTTTTTCTTTTAAATCTAAAATTTTTTCAAAAATATTATATTTTGAAATCTATATGCTGCCACTGAGTCAATTTTCCTTTTTCCGTTTAATGTTCTTTGTTTAAATTTTTTAGCAATATTCGTTTAAATATCAACGATATATGTATATATGTGTGTATATACTTCGTAAGCATTTGGTTTTTTTCTGAGTGTATAGCTATAGCTATAGCTATAGCTAAAGCCGAGCAGCAGGCGACAGCATCAGACAGGCATCCAGTTGAGACTCTCTCGCCCACGCGTTGGGGGACTTTTAAATCCACCCAAACCGCCAGCCACATGCGAAAGTCAAACATAAATCGCTCTCTCTCTCCCTGTGTGTGTGTGTGTGTGTGTGTGTAAAAATTACGACCCAGTGTGTGTGTGTGTGTGTGTGTGTGGTGGATATTGGTGTTTGTGTGCGTGCAAGTTATGCGCAGCATGCAAAACTATGCACGTGCCGGTTGAAGTGTATAAATGTGCTGCTGGCGGCCCCTGGCGAGAGGTAGTCGCAACGCACCGATCTAGCTGCAGCTACTGCCTGTTAGCTGCTAGCTCCTCCTGCTCCTGCTGCTGCCGCTGCTGCTGTTGCTCCTGCGACGACAACGTCGCTCGACCGACAATGCGAGTCATGCGGTGGAGTCATATCGGATGACAATTAGGCCCTGGTCATCAATTTCAAGTGCACAAGCGATAAATCTTTGGTAATTGTATATGTGTGTGAGCCCCAGTGCATCTGCATGTGTGTACGCGTGTGTGTGGTGTGTGTGTGGTGTGTGTGTGTGGTGTGGTTTGGTGTCCTGTGGGTGTGCAACTTGCATGCAGGTTAAATGCTGCCTGCCAGCAACTGCAAATTGTGGCTTCGTTTTTTGGCCAAAGCCCGAAAGCGAAATATATTCGCTCGTTGGCGGTCTAATTGAAAACATTCATTTATGGTTGATATTCGTGTGCAGGTGCAAATGGAAGATGGTTTTAAGTAAATGCGGTTGCATTCCCAAATTGATCACGGCTTATAAATGCATTACAATCAGCAAGCATATACAGTCGCATAAGTGAATGCAGCAAATTTACTTTTGGCTGCATACCAAGTCGATTTCTTGTCAGATGTATTATGCTATCTGTAATGTGGATTTTCGGTTAAAAAAAGCTACGATAAGACACCCAAGTGCTTCGCAATGCCTTTCGAGCACTTGAACCTCCCATAACTTTGTCAAAACTAATCCGAATCTCGATCCCGCGGCAGTTTTGAGCAAGATTTGACCTCTGTTATAGATCTGCATTTATTTCTATGAATAAAAAGCCACGTTAAGGCTTCATAAATGTACTTCTTAGACCTCAAAGTCCCATAACTTTGTCAAAACCAAGGACTTTTTGGTCATGGTTTGACATATATGTATGATGTTTCTGCATTTAAATCTAACCAACTTCAAAAATTCAGTTTTCAAGTCAAAAACAAAACATGATGTTGCTTCCAAGTTCCATTGAAATCCTTTCAAGCATCTAAAACTCCAATAACTATGTCAACAATGATTCAATTTGCATTGCCGATGCAGTTTTGATCAATATATGTATTTGTAGACTTATTGTTAAGATATAGATAAGCATACACAATATATACTCCAAGAACACTGCAAAATACTTATTTACTTTCAATATATGGGAACGATTAAATAAGATGGTTTTCATATTTGCAGGGAGTTTATATCTACACATATAATTAAAAACTATAGACAGACTATTAACTATGCATTTTAAAATCCATTGATTTAATAAAGTCAGTTCACAAAACTATTTAGATTATTTACTAATTAACGCATTCATCAGGCGATTGGTTTTTAACAAAATCAGCTGCTTAAATGACCAACAGTTCAAATGCCTTTGATTAGGGTCACTCCATTTATACAGACCCATTTTATGAGTTTTTCAGCATGCACCCATCCAATTTGGGTTGTTGTTCTTGCCTTTTGAGAATCGAAGCCCACAAAGTGCAGAATGGTTAAAATAAACAGCTGGTGGGCAGCTAATTAGTTTTTGGATGTGCCGCAGGATGTGCCAAATGGAATAAGCAGAACATGTGTTAAATTACAAGCGCATTTGTAAGTCTTTCTCTCACTCTCTCTGTCTCTATCTCTATCTGTCTCTCTCTTTCTCTTGCTGTCTATGTGCATATTATTTATGCTAAATAATTAAATATTATTTACCATGTTAAATGTGTCACATTTCCTGTTGACTTTAATTGTTGTCAAGCCTGCCGGGCACGGGATGATGACAAGGGAGTGGGAGACGGAGGGGTAGGGGGAGGTACAGGGTGTGCCCGGTGCGGTGTATGGTGCGTATGCGTAACTTATCTTGCCGTTGACATAAATGACATTTTAAGGGCAATAAGTTATTTCACATTATGTCTTTGTGGCGCTCTTCTATCTCTCTCTCTCTCTGTCTCTGTCTCTCTCTGTCTCTGGTTGTGTGTGTGTGTGTGTGTGTGTGGCAAGTGAGTTAAGCCCGAAACAGTGGGGTGTGCGTACAAGCCAAGCTACAAGCGGTCGGAAGGACACAAGGACCTGGCGACAGACGACAGGACGAGCTGCCTGCCGCTCGAGTTGTTAACAACTATGAGACTATGGCACAAACTTTATGAATGCTGCGTGTGTGGATGTGTGTGTGTGTGGGTGTGTGTGTGTGGGTGTGTGTGTGTACTGTAAGTGTTTGCACCGCATGCGGAAGTCACATGTTTGCATTATGTGTCCTTTGGCATGTCCTTGCTGAGCTGCTACTGCCAGCCAGCCAGCCTGCCTGCCAGCTGGCTGCTTGTTTACACTGCACTACTTGCTGCATTCGCTCTGCGCCACGCCCACGTCCACCCCCCAAACGCAGCCCAAGCAGTTTTCATGCATAAATTTTATATTTTGGTATGGGTGTGCCTGTGTGTGTGTGTGTGTGCGTGAGCGTGTGTGTGAGCGGGTGCTGGCAACATAAATTTTAACTGCTGTGAAAATATTTGTTTAATGAGAAACTTTTAGCTGCTGCTAGCTGCATCCGCCTTGGCCTTTGTCTCTGTCTCTGTCTCTGTCTGTGTCTCTGGCTTGCATTATAATTTATTAATTATTTAAATTAAGCCTTGCACAATAATTATTGTGCAAATAGATACGACACACAATGCCCAACTATTTGTCACAATTCAGAGCTCAGTGCACCAAAAATGCCGTCTAGCCTGCTTATAACCCAAAAGTGTCCCTTAAGCCAAAACTGTCAACTTTAATTTATTGACGGCTCTTTATGAGCTGCATCAAGTGGATTTGGTCACAACCTCAGGACTCAACATTCCGATTCGATGTATAAGGCTTCAAATACATCAAAGAATATAGAAAGGCAAGTAAAAGATAAATTCACAAGACTTTAAGCTTTGCGAATCTATAAGAACTCGATTCGATGATATTTTTTATAATAATTTGAAAATAATATATATTTTAGTGTTTTCATATAACTTAAATTACGTATATATATGTGTATATTCAAATTATTATAAAAACATATAAACTGTATGCCAAATTCACTAAGCGAATCTTAAAGCGTGAGAAGTCTTGGTAGATAATTCCAGAAGCAGTTAAGTGCCGCAAAAGAAGTGAGTAAGACGATATCGTTTTTGCAGCTTTTGCTTTTGCTTTCGCTTTCATTTGTTCTATATTGTTGTTGTTGTTGTATTTAAATGTTTTTTATTGATTTATTTGCGTGCGAATAAAAAGCCGTTTGTGCACTTGCTGTATAATTTGCATCGAGTGCCTGGCTGCTGGTTGCTGCCTGTTCGCTGCTGTTTACATGCGCAACAAAAAAGTAATTGGGTCGACTTTATGTTACCCCCTGTTTGCCCCTCAACCCTCGACCCTTGACCCAGTCTCTTGCTGCAATTGCCATTGGTCTCCAGCCTGAGCTCAGAGGCAACATTGATTGCAATTGCAATTAAATTGGCAGCATGGAAAGGCGCTTAAATGACGCTACAAGGGTGGAGAGTCCTCAACGGCTAGCACTCTGTCTGCTGTGGGAGTTTCTACACCTGCAGGACGAGCTCAGGACTCGATTTCGATGCTTCGGAATATGAGCTGCGAATGGAAGCAGCTAATTGTGGCTGTGGATCGAATAAAAGTAAATCAGTCATACGATCTGCAGCAGACAACAGCTAATGGCGACTTTGTTGTCTGCCACATAAATACACGCACACACACACACACACACACACACACACACTATTGTCTAGACACTGTGGGTTGCACGAACTCAAAGTGCAGCAGCTGCGCCTCGCACAAAAAGCTGAAACCCAATAGCTGAAATTCGCCAAAAGTCAAGCACATAAAAATTGAAAGCCACACTAGAATGTGTGTGTGTGAGTGTGTGTGTGTGTGTGCTTGGAATTCATGGCATGTAATTAATGTTTACTTGCCTTATCCACTCCAAGTTCCAAGTTGGCCCCAAAAGCGCCAAGTCATGCCACCTAATCGCCGAGTGCGGCGCAAGTCACGCTGATAATGTCGAACTGATTAAGTGTGTCCTTCTTGGGGCAAGCAGAATGCAACGGCACAAGGACACGCATGTGGCCCTGCACTAAGCAAACGGCAGCAGCAGCAGCAGCAGCAGCAATTCATTAATCATACGCATTGTGTGCCGTTGTTTGGGGCTGAGCACGCAGGATATGAGCCTCTCATTTACTTATGAGATCTGCGCCAATTTGCGACAACTTGGAGGATACCTTGAATATTAGACGCGCATTTGGCTGATTGATAGACAGGACATGCCTTTGATTCGATTGTTTGCAGCTCAGCTTAACGCTGGCAGCCAATCTGAAGCCCTAAAGTGAAGTAATTGATAATTGAACTTAATTCAATTGGGCAAAGTAACGATTATAGCTTATATATGAGAAAGTACCAAAAAGGCATCACTTTCGGAGTTTATGATACTTGATGCTTGAGTCAATAAATAAAATTCATGCGAGAAGTATTTGTTTAATTACATGTATTTACTTAAACAAAATACTTTCAAACATCTATTCCAAAAATATTAAAAATATTCTAAGAAAAACTACTAACTTTGTATTTTGAAATAGTAAATAAAATGTATTGTATGCTCAAAGCACAAGGCGTTCTTGTTGTAAGTAAAGTTACAGAGCGTTAAAGATTCACACATTGTATGCATTCACTCATAAAACTACTGCTTAATTTGGCACACACACGAAATTATTTGCCAACGCTTAGCAACAGTATTTATAATATTGCAGATCATTAAACAGGAAAAGGGAAGTCCCTTAACAAAGCGCAAACAATATTTAAATAGAAATCTGTTGGACTATTTGACTAGCACAAAATTCGAATTCGCCAGCTGCAAATAGGCCCAGAAATGCGTCTCTAGTTGGACAAAACCTATAAAGAAACAATTGCGTGTATGTGTGTGTGTGTGTGTGTGTGTGTGTGTATGGTTGAATAGAGTGTACTATTTATGTGTGTGCTAATGCGTGTTCTACTACAACAACTACAACGACAACTACAAATACAACTTGCTTGTTGTTTTCGCTTGAATGGGCTTTTGGTGTATTGTTGTTGTTATTGCTGTTGCTGCTGCTGCTGCTGTTGCTGTTGGCTAAAATCCACAGCTGCATGGCCTACAAGTTGATTGTTATTAATATAGTTGCTTTTGTCCAGCCCAAGATACACATCGATGTCGTTGTTGTTTTAGTTGTGCTTGTTGTTGTCATTTCAACTGTTTGCTTAGTGCGAGAAAAACACGGCCAAATTGCTGCAATGAGCAAAATACACACACACACACACACATACATAAGCACATTCAATGTTAAAAGGCAGACAATACACTTGATTAAGACGCAGCAGGACTTGTTCGCAAGGACACTAACACGCTTGAGCAGACAAAGACAACGCTTGCGATTGCGACTGTGGTTGTGATTGTGATTGTGGATCAAGATTAAGTTCCGAGTCAAGAAGCACACGTCGTAGAAGTACTACGCAAAACAACTTATTCATCAATTTGTGCGCAATTCCGAAAATAGTCAAACAAAATAATAGCAAAATGTCTGTCCGTCTGTCCGTCTATCTGTCCGTCTGTCTGTCTGTCTGTGTGTCTCTGTAGCTGTGGGCGTATCTGTGTGTGAGTTTTGCTGAAGGTCAGCTGCTGAGCAAGCACAAAAACAATAACATCATCAAGCACGCAATAACATAAGCAACACAAACAGAAAACTCAACTAGTTCTTCCCTTTAAGTATTTGACCAAATATCGGTATATATTAATTGCGCACAAAAGCATGCTATGATTATTGCACTTTCTATGTACCGTAAGAAATATGTGAGCAGAAATGGAAACTACTTTCAGTTTGGATTTGAAGCTTGGTTTTTTACTTGCAAAGTGCATTTAAAAACAAGTAAGAGTGCTCTAGTCGGGACTGCCCGACTAGGAGATACCCTGAACCCAGTTCTGACATCCATTCATACTTGCCTAATAGTGTGCATACAAACAAACACACCACACATTACTGCAAGCTGTGAAAACGGTTTAAGCAGTTAGCTTGCTTTTTCACTGAGCCCCACACAATGGAAAGTTAAATCTTAAATAACTTCTGTGTTTATTGTCCGATCTTTTTAAAATTTGTAAGACATAACATTGGCTATAAAATGTGTGACCAAACCAAATTGCAAGGTCATACCTTCAAAAATGAGTTTTTTGAATTTTTTACATGTGTATGCTATTCGAGATTATACATGCCAAATTAGGGGCCTCTAGCTCTTATAACTTGTAAGTTATAGCCCAAAACGCTGGTCTGAAATCGAAATTTATCGATAACTTTTGAACGGGACGAGTTATCGATAAATTTTAATAAACTTGATCTGTCCCGGCATTACGAGAACTTATATTCCAAATATGAAGTCTCTAGCTCTTGTAGTCTCTGAAATCCGCGTGTTCATACAGACAGACGGACGGACGGACGGACGGACGGACGGACGGACGGACAGACAGACAGACGGACATGGCTAAATCGACTCGACTGTTGATACTGATCAAGAATATATATACTTTATATGGTCGGAGATGCTTCCTTATGCCTGTTACATACTTTTGCACAAAACCATAATACCCTTTTTACCCATTTTTAATGGGTTCAGGGTATAATAATAAATTATGGGAATTAGGAATAAATTGTATAAAAGTGTAAAATGTATAAAAAATAAAAGGTATAGTTTTGTTTTAACGCATATTCCCATTTAATAAAAAAGTTTGTATCCTAAACGTTTTTATTATCATTAATAACTTCTATATAATAACCTAATATTATTTTAGATATATTCACCAACAGTAGAAGAAATAGGAAAATATTTAACATTTAAATACGTAATTTGTGTGCTTTTCAATTATCATGTTTAACAAGCTAACAACCGATAAATTTCTATGAAGCAACTCAAGTTTATATATTTAATTGAGATCATACCATATTTAGCCAAATATATTTAGCTCATTAAGTATTATCTTTAAACTTCTGCTCATGCCAGCAGCTACATAAATATAAATTAGCTGATTAAAGTCCAGTTTGACAGGGCTGAAAATCAACAATCTACAGTCAAACTGGCTGCACAATCATTGGGCAACAATTGTCGCCGCTACACATACATATATAAATAACTAAACATATAAGTATATATATGTATCTAATACAAGCACACACACACACACATACACATAGATGCATGCTTGTGACATTCAAAAGGATAACTAACTATGGAACAACGATAATGGCAACGTCTACACACATAACGGGTTGGCTATTATTGCTCTGCCACTCGACCTGTTTGTGTTTGCCTTGCCGGGAGTGCTGTATACATGTGTGTGCGTGTGTGCATGTGTGTGTGTGTGTGTGCGTCTCTGGCAATGTGTTGAAATTGTTTCAAAAAGCTGACGCTTAACATTATCGCCTTTTGCTTCATCTTCAATGAGTATGAGCATCTAAATGTGTGCGAGTGTGCGAGTGTGTGTGTGCGAGTGTGCGTGTGTGTGTTTGCCTGGCAGCTCAAGCATAGCTGTGGTGCTGTAAGTGTGTGTCCATCAGCATGATATGCATTTGTATGTTGTAAGCATGACACAACGAATATCCTTCTGCCCCCCTCTCTCCCACTCTCTGTCTGTTTTCGGGACTTGGCCTCTGGCAGCGGAAATGTCAACAGTGGCCATAAAGGCACAAGAAGTGCGCCCTGTACAACAAACACACACACATACACACACACACACACACAATAAGTGCGTATAATAGATTGATGGTGGCTCAAGAGCAGGCCAAGAAAATCATGGGCTCTATAGAGCAATATTAGCGGAGTTCATTGCCATTTTGGCCAAGCAAACAAAATAGCGAAACGAACACTTTAAGAGGAGCATGTAGATTAAGTTAAATTTCAAATTCGACTAGCTGGTAATTAAGTTGAAAAACTGGTAGTAAACCAACAGGCATGCTCCCCATTACATATCCAATCACAAAAGTAACCGAATTTGTAAGAGTTTACATAAACTTATTCTTTGTTTTAGCAAACATTGTTTATTGCTGTCACAAGTGCATTATCCGTTTCATTTTGATCAGAGTGATATATCTAAATCAGGTTTGACAACATGTTAGCGAAGCTGTTTAGTTTGTTTATGTCAAACCCCTCCCATGCATTTCTTCATTACGCATCTATAAAATATGTAACAACAAGCCAGAAAAAAAGCCTTTATCTGATAGCCGTCTGACTCGGTATACCTACATATTTTATCGTCCTTCACCATCGTGCAATTCCATAATTTGATGCTGAATTTCGCCCGTGTCCTAAACCCCTTTTGATGGCCAGAGTTGAACGCTTGACCTTGTCAACAGAGACCCGTTTAGCGTATAGATGTGTATATTTTTTTCTTTTAGGCCAGCAAAATTTGTTTGCCAAGTTGTCAGCAAAATGTTTTCGATTTTGGCACAGATTTGGATGTCGAAATAAAAGTGTGTGCTGCATATTTATGAATGTTTGTGTAGGGCCCAAAACGACCCTCATTTAATTTCTGTCACACGGCGTTATTTATGTGCCTCTCGGCCACATTGTCTAGCCATCGATACCGTCTGCGAGCCCAAATGCAAATAAATATGCGATGCGATGCGAGTCGACACAGAATCTCGATACAGGGGCATAAATTGTCAGGTTGGCTTTTTCGGCTTTAATTGGATTGTGGATTGCAGCTGTAAGTTGCTCGTTCGGCTACCCAGAGCCAATCTAAGCCAAATTGAGCCGCCCAAACGTGACATTTGCCGACCACAAAGCACACACACACACACACACACACACACAGAAACCCCTTCTGCCCTCCCGTCTGTGAATGCAGTGTTGTTTTTTTAAAAAGCGCATCTGGCCGCATTTTGATGCTTTGTGGCCAAAAAAGGATGACTTGCAGCTTGCAACTTGCAACTCGCGACTTGTCTTATACATAATTAAATTCGCTGCTTGCAGCCGGCTTCCGTTGCGGATTGCGTAAGATACCACAAGATTTGCACCAGCCGCACCACCAACGTTTCCACTTGACCCAAATTCGGCATCGTTTCCATTCCACATTCAGTTCAGCACAAGCAAAAGCAAAAGCAGCCAGCAGCCGGCGCCAACATCGAAATAAAATGTTTATTTTGCATTTTATTTTGGCGCATGGCAAGCGCTAAAATTATTTACGCAGCATCAGGCGTGTCATTTGCATGTGCCACGCCCCCATCCCGTACCCCAGCAGGACTCCGCCTCCTGGCTGCCACAAGCCAAATGACAGCAATGGGAACAACAACCAATGAAACCCACAAAAATACGCTAAAAGTATTTACATTTGACTTGGAAAAAATTATACATTTCCGTGCAAATAAAAAACCAAAAGCAGCAGCAACAACAACAACAACAACAACAACAACAACAGCAACAACAACAACAAGAGCAGCAGCTTACGAGTGAAAATAAAAAACCAGCTAAAAGAAGAAAACTCAGCTTGTAAATTATTGACGAATATGAAATGCACTTAGTTGAGTATGTGAGGTGAAAGCTTTGGGATGCTTTGGCTAAGGACTAAAAGGGATATGCTCAGACTGGACAGCTGATGAGGGATCTGACGGAGGAGAGCAAAGTAATTACTAAAATATATTATAATATTATAAATATTACAAATATTCCAAGTGTGTTCTGTATTTTTAAGTATTACTTTTGAAAATTTTACATATTTGTAAAACAATTTATTTTATTTTCGAAAAATATTAAATGTAGTTTTGGGTGTTAGGAAAACTTTCAGAAACTCTAGCAGGTATAATAGCGAGTTATTTCTCAAAATTAATAGGAGAAAGGCGAGTTACTTATATTATATGCAAGTTAACAAAGAGTGGACTATGTAAAAGTTTAAATATGCAAAAGCTCATAAGATGCCAAATGATGAAACTTTCAAATTATTATTATTATATTGAGCCAGCCAAACAAATAGTATAGAATAGCATTGAGCATTGATGTATATCGATTATCTAAAGCCTTATCTTGAACATCTCTAATTTTGCTGTAACATTCAGCTGCACAAATACTCTATGCTCCGCCCGCTTGGCAGCCTCCAATAAAAAGAAATGGGAAAAAATGCGTTGCCAAAGCGGAAAAAGCGTCAAATCCGCAAACAAACACTGTGACAGCAACAACAATGGGTGGTGTGCCATGTCGGGGAGAGTGGGCGTGGAAGGGGGCGGGGGGAGGGGGAGTGTATGGTTGCCAAGGATGAGTCCGGCGCCAACTGAATGAAATGTACTCTCTATTGACATTTGATTCAACAAAAAAAAAGAGCAGAGCAGAGCAGAGCAGAAAAAAGAAAGAGGGTACCAAGTGGGGGCTCCCCAGTTAACCACCACGATGTCCGGACGCCCTGGCTCTCACCCCAGAGTCGGGATTTGCAGTTCCGATCCCATTGCCAAAGCTCTTCGCTCAGATTTCGCTGTAGCTCTCAGGAAAAACTCATCGGTTTGGGATTCGCTTTTGTTTGTTCTTGTTCATGTTGTTGTTGTTGTTGTTGTTGTTGTTGCTGCTGCTTGTGTTTAGTTTCATTTCATTTCGTTTCGTTTCGTTTGGTCTCGTTTCATTTGTGTGCGGATTGTGTTTCCTTTTCGACTGCCAGATCTGTCGTCTTGACGCATAAATTTGCCTTAATTTGTTGCAAAATAATTTCATTCATTTACGTGCTGCCATTCACATGGCGATATGCCGTTGATAACTTATTTAAGCGACGCCATCGTCGAGCAACAAATTTGAACAAAATAAATTATCAAACTGTCACATTGACGTATCGCCCGCCCCAAACCCAGCGAAGGAGCCAGCCAGCAAGGAGCAAGGAGCAAGCCGTGAAAGCATAATCTAGAGTATCATGTTGCTCGTTTAAAGGATGTCAAAGGTTGGCCATATATCAGGAAGGCATCAAACGCAGGCGAAGCTGCTGCTGCTGCTGCTTTTGCTGCTGCTGCAGCCCGTTAACAATATCATGTAACAAATTCTTTGTGCTGGACATGCGACACACACACACACACACACACACACACAAACACACACAGGGACACACGCAGACAGATATGGATACAGGGGCACAGGGATACACGGACATTCGAGCTGTTTCAGATTTCCAATAAATATGCCTAGGGTGGCCTAGGCGGCTTGTTGTTTGTCGATCTCTGCTGTTCTTGCTGCACTCAGCAAAATAAATGCCCAAATATCTAGAAAATCTGACTAAAATCAAAAGTAACTTTATTTTTTAAAGATATTTTGGGAATTGAAGTAATTTATTTCTATAAAATGTAAAATGATTTATATATCCAAATATTCAATGAATGTTTAACTAATTGTGTTTCAATATGTAATGTGAACTTAGACTTTAGCTTTTAAGAAGGTAATTTTTACATTTCCATTAGAAATATTTTAAGATTTGGATATCGGTTTTATACATTTTGGAAAAGCGTTCTAAAAAATAAGTTGATTTTGAGGGCATTTATTTTTTTGCGAGTGTGTTGTTGCGGCTATGGCTAAAGCTATTTGTTGTAGCTGCTGTTGTTGCAGAGACTCCCAGGCTCTGTCGCTTATTTGACATTCTGACAGTTTCGACAGTTTGGTTCTCGTTTTACTCTCAACGACAAAGTGCGTGAGGGCTGGCCCAGGACGAGTAGCTGGCAACTGGAACCGGGCACACAACAGTACAGTAGCTACACTAGCTTGTTTATTTATATGGCCTGCGTATGAGTGTGAGTGCGAGTGTGTGTGCGAGTGTGCGAGTGTGTGTGTGTGTGTACCTTCCTGCGGTCGCTATGCCCTCTCTGCCGTATGCACACACCCGCTCACTGCCGCCATGCATTATGCCGTAAACGTTGCTTTGTTGCGCAGAAAACACACACATACACGCACACACACTCACACACACTCGCGTACACACGAGTCTGCAAAAAATCGCTCAAAGTATCGAAAACCAAATAGCGCAGTATGTGACAGCTGCCACCCCCGCATCCCGCCCCTTGCCCCATTTTCCATCCCCCATCCCTTGATGCCAACCTTTGGCCAACTCCTCTATGGATTTATGAAGCAGCCAAACAGTGAGCTGTGTGCTGCGTCGCTGGCTTTGCTTGGGAACGGAGCACGGAAGAGCCACTAACAAGCGGCTGAAATGTGTCACTTACAACACCGAACAGTGGCAACAAATGTTTCAATTTGTGGTAAGAACAGCACACGGACGAAGCCACGGAGACAAATTGCAACTATTTGAAAGATTTGTAATAGAAAATTGGCATATTGAAAAATAATACATAATAACTATTACTAGTACGTAGCCTTGGTTTTATTGAGTTGTTCTCTTAACTTGTACTCAACAGCTTAGCCATATAGTTTTTATAATTTATGGCATTTTGTAGTTATCCTAAAGTATATACTTAAATACACTGTTAACGAAAACATTTGTTCATTTAAATTAAATAATTTTAGATAATTATAGCTTGTTCTTTAAAATAAAAAAATACCAAAATTTATTATTATTAGCAAACAAAAAGCTGTGTTTTTAGAAGCTTACTTATAACTTTGCAATTTGAGATTGACATTTAAAGTTATAGTATCTGGATATCTTCATTTACTATGCAAATCCAGCTTGTCTATAATAGTTTATTCTTCATTAATTTATTAATTTAATATATATTACCCCAATCAAATTGTAAGTTAGAAACATTGAGAAGCTAAGTAGTCGGAAACTATATCAGTGCTAGCCATGTGGAATGCCAATCTTCATCCCACTGTAAATCGAACCAATATCAAGAGTTTTTAGCCGAAACTTACTTAGCAGATTTGATGGTCCTGATGGCGAGTTGAGATCGCGTTTAAATTTGATGCGCTTAGCGGCGGGAAAATTCGTGAGAGCTGAAAGTGAAATAATTTGGGGGCAGATGCTAGTGCATAAGAGTATTTGCAGTTGTTGCTTACAATTATGCGGCAGTTGGCAGCAGCTTTGTTTTTGTTTAGCCAGCGAGACAGAGATATATATATAGATAGAGATAGAGATGGGGAGTATTCGATGTGATATCGTCCTTTATTGTGAGTGCTCTGCTCTGTTGATTTTGTCGATGGACGAGCTGACAAACAGACAAGAGACAGAGACAGAGACAGAGATAGAGACTGGACAGACAGACAGGCAGCTGTTTGCTTCATTGGCTGCCACAAAATATCAACAAGCATTTTGTTTATTTGCTTAGCGTCGTCGACAACTACCAAATACAAAGAACCATTAGATTGTTGTTGCCAACAAGCAAGAGTTGGGCTTGTGTGCTGGCTTTTTTTTAAGTGCATGTTGTTTCAGCGTTTGTGGCATGCAACTGCCAACAATGAGTCGTCGTCGTCGTCGTCCTCGTCCTCGTTGCTGCTGCTGCAGCCCCAGGAGCCAACAAATGCACAAATTTATGCAACAGCAATGCCAATAATCTATTGTTTTTAGCCCTGTCGGCTTCCTCTCTGTGTGTATTGGTGTGTGTGTGTGTGTTGGTGTGTGTGTGTTGGGGTGTGTGCAGCAGGGCAACATGTGTAAACTGTGTGAGTGAAAGCTGTCTCTTGAAATGTGTTTGAGTATTGCCATGTTAAAGTACGATTGAGTAGAGGAGTTCGAGTACCCCAAACAGGACTCGCAACGTAATTGAAAAAGGCAAATTGTTTTCCAATTTCTCTAAATATTTGTTTACTCATTACAAAATAAGCTCGTTGTTTGCCAAACTGCAACTCATTTGCCAAAAGCCTAAAAGGCAATACTTTTGTGTGCCACAATAACATTTTCGCTTGTTTTTAATTAGAAGAAAAGAATGAATCATTTTTATTGATTTAGCATAGTATGTTGATAATAGAAGCAATATAACTTGTGTTGTTTCAACAAACATTAGATTTAAAAATCATTATAAGTATTTATACAAATATATAATTATACTTTGTTGTGTTTGGAAATCATATTAAACTAATAAATATTTTTGTATATGATGACTACCATAAAGTCGAGCACATTAAATTGTCATTGGCTCTTTGGTTCTGGGGGCCATTGTCCGTAGCTCGAAAAAAAAGAATTGGTTGCCTTTGGTTTTCTCTCTTCTTTTTTCTGTTGTTGGCCACTTTGTATGCTAAGTGCAACATTTGTGCTGCACATTTAACCCCTAAGCATCGGATGCTATCGATTGTTGTGACAGTTACCGTGCAGCTGACGCTTGCGTTCGTTTTACTTAACATCATTTTGCAAATTTTTTGTGCAATTTATGCAGAGTCCTTACATGCTCAACTCTGATCAATGCCATGGCCGTTGGCCATGTCAATGGACGATACGAGAACAGAGAACACACGGCTGAGAGCTGAGTTGCAATTTAAATATTGCATGTGCCACGATGCTACGATAGCAGGGATACGGCTACGGTTACGGATACGGATACGGACAGGACACGCCGAGGTCCAGGCCGGCCAGCCCTATCGTTAGGGTGCACATGTGACTACCGACTACCAACTGCCGACTGCGGACTGCCGAGCACACGGACATATTAAGCATAAAATTGGACTATGTGAAAAATGGCAAAGCCAAAGCAAAATAGGTATATCCACATACACATATACGTATATAGGCGGTGGCAATGGGGGCGTGGCTGCAGTAAGCGTTGCACATTATAATTTATGCGCATGCAAGCCACGGCGGAGTCTGCCACATAATCCGTGTTTAATAACACGAAACGAGCTCAACTCAACTCAACTCAACTCCAGCCAGCAAAAGAGGCCAGACAGGCCCAAGTCGATATACCATATACATATACACAATATGTAGACTGAGAGAAACGATCAATTAAATATGATATATGATGAATGTCCTCAAATTAAATATTCATTTATTTCACTTAACACAACAATCATATTTAAGTAAGAAATTCAATAACGAATCATATTAGTTTTAACTATATGCAGCCTTTGCAGATATATTAACACAGCAAAATCACTTTGTATTTGATTAAAATATATTATATTCATTGCAAAAACAATATGTTTTATTCATAAATTAAATCTAAGAAAATAAACTAAGGTGAAATTTTGAATTAAATTTGATTACTATTATTATATTTATTATTTCTTTTTGATATTATACTAGTCTTAAAGCCAATTATTCTATTATTCAATTGAGTCTTAGAACATAAGCCAAGAGTGTAAGCTTGTTGAATATAATTTGAATATTTAAATAGGTATTTATTTAAAATAACCTTAAGTATTTAAGCGTATTAGATTCACAGTATTTGTTCTCTGTGCACAATGGTATATATAGATGTTTCGACAAGTATATATGTAACTGATTGCAATTGCTTTAAGCACTTTATGGTCTTCAGTTTGGGCAACACTTTTCGAGAATTTGTTTAAATTTTTCGCCCCAGCTCGAACGGAAGTTAACGCTCTTGTGCATTGTTTAACCAAAGGTATGCCTTTTATCAGCCATAGGTCTTAACACGCACACACACACACACACACACACGCACACATAAACAAGTTGTGTGTGAACTGCAAAGCGATGGACAGAGAGGGAGAGAGTGGGGGGCTGATGGGGGGCAGGCAGCGTCTGCGGGTTAAAAGCGAAACCTTATCGAAAACGTTTAAACGCACGCAAATTCCACGTGGGCAAGATAAAACATGCATAAGCCAGGTGGAAAATGGTCAAGGGGCGTGGCAGCAGCGCCTGCACATGTGTGTGTATGTGTGTGTGTGTGTGTGTGTGAAAAATATGCCAATGTTAAATATTTGCCAGGCGTTGTCGCTGGTTTGGCACCCCTCAGATAAAGCTTTAACTACAGTATCAAACACATTCACACACATACACAAACACACATTCACACACACACACAGATAGAACATGCGTGTGTGCATTGGTATGTGTAATCTTTTGCGTGCTTTACGCATTACCCACACACACAGCACACACACACACACACACAGCGCACAGGACAATGTTGCAGGACACTTTGAATTATTCATTTACACGTTCTTTTTTATACATAGCCCTGGCGAGCCGTGGGACAGCTGGGAATGTCTCTGAGGAGGAGGAGGTGGGGAAGTTTGGCACGCCTAGTAGGCGTTTGTAGCAACAACTGTATTTACTTTTTATCGCTGATAAAGCGCATAATTTATGGGTTGTTCAAAAATTTAAATGCCCCCGAGAATGCCGGGAGACAAAGAGCCACGGAATGCCTCCCGAGGCCCGTGGCTAAACTGTGGGTCAGCTGACTTAAGGTGCGGCGTTGGGGTGTCACTAAATTGTAGTCTCTTTGTGCTCCTCTCATTATCATAGCAGTTCACAGCAATGCCAAATATGTGACGCATTCAATTTGGCGCACAGGAGCTAATCCAGGTGGGAAATGTGTGCTTTTCAAATTATAAACGATTTATATGCAATCTTTTTAAATATTACAATTACTTACAATTAACAAGTAAGAGTGCTGTAGTCGGGAGTGCCCGACTACGAGATACCCTGAACCCAGTCCTTACAATCATTCATACTAATCTAAGCACACACATGCTGCAGTATAAGCAGTGCAAGCGGTTTAAGCAGTTAGCTTGCTTTTTCGCTGAGCCCCACACAATGGAAAGTTAAATCTTAAATAACTTCTATGTTTATTGTCCGATCTCATTGAAATTTTTGGGGCAAGCAATTGTCGATAATATGTGTTACCAAACCAAATCACAAGGTCGTACCTTCAAAAATGCGTTTTTTGAACTTTTGGGGGGTTTGGGAGGTGGTATCCAAAAAGTGAAATATTTGTTACATGTGTATGCTATTCGAGATTATACATGCCAAGTTTGGAGCCTCTATCTTTTATAACTTTGAAGTTATGTCCCAAAAACGCAAGTCTGAAATCGAAATTTATCGATAACTTTTAAACGGTATGAGTTATCGATAAAATGAAATAAACTTGATCTGTCCCGGGATTAGGAGAACTTATGTTCCAAATATGAAGTCTCTAGCTCTTGTAGTCTCTGATATCTGTGTGTTCATACAGACAGACAGACGGTCAGACGGACAGACGGACAGACGGACAGACAGACGGACATGGCTAAATCGACTCGGCTGTTGATACTGATCAAGAATATATATACTTTATATGGTCGGAGATGCTTCCTTATGCCTGTTACATACTTTTGCACAAAACCATAATACCCTTTTACCCATTTTTAATGGGTTCAGGGTATAAAAAGCAAATCAAAATATGCAATCTGCAAATATTAAACAAAACTCGAATAAATCTACACAACTAACAGTTTACCGATTTAAGTGATAAATTTACCAATTCAATTTGTGTGCAATATCGCGTAATTTGTTGTTGGGGGCCAAAAAGGAGGCGTGGCCAATCGACAGCAATTAAAAACGGCTTCAGGCCATGGCCGCAATGATTTAAGGCCAACACATAATCAAAGCGTAGTAAATAATTGTTGTTTAATAGACGATTAGAATGCGCTGCAAATAGAAGAAATATAGCAAAACAAATCTGGGGGGGGGGGGGGAGCTGAAGCCAATAAATATATATTATGCATGTTGTGCTGAGCGGGGCGTCAAAGCGAAATGCAAAATGCAAAATGCAAATTGAAATGCAATGCGATGTGATGAATGTGCAAATGTAAAATATGTGGCGTTAAATTTCAGTGCGAATAAAAATAACACACACAATAACAACAAAGAAAGAAAGAAAGAAAGAAAGCCGATGGAGAAATATGCACAATACGAAAGCAAAGCGAAACAATTTGAAATGTGAAATGAGGTCGGCGCAACATTGCAAAGACGTTGACATGCCGCTGGAAGGGGGGCCAAGAGAGAGTGGGGGGCAGGATGAGGTGGGGGTGGGGGCACAAAGGCAAATTTATGACTATTAAGCTGAAAGTATGTGGCTTTTGTTGCTGTTTTCGCCGTCAGAGCATCAAGTTATGCGAAAGCGCTGAAAATATGCAAAGCAATCGTAATTTTATGCTCCGCTTCTTTTCTCCAGTTTTTTGTATACCCTGTACGATCAATCGGTAGCTGTGTCCGTGGTATTAGGTTTTAGCAGACATTGTATTCTGCAGCATTTTGCTTATAACTTTCTAATACATACCTATTAAAAATGTAATTACCTTTTCCAGAATTCGTATTTCTTCCATATGTTAAGCTAACATTATTCTGCTAAGTTTATGTTATGCGTGCTTACATTAACAGAAATATATCAAAATGTTGTAATGCTGTGCTGTTATGTTTTTAAGCAGGCTCCTTGCGATCTTATATCTATTATTTGAACTACATAATAACTGACTGCAGGGTATCTTTGTGCTGTGCACTATCAACTAGAGCATTGTTACTTCTTGGATTTTTCGTTTCGCCGCTGAAATGCAAATGACCTGAGCAGCTGTTGTTATCAACATAGATGAATCAAATTAAATGAAAAGTACATTAAGAGTCGCTTAATTGAAAAGCTTGTCCGTACTTCTTCACCTCTCCCCTTGCTGACAGCCGTCAGTCAGTCAGCTGCCTTCGACGATTTCAATTGCGTTTGCGATTGCGATCCCGATGCTCCCAAAGCAATCAACCTAATTTGTCATATGCACCCGGCCCACCTGCAGCCCCCATCCCCCGTCCCTTGTCCACTCACCTGTCCAACTATCTGTCTGCCTGGCTGTCAGTCAAACACTTGTCCAGTCAGCCAGTCAATATTTATAATGAAAGCTAATGAGCGACTGCGACCCGCACAGAGCGCACAGAGAAAAAAGTTGGCCCAGGACACATTTCCGAGGACGAGGACGAGGATACGAACTCGGACAGGGACTCTGTCATGGGTCAAACTGCAGTGCATTGTGTGTGTGTGTGTGCGTATGTGTGTGTGTGTGTGTGTGTGTGTGTGTGTGTGTGTGTATGTGTGTGTTTGCTTTTGCATTCTTCTTTTTTTTTCGGTTTTTGCTGCATTTCTGAAGTGGTCAACTTTTGTTCTCGTTCTCGTTCTCGTTTTGCGCTCTCCCTTCTATCACTATTTGCCTCTCTCTCTAGCTCTTTCTCTGTCTGCTTTTGTGTGCTCCTGTTTTATAAATGCGACGCTTAAAAATTGAATGGAGCCGCGTCGCGGCAAAATAAATTGAAAGTACTTGTCCATTGTTTGATTAATGTGTCAATAATGGCAGCAAGTCGGCAAAATAAAAATCCTGCTGCAGGCTGAGTGCATTGAAACTTTAGCAAAATTGTTGCGATAAAAGAGCTTAGAAGATTGCACGAAGATAAACACTCGCATTTGCCAAGAGAGCAATTGCTGCTCATAAAGTATGGCAAATTCAGCACGGAGCTGCTATAAATTTAAGCCGAAGACTTACTTGGAATTGCAAAAGTCTTGCGAATTGAGTTTTAAATCCAAATTAACAGGTGTCTGTATATAAGTGTATTGTTGATATTAGGCTTATATATGTTAGACACAAATTGGATATTCTTACAATGTTAGAAGCATTTAAGAAGATATGTGACGTTAATTTCTATGATATGATATGATTAACAATTTGGCTCTCAGCATTCATAATTTAACCAAAGCTTTACATTTAGTAACAACTCTTACATCGTCAAAGAGAAAATATATAAAAATCTATTCAGTGTTACGATTCACATTTTAAAATACAAGCAGAATATTTGCAACCTGCAAATATGAAAGCACTTATTTATAAATATATAAATTAAGTACTTTAGTGTCCACCCACATTTCTTTCGGCAGACTTAGCGACATTTCAGTTTATAATTAGTTGGGCAACTTTGGAGTTCTTTGCTTCAAGTCGCAGATACATTAACTCAAGTTAGGAGTGCCGCACTTTGTAAGTGTGTAATGCGCTCTAAGGCAGTGCTAGCAAAATGCTTGTTATTCAAAATACTCATTCCGAACACTCGCTTAATGGGGAATCACAGTGCGCTCCAGTGCGTAGTCCTGCTGGCCGTCCTGCTGGTCGTCCTGGCCGGCTCGTCGAAGAACCCTTCATCAAAGGACGGCGCCCAAGGAGTGCGCTCGAAAAGAAATCAAATATAATGACTGCACTGGCGACGAAGTGCTCCTCCTCGTCCTCATCCCCATCCCCATCCTCATCCTCAGCCTCGTCCTTGTGCTCGGACCCAACTCAAATGCCGCTGGCCCCCCTGTGGGCGATGACTTGTGCTTGGGCAGCCGCGTCTTTGTTTTCATTGCGGCTGTCACTTTGGGCGCACGGAACGTTAATGGCAAGTGTAAAATGCTTTAAGCCCGCACCAGCAGGACGAGCAAATGAGCAGAGACAGAGGCAGCAGCAGCTGAAGAGAAGACAGAACAAAAACAAAACGAAAGACAGAAAAAAAACAACAAATATAAAAAGAAGAGTTTAATTAACACGAAAATGGTTTCAATTACATCAAATTACATTTCTTTGCAGTGCCGAGAACGACGCCATTGTAGTTTGTAGTTGTCTCTCTCTCTGTGTGAATGGAGAATACGAAGAAGAAGAAGAAGCTGGCCACTGTGCGGTGGGCGGGTGGTGGGGGGCGGTGGGCGTGCCACTTGCTCAGTTGATTTGCTCACGGAGATTTATTGGGCGTCAGTTGAGCAAATTAGTTGAAATTGTCAGTGAAAATTGTCAAGGAGAAGGGGAAGGAGAAGGAGACAATGAGCACGTGACATAAGGATTAAAATTACATGCTACAATACTTATCATTACGTTAATTTAAATTAGGCTGAAATACGTGGAAAAAGTGTACATATACATATATATATATATATATGTTTGTTAATCAGTCATGTAACGTGATTTACATTGCAAGTTTCCACTTCTATGCTAGACACTTGAATTGCCAGAGTAAATCTCTTTAATTAAATTTACTCTCAACTGCCTTTTGTTTTCATTTGTATAACCAAATGAATAATGTTGGACACCTCTTCAGAGCATATGCAAATAATGCCATAAACAAAAGTGAGTGGGTGACCTTTGCAGCATTTGATACCCCGTTAACACATTTGAAGGTTTCTAAATGCCGAAAAAAGCCTTAAAGCTGAATTTATAAAATCGTAACATTAATTTGCAATTCTGAAAATAATATACTTATGTAAACACAAAAACTACCTAAAAAATAACTATAAATATTTTGTTAGGCTCTTTCTAACAATTAAAATTTAGTAAAGAAGTTTTTCATTAAATATAAATACTTGCTTTTAAATGTTATAACTATTTATGTTAGTAAATCTAGGAATTTTACTGAATATTGTACATGAAAAATGTACGTATTTAGGCTGAAAATCGTTTAAAAAGGATACAATTTCTGTCTCATTTGGAAATTGTTAGTTAGGATGATCATATTATATTTCTATTGAGTTTTATCAAGTCTTGTGCGAGTCTATAGACGAGTTCCCGAATGGACTGCAGGGTATGTGTGAGTCGCATTTTAGCTCGTTCAGACATATCGGTCGTTCTTTGGGTTTCTTATTTGTGTGTTTTTTGTTGTTTGTAGCTGTTGCTGTTGCTGCTTGTTGTGGCTCTGTGGCTTGTGTCATTCATTTGGCTTTCGTTGTAGGTCTGACAGTGCCGAGCCTCATTTATTCTGCTTACACGCATACGCATGCGACGGCGTGGCGTCTCCGTTAGCGTCTGCTGCGCGTCATTTATGACACCTTGACAGAAAAATGAGCACACACCAAAAAAAAACAAGTAAGAGTGCTCTAGTCGGGAGTGCCCGACTACGAGATACCCTGAACCCAGTCCTTACAATCATTCGTACTACTCTAAACACACACATGCTGCAGTACAAGCAGTACAAGCAGTGCAAGCGGTTTAAGCAGTTAGCTTGCTCTTTCGCTGAGCCCCACACAATGGAAAGTTAAATCTTAAATAACTTCTGTGTTTATTGTCCGATCTTATTGAAATTTTTGGGGCAAGTAATTGTCGATAATATGTGTTACCAAACCAAATTGCAAGGTCGTACCTTCAAAAATGCGTTTTTTAACTTTTGGGGGGTTTGGGGGGTGGTATCCAAAAAGTGAAATATTTGTTACATGTGTATGCTATTCGAGATTATACATGCCAAATTTGGGGTCTCTAGCTCTCTATAACTTTGAAGTTATGTCCCAAAACGCTAGTCTAAAATCAAAATTTATCGATAACTTTTGAATGCGACGAGCTATCGATAAATTTTAATAAACTTGATCTGTCCCGGGATTAGGAGAACTTATGTTCCAAATATGAAGTCTCTAGCTCTTGTAGTCTCTGATATCTGTGTGTTCATACAGACAGACAGACGGACAGACGGACAGACAGACGGACATGGCCAGATCGACTCGGCTATTGATACTGATCAATAATATATATACTTTATATGGTCGGAGATGCTTCCTTATGCCTGTTACATACATTTGCACAAAACCATAATACCCTTTTTACCCATTTTTAATGGGTTCAGGGTATAAAAACGAAAAAGAACAAAATACAGCAAGTGGTGCCAGGTGAGCTGTGGTGCGCTGTGGTGCTCGGTGTCTGGGGTGCGGTTGTGCCAGCCAACGCACATTCATAATTTCATTTCGCTGCAGGATGAGGGATGAGTGGGTGAGGCGGTGAGTGGGTGAGTGGGTAAGGGGAGGCCGGCAATGACTTTGTGCCGCTTATTATGCGACAGAATTGAAAAAGTTTGTGTGCCGGCGCGCTGGGGTTAACAAATAGGCCTGACTGCTGCCAGGACTCGCTGCCAGGACTCGCTGGCTGGCTGGCTGGCGGCCCTTGTGGCATTGTGGTGCGGGTGCCCATTTAAGCGCAACACCCAAGTGCCTCACATAATTTGATGCCTTTTATGGCTTTTAATTTGTTGCCTACACACACAGGTCATAGGTCGCATGTCGCCTGTCGCCTGGCGTCTTTTTATTTGAATGCCTGCTGTCAGTATTTCTTGCCTTTTTTTCTGGTTTCTTTGCACCCTGTTTTCATAATGAATTTGACGGCGCTCAGTTGGCTAATGAGATTGGATTGGCACTGGCTTCAAGGTGCTCTTCCCTGTGGCAAGTGGCAAGTGGCAAGTGGCACGTGAGCAGCCTGTGAAAGCAGCAGCCAACCAGTACCCAGTCAACAGGTGTGCTATTCCACAGCTGATCGAACAGCACTCAATGGTCCAGTAACAGTTCGAGTTCGCTACACTAAGAAAAAGACGCCATCAAATGTCTAGCAGAAGGAATTATTCTACGTATTCCGATTTATTCCGAAAAATCTTATCTTCACGGTGGATTTTTATGAACTTTTTATATTTCTATATATTTTGGTAAATCATACATTTTATTTCTAAATGTCAAGAATCACGCTGTATTTTGATTTTATATTGATAGTAAAAACTATCCTGAAAATTATAGAAATATTATAACTATTATATCTGAGGTATCTACATGATAACGATTCTATTTTTCAGAGTGCACAAAGCAAGCTCCCAAGTCTGCTGTCTGTCAAACTGATTGGCAAGGGCAGGAGGCGTGTAGAACCGTGCTAGAGGCGTGACAAAGTCGTTGTCCTTGTTGTCCTTGTTGTCCTGATTGCCGTCGCTCTAGTAACACATACAAAATTGATTTTGTTCTTGTTTATTGTTTATTGTTAAAAATTGTTTTTGTTTCTGTTGTTGTTGTTGTTTGTTTGACTGCACGTTCGTGTTGAGATTGCAGTTTGAGGCGATGTTGTCTTGAGGCAGCAATTGATTTTGTTTTCTGCCCTTACGTAGAATAATAACTACACATTTGAATATAAGCTGCAAGCGTTACACAAGGCTCAGCTGGACGATTTGTTTGAGAAAAGGAAAGCATTCTCTTGCCAGCTGAGAATGCTGATGATAACAAAAGGATTACAATTCCCTTTTCCGTTTCGCAAACACATACCAATAAATCCAATAAATAATTCCAATGTCGTAAAAAATGTGAAAATTATTATAGCAACTACTATTAATTGTATATATTTGTGATGGGGTGGTTTAACTATTTTTACAAATATTTTACTAAAATATTTATAAATTCATTTATTTGTTTTTAAACACTGTTTTCTGTGTTCCCTGAAGAAGAACTTTAATTACTTAATATTAATTTATATTTTATAGAAACTCACCAGATGCAAGTACAAAGTCATATGGTTTTTATACCCTGAACCCATTAAAAATGGGTAAAAAGGGTATTATGGTTTTGTGCAAATGTATGTAACAGGCATAAGGAAGCATCTCCGACCATATAAAGTATATATATTATTGATCAGTATCAACAGCCGAGTCGATCTCCGTCTGTCCGTCTGTCTGTCCGTCTGTCCGTCTGTCTGTCTGTATGAACACACAGATATCAGAGACTACAAGAGCTAGAGACTTCATATTTGGAACATAAGTTCTCCTAATCCCGGGACAGATCAAGTTTATTTCATTTGATCGATAACTCATCGCATTCAAAAGTTATCGATAAATTTTCATTTTAGACTAGCGTTTTTGGGACATAACTTCAAAGTTATAAAAGCTAGAGAGCCCAAATTTGGCATGTATAATCTCGAATAGCATACACTATGTAACAAATATTTCACTTTTTGGATACCACCCCCCGAACCCCCCAAAAGTTAAAAAAACGCATTTTTGAAGGTACGACCTTGCAATTTGGTTTGGTAACACATATTATCGACAATTACTTGCCCCAAAAATTTTAATAAGATCGGACAATAAACACAGAAGTTATTTAAAAGCAAGCTAACTGCTTAAACCGCATGCACTGCTTGTACTGCAGCATGTGTGTGTTTAGAGCAGTACGAATGATTGTAAGGACTGGGTTCAGGGTATCTCGTAGTCGGGCACTCCTGACTAGAGCACTCTTACTTGTTACTATTACACTAATTGTGTAAATATTTTGATCGATCTTAACTTCTCAACTATGCAATTGCTCTCATCGGACTAAAGGGTATTTAAGCTATATACCCCTTAAGATAGTTCCGGCTATAACTATAGTTATGTACTCGGTCCTTGCTGGCGTCGCCAAGTCACGTTTTCCATATATCCATCAGAGCAATGCATGCATTCTTTATACACTCTGCACATTTATGAGTATAAATTATGAAATTTGCACTAAAAAGTTGCAGCTGCTTTCATGTCTTTGTTGCCTGCCAGTGCACCACCTCCACCCCACTCTGCCCGTGCTCCACCACCACCCCCTCCCCCACTCTGCCCTTTGTTTGTGCTTTTAATAAACAACACGACTGAATTATGTATATGTATGCATGTCTGTACATTCATGTATACATATGTATGCATGTATGCATTACTATTGCCATGTTCGGGTGCAGCAGCAGCAGCAGTTGCATGCACCTGTTTGCTTTTACCTTTGCTGTTTGCTTTCGCCATTTGCTTTTTTGTTAATCTGTTCCTTTGTTTTAACGTGCAAAATTTTGAAATTTTCATTTATTTTTTGCACTTGTTTTGCTTTTGCTGGCCACCTTTTGCGGCATGCGGCTGGCTGCTTTATTCAGTGCATTTGTTTGCATATCAAAATGCGTGAAATGCGAGTGGTTGCAGAGGCAGCTGGGGATGGGGCAAGATGGGAAGGGCCAAGGCGAACGCTTTTGTTCCTCCTAGCCAACTTATTAGCGGCGCTTTGCTCAGCATTTTCTATGCATAAATATGTAAACGCTGCCTGCTGAGAGGGGGGCGTGGCATCCAAATTTATGTGCGCTCCCATATAAATATACATGCAGTCAGCCGGGCATAACAAAAGCCAGTTTTTAGTGCTCGCTTTTTTTCTTATGAGCCACATATTTGGCTTAGCAAAAACACCAAATTAACTTGGCCTGCAGCTAAAGCCACGAAACAACAACAACAACCACAACAACAACAACAACAAAATGTGTGTATGGCAACGAGCAATGGTAACTAATTCAATAGCGATATTATGCTCGCAACTTCCAACATTTCTATGCACGAGGTAAGCTTTAGAGGTTTGTGTGTGTTGTTATACCATTTTGAAGAAAATGGTATATTAACTTTGTGTTGAAGTGTGTAATGCATAAAAGGAAGCGTCGGAGACCCCCAAAAGTATGCTTAGAATCACAAAAACAAATTGATCTGGAAAATATGAAAATTTCTAAATTTTATAAGACTCTAATGTAGAGAAACATTAAGAGGAGAAACCATGAACAAAATGGTCTGGAACTTTAAAATCGGTTCAGTTTTGACAAAGTTATGTGTGTTCTAATTTTTCGTAGAAAGTTTCTAGGGTACCAAAATCAGATTAAGAATCTATCCACAGACTCGAAAAGAGTATACAATCTTTGATACGCCGAAGATAATCCTTTCCCACTTGATTAATTTACATTATTGTTGCGATGTAAATTTAGCGAAGAAACAATATTTAAGTCTTTAAATTTGTATAGCCTGTATTATTTTCATTATTATGTTATTTTATATAATTTTTAAATGGATTTGATTATTTATTAATTAAATGACTGCTAATGAGTTTTGTTATTTTATTATAAATAAGCATTCGAGGACAAATATGTATATTTATATGTATATATGTATATTTATCTTTATATGCAATATTCACTCTGAGAAACCTTTTTCTAAAGCCGTTAGAGGACAATAACTCTTAACTAGTAAGTTAAGTGTGGATAAACCATTCTCAACGATCTCAGCGATCTGCAAGTTGTATACTCTGAACCGCCCCCCGCTGTGGCTAAGGGCAACTGCTAAGCTGATATCCTGCAGTGGCAGCCACTGCTTAGCAACTTTTATTCGAACCTTATGCCATTTGGCCTGAGACATAAGTAAGTCTGTCAGCATGTGTGTATGGGTGGGTGCCATATCCCCCATCCCCCATCCCCCAATCCCCGCTGCCACTCACTGTGAGGGGATTATGCGGCAAAAGGCAAGAGCGTCGACAAAGCTATGCGGTCAGCAGGTAGCGCACAGGTGTGTGCCATTGTGTGTGTGTAAGTGTGTAAGTGTGTTTGGCTTAACTACGCGTTCAACTAAATGCAAGCGATATGTGACTGTGTGTGTGTGTGTGTGTGTGTGTGTGTGTGTGTCAGCTAATACCTTTTTATGACCGTCATATGTTAATGCGGCTTCATTAACATTTTAATGTGCTTCGTGCCCAATAGAAGCAGCCACTCAGGCAGCTGTCTCACTCCCTCTTGCATTCGTTTAATTAAAAAATGCAATTAAATAAAAGAAAATAAACCTTTAAAAATTAAAACCAAATAACATAATTTGCCAGCAGACGAGCGCATGAATTTTTTCCTATTTTCCCTTGTTTTTTTTCCTTTGCACCTTTAAGCATTTGTCTCTATGCGAACAGCGAATAAAAACGCGAAGCAGCAGCGTCAAATCAGTGGCAGAAGCGTAAACAAATTTTTCACTGACCCAGCTACAACAACAACAGCAACAACAACAACAACAGCAACAATAGCAACAACAATTACAACCCATAACGGTGAGTGCTGGGAAGCGCGTAAAGAGTTTGACGAAAAAGTAATTTTAAGCATCGTTTAATTTTCATTTTGTGTTACGGTATTTTTTTGCTTCTTCAGTTTTTGTTATTCTGCTTTTCTTTATATTTGTGCGTAACTTTTTCACTTTTTGCCGCTGCCTTTTTTGCTCAATGGACATTTGAGCAGAAAAATCTCACAAAAGTGCGTACTTTTTAACAAAGTTAATTTTTACGCTTTGCTTTCTGCTGTTGCTTTACTGCTCGCTTATTCTGCTTTGGATTTTTATTTTTGTATAATTTTTACCACCGTCGAGCTGCAGTCTGCAGGCAAGAAGAAGAAGAAGGAGAAGAAAAACTGAAATGTTTGACAAGTATCAAGGGGCTGTGTGTTTTTTTAGGCTGCCAAATGGCAAAGCCCTTTAATTTAGTTCAAGAAGGTCAAGTGACGCGTTTGGCTCGCGGCTCCCCAATCTAATTGCCACATGTGGGCGATACAGGCAACGCGGCGTATACTTAACATTTCGACTTTGACCCGTGCAGAGACGCGACTCGACTCGACTCGACTCGAGTTGTGAGCCAATGACTTAAACGCTTAAACGATGTACTTAAGAGCTCTATTAACTTGAAATGCTCTGGAGAGTGACTAATTCTGGAATTATAATTATGTCGACACTTTCATATTTATGAGAATCACAAATCTGCATATGCCTTGAACTTATATTTATATAAATGAATATATATATAGCTGAGACACAGTTATGGAAGCTTGAATGTTTAGAAGGTTAATCTAAAATTGTAAGTGCGTCCATTTTAAATGTGAAAATTATCCGGATGTCAACATCATGATTCAAGTTCTTAAAGTCTAGGAAGGGCATTCCATTTTTAGTTAGTAATTTAGTACATTTTTAGATGTTCAATAAGAGGAATAGAATTTTGCGTTGCAAGCTATAATTGGAGTACCCGGAAAAGGAAAAGAACCCAGCTCAAACGCTCGACGGACCAAGAAAATTCTCAGAAAAACAGAGAGCTGCTCATCAGTAATTCATTAACTAATGGCTTAATTACTGACATTATCTGCTATGCAAATAGCAAAACATAAGCAAATCACAGTGAGAGCTGTGTGCATCAAACAGATGAACACACATGTATGAATCAAGCCAGTCACACTTCGCTGAATCCCCAGATACTTAGAAGTGTTATTCCCCTACGATAAGCTCCAGAGGGAATCTCTGCACACACTCACACACACACACACTCACACACTCACACACACACACACACATGCAAACACGGACAGACTGTGATTTGTCATTCGGCGTGACTTTTGGCACGCATCTTCCTTCATTCTCTTTTGCTCTCCCTCTCTGTCTCTTTCTCTCGCTCTCTCTCTCTCTCTCTCTCTCAACTGCTTGCCCTTGCATTGGTCAAGCGTCAGCGACTGTCCCTGTGCCAGTTGCCAGTCCTGCCTTGATCTCACCTACATCACACTGAGAAAAATCAGTTTGTTATTTTACTTTTTTCAGTTTGGCTGATTTCATACTTATATAACTAACTAACTATTTAGATGGCCCAAACAGTTAGTTAATTTGAATATCAAACAACAAAATACAGCAATTTATCTTATTAAAAATGGTTCACTCAAACTTTTGCTAAGCAATCTAGTTTTTAATCCAATGCGTAAAAATGAATCGCACATTTCACTAACAAATTCCAATTTAAATAAAATATGTAAATAATTTAAATATTTAAGGTTAAATAGTTGGAATAGTTTACAAACGAATTAGCCATTTTAAATCGACGGCACAAAACTAATTCTTTATATAACTTGAGCAACTTTTTTTCTCTGTGCAGCAGCTGCAGCCCGGCTTTGGGGCAGCCAGGAGAGGGTGGGAGAGGGGGGCAATGCGTTGCTGAGATGCAGCGCAAATGCAATTTGCATATGCATGAGACTGTGGCCGACATTTTTGCAAATGTAAGAGGTGCAAATGACAGTAACCAGGGAGCGCGCAATGATTGCGCCACGCAAACAACAAGGATGTCCAAGGCTGGTCCAAAAGCATAGCACACACTTTACAGCTCTTGCTCTTGTTGTTGTTGTTGTTGTTGCTGTTGGTGCGTTGCACAGTGCATCAAATGTGAGGCAACACTTGTGAGCCGATCCTGACAAACTTGGTAACAACAAACTAGTTAGAAGATAACTCAGAAATTATGTTTTTTAATCAAACTTAAAGAAAAAACTATAAAAATGACGAAAATGCTTTAAAAGCTATCCAAAATTATTCAATCTTAAAATTCGAGAAATTGAAAAGACATTGTGATAGAAATGTTTCTAGCTACAACTTGAATTGAATAAAGGGAACAAAGCTGCTAACCAAATAATGATAATCTTTTCGAGAGCACTGATTCATTGACTTTACAACCACAAGATTACATTTAGGTTTTCGAATTGTTGCACTGTGCGTTGTCTGCTTAAAGTCAAGTTTTAAAGCGCCTCAAGGGGCCGAGCGCTGATTTTAATTTTTTCTTTAGCAAGCTGCCTGTTTTATGTAATGCTGCTGCTGCTGCTGCTGCTGCTGACTAACTGCCACGCCCACTACAGTTTTTAATTAGTCATTTGCGTTGAAGGAAAGAAAGAAGGAAAGAAAGAGACGAGAGCGAGATGAATATGCAAACGCAAACGCAAAAGCAAAAGCAAACAGAAACGCACCTGCTTCGCGTTTGGCGCTTCTCTAATTTGCACAGGCTGCGCTTGCGTTTGCTCCCTGGATATGCTTGGATCTTGGCTTGGTCCTTGCGCTGGTCCTGGTCGCACCCATTTTGTGTTATTGTTTTTAATTTGAAATTCTTGAGAAGTTGTAAATTCATTACTTATTCACTTGACAGGCGCACAAAAAATAAATTAAAAATGCAAATTAAATTAGTAACTTCAGTGCGTCTGTCAAGTGTTGCTGATTTATTTGCTAGTGGCCGCTGCCAGCCAAACAGCCAAACAGCCCGCTCCCTGAATCCAGATACAATTGAAAGCCAAGGCGTTGCCAGACTCGGCGCAACTTGACCTTCAAACAGGGCCTGGCCAACTTACCACACACACACACACACACACACACACACACACACATAGTTAGCTGGCAGCTAACTTTATTGCATACATTTTTAAGTGCCAACGACTGACTGGGGGGAAGGTGGGGGATGTTGGGTGGGTGGTAATGGAGCGCAGATATAAATGTCACTAAAAATATTGCACCACTCTCTGCGCCTCTGCTGCTGCTGCTGCTGCTGCTGCTGCGATTGTCCCGCTGCGTGGCTGCAATCAGCCAAACTTGGCTGCGACTGCGTCAAGATAAATGCACAAGTTCATTTTCGGTTGCATACAGCTCTATATTGCTGCAAGAGTCGCAAGGAGCAGCCAAAAAAGAAGCTGCTTAGCTAAGGAGCAAATGTGTCCATGGTGAATTGAAAAAGCATACAATTAATCATTTTAGAGTTTAGTCATAAAATGTAAAAGGTAAATGCTCAAATTCTGAAATATCAAGACTAACATATCTTAAAATAAAGTTAATTGATATTTGACCTGAAACTTACAACTTAGTTGAATATATTTTGTAAATATTTAAATTTATTTTTAAGAATTTCAAACATTTGTATACTAGTATTATTTAAATGTCTCCAATTTGTTTAACAGTTGCTCAGATAAAAATCTTTAAAATTATAGAGAATATGTGGAATCTTAAGCGCTGAATTGGAAGCGCATTCGCTAGTCAGTCAACTCTGTTGCTCTATTGCTAATACGCCCTGTTGGTCTTGGCAAAAGATGAAGAAAAAAGATGTTGCTGATGTTTGCTGCATACCACGAGCTTTGCGAGCGAGCGCGTTGCATATTTGCCTTAAACTTTTGCGGCAGCAACAGCATACATGCTGACGCAGAAAGCGACAGAGACAGAGAGTCAGACAGAAGGACAGACAGAAGACAGACGGACAGACAGACGGGCAGACTGTCAGACGAGCATATAGATACTCGGAGAGACAGGGACTCGCAGTCGCAGTCGCAGTTGCAGTTGCAGTCGCAGTCAGACAAACAGACGAGCAAAAGTTGTGACATACCCCAGAAACAAACGTTCACACACACACACACACACACAGACAGTTAGTCGCATACCAACACCTAGAGCTGTTGTTGTAGTTGTTATTGCTAGTTGATGTTGCAGCACAGACAAAGTTTTGCTACTCTTGCTAGCCAACTTGACTACGCTTTTGTGTTTACTTTGGCTGCCAGAGAAACTTTTGTGCCACGGAGCACTGAGATTCATTTCACATGTCACACAGTTGTGGCACAAAAAAATATTTGTGCACATTCTGCAGTGCAAACAATTTCCCTTTAATTAACATTAAATCAATCTTGGCTATAAGCAGCATACCACCACACCGCACACAGCATCAGCATCAGCATCAAATGTTGTTCTGCCCCACCGCAAAATTTATGCGTCAATTTCCATTGTTTTCGTTTTCGTTTTCGTTAAGTGTGTGTGGGTTGTCTCCCACAGCAATTGATTTATACGCAAGTGGATATATATATATATATATCGTATATGTGTTGTTATAGGAATACGATTTCTTTTTGTATTTCAAAGCTTACTTAAGTCGAAAAATAAAAATTAATCGATAAATAATTGTTTTATTAATACTACAAAGATATAAGAAAACTTTTAAAAAAATAAAACGAAAAAGTCAAATTTACCAGAACAAATACTACAAAAATATTATAATAGTGGCATACTACCATTTTGTTGTTTCTGTATGATCTTTTTTGCTTAAATACTTAAAAATAATGAACGTTTGCAGTCCCTAGTATGTATGAGGCATATTTGAGTTGTATTTTGGTCAGCATAGCTTTAATTATCGAAATGCTTCAAAAATTAGCAAATATTTTCGCGCACATTGTGCAAATGGCGCTGCGCCTGCCAAATATTTACAGTGCGTATGCGTAATTTTTAATTGATTTGGCCGCAGCGCAAACAAACAGCGGGTCACGTAGTGTGCGTGTGTGTGCGTGTGCGTGTGTGTGTGTCGATGGTTATTTGAGCGGGGAATGGTGTTTGAGGTGGGGCTGGGGTTGGGTCAATAATACGCTGTCTGTTGCCTCTGTGTGTGTGTGCCTGGCCCATTATACGCCACAATTTGTGTGTTTATTGTATAAATTAAAGCCCATTGCGAGCATATTTGTTTATTTAGTGGCTCTAACACACGCACACACACGCACACATGCTAGGCATGTGTGGTACGTGCAGCGTTTTGTGCAATTGAAAACAGTTGTTGCATATTCACTTCTTTGTCACTTAATTACCATGCAACAAACTGCAGATCAAACTGTTCCATATGATGCCGAGTGCTGACAGCATATGCACGATTATTATGATTACACCCGGCGCCACATTTCTCAATGCATAATTACTGCAATTGGTGCACTTTGAGAAACTATTCAGAATTAGAGGTACTTTTAAAATTGTTGGACTGGCAAACAATAAGTCGATACACGAATAGGAGACAATATAGAACATTTGTATGTTTTACAAGCTTAAATGGCAATCTTTGTTAGCTGGCGTTGACCTATTTCTATTCTTTTGTATCTATTTGTCAGTTAATTGTCAACGTGAGGAGTACTTAATCAATCAATCGCTGGGCAAAGTGTGTGATATTTCATGTGGAAATTCAATCAAAGTTGACGTCCGTCGATTAGCACAGCATCAGTTTAACATCCAACCCCCCTCTTGATATTTACCTATAAAAATTGTTTAAGCATTTTATGTTTGCACAGCAGTTGCCATGCAAAATGCCAAAATAAACAAAAACCTTGGAGGCACCAGCCTTTTTTTTGCGACGTGAAATTAAATTAAACATTTTTTTTATATGCCGCCTCCTCTCGACCAAATGTTTGTGACGCTGTTTTGGACGGAAGTGGGTAGGTGGTGGAGGGCAGGGAGGGAGGGGAGGCCAGCTCAGGTACTGGTTCAGACTCAGGTCCGGGCTCTCGACTACGGTTTTTCCATATGGCCGGAGAGTTTTACGGGCGCGCGTTGCAAATAAATTCTGTATCGTCGCGTGTATCGCATGACATATGCATCAAAGCGGCAGCTGGAGAGAGGAATGGGCAGGGTTGGGAGCAGGGGACTTTGGGGCTTGGGGGTTGGGGGGTGGTGTGTCACATGCTGTCGCAGCTGTCAATAAGTGCGCTGGGCTGACGTTAAAAATCATCCATTAAAATATGCTGTTAAAAATGCAGATTCCCGTCGCCGGCTGTTTGTTAATGCGCTTGCATAAGCCACACTTGCCGCAGCCTCCGCAGCTGCCGCAGTTGCCGCAGTAGTAGCAACAGCAGCAGCAGCAGCAGCAGCTGCATATGGCAAGCAAATTGAATGCGCAACAAAACAACTTTGTATCAATTTAGCCATCGATTTTTAAGCATAACCGAACTTTGCAGCAAATTAAACTGCAGCACAATTCTCGTTTCGTTCCAAAAGTCCGAGCCAGAGCGAGGGTTGACAGAGAAGCTTAGAGCTAAATGTGATATTCATCAATAAGGAACATTTTATTTGTTCTTATTAAAATTTTAATAAATATTATTGGCTTACGATTTGTATTTGTAAAAATCAGAAATATTAACTTCAAATCACACAATGATCTTTGTTTCTAATAAATAAATTCTAATTTAATTCTAATACAAAAATATTAATATTAAATCCATTTACTTCACATTTGAATTTTTTTTAAATATTATTTAAATTACCTTTATTTAGTTCGATTTTAAGCTATGATCTAATACAAATACAAGAGTCACACTTTAAAAGCCACCCACGTTTGGAATGGATCGCAACTTCATTTGGTGCAAAAGTTTTTAAATAGTTGCAGAAAGTGGAAAACGCTTTCCATTCGTTGCTGGCCGGCCAAAAGGATTTACTAGATTTGGCAGCAGCAGCTCTTCGAGTCGATTTCGATTTGCCAAAAGTACACAAAACTTTTATGAAAGAAAATGAAATGAAAATCCCCCAAAGCCAGCGAGCAAAGTAACCAAATGCAAGCGACTCTCTGTGTGTGTACCTAAGCATGTGTGTGTGTGTGTGTGTTAGAAGTTTGTAGCAACAATTAAATGCATTTGATAAGACCAAAGACTAATACCATCGACTGATCCAGATTTGTGCCAAAACAAGCAGCCAACAAACTAAACCAAACCAAACGAAACCAAAGCACAGCACAGCACAGCAAAGTAACTTCTCCCGAGCAATCACGAATTGCACTTTGTGCACTGACTATTATGATACAGATACACACTCGCTCTCTTAAATATTTATGGGCTCCCCTTCCCAGCTGTTGTGGCCATTAGAGTCGCAGAGAAACCCACGCTCTGGCCGTCAGTTAATAGCCCAAACTAATAAAATAATAATAAAATGTGTCAAAGTTTCCAAAGTGTAATTAATTATACATATATCTATATATACTCGTGTGTCTGTGTGTCTGTGTCTGTGTCTGGGTGTGTATGTATGTGTGTACGATACGATGCGATAGGAAAAGCGCTCACATGCCACCGCAGAAACGGCAACCTTAACTCCTGGACTAAGCCGGGGCTAAGCGCAAAAGTTTCTTATTGGCTGGCACATTAAATGTTTAATGGGCATCGGTGACCAACTACCTGAACAACAGCAAAAGTTGAAGAATATATATATATATATATATACATACAGGTATATACATTTAAATTTCAGCAGCACTGAACGACGGACAGATGCTCCCAAAAATTAAAGTTTTTCGGCCTAGCAATCATTTTGTATATAATGGAACAGTAAAAATTAAATAAAACGAGCTAAATAGTAATAAAAAATGAGTAATTAATTATATCAAAATTAGATGCAGATAATATTGTATTTTATATATATGTATAGATTATTCGTATTATTTTTATAAGTTATGACACATGTTTGGAATTTAATATAAAAGAACTAATATAACAATTATATTAAGTATACAAGCTATTTACATAATTTTAAGCTTATAAGTTTTAATACCCAATCGTTTTTCTTACATAATTGTGAAAATGTATTTATTAATTGTAGAGATATTATTTAATTTACATTAAAATTTCATTATTAATTTAATATTAGTAAAAATCTCACACAACAAATATTTAATTAGAGAATCCGTAGCTAACAAGACTTATGTATATATCCTGAAATATGTCAGATTATTCTCCTGTTTATTTTTGAGAAACAAATCAACAACATATAGCCCAGTTATTTACAGGGTATACGCACATATGGTCAGAAAAAGGTCAACAACACACCAGCACCTGCAAAAGATTGTGTTGGCCCAAAGTTTTTGTTAAGGTTACACCCAATCCATCAGTTAATAAATGTGACAAAATAGAGGTGCCAGCCAAAGTGGAGCAAAGGCTTAAGCTAGCCCACAAAGCACATTGAAATATAATAAATCATAAGAAATTGTTGTCGTTGTTGTTGTTGTCGTTGCTGTTGTTGTTGTTGTCGTTGTTGTGCGGCAAAAACCAATTTCACGACAGCGGCGGTCGAGGCGAAAGGCAGCGACCGATGGCAAAAGTTGAAGTCAACCATAAAGCGCACCTGTTCATGTGTGGCAAACTCACACACACACACACACTGTAACACACACACATACACAAGGGGAGAGAGAGAGAGGGAGAGAGAGAGAGCTTGGCAACAATTTGCTACGTGCTGAATGCGTTGCTGTAAACTATTTTTGCTGCCAAATTTATTACAACTGTGAGCAGAGTTGCAGGAAAAGACGGAACAAGAAGCATTTTTACATGGCTCCATGGTTAGATATTGAGTGTGTGCATGTGTGTGTGTGTGTGTGTGTGTGTGTGTGTGTAAATGAGTTTAATCACCTTGTGAAAGTGGCGAGAGAAACATGCCTGCAAAAATTGAGATGCACATCCTGTCGGCAGTTGACATAGTTTTTAAGGCGCTCTAATTGAAGTGTTGCTTAAACAAAAGCAAAACTTAAATTGCTGTCAAATTGTCTGTATGCAACACAAGCCCCCTCTCCTCTCTCCTTCCTACTTTCCATCAGCCTGTCCTTTCTACTGAACCAGCTTGAAGACACTCGCAAAAAGCTAGAGTACACACAGAAAAAAACTGAACATAATATCCAGAATATAGTGAGATTTAATAAAGCACATAAAATATTGAATTTTTGCTTAAAGTTTTTCTCCATTTAATAGAGATTATTTATACAAAAATTATAATTTTTAATATTTAGCAATTCTTTGGTTGGTGTGTATTTTAAGTACTTTTTAGTATAGTTTGTGTATATTTGGATATTATAAATATTTATACAAAATTTGATATTTTCGACAAATATTTAATACAGGTAGATTTTTATTGCAATGATCCAGGAAATAAAAACTACTCAATGGTTGTTGTTATTGAATTTGAAACTAGTTGCGAACAAATGCGGAGTTGTAGGTTGAGATTCTACAATTGAAAACTGCGTAAGCATACGTAACAGTGTTTTAAGAATGCATTACATTTTTCTCGCTGTGTACTAGCTGAAAATGGCAAATGTTCGTCTGTTTTGCCAGTTTTGCCAGTTTTGCCAGTCTTGCCACTTGCCTTCACGCTTAAACACTTTGCGGCGGCAGTGGAAAGTGGAGAGCGGAGAGTGCTGTGTGGAGAGTGGGGGGCATGGGGAGTGTGTCTGCATCGCGTCGCCAAGTTGCAACATTTATGGCATCGGGAAGGCTGCTTAACTGCTTGGAGAGCACTTGGCGCGCAATGCTTTGACCAAGAAGCGGGTGACAAGCCAGCCGCTTTGTGGCTGTCAAGTGGCCTCTTTTTGCATCTTTTTTCTCGCTGTCTCTTTATTTTTTGGCTGCCCGACTTTGACTCCACACATAAGTGCACTTCTCAGCCAGCCAGCCATTCAAGGCACTGCCATATAGCCAGACTGCAACACTGTTGCGTATACGCCATGGCAACATCGACTGACAGTGGTTCCAACTGAAAATCGCGTGCTTTGAGCTGCTTTATTAACTGAAATTGTATAAGCTTTGAAAACTTCACAGCAGTGAAAAGACAAAAACCAGTCGGAACTATTTTGGCTTTATAAATGAATTAAACGATTATTTTGGTAATTTCAGATTACAGACTTTAAATCTAGTTTTGTATCTCAAATATTTTATATACAAATGCAAATGCTTACAAATAAAGTTATGCAAATATGGTTATACAAACGTGATGGATACAATTTCATAATAATCTTGCATCTACTTTTAAATGAATTCTAATTAAGTTTCATATTAAGCACATTAGCACTTTATGGAAAAATTCTGTTTGCACACATTTTAAACGCATTAAAATACGAAAATCTAATATGCTTACAACTATAGTATCAAATGGCTTAACTATGCTGTGAGCATATCAACTAGTAGAGCAAAAGTAGCAACGATATCAACGAGCTAAAAATTCAACACACAAACACAACAACAACAACAACAAGAAGAAGAACAACAACAACAACGGCATTGATATTCACGGTAAATTTTCCAGACCTTTAGCTTCTTTTTTTATGCGCGTAACTGATATGTGAGCGTCACACACACACACCCACACACGCACACACACTGAGCACTTTCTAAACTACTTAAAATATTTTGTTGAAGCTCAACAAAAAACAAAACCAATGAAAATCCAAAAGTTAGCCCACTCCGCCCCCATTCACTCGCCTGCCTTTGCAAGTGTTGGTGGACGGACGGCGCTTCAAACGCTTTCCAAGCGATTTTCCCAAAAGCGAGCAAACGAGTGTATCGCTTTCATATGCCAACAACAGCAACAGCAACAACAACACGCACACGCATACAGTTGCATCCATGCGTGTGTGTGTGCGTTGTATCTTTCACTTTCCTGCATGTGGCAATGAACCGTGAAACCGTAAAATGTTATGTTCTGAAAATCTGAAATTTTTAGCGCGCTTCAAAGCGTTTCTCGTCGTTATACGTATATGTATACGTATACGTTATATGCCGGCGCCTCCTTCGCCACGCCATGGATCCTGACTACATCTGACTCCTGATTCTGCTGACGTTGCCACTGATGCTGCTGCTGCTCCTGTTTCCAGCCAGCGGCTGTGGAATGGGTGGCATGCACAGCTGAATGCTGCCTAGGTAGCTAGCATGTCATGTCTGGGGATCTGCGCTGCTCTATGGCATCTGCAACATTGCGTAGCTGCCAGTCGAGTCACTGCATTCATGACCGCATTTGACAGCCAACAACAACAACAAGAACAACTTGAGCTAGTTCTTTTTGCACAAACACTTCCAACGAACAATCAAAAACATTACTCTTATATTTATAATACGATATAGTACCTTTAAGTATTTAGTTTGAATAATGTGATTATGAATATGAGTATGTGGAATGTGCGAACAACTTTGAAATGTTTAAGCAAAGTTTGGAGACATTTTTATCCTTCTGGTGATACCTTTTCATAAAGACGGAAATCCATCTTCTCTCATTTTAACTTTTTTATTTATTTTTTTCAGTTTCAAATGCACAACTTTACTTTTTTTATTGATATATTTTAAATAAATACCTACTTGCATTATTTATTTTATTATATTAATGTAAGAGTTACAAATTATAAGTATTATTCTTAATTCATATGTCTAATGTGTTATGTAAATGAAAAATTCTTTAAAATAATCAAAATCTTAAAATATCACGTTTAATTTGAAAGCCGGAAAATAATTTGTAGGATTATGTAGTCGATTAACTGAATGTTTGCTGTTTCATAGTATAAATTCTATAAACTTTTTCAGTTTTATTGTTGCTATATTTCATTTCAACAACAACAGACCACAAATTTATAACAATAACATTAGGTATAATAAGATTAAGCATTTCATACAATTCTGTTGCTGCCTTCTATGCATTCTGCTTTCTATGCAGGGTGTTTTATAGCCGTAATAATCCAGCTCTAAACTTATCTGCTGCTTCACTTGACGAGCTTGTGAAGCTTTTTAGGCGTTTAAAGCCAGCCTTTTCGATTGTTGGCTCGATTGTTGGCTTAAGCAACACGAAACCCTTGGCTTATGTGCCACATAGCACACAAGTGCCGTCTCTCTCTATCTCTCGCTCTCGCTCCCTTTCTTGCATGTGGAGTATTTGGTCATGCAATTTTGGCCTTATCATTGCTTTATTACCATAGCCGCTCACGTGCCGAGTTCAATGGACTTTAAGTGTTCTTTTCCAGATACTGCGGCATTAACCTGGGCAAGCAAACGAAATTTATATATCAAAAGCTATTGATAAATTTGGTGGCTATTGATAGGCAGCACTTAGGCCTTATGCATTCATAATGCGCCGATTGAAACGTATTTCAAATCAACCGAAAATTCAATGGGCCTCTTAGTTAAAGACGCAGCTGAGGCAGCTTTTAGTCCTGGACAAGTTTATTCCCTAGTCTGTGGTCGCCGCAGCGAAATGCACTCGAACACAAATCCCTTTGAGTGGAAGAACCGAAAGGAGAACCGCAGGACAAGTTAGTTGGTTGCTTTCCCGCTCGCTATTCTCTACTGCTGCTTCTTGTCGTGTTGTTGTTGGGGGCCAACTTTGCTCGAGCGAAGCAGCCAGCACTTAATTTACGAATAAACGCGCATAATTTTATATCTATACAAGTCTTGGAGATACAGAGAGAGAGAGAGAGAGAGAGGAGGGAGGGAGAGAGAGAAAGAGAGCTACAGCAACACCATACGACGATGTTGTCTAAGTTTTTGGCATATGAAAAGGTTGCCAACGTGGCGCGTTATAATAATTTTTCAAGCTACGCATGTGTGCGAGTGTGCGAGTGTGTGTGTGTGTGTGTGTGTGGGTAGTTGAAAAGTTTTTAACCAATGTCTACTTGTGGCAGCCGCACAAAACTCAACTCAACTCTACTCAACTCAGTTCAGTTCAGCTCCTCAAGGTGTGCCTGGCACGCAGCGGCAACCGAGCGTTGAACGCCTCCTGTCTGACTGCTGGTCTTTTGTCGAAGTTTCGCCTTGCGCCTTGACTGTATGCTAAAACTTAAGCTAAACTCGGCTCACACACACGCACACATCTACTTAGCTGCACCTGCACGCATGCGAAACCCTTTCACATGTGCAAAACTTTTTGCCAAAGTTTTCGTACCGAAATTGTTGATGATGAAAATGCGCGAGAAACGAAAGCCAAAAGGATGCGGGCTGTGCCAGGATGCAGGGGAGGGGGATGTTGGTGGGGCGTTGCGCGTTGCGCGTTGAACCGCAACCAAGTAAAACGCGAAAAGCACAAACAACAACAACAACAACAGCAAGTGCAACAAATCAAGCAACAACAGCGTTAATAGCTTGCATAAAAATGGATGAACAAAAAACAAGAGTCATAAAAGTCTGGCTAACCGTGGCATACTCTAAATGCCTGATTATGGGCTGGCAGGATTCAGTGAGAAAAGTCTGTAGATAATGAAGATATATTGCTTTATTTTAAGTAATACTTTATTTAAAGTCAGCCCAGATTTGATCAAAACAAAGTCATTTGCATGTTTAATCGTGCATTCAGCATTGCTCTCAATTTCAATTTATGTAGTTGGCCAATAAATATTGGTTTATTCTCTTACCTATAGAAAGTTCCAGATATAAATATACAATTAAACCCACCATTCTAGCAATTGATATATGCTAATTATAATTCAGTTGAAAGCAAACATAATATAACAATAATAACTGATGATTTTATAAACACCTCGAAAACTATTCTTTTTTTTACAACTACAGCTCAGCTTTTATAAAATATCAGTGGCTTATCACAGCTTGTGGTTGGCTCCCCTTTCGATTAGCAGTGCATTTGCAGTTCGTTATCAGTGTGAAAATATCGAAATACTCCTTGGCTTAGTCGCACTTGAGTTGCACTGTGTTTTGTTTTGTTTTTAGTGGCTAAAGTTTCCATCGGAGCAGTCACACACGTTTGATACTTGACTGATAGACTTGTTGGATGTGTTGACAGCTGTGGTGGCACGCTGCAAGTAACCAAAGCCAAAACCAAAACCAAAACCCAAGCTCAAACTCAAGCCCCCGACTGGCAACTGGCAACTGGCAGCTGGCAGGTGCTCCAGTTAGTTGAGTGTAGTAGTTGTTGATTATGCTGCATAGTCGTATCAATATCAATTTGATTATATCCATCAGTCAATTAAAATCATTATGCAAAGCGCACACACACGCACACACTGACATTCATATCCTGTGTGTGTGTGTGTGTGTGTGGAGGGGTCCAGTCCCCATTGGACCAATCTGGCAGCTGTCAGCGATGACAATCAAGCAGCGAGCCCAGATTAAAATGGCCGTGGGGCGCCGGCTATAAGAAAACGAGACAAAAATCAGAGAGAAACGACTCTCGTTGGACATGTGTCAAGCTCAGCAGCAGCAACAGCAGCAACCACAGCAGTAAGAGCAGCAACAGCAACGACAGCAGCAACTGTTGCTGGCGGGATAAACTGAGAAGCGACTGGGGTGGCAAACGGTAATTTCAACGTCAATTAGATGATGTTTACTGCATTTGCAACAAATTGACAAGCTCGTTGCTGCCAGAGCTCGGGATTTACCACTGCCCAGCACAAGCCCCAACCAATTCCCAACTCCAATCCCGTCCTGCTTCCCACATGCAGACCAAATGAAAATTCAAAGCAAAGAAATATGCCAAACACAAGCAACTTGTTCTAGTTGTTGTTGTTGTTGCTTTGCGGCTGTGTGTTCAATGCTGTTGACGTTATCAAAAGTTGTGGCAAAGCAGCAAAGCAAAGCTAAAAAAAAGAAGAAACGTACTGAAAAATAAAAAAAATAAGGAAGAAATCAAGCGAGTCATGAAAAAGGATACAAGTAATTTGCCAAGGGCAACGCGGGCAGAGCGGAAGTTAACATTGAAAAGGATTACCGCATGGCAGCGTCACCCCTACTATCACTATATATATAGATATATATATAGTACACTGAGAACACACAAGTCAGCCACATTTTGTATCGTAAATCAAGAAATTTGCAATCGCAAATGGAAGAATATAGCTAACCACAAAACAAAATCTTATAAATAAGATTGTTCATTTACCTAAGAAATCAATGTGAATAAATCTCTTTGTTTATTTAAGTTGTTTTTCAGATGTGAGACAGGTGAGACAGAAAAAAGCTTGGCAACAATTATAATACTAAATATTCTTAAAATACCAAATAGTATTTAAGTGCAACAAATATTCAAAATAAATTCTAGAATTCTCAAACAATTTTATTAAACAGTATTTTTAGTATTTTTATATATTCTATCTTTTCTTTAAATTTTATAGTGTTTGTTGTGCGGTTTTTGCTTTTTGTATACTCCTAATTTAAAGTATTTATTTTTCTCTCTGTATAACCACCAGCTATAACTCCCTAGCTTTGTGTGTGTGTGTGTGTTCGTTGCCTGTTTTGGGGACAGTCAATGTTGCCCTTGGGTCCAAACGTTGCCTCCGTTCTCATGATTATTATACTCTTTTCGAAGAAAATAGTATATTAAGTTTGTCCTGAAGTTTGTAACGCATAGAAGGAAGCGTCGGAGACCCCCAAAAGTTACTGCCAATATGCTTAGAATGACAATACAAATTGATCTAGCCATGTCCGTCTGTCTGTCTGTCTGTCTGTCTGTCTGTCTGTCTGTCTGTCTGTCTGTCTGTCTGTCTGTCTGTCTGTCTGTCTGTCTGTCTGTCTGTCTGTCTGTCTGTCTGTATGTATGCAAACTAGTCCCTCAGTTTTTGAGCTATCGCGATAAAACTTTGCACAGACACTTATTATTCCAGGGGACAGCACATTGGTCGGAGCCGGCCGGATCGGACCACTATATCTTATAGCTGCCATACAACTCGAAGTCGGTTTTGGCCATATATCCCATGTTTTTTAATCTATTGCGATGAAACTTTGCGATGATATTTATTATTCAAAGAGACATCACATTGGTTTGGAGCCGGCTGGATTGGATCACTATATCTTATAGTTGCCATACAACTCGAAGTCGGTTTTGGCCATATATCCCATGTTTTTTAATCTATTGCGATGAAACTTTGCGATGATATTTATTATTCAAAGAGACATCACATTGGTTTGGAGCCGGCTGGATCGGATCACTATATCTTATAGCTGCCATACAACTCGAAGTCGGTTTTGGCCATATATCCCATGTTTTTAAAGCTATCGCGATGAAACTTTGCACCGATACTTATTATTCAAAGAGACATCACATTGGTTGGAGCCAGCTGGATCGGATCACTATATCTTATAGCTGCCATACAACTCGAAGTCGGTTTTGGCCATATATCCCATGTTTTTTAATCTATCGCGATGAAACTTTGCACCGATACTTATTATTCAAAGAGACATCACATTGGTTGGAGCCGGCCGGATCGGATCACTATATCTTATAGCTGCTATACAGCTGGCAATGAATTAAATATTCTTAGAACAAAAAAAAAATGTTACGCGACAAAACGATTTTGTACAGCTTATGAAATTTCAGTGGTGCAGTTGGCAGAGTGAAAATTGCCTATAGGTTCGAAAAGAGTATAAAATCTTCGGCACGCCGAAGATAATCCTTCCCCACTTGTTTTTTTCTTGTGTTTTGTTTGGCCAGGTAAGAAGTCAAAGATTTTTAGTTGGCTGCCTTTTGCGATTTGGCATTGTTGCCTTTTACTTTTACGTTTCTTGCTGATTTGCTCTTTGTCTTTGGCTCTCAGCAGTTGGCAAATTGAAATTTGCATTTTGATTAGCTTCAGATGGCAGAGCAACTGCTCACTGCTCACTGCTACTGCTCCGATAATAACTGTGTGAGGCAGTCTCGGAACTGCGCTTCCATTTGCATTTACGAGCAGAAAACTAAGCACCTACTGTATGTGTGTGTGTGTGTGTGGTTGGGTGTGTATAATGACTTAATAATCCTGTGCAGAAAGTCCTTTTGCAAATTATGACATTTACGTACTAATTTCCTTCCTAAATGCGTTTCGGCGACAATGAGGCAAACCCAAAAGGCTGCTCAGGCACCCAGGCCCCAGGCCCCAGGCTCCAGGCTCTTTTAGCTACCCGTTTACAACTGACGGGTATAAGTTGTTAACTTAAGCTTTTTTGCCACATACATAAAGTTTTTGCACCCCCCCTCCACACAACCACTGTGTGCTCGTGTGCCTGCTGTATGTGTGTGTGTGTGTGTGTGCGTGTGTGTGTGTGTGCTTGGGCTGAAGTCCAGGCGGAAGGAAATGAGAAATTTTAAGTGAACTAGATTTTTGGTCTGTTTGTTGGCTTTGTTTGCGTTTCACTTGCCTGCTGCAGCACCATTAACAACAACTACGAACACATGTACCTACATGTATGTGCAACCAGGTGCTGTTGCTGTTCCTTTCCCTCTCCATCTCTGCCGCCTGCCTCTGTGTCTCGATTTCTGTTTGCGGTGCTGTGCGCCCAGGTTACGTATACGCCACATATGCCCATTGCCCGTTGCCCGTTGCCCATCTCCCACAAGCAGACACTCGACCAGCACACACAGATACCTCAAAAAGCCAGGAATAACTTTGGCTCGCAGGCGGAGTGGTCCGGCAGTGAGTGACTGACGTCCAGGTCCTGCAAGGATTAACCTTGCCAGTGCTGCGGTGTGCCTAAAATCGTTTGGCAAAGCCAAAGAGCTAAGCTCGTAAAAATCAGCTGCTCTACATTTGTAGCTAGCCAGGCTTATTAACTGAAGCATATGTGGCAGGCAGCGGGCTTAAGCTATGCACCCAAATGCAACCAAATTTGCTTACATTTTTTGGGAATAATTTATGAGCAAAGTAGTAGCTTGAATATGGCTGGAATATTCATGGATTTGTTACAGGTATCTCTAGATATTTTGAGTAAAGCAAGTTTCGTTTCTCTTGCTGATAAGCAAATTGGAATTATGTTAACTGTTATAAGATTATAGGTGCATTTTTGTGTTTGTGAGTTCGTTTATGTTATCGCTAACAAAACCTTTTATCTTATAATAAAATCTAAGTGAACAGCAAATTAGTTCTCCAAAACGCATAATTGGTCATCGATTTTCCTCGAAGCAAACCATTGAGTATAAAAAAAAACGCATCTGATCCATTTTCTTCCCAGTGTCCATTGATTTTGCAATTCCAGACACTTAAATAGCAGTTAAATTAGAAGCATGTTAGTACCCAAGCAGAGCGAAATGGTTGTAAATAAACCTTAACCTTAGTTTAGCAAATTGTGCTCATTACCCACCATTTAACAGAGCATTGCGAGAATAATTCAACAGCCATGTGAAGCGGATAGAAGTGCAAATATTTGCTTAGTCTGCAATTAGCCATGCCAACAAGTTATTAATTTGGCTGAATAACTTTAACAACGATATTTGGCCAAAAAGCATTTAGCCAGCACTTTACATTGGGATTTTCAATGCTTGCTTTTCATCCTGCACTCAATACAGAAGGGGAAAGAAGTGTATAGAATCAAAGGATAGTTAAACTACGAAGCTTTATTCATGTATTTTAAAACATCTTTACAAATTGTTGGTTTTCTTTTATATGCTTTAGTTAAATTCATTTATAATTACAAAAATAAACAAAATCGTTTTATTAATTTCTAAATTTAAGACAGGGCATTCCTTAGTCAAGCACTCAACTACTTTTTGCACTTGTTTCATTTTCGTGCGTTTTCTATTTGTGTGCATTTGTGTGCGTGAGCTGTGTATTTATAAATGTATTTGCTTTTATTTACTGCGGCTGTGTTTTGCTCATTAATTTGGCAATTTGTATGCAAAATGCACACACACACACACACACACAGCGCTCAGCCACGCCTCCCGCCCCCTTTTAACTGTCACTGCTATTGTCTGGTGTAATTAGAATCATGTTAATGAATTTCATTTGTTTGCCGGCCTGCCTGCCTGTCAACGCTTTCGTTTCTTTATTTTTGCTGCTTTGTTTTATTATACTTTATACACTTTCACCTTCGTCGAACATTGCGTATGCGTAATAATTTCGTGTTTATTTATTTAGCCGGGGCAGCAAGCTCTTCTTTTGTGGGCCAGTGTACGCGCAAGTGATAGTTATTTAAATTTTAATTACTTATGAGTCTCGACAGTGAGTGTTTAAATAGGCCCAATGAATGCATTTAAATTGTGCATTCAAATGCGAAATTAAATTTGTTGCTCTTGTCAATGATTAAGTTTTTTATATGCACATTCTTTTTTTTTGTATTTGTATTTATTTTATATAATTTTTTTTATGCAGTGCTTGTCCTTGGCAATTAATTGTTTAATTTGGTTATTTATAAATTAATGATGTGTTTTTCATATGTCACTGCACATTTGCGTTCGGTTTGAACATTTTTTTTTTGCTCGCTTCTTTTATTTGGTTTTTAAATTACAAATATCGTTAAACATTCATTTCAATTATGCAGATAAGCGCAAATGTAATGAAAGTTGAACAAGCGGATTAATTTCGCAAAAGTTGCCAAAGCGAACACGCTGGCTTAAAGTCAAATTAATGAGTTATAAAATGTGCAAGTTTTGTGACAGTTAGCGCCCATTTGATTGGACATCAGCAATGACAATGACAATGATTCGTTTGCATTAAGCCGCTCGGCTCTACGATTATTGTTGCAATTACTCTAATAATTATTTAATCTCCTTTTTCATTTGCAGCAACATTTTAAGTGACCGCAGAAGCCAAAGCGACAATGCTGTGAGTATGATCTTTTTTTTACTTAATCTATAGACAGTGCCAAAGACTTTCTAAAATTATAGATTAAAGAAGTCGCACATTGTTTTATAGTAAATGAATTGCTTGACTAATGTGGTTTTTCAGTTAAATGTATTTATTATAAAAATTTTACTCAATTCAAAACGAAACACCGATTAAAAAGCAAAAATGTTGAGTGAGCAATATATAGCTCATTCAATACATTAGTATTTGTTCGTTAAAAAATAAAAATAAATAAAATATGGAAGGTACTATGAATTAAATAAAAGTCGGAAAATAAAACTTTTAATCGTTACGATCCCTGACAAAGCGGCAAAGAACTATTTAAACTCAGCTGGATCGAATTCTATATTGCAATCTCAGGCAATTTGTTGCTCGATGTTGTATTGAAATGAGAATAAAGTGGTTTTTAAAATAATTGTATTTATTATAAAAATTTTACTCAATTCAAAACGCAACACCGATAAAACAGCAAAAATATTGCTCATTCAATACATTAGTATTTGTTCGTTAAAAAATAAAAATAAATAAAATATGGAAGGTACTATGAATTAAATAAAAGTCGGAAAATAAAACTTTTAATCGTTACGATCCCTGACAAAGCGGCAAAGAACTATTTAAACTCAGCTGGATCGAATTCTATATTGCAATCTCAGGCAATTTGTTGCTCGATGTTGTATTGAAATGAGAATAAAGTGGTTTTTAAAATAATTGTATTTATTATAAAAATTTTACTCAATTCAAAACGCAACACCGATAAAACAGCAAAAATATTGCTCATTCAATACATTAGTATTTGTTCGTTAAAAAATAAAAATAAATAAAATATGGAAGGTACTATGAATTAAATAAAAGTCGGAAAATAAAACTTTTAATCGTTACGATCCCTGACAAAGCGGCAAAGAACTATTTAAATTCAGCTGGATCGAATCTCAGGCAATTTGTTGCTCGCTGTTGTATTGAAATTGCATGTTTCGTCTTTAAATGATACATTGCTCAATTTATGTACTCAAGCTTGATATAATGGGCGAAGGGCTGGCAGAAGGGTCGAGGTGGAGCTGGATGTAGGTGTACAATACAGCCACGCTTACACATACCAGTAATTACGTTTTACTTATTGCACATTTGGCCCTCTTCACTTGCAAAATGATTCGGAAAAGCAGCGAGCAGTGAGCAGAGCAAACAGCATGTGGCTCGCATGACGATAACGAGCAGGATAAGCAGGATAAGAAGCAGGAGTGGGTGCAGGTTATGCTGGGCTTAAGGCAGCCATCCGCAGCAGTGAAGCTCAGCACTCTTGGCCCATTGTTTGTTTGTTTTTACAGCTGTGATTGAGGTGAAATTGCATATTTCTGTGCGCTTCTTTCATTTCATTTCATTGCATTTCATTTTCCACAGCTACACACAGACGGTTGTGTGTGTGTGTGTGTGTGTGTGTGTGTGTGTGTGTGTGTGTGTGTGTGTGTGTGTGTGTGTGTGTGTGTGTGTGTGTGTGTGTGTGTGTGTGTGTGTGTGTGTGTGTGTGTGTGTGTGTGTGTGTGTGTGTGTGTGTGTGTGTGTGTGTGTGTGTGTGTGTGTGTGTGTGTGTGTGTGTGTGTGTGTGTGTGTGTGTGTTTCTGAGCGTGTTTCCATAATAATAGCAAACGTTTTATTGAATGCCGTTACCGTTGCCCCGTCTTCAAGCTGACTGCACTTGACCGAGTTGCTCTCTTGGCCCGTTGTTCACGTTTATTGTGGAAAAAAAAAACCTCGTAAATGTCAACGACGGCATATGGCCCACAATGGATACCAATTTCAAATATTGCAAATTGTTTGTTTAATCTCGACAGTACATTTTCCAGTCTTGAGCAACATATTATCCCATAAACGAGAGAAATGAATTTAATTGAATGTAATTAATCAGTATGTTAGTTTTGAATGAAAGTTCCATAAAAATTATTAGTTTCTGTTGAACAAATGTTCTATAAGAACAAAATTCATAAGAAATCTAACTATTCAAACATCAAAACATTTATAAATTTAAAATTGCTCATTTACTTCAGTATCGGTGTCCGTCGTGATTTACATTGAGTACTCTTTTATATATTCAAATAAAAATAAAAATTAAAATGACATGTGGACATGTGGTTTGGACAATGATAATGGGGACATCGTGTCAGTGTCCATTGTGATTTATATTGAGCTTTTATTTATATACAAATAAAAATAAGACAAACGCAAATCTCGGTCTTTAGTCTTTAGTAGATAGATTTTGACTCTAATACAGCATTGCAACAATCACTTCGTCTCTTCATATATTAAACCAGTTTAAATCATCATCAGAATTACAGGAAAAACAAGCAGAAGTACGAATTGTTAAGAAAAATTCAATTAAATCAAAAATAAAAATGAATTAGAAATTAAATAAAAATAAAAAAATTATTAGAAAAGAAAAAAAGAGTTAAGGAAAGAGATGTTAACTCGATGAGCTCCAAGAGGAAACTGATTTGAGGGTTCCTGTAAGGTCGATGTGCATAGTGCTTTATTTTCGTATCGTATATTGAATATCTCTTACATTTTATGCAAATAAAAAAAATGTGTATAAGTTCAGTGAAACGTTCTCATTTTCATATATGTACATATATAAAATAAAAAAGAGTCCACAATAAATGCCGAGAGCGTATTTCGTTACATTCGTGATTATATAGAACCACTTAAAATCATGAGATGAAACAGAATATAAATAACAAGAAAAAATTCAATTATATCAGAAATAAAAATGGATTGGAAATTAAATAAAAATAAAAAAACAAAAAAAAGAGTTAAGGAAAGAGATGTTAACTCGATGAGCTCCAAGAGGAAACTGATTTGAGGCTTCCAAAGGGTCCTGCTTTTATACCTTCTGGTTAACAGACCGATAGCGACATAACAGTGGGACTAGCTGAAATCGATTGGCAGCCGTTAAGAATTGTGCGATAACTAGAGAAGAGTGTTGTACAATTCGGAAAGAGTTTTGAGCTCTTTTAAGCACATTCAAATGTTTTTGACTTTTAAGTGTCTACTATTCAAAGAAGCTCGAGAGGAGGCTTGAAGCTAGCTGTCAAACAATGTCTATATGTTTATAGTCGTATATTATCATTCAAGCAGTCAACAGGCTGTAGCGTTCAGACTTGATTCATATTGCTAGGCTGTCGAGTTAAATAACTGGAGAACTTGAACATCATTTGCTAGCATGCATAGCTTGATTAAGAGTCGCGCCGTCTTTGAGATACCGAAGAAGCCGCTGCCCCAAATGCTGCAGCTCTATAAGGACAGCGACACCGATAGCGACTGCGAGGATAGCGCTACAGATGGATCCTCGGCCAAGGGCACTGCAAAAGCAGGTGCCGACGATGTTGCCAAGCTAAATGTGAAAGCCAATGAGTTTGTGCCGCTCTCGAAGGTCCCCCATGGCAGCGACAAGAAGGAGTCGACTCTGGCTGACCTGCAGCGCCGCATCGATGGACTGGAGGAGCGCAAGCCGACGCAGCCGAAGCTTTTGCTGCCCTGGAAGGGCTTCCCCAAGCCCATACAAGCAGAGCGCCAGAGCAAAGCGCGTAAGTCGTTGGTTTCTGGGAGGGCTTAACACCCATCCTACACAGAGAATACAACTAGACGTAAAATTAAGAATATATTCTTAGATTAATTTCGCCTATTTTGGATAATAGGATCAAGAATGATCCATTTTCTTGTGTGGTAAAAATGAAAGATATTTAATTCGCTACTTTTTTGAATTTAACTTTATTTTAAGTACAATTCCTTCCTGAATTCTGTTCGGGTAAAAAACTTTCATGTTCTAAAACTACCATGACATTAATTATGGAAATATCATGGAGCTACGGGTAATCAAAGTCTAAAGTGATGGTTTCGACCGTTTCTAAAAGCTACTCCTACTACACTTGCTCTTTTTAATTACAAAAACAATGTACTAAGAAATATATCATGTTTTATAGTATAGAAAGTATAATTTTCTTTCCTCGGTGCACAGTTGTCCCCTCAAAGGTGCATCCCCTTGCAACCCAGATCGGCAAAGAACCGAAGAAGCTTGCTGCAGTTGGTGAGGAGGCAATGAAAAAGAAAGTCAGCTTGAATCGCGCACAGCCGGAAAAGGAGTCTCTGCCAGCAGCTAACGCCAAGAAGCAGCTCAAAGAGGCAGCTGCAGCTGGCACCTCAGCCACCACAACAAAGACGGCTCCTGTGCCCGACGAGAAGCGTCGTGAGCTGGAGCGCAAGGTGGCCCTCGAGGCGCTCATGCTGGTAGAGCAGCGTCGCATGCGTGAGCCCCTGCTGCAGCAGCAGCATCAGCCACAGGTCATAGTTCATCTGACGCGCGAGCCCGTCAACTTTACGCCGGAGGAGCGACTGCGCGTCAATCGCTTGCGCATCATCAAGCGCGAGCACGTTGAGCGCGTGCTGCGCGAGATGCGTCATGAGCTGGAGATGAAGAAGATAAGTGCAGTGAAGGCCATCAAGCCGAATAGTCGCTACATTTGTCTGCAGCGCGCTGTCAAGCAGGAGGTGCCACAGCCGGAGAAGCAGCCGGAGAAACAGCCGGACAAGCAGCCGGAGAAGCAGCCGGAGAAAGAGCTGGAGAAAGAGCTGGAGAAGCAGCAACCTCCAGTGGTGGCGGAGCCAGCTGCACCACCGAAACGTTATATACCCACCGTCAAGCAGTGGGATGAACGCTGCAAGGCCAAGGCCAACAAGGAGAACACTCTCGCTGCCAAGTCGCTGGGCAAACTGGACGACTATGCTTATCCGCCACGCGCCATGGCCCCGTCCAGCCAGGCCAACATAATGCCATCCAGCACCAACAACAAGCCGGAGCAGAAGAAGCTGTTTGTGCCGCGCTATTGGCCCCCAGCGCCACTCGTCATCAACGGAGAGCAGCGTCGTGGCAATCTGACCCATGCGCGCAATATAAGTCGCGCCTTTGCCAACTGCGGCCTGCTGCCGACGCCCAGCAGCGGCTTGCTGGGCAATCAAGTATACGACGTGTTGCCGCTCAAGCCTGGCAAGTCTGTGAAGCGCTACGATATGCAGCAGTTGCTGCAGTGGGAGCCGCAGCCAGACCAGCTGCAGAAGCCGCACATCGATGAGGCCCACTACAAGCTCGGCTTCCTGTGCGATTAATATGCGAAAATTGCCCTTCTTCAGCCTGTATTTCTATGTCTTATGTGTATTCATTCAGTTTGTTCATGTTCGGTTTGATCTTTTCCAATTTCGATGTGTTATCCAGTTGCATTTCCTTTTGTTATTGCCCTATTACGTAAAATTTCATCTTTATTAAGCAACTTTGGGATTTGCAACACAGTTATTATTAGCAATAAAATCAAACTACAACAAACTATATTTTACGACGTTTGAAATCGCATCATTCAAATAAGGGCAACCAGAACCCGTTATATTTAAACGAAAACACGTGTTTCATTTCGGACTGAGATCAACACTCTTCGAATTGTACAGCACTCTTCTCTAGTTATCGCACAATACTTTCTATCGATATCAGCTGGTCTCACTGTTACGTCGCTATCGGCCTGTTAACCAGAAGGTATAAAAGCAGGACCCTTTGGAAGCCTCAAATCAGTTTCCTCTTGGAGCTCATCGAGTTAACATCTCTTTTCTTAACTCTTCTTTTTGTTTTTTTATTTTTATTTAATTTCCAATTCATTTTTATTTCTGATTTAATTGAATTTTTTCTTGTTATTTATATTCTGTTTCATCTCATGATCTTAAGTGGTTCTATATAATCACGAATGTAACGAAATACGCTCTCGGCATTTATTGTGGACTCTTTTCTCCGCATGTGTAACGCAAGGAAGGGATTGCAATGAGACATTTTACCAGAGTCAAAATCCACTAAATACAGAACATTTGCTTTTGACTTTTTTTTTATTAATTTTTTTTATTTTATATATGTACATATATGAAAATGAGAACGTTTCACTGAACTTATACACATTTTTTTTATTTGCATAAAATGTAAGAGATATTCAATACACGATACGAAAATAAAGCACTATGCACATCGACCTTACAGGAACCCTCAAATCAGTTTCCTCTTGGAGCTCATCGAGTTAACATCTCTTTCCTTAACTCTTTTTTTCTTTTCTAATAATTTTTTTATTTTTATTTAATTTCTAATTCATTTTTATTTTTGATTTAATTGAATTTTTCTTAACAATTCGTACTTCTGCTTGTTTTTCCTGTAATTCTGATGATGATTTAAACTGGTTTAATATATGAAGAGACGAAGTGATTGTTGCAATGCTGTATTAGAGTCAAAATCTATCTACTAAAGACTAAAGACCGAAATTTGCGTTTGTCTTATTTTTATTTGTATATAAATAAAAGCTCAATATAAATCACAATGGACACTGACACGATGTCCCCATTATCATTGTCCAAACCACATGTTCACATGTCATTTTAATTTTTATTTTTATTTGAATATATAAAAGAGTACTCAATGTAAATCACGACGGACACCGATACTGAAGTAAATGAGCAATTTTGCATATATAGATGTGTTGATGTTTGAATATAATTAGATTTCTTAAAAATTGTGTTCTGAGCCAACAGAAATTAATAATTTGATTGTAGCTTTCATTCAAAGCTAACATAATGATTAATTACATTCAATTGAATTAATTTCTCTTATGGGATGGTACTAAAGACACCGATATTTGCTCTTGTATTATTTTTATTTATTTTTATTTGTATATTAATAAAAGCTCAATATAAATCACGACAGACATCGTTCTGATGCAGCTTCGATATTACGTACCGAAACTCGATAATTTCGCTGCGTGATTCGTTTAGTGAACATATACAAATATCTTATTTGTATTAATATTTTCTGCCTTTGGGTATGCTAATCTCTTTGAATTGATGGTGACCAAGAGGACCGCTACATTAATATTTGTCATAATGTATATTAACTTGTATGCGAGTGTTTATTTCATTTGAATAATATTTAAAAAGCATTCAATATTTATTGCAATTATCTGAAATGCAACTGCTCAACTATGCACCCTATGGGATCCAATTAATATCGACATACAGTCGCGCTACGATATGAAGCAGTTGCTGCAGTGGGAGCCGCAGCCAGACCAGCTGCAGAAGCCGCACATCGATGAGGCCCACTACAAGCTCGGCTTCCTGTGCGATTAATATGCGAAAATTGCCCTTCTTCAGCCTGTATTTCTATGTTTTATGTGTATTCATTCAGTTTGTTCATGTTCGGTTTGATCTTTTCCAATTTCGATGTGTTATCCAGTTGCATTTCCTTTTGTTATTGCCCTATTACGTAAAATTTCATCTTTATTAAGCAACTTTGGGATTTGCAACACAGTTATTATTAGCAATAAAATCAAACTACAACAAACTATATTTTACGACGTTTGAAATCGCATCATTCAAATAAGGGCAACCAGAACCCGTTATATTTAAACGAAAACACGTGTTTCATTTCGGACTGAGATCAACACTCTTCGAATTGTACAGCACTCTTCTCTAGTTATCGCACAATACTTTCTATCGATATCAGCTGGTCTCACTGTTACGTCGCTATCGGCCTGTTAACCAGAAGGTATAAAAGCAGGACCCTTTGGAAGCCTCAAATCAGTTTCCTCTTGGAGCTCATCGAGTTAACATCTCTTTCCTTAACTCTTTTTTTTGTTTTTTTATTTTTATTTAATTTCCAATCCATTTTTATTTCTGATATAATTGAATTTTTTCTTGTTATTTATATTCTGTTTCATCTCATGATCTTAAGTGGTTCTATATAATCACGAATGTAACGAAATACGCTCTCGGCATTTATTGTGGACTCTTTTCTCCGCATGTGTAACGCAAGGAAGGGATTGCAATGAGACATTTTACCTTGACTCTATCCAGGTATCCACTAAATACAGAACATTTGCTTTTGACTTTTTTTTTATTAATTTTTTTTATTTTATATATGTACATATATGAAAATGAGAACGTTTCACTGAACTTATACACATTTTTTTTATTTGCATAAAATGTAAGAGATATTCAATACACGATACGAAAATAAAGCACTATGCACATCGACCTTACAGGAACCCTCAAATCAGTTTCCTCTTGGAGCTCATCGAGTTAACATCTCTTTCCTTAACTCTTTTTTTCTTTTCTAATAATTTTTTTATTTTTATTTAATTTCTAATTCATTTTTATTTTTGATTTAATTGAATTTTTCTTAACAATTCGTACTTCTGCTTGTTTTTCCTGTAATTCTGATGATGATTTAAACTGGTTTAATATATGAAGAGACGAAGTGATTGTTGCAATGCTGTATTAGAGTCAAAATCTATCTACTAAAGACTAAAGACCGAAATTTGCGTTTGTCTTATTTTTATTTGTATATAAATAAAAGCTCAATATAAATCACAATGGACACTGACACGATGTCCCCATTATCATTGTCCAAACCACATGTTCACATGTCATTTTAATTTTTATTTTTATTTGAATATATAAAAGAGTACTCAATGTAAATCACGACGGACACCGATACTGAAGTAAATGAGCAATTTTGCATATATAGATGTGTTGATGTTTGAATATAATTAGATTTCTTAAAAATTGTGTTCTGAGCCAACAGAAATTAATAATTTGATTGTAGCTTTCATTCAAAGCTAACATAATGATTAATTACATTCAATTGAATTAATTTCTCTTATGGGATGGTACTAAAGACACCGATATTTGCTCTTGTATTATTTTTATTTATTTTTATTTGTATATTAATAAAAGCTCAATATAAATCACGACAGACATCGTTCTGATGCAGCTTCGATATTACGTACCTAAACTCGATCATTTCGCTGCGTGATTCGTTTAGTGAACATATACAAATATCTTATTTGTATTAATATTTTCTGCCTTTGGGTATGCTAATCTCTTTGAATTGATGGTGACCAAGAGGACCGCTACATTAATATTTGTCATAATGTATATTAACTTGTATGCGAGTGTTTATTTCATTTGAATAATATTTAAAAAGCATTCAATATTTATTGCAATTATCTGAAATGCAACTGCTCAACTATGCACCCTATGGGATCCAATTAATATCGACATACAGTCGCGCTACGATATGAAGCAGTTGCTGCAGTGGGAGCCGCAGCCAGACCAGCTGCAGAAGCCGCACATCGATGAGGCCCACTACAAGCTCGGCTTCCTGTGCGATTAATATGCGAAAATTGCCCTTCTTCAGCCTGTATTTCTATGTTTTATGTGTATTCATTCAGTTTGTTCATGTTCGGTTTGATCTTTTCCAATTTCGATGTGTTATCCAGTTGCATTTCCTTTTGTTATTGCCCTATTACGTAAAATTTCATCTTTATTAAGCAACTTTGGGATTTGCAACACAGTTATTATTAGCAATAAAATCAAACTACAACAAACTATATTTTACGACGTTTGAAATCGCATCATTCAAATAAGGGCAACCAGAACCCGTTATATTTAAACGAAAACACGTGTTTCATTTCGGACTGAGATCAACACTCTTCGAATTGTACAGCACTCTTCTCTAGTTATCGCACAATACTTTCTATCGATATCAGCTGGTCTCACTGTTACGTCGCTATCGGCCTGTTAACCAGAAGGTATAAAAGCAGGACCCTTTGGAAGCCTCAAATCAGTTTCCTCTTGGAGCTCATCGAGTTAACATCTCTTTTCTTAACTCTTCTTTTTGTTTTTTTATTTTTATTTAATTTCCAATTCATTTTTATTTCTGATTTAATTGAATTTTTTCTTGTTATTTATATTCTGTTTCATCTCATGATCTTAAGTGGTTCTATATAATCACGAATGTAACGAAATACGCTCTCGGCATTTATTGTGGACTCTTTTCTCCGCATGTGTAACGCAAGGAAGGGATTGCAATGAGACATTTTACCAGAGTCAAAATCCACTAAATACAGAACATTTGCTTTTGACTTTTTTTTTATTAATTTTTTTTATTTTATATATGTACATATATGAAAATGAGAACGTTTCACTGAACTTATACACATTTATTTTATTTGCATAAAATGTAAGAGATATTCAATATACGATACGAAAATAAAGCACTATGCACATCGACCTTACAGGAACCCTCAAATCAGTTTCCTCTTGGAGCTCATCGAGTTAACATCTCATTCCTTAACTCTTTTTTTCTTTTCTAATAATTTTTTTATTTTTATTTAATTTCTAATTCATTTTTATTTTTGATTTAATTGAATTTTTCTTAACAACTCGTACTTCTGCTTGTTTTTCCTGTAATTCTGATGATGATTTAAACTGGTTTTACATATGCAGAGAAGAAGTGATTGTTGCAATGCTGTATTAGAGTCAAAATCTATCTACTAAAGACTAAAGACCGAAATTTGCGTTTGTCTTATTTTTATTTGTATATAAATAAAAGCTCAATATAAATCACAATGGACACTGACACGATGTCCCCATTATCATTGTCCAAACCACATGTCCACATGTCATTTTAATTTTTATTTTTATTTGAATATATAAAAGAGTACTCAATGTAAATCACGACGGACACCGATACTGAAGTAAATGAGCAATTTTGCATATATAGATGTGTTGATGTTTGAATATAATTAGATTTCTTAAAAATTGTGTTCTGAGTCAACAGAAATTAATAATTTGATTGAAGCTTTCATTCAAAGCTAACATAATGATTAATTACATTCAATTGAATTAATTTCTCTTATGGGATAGTACTAAAGACACCGATATTTGCTCTTGTATTATTTTTATTTATTTTTATTTGTATATTAATAAAAGCTCAATATAAATCACGACAGACATCGTTCTGATGCAGCTTCGATACTAAGTACCTAAACTCATCATTTCGCTGCGTGATTCGTTTAGTGAACATATACAAATATCTTATTTGTATTAATATTTTCTGCCTTTGGGTATGCTAATCTCTTTGAATTGATGATGACCAAGAGGACCGCTACATTAATATTTGTCATAATGTATATTAACTTGTATGCGAGTGTTTATTTCATTTGAATAATATTTAAAAAGCATTCAATATTTATTGCAATTATCTGAAATGCAACTGCTCAACTATGCACCCTATGGGATCCAATTAATATCGACATACAGTCGCTGTAGTCTTAACAGATCCGCCTCGCATTTCAACGCCACTCACTCACTCACTCACTGTCCTGACCAACAGGATATGTGCAGTTTCTGGCTTTTACTTGCGAAAAGGTTTCATTAAATTGATGTCCACCAGTTGATGCATCTCTGCTACTCGGAAACTAGCTGACGGAAGCGGAAACGGTAGCCAGAATGAGGAGTGAGTGAGGGGTGTGGGATGGGGGTGATGGGGAGTAACTGAAGCTGCTGCCTTCAAACCATAACTTAAAAGGCGAGCAGCAATGCATCCTCGCGGATTGGCAACAATTAACAGCATAAATTTAAATATGCAATTAACACAACAGCTTGAGGCTGGTAAAAAATAAAAAACGAAAAGCACCAGCACAAAATGCAAGAGCAACAGCAACAAAGATGCATATACAACTATGAGTAGATGTGAGTGAAGTGTGCACGACTACAACATATCCTATATATGAAATTTGTATTTATAACAGCGAATTTTATTAAATCATCTGAGGTCCCTTCAAACAATTATTTAATTGCAGAAAAAAACACATTTATTTAATTTAATTTAATAAAAGAGAAAATCTTGTCAATATCAAATTGATATTTTTGTTTGTATATTTCTTTAAAGAATTTAGCTTCCGTGGCTTTACATATATATTTTTTTCAAATCTATATTTAATTGTTAAAATATTATTTATTTTAAAATGTTAATTTGGATAATTATTAAAATAATGTAGTATTCTTGACTTCACATATTTTTATTTAATTTTATTTAATCTACATAGATATTTTTTTGTTAAATGTCTTTCTTTAAACTTAATCAAAAAGTTGTATACCACAACTCGATGTGGAAGAATTTTTCTCCATTAGGCTTTCAGCATTGCATTCAAATGTTGGCACTGGCTGTGTGTGGCAGGGGCGACAATGAAAGCCAAAGGTCTTTTTAACACATGTACACACACACACATACGCAAGTGAAATGCTTTTGATTGTTTGTTAAAATATTATTTATTTTAAAATGTTAATTTGGATAATTATTAACATAATGTAGTATTCTTGACTTCACATATTTTTATTTAATTTTATTTAATCTACATAGATATTTTTTTGTTAAATGTCTTTCTTTAAACTTAATCAAAAAGTTGTATACCACAACTCGATGTGGAAGAATTTTTCTCCATTAGGCTTTCAGCATTGCATTCAAATGTTGGCACTGGCTGTGTGTGGCAGGGGCGACAATGAAAGCCAAAGGTCTTTTTAACACATGCACACACACACACATACGCAAGTGAAATGCATTTGATTGTTTGTGTTTTCCATTTTTTAAAAACACACACAACAAACAACGCGCGAAAAAAGCACACAATTTTACGCTTTATTTACGCGGCGGCCAACAACAATTGCTGGTCATGTGATATGCTGCACAGCCCCATCAGCAACACCAACACCAACACCAACAGCAACAGCAACAACAACATCAACACCAACAACAATAGCAACAACAACAATTGTGGCACCACCAGCACATGTCAATATTTTAACGCTCAGCCACAAGGGAAGCTCGGTTGCTGCAACATTCACCTTGTTGTTGTTGCTGTTGCAGTTGCAGTTGCAGTTGCAGTTGTTGTTGTTATTGCTGCTGCTGATGCTGCTGTTGCTGCGTTCATTTGCGGCAATTGGAGTCGCACGCGTTATTGATGTGTAAAGTGGACGCCGTTGTTTAATAAAATTAAAATACAAATTTAATATCACCTCCTGCTGGTCGCTGATTTCGCGCGTTAATAACAATGCACAGCAGCAGCAAAATATATGGTGTGTGTATATTGTATATATAAAATAATAATAATAATATCGCCAATGGCAATGGCAATGGCAATGCATTCAAAATGCAGCATGCGGCCAATGTTGACAAACAGTCGACTCCTGCCAGCAAATTATGCTTTCTGCCATCAAGTCAAAGTGCAACTGTCGACTGGCTCATTATCAGTTGGTATTTAAGTCGCGCAGTTAGTAAATGCGAAGCTGCAACCGCTTCTCGGCGCTCTTTTCCCAGCCACAAAGTCAGTCGCCAAGCAAATGGAAAAGTTTTCATTCCCAGCCTTGAAGTCTTGGAGCCTTGGAGCTCCTTTGGCTGGGCTTCTGCAGCTTGCACGCTTCCTTTCTATAATCATAACATGGCAATTTTATTCAATTTCCTGCCTTTTGTGTGTGCCACAAGCAGCTGAGGCTTGCAGCAGCTGGCAAAGCTACTCTGAGGTCTTGAAAGCAAGCTCGACGAGCAGATGCCCAGCAAAAATATATATTTAATAGTAATCCAGAAACTATATTTGCAGTTCGTTCATTTCAAAATAGTCTTGAAATAATTTATATTTTTAGTTGAACTTAGAAAACCAACTTTAATCGCTTCACAAGTCAAAAGACGTCAAATAAGCAGTGTAGAAAGCATTTTTTTTGATAGTTGCCAACATTTTTATGAAATTAACCGGCCAAAGTAATGAAAGTAAAGAAAAATGAGTTAAGCAAAGCTATGTGGGCCACTGTGCGGCAGAAGTGGTCTCAAAGGGCAGTCAACACAGTCGGCGGCAAACCAGCATAAAGCGGCTTAAAGCCAGATCCAGATCCAGATCCAGAGCCGAACTCTTGTAGCCAAACACAATGTGCTGTAAGCTGATTACAGGCAGCCATTCGCACAATGGATGCTGCTGTTCAAAAAGACAGCTAGCCGGCTCAATTGACCAAAACACTTTGTAACCCTAATTAAGCCACTTAACAACTTTATGGCCTAGAGCATGCGCCGGCCAGCACGGCGTATGCGCAATAAGCAATGCATGTGCAGCAGCAGCAGCAGCAGCAGCAGCAGCAGCAGCAGCCAAAGAAAATTCACTCGTCAAACTGGGGCAAGTTTTTGTTTTGAGTTTTTAGTTTGAGTTTTAGCATTAGGCATTCCTTTTTGCGCCGCTGAGCCTCGACGTGCACATTACGCTCCAACTTTGCCAGTTGGCACTCAAATGCATCCCTGCGAAACTCTGGCAACGACGTGACTCTTGTCCTTTCAAAGCAGAGGCCACCTTGAATGCGCTTTGACATCCAAGAGCATTTCATTACGCATACGCGCCGTTGCCTTGCTAGCCAAATACATGAAGTTTGCTATGAAATCCAGATAGTGAGCAAACTTGTATTCATTCGCCGGGCTATTTGGCCAAAGTTTTTGCAATATTCAAGTGAGTGCCAACTCATTTTGCAGCGCAAATATAAATAAACTCTTTTTTTTTGGTAAAAATTTATTTATTTGTATTTTACATTCAATTTTCCTTACTTTATGATATGAATGGACATCTTCATCATCATCCAGTTCCTTCAATTCATTATAATGTGTCTCTTTTTTCCATCATCATCGCCATAGCGATGATTCCTGTTTAATTTACTCAAATTACAACTTCACTTTATTTTTTTTATTTTATTTAAAGTCAAAGAATTAAAAAAGCGGCGAATCAATTCCATGAATGCAATTGTCATGGGGCTATTTTCCTTACTTCATGATATGAATTGACATCTTCATCATCATTATCATCCAGTTCCTCCAATTCATCATAGTGTGTCTTTTTCTCTTTGATTATACTCTTTTCGAAGAAAATAGTATATTAAGTTTGTCCTGAAGTTTGTAACGCATAGAAGGAAGCGTCTGAGACCCCCAAAAGTTACTGCCAATATGCTTATAAAAACAAAACAAATTGATCTAGCCATGTCCGTCTGTCTGTCTGTCTGTCTGTCTGTCTGTCTGTCTGTATGTATGCAAACTAGTCCCTCAGTTTTTGAGCTATCGCGATGCAACTTTGCACAGACACTTATTATTCAAGGGGACAGCACATTGGTCGGAGCCGGCCGGATCGGACCACTATATCTTATAGCTGCCATACACCTCAAAGTCGGTTTTGGCCATAAATCCGATGTTTTCAAAGCAATTGCCTTAAATTTCCTTGTACACTTGGACATCCATATAACTCATCGATGGGTAAAATCGCAAATCGATTGAGTCATAAACAGCGAAGATATGCGTCATTAAATATTTTGAAAAAACAGGTGCATATGAGCAAACAAAGTCAAGCGCAAGAAAGCTTTTGATAGTCTGAGCAAACAAAGTCTAGCGCAAGAAAGCTTTTGATAGTCTGCTCTTCAAGGTATTTTGTCACCGATCATCAAAACGGTTTGTGGCGTATGGCGTAAAGAGCCGCGCTAACGAACGCAGGTTTCGCAAGTTCGAGCCTCGGCGGCGACTGATTATTAATTTAATACTTTTTTCTTTTTCTTCCTTCCAAATATATAACTGTAATCAAATTAATTTGCTTCCAATAGCTTAGAACAAAAACAATGCCACGCGAAAAAACAAATGCTGACAAACGCGAGTTGCAGGTTGCAGGAAAACAAAACAAGGAAATTTGTAACAGTCGGCTCTTCAAGCAATTTTGTCAGCGATCATCAAAACGGCTTGTGGCGTAAGGGGTAAAGTTGCGAACTGGTGAGCGAGAGGTCCCGGGTTCAAGACCAGCGGCGGGTGGTCATTTATTTTCATTTTTTCTTATTCTTCTTTTCAAATATATAATAACTGTAATCAAATTCATTTGCTTTAAATGGCTTAGAACAAAAACAATGCCACGCGAAAAAACAAAAGCTCAGTATAAATCGAGTTTGTTAGCGATTCTTAAAACTGCTTGGTGTAAGCAGTACAAAGCAAAACAAGAAAGCTTTTGACAGTCTGCTCTTCAAGGGATTTTGTCAGCGATCATCAAAACGGCTTGTGGCGTAAGGGGTAAAGTTGCGAACTGGTGAGCGAGAGGTCCTGGGTTCGAAACCAGCGGCGACTGGTCATTTATTTTCATTTTTTCTTATTCTTCTTTTCAAATATATAATAGCTGTAGTCAAATTCATTTATTTTCAATTTCCTAAATTGTTTCTAATTTTTTTTTTTCATACATAAAGTAATTTCATAAATAAAGTAATTCAAAAGAAAAATTTAAATTCATTGGCAAAACCAATGACACGCGAAAAAAAATATGGATCTCAAATTCTGAATATAAGCTCTCGTATGTTCAGATTAAGTTTTATGACAATTCAATTTCCGACAGCAGCCTTGAAAGGTATAAGAGCAACAGGCACAAAATTTGGTATGTATATTGTAGTATACATATGTAATGTAGTTTTGACTTTTTGGAAAAACTGAAACTTGTATATTGTTCAATTCGGTAGCACTTATGAATGCTAAGGGACGCGTCCACGAGCTGCGGATAGTGAAACGTCCCTGTTTACATGAATACCTTTATATATTTTATTTTATATGTAGGGGTATATGTATGCGACATTAATATCTGCGAATTAAATAAGCAGTCACGGAAAAATAGTAAAAATTGCTTTAAGGTTCGAAAAGAGTTTTTAATCTTCGGCACGCCGAAGATAATCCTTCTCCACTTGTTTTTGTTTAATTTACTCAAATTACAACTTAACTTTATTTTTTTTATTTTATTTTAAGTCAAAGAATTAAAAAAGCGGCGAATCAATTCCATGATGGCAATTGTCATGGGGCTGTTTCTTTAAAAATGTTTTATTTATTTCATTTAAACTTTTTTTTTTTTTAACTATATTTTATTAAACAGGCTTTCTGTTACCTTTTGTGGCAACTTAATCTTGTTTTACTTTACAAACAAAAAAAAAGGTATAAACTTATGTTACATACATGGACAAACTTATGCTATTTACAGTATTTACACTATTTACAAAATTTGAATTTTAAAGGAATCTATTAGGAAGGTCCAGTGGATGGCACCTTTTAAGTCTTCTCTTTCTTGGCTTTCTCGTTAGTCTTCTGGCGAGTGCATTAGGGTGACCACCAAGGCGTTGCAGGTAATTTGATGCGAGTTGGTTCATGACATCGCCAACTTTAGGGACATTTAAGTCTCTTTCAATGTCCCTCGTGCGCATGTACCATGGAGCTTTGCAGATTCTCCTAAGGAACTTGCTCTGGGTCACACGAATCTTGTTTATATGGCACTTTGCAGCGATGCCATACACCTGCAGCGCATATTTCCAGATTGGGCTTAGGACGCATTTAAACACAGTAAACATAATTAAAATTTTTTTTTTTTTTTTGTGTTAATATATTTATTAAGTGTACATCAACTGTACTTTTACAACACATTTTTGGTAAATTTTAGTAAAGCCGAACATCATACATAGTATGATGATTTTAGATGAAGGAGAAGGTCCTAGTGGCGTCCAATTGTTTTGGCAAAACCTTGTCGCTTAAGTCGCCTTAAAGGACGGGCAGGGAGTAGACCTCTTGCGAGTAGGCTGCGGTGTCTTAGCAATCTTTCGCTGTATCTACTTGTATGTCTTCCTATTTGCTCTTCAACTGTTTCCAATTTGAGATCTCTATGTAGTGTGGAGCCGCGTACGTACCAGGGACAGTTTGTTATCTGACGTAGTACCCTATTCTGTAGTACTTGTATGCTTTTGTAGTTTGATTTGGCAGCAATCCCCCAAATCTGCACTCCATACAGCCATATCGGTATAATACAGTGTACATATACTGCTCTTTTGCATCTCAGCGGCAAGGTGCTCCTTTTGTTGTTGAGCCACCGCAGCTGTAGCAGTCTGTGACGACATTTTTTTAATGTAGCTTTGATGTGAGGCCCAAAGGTAAGGCGCTTGTCCAAGGTGATGCCGAGATACTTCGCTTGAGTCGGCTGCTCCAGGGTAACTCCCTCTAGCTGGATTGGAGGGGGTGCATTAGCTTTTTGAGGGTGAAACATGGGTTTGTTGTTTTCTGTGGGTTAATCTTCAAATTCCACCGTTTGCACCAAGCTGCAAGGGTATCGAGATATCCCTGTAGTCCATTGCTGGCTTCTACGCAACTTTTGGAGTTATAAATAACTGCGATGTCATCTGCATATGTCGCAATAATAGCCTTAGACGGAGCTTCCATATGTTGAGAGGTAGGGCTGGGTATGTCTGAAGTGTACAAGGAATAGAGCAGCGGACCCAGAACACTGCCTTGCGGCACTCCTGCTCTCATTGTATAAGTTGACGAGTATGTTCCTCTTACCTTGACCTTGAACTCACGTCCATCCAAGTATGACCTTAAAAGGCCATAGTATGGTGCAGGTAAAAGGTTTTTTACTTTGCATAGTAGACCATCGTGCCACACCCTATCGAACGCTTGCTGCATGTCAATGAAGACAGCGTTTGAGAACTCTAGGTCGTCAAAAGCCTGCATGATGTGCTTCACCAATCTGTGGACCTGTTCTACAGTGCCGTGTCCTTCTCGAAAGCCAAATTGGTGAACCGGCAAGATATTACGTTGGCTTATAATGGAAGTAATCCGATTGGCAATAGTCCTCTCCCATAATTTAGATAGGGAGGGTAAAAGACTTATTGGCCGATACGACTCAGGATCAGCTTCTGGTTTCCCTGGCTTGTGAATCATCAGAATCGCTGCTAATTTCCATTGCTTTGGAAACACTTGGAGCCTGACAATAGCATTAAAAATTAATACTATGTAGAGGAGCGCTCTTATAGGCAAGGCCTTCAACGTAGCATTACAAATCCTATCTACACCTGGAGCTTTATTTTTCGGCAATGATTGGATCGTCTCAGTTATTTCTTCAATCCTTATAGGGCTGATAGGCAGGGACATCTGTAGTGGGGTCTGTAGATTCTGTTGGGTCTCCCTAGTCTGTTCTGTAGTAGCAAACTCATGTGGAGTGAAGCGAGCTTCTAGATGGTAACCGAAAGCATTAGCCTGTTCCCCTTCGTTTTTAGCAAGCTCACCACTAGGACATCGGACAGGAACCTGTCTAAAGGGTTGTCGTTTAAGCGATTTTGTGCATTTCCATAACGAGTAGTTTGCATCGACGGTGTAGTCCATGGAAGCCAGTTTTTGCTCGAAGAAATCACTTCTGAGTTCCCTTAAGAGGTTACGTAGTTGTTTTGCTGCACGGTTCCACAAAACTCGGTCCCAAGGATCTTGAGATCGAATGGCTCTTCGTCGGAGGCACCTCTTTGTTCTGATGAGCTCTTTAGCCTCCCTCGTAAGAACAATGGCATAATGAATGGGACGTGACTCAGGATAAGGCGGCGTTGAGGCAGTAGCAGCTGTATATATACTTTCGGTTAGAAAATCAACGGCGTTTTCAATGTCTTCACTAGAGTCCAGAGTAGAATTTAATTGAATGGAGCATTCAAGATGTTGTTTGAAAGTCATGATATCTGTACGGTTGGTGATTAACCGAGGGCTAGGCCTGATATAAGAACCATCTGTTTGCAAATTAACAACAAGGGCTACATGGTCAGAATCTAAGTCCCAGTTTTGGCAGATAGTTGCTTGAGAGTCAGGTATCCCATGGTGTAAAGCGAAATCAATGCAACTAGGTGTGTGAGTTGACACATATGGGTATCTAGTAGGTGCTCCTGTTGCAAGAATATTAGCTCCTCTGGCTGTAATAGCTTCGGCTAGTTCACGGCCCCTGGGTGAATTGTATATGTCTCCCCACAGCCAATGTCGCGCGTTCCAGTCTCCACCAACCAGATACCTTTGGCCGCAAGAAGCAAGTATGTCACTGAAGTGTCTTTCTTCAATTCTATTTCTTGGTGGGCAGTATATGGCACTAAACTCCATGTCTCCCAACCCAGTGGCAACTTTTATTGAAGACATTTGTATGGTTTTCTTTTCAATGATTCTTTGTGGAAAATGGCTGAGAGAGCTCCTCACGAATACCGCCGCTCCTCCGCTGCCGTGATTGTGACGTGATGGCTTGTATGCTGGATAGAAGGTATACCCGTATACTTTGACTGTTTCCCCTCGGTTTAGTCTGATCTCGTTTAAGAGAAGTATGTCGACGTTGTTGTTGTGCGCGAAGAGCTCAACTTCTCTGGCTTTACCTGTAATGCCATTGACATTCCAGATAAGGATCTTGAGTGAATTCATTGTGAGGCTGAGGCGTTGTTCTGGAGCTGATGAGCCGATGTAGCCCCAGTCCATTGCTTTACCAAGTTGGCCATTTCATGAACCATACTTTCTAGCCGTTCTAGTCGTTGACTGTTTTGCTTGTTTTGTTGTTGTTGTTCTCGTTGCTGCTCCTGAAGCCACAAGAGGAATTGCTGCTGCTGCTGTAGTTGCAGCTGTTGTTGCCATTTCAAAAATTGCTGTTGCTGTTGTTCCAGTAGTGACTGAATGTCAACTGGATGATGTTCCTGCGTAATATTTTGTTTTGTTTTTGGTAACTGTAAATGCTCTTGAAGATTATGAAGACGGCGCTGGGCAGGTGCATTGCCGTTTCTTACTATTGAGGCATAGGAATTGTCTCCGGTATTAACTCTAGGAGAGCTAGGTATTTGGTGTGCTTGTTGCTGTCGAGCGGGTTGTTGCTGCTGCTGTTTTTGCTGTGGATGTTGCTGCTTTTCTTGATTTCTATCCCTTCTAATCTGACTAGACGGTAACTTGTAAGACTGTCGTTTCATTGAAAAACCCGTTGATCGCCGAAGATAGTCTTGGTACCACTGGCATCCTTTGTAGCTTGCCATATGATTTCCTCCACAGTGCATACAGGTAGGCTGTTCATCTTGGGAACGTGCGCATAGCTTGGTGAGATGATCTTCGCCACATCGTGCACATTGAGGATGACGACGGCAGTATTTGGCTGTGTGACCGTATTCCTGGCATCGTATGCATTGTGCAATTTCAGATGTCTTGCGCATCCTTTCTATCCTCACTTTTTGTCTACAAAGAGTTTTGATATCATATATTTCCCTCATTTTTGGGCATGGCCTTACATTAATGAAGAATATATTGAGTTTTTCATCTTTGTTTGTCCTTGATCTTGGGTTATGTATCTGCAGAGCATCAAAGCCATATTTTTTAAAATTGGCAATAATTTCGTTGTTTAAAGTGCTATGGTGGAGCCCCTTAACTACTATTCTGTGAGGTTTCTCTTCTTTCAATTGGTATGTATGGAACTCAATACCAATACTATCAAAATGACTTACAATGGCTCTATAAGTGTCACTGTCTTTGGGAAATATTCTGGCTGTTTCTCCTTGGTTGACTTTGACTGACACGTTGTCTGGACTGGTGACCTCCATAATGAGTTCAAAGAGATCATTAAGGTTAGTAATACTCACAACTATTTGCGGTGGTTTTGGGGTACCGTTAGTTGATTTTTATACCCTGAACCCATTAAAAATGGGTAAAAAGGGTATAATGAGTTGTGCAAAAGTATGTAACAGGCATAAGGAAGCATCTCCGACCATATAAAGTATATATATTATTGATCAGTATCAACAGCCGAGTCGATCTAGCCATGTCCGTCTGTCTGTCCGTCTGTCCGTCTGTCTGTCTGTATGAACACACAGATATCAGAGACTACAAGAGCTAGAGACTTCATATTTGGAACATAAGTTCTCCTAATCCCGGGACAGATCAAGTTTATTAAAATTTATCGATAGCTCGTCCCGTTCAAAAGTTATCGATAAATTTCGATTTTAGACCAGCGTTTTTTGGATATAACTTACAAGTTATAAGAGCTAGAGGCCCCTAATTTGACATGTATAATCTCGAATAGCATACACATGAACAAATTTTTCACTTTTTGGATACCACCCCCCAAACCCCCCAAAAGTTAAAAAAACGCATTTTTGAAGGTACGACCTTGCAATTTGGTTTGGTCACACATATTATTGACAATTGTTTGCCCCAAAAATTTCAATAAGATCGGACGATAAACACAGAAGTTATTTAAGATTTAACTTTCCATTATGTGGGGCTCAGCGAAAAGCAAGCTAACTGCTTAGACCGCTTGCACTGCTTGTACTGATTGTACTGCAGCATGTGTGTGTTAGATTAATATGAATGATTGTAAGGACTGGGTTCAGGGTATCTCGTAGTCGGGCACTCCCGACTAGAGCACTCTTACTTGTTAGTATTAGATACGTTATGTTGTGGGTTGTCTGCTGCGTCTATTGCATCATTAGTGATATTCGGATGAGCATCAGAGGAGCTAGTAGGGCCTTCATTTGACTCTCTAGAAATTTCGTCAACATGGCTTTCACTGTTTACATCCGTGTCCATGTCTAGCAATGCAAACCTGTTGCTAGAGTTAGCCATGTTAGCTGATGTTAAGTCCAGTTTAAATTCTTTGCTCGACCTCTTAAAGCTACTATTGGGAGATAAAGGTTTCTTCCTCTTATTTTTCAAATTTCGTTGGGCAGTCACCAATTTTGTAGCAGCTCCACTTAGTGCAACAGAGTCAATTTTTGCAGCTCCACTGAGAGTTGGAGGTGCAATGTTTGAGAAGCATTGGGTGATGCAAGCTCCATGGTTGTTCATGCTTCCGCTAGTTGGCACTGTTGCCGTGGTGTATATTGAATTACTAGTAGCACTAGTAGATGTTAGTGTTGTATTTGTTGTGCTGATGCTGTGAGTATCAGTGCATGAAAGGCGTTGCACATTAAGAACCTCTGTCCTGATATCCAGTGGTGATTTTCCAGCTACTTGGCGCATTTTTTCATAATCAATCTGCTTATTGCTAAGCTGAGAGTTGGTAAAAAGGTTCTTGTCCATTTTATATGTATTGCCCCTCTTGTACGCAGAGCGCAGGGAGAGGGGAAATGTTTTGCCCAAACGGGCAACGAATGCAGACTTGTCGCACTACACTTGTGTTTTATTGCTGTCGGGCTGCCGACACTGCACGAGACAGCGTCCAAAATGTACCGTGCTTTTTTTAGCACACGTAGAGAGCACTATAGATGCCCACGTACTTGTCTATGCGCGACACAACCGATCCCGTCGGGGACAGATAAGCGGTTCCTCTTGTTCAATGAATTAGGAGTTTATTTAATTTTTACAAATTTAGAACTTGACAGTACGAGCCGAGCCAATTTAAATTATGGATATTAAATTAAAAAGTTAGGTTTTCTCGAATTAAAGAAAATTACGAAATACAAAGCCAACTCTTAAGAAAATTTATTAATTGGGCGTAAATGAATATTTGATATGTTCTCGTTGCCTCAAATGCAAATGCCTTGTTAGCCTTAGTGCCTTGAAGCCCTTGAGCGAGGTTTAGACGAGTTGTTTCGGTTATTTTGGATGTTGTTGTTGTTGTTGCGTTGCTTATTGGCTGTTATTGCCATCAACAACATCATTGTCGGCACCATCAACGTTGATGGCCTGTTAAATTGCCTGTTTCGTGCTTGCTGCTGCTGCTCCTGCTGTTGTTGTTGTTGTTGTTGTTGTCTCCGCGTGCCACGTGTGGCAGTAGCTGTGGCACGTGTGTCGCTCTCCTGCTCCTGCTGCTGCTGACTTGGTTAGCACATGCGAGAGAACATTGTGCAGGTGTGCGTGTCGCCTACATTATGCACATTAGCGCACATTATGAGACTTGTTTTCGGGCAAACGAAAGCACACACTCAACAACAACAGCAAGAAGAGTTGCAGCAGCAGCAGCAGCAGCAGCAGGTGGGCTTGCGGCTGAGGTCGCAACACTTTTTCCACACTGGACACTGAACCATTTCGTGACCCATTTGGCAAGTAGCCAGCGCCAACAAGCGAATGACAAGCGTTGATGCTGCTGCTGCTGCTGCTGCTGCTGCTGATGTTAACGTTAACTTTAACGCTGACATTTGACATCTGACATGCTTCAGCTATGGCACAAAATGATTTCTGACTCAAATTAGTCGCTTCTCGCTGCAACATGCTGCTGCTGCTGCAAGCTGTGAATCCAATGAAAGCAGTGAACAAATTAAGTTAATTACCAAGCACCTGCCAACTGCCAAACACTCACAAGAGTGCAAATGTGTGTGTGTGCTAGTGTGTGTGTGTAAGTGAGGTGTGTGTGTGTGTGTGTGGTTTGGTTAACTGACCCTCGGGCGTGCCTTTTCTAAGTGTTTACGTGTGCCACATGCCTAATGCATCCTTGCATCCAACTCTTAGTGGCTGCTGCGGGCTCTGTGAACCAGAAAAAATACCTGAAAATGCTGCTGCAGCAGCTGCTACAGCTACAGTGGCTGCTGTACGTTATTGCACGCTTTTAGGCTGCTACTTGATATGACTGTTAGGGAGCGAGCGCATGTCCTGCGTTGCATTACATAAATTGCACATCCTCGAGCTGAGCTTGAGATCAAATTGCTTTCATCTCTGGACCACAAACCAAAAAATACTATTTTCGAGAGAGCAGAAGCGATAGATTGATCTGCACCTAAGTAGTGTACATAAGTAGGAACTACTATATAATTACTCTACGCAAAAGTACTCTGAAAACAAAAAGTTGGTTCAGTCAGCGATTATCATTAATGCACACAGCGCAAAGTAATTTATAAATTGAGTCTTGCAATCCCATAATTTATGTGACAATACTTTATTACCGTTATATTTATGTGCATGCAGTCTGCTGCACTCTGTCATGTCCTGGCCTGTCCTGTCCTGTCCTGTGTGTGTCCTTTCACTGAGACTTGCCTTGACAGCCGCTGATCTTTTTATTGCCCACGCAATCAACCACACACACACAAACACACACACACACATACACACACACACACACACACACACACATACACACACATACACACACACACACTGCATAGCGGCGCAGGATCTGTTGGCGCAAACAGTACGGGAGCGACCCATTGACATGGCGTTGCTGAGCGAGCCATATAGAATTGGGGACGACGACAAATGGGCAGTGGACACTACTGGGAAGGCAGCAATCTGGATCTGTGGATCCACGGGCGCTCAATTAACGAGCATACACTCATCGGACGGATTTGTGAGGGCTAAAGTTGGCGGCATTTGGACGTACAGTGTCTATCTCGCCCCAAGCCTCGGCTTGGTCGACTTTTCAGCCGCCCTGGATGCGCTTGCAGCCGACGCAGGAGGCAGACATCCAGTGATCATTGCTGGAGACTTCAACGCGTGGGCTGAGGACTGGGGAAGCGCTCACACAAACGCAAGAGGGCGAACCCTGCTGGAGGCCTTTGCGCCACTGAACATCGCGTTGCTAAACCAGGGCAGCCAGCACACGTTCTGCAGAGGTGGAGTCGGCTCGATAGTTGACCTCACTTTTGTAAGTTGCTCGCTACACAACGCTGCAAGCTGGTGCATCAGCAACATGTACACAGCGAGCGATCATCTGGCGATCCTCTGCACCGTTGGTGGGAGGTTGGCAAGAAACGACCCAATCCCCCAACGTTGGAAATGCTATCGGGCTGAGAGCCTTGACTCACAAGGGTTCTCATCCAGGATGAGCGATCTCTCTGCTTCTGGGAACGCAGAGGGCATGGCGAACCAGATCATGGCACAACTGGAGACCGCGTGCGACGAAACCATGGCACAAAGGAGGAGCTACAGACGGCATCACGAACCAGTGTTCTGGTGGAACGAGCAGATTGCTGATGCCAGGCGGGCCTGTATCCATGCAAGGCGCCTCTACCAGCGATCTGTGGGCAGACCGACTCACGCCCTCTGTCAATCCACATACCGGCTGCGCAGAAACGCTCTCAAGGCTGCCATCAAGGAGAGCAAGCGTAATTGTTTCCTCAAGCTCTGCGACTCCGCGACTCCGCAGACCATGATCCCTGGGGCCGAGCGTACAAAATGGTGACAATGAAGCTAAGGGCGCGCAAGCAGTCCGTACCATCGGACCCTGCCCTAGTGGGCGCCATAGTAGCTGAGCTGTTTCCGCACAAGAGCGACCCACATTTCCAAATCCCTGAGCTAGAGGCCAACGTTGCTATTGAGGAGATAACTCTGGATGAGATCACTACAGCTTCTCGAAGCCTGAAGACACACAAGGCGCCAGGGCCGGACTCCATTCCTAACGTGGCGCTAAAACTGGCTCTGTCGACTCGCCCGGAGGTCTTCGCTTCAATCTTCAACCAGTGCTTACGGGAAGGAGTATTTCCGGAAAGGTGGAAGACCCAGAAACTTGTCCTCATCCCAAAGCCGGGCAAGCCAACTGGGTTGGCATCGTCATACAGGCCAATATGCCTTATCGACTCGGCGGGAAAAATTCTGGAGAAGCTGGTGAGCACGCGGCTGGAACGAGCGATTAGAGCAGCTGGTGACCTCTCGCCACTCCAGTATGGTTTTCGAAAGGCCAGATCCACTATCGATGCCATCGACAAAGTGGTAGGCATAGCCTCAGACGCGATCGCAGGCACCAGATGGAAAGGCGGACAAAAGGAGTACTGCCTGATTGTCACGCTGGACATAAAGAATGCGTTCAACACGGCAGAATGGGGTAGTATTCTCCGAGCATTGGCGGCTTTTGAGGTACCACCATACCTCCTACGCATCATCGCCAGCTACTTCAATAACAGGGTGCTGAAGTTCGACACTAGCGAGGCGACAGATGAGTACCATATTACAGGAGGCGTGCCACAGGGCTCAGTACTGGGTCCGCAACTGTGGAACGCAATGTATGATGGGATCCTGCGACTAAGCCTTCCACACAAAGTCCATGTTGTGGGATTCGCAGACGATGTGGCGGTCCTGGTGGTCGCCTGGACTGAGGCAAGCAGAGGTGATAGGCAATGCTGCCATTCTCACCATCCAGCAGTGGCTCGCGTCAGTGGGCCTCGAACTGGCGCCCCACAAGACAGAAGCCGTTTTGGTGAGCAGCAGAAAAAAGGTGGAAACGGCCACCATCACAGTTGGAAATGCTTCAGTTACGTCAAAAAGGGCAATTAAGTACCTAGGTGTTATGCTGGATGCCAGGCTGTGCTTCCGCGAGCACCTAGCCTACATAAACTCCAGGGCTGCTGCGAACAACACGGCGCTCTCGCGAATTATGCTGAACAGTCGGGGCCCAAGGCAGGGCAGACGAATCCTGTTGACTAGCGTGACTAGGTCAATCATGCTGTACGCAGCTCCAATCTGGGACAAAGCTCTTCATATAAGAAGCTACGTCCGGGCGTTGGCCTCTACCCATCGCCTAGGAGCAATCCGGATCATCAGCGCTTTTAGAACCATTTCGGACGAGGCAGCGCATGTTTTGGCAGGCGTGGCGCCACTGGAGGAGCTGGTAGCAGAACGGGTAAAAATATATCGGGAGACGCATGGCAGAGGCCTGACCCAGCAGGAGAAGTTGGCTATCCGCGAGGCAGCCAAGCAGCAGTGCATCCGGAGGTGGCAGCAGCGGTGGGATGAGTCCATCAAAGGCCGCTGGACCCATAGGCTCATCCCGAATCTGGAGGCGTGGATCAAGCGTAAGCACGGCCAGGTCAACTTCCACCTGACTCAGCTTCTAAGCGGTCACGGCTGTTTCCGCAGCTATCTACACCGGTTCGGCCACGAGGCGACAGCGGAGTGCCCGCACTGCACACATGGCAACGAGGAAGACGCAGAGCACGCCATCTTTGAATGCAGCAAGTTTACGCTGCAGAGACAGCGCTTGGAAGCGCTACTGGGCGGCGCTATCTCAGTGGACAACCTGGTCCCATGGATGCTCGAGTCCAGCGAAAGCTGGGAATTGGTCTGCGAATTTGCATCGGTGATCACGACCGAGCTGCGTCTTGCTGAACGCGATAGGAGGGAGGAGTAGTTTAGGTGAACAAGTAGTTTTGTGAAGCAATGCTTAATAGCCCCCACAAAACTACTTAATCACAACCAAATTTCCTCAAACTAAGCGATAAATACACATACATACACTAAGTAATAAACAGAATTAAAAAAAAAATACACACACACACATACACACATACACACACACACACACACACACACACACACACACACACACACACACACACACACACACTACACACATACACACATACACACATACACACATACACACACACATACACACATACACACATACACACATACACACATAAACACATACACACATACACACATACACACATACACACACACACACATACACACACACACACACTAATGACAAAATGTTGTTGTTATTGTAATTCATTTATTAAACATAATTTTCACGCATAAATTTAAACACCATTTGAGAGTACGTTTTTTTTGCTTGTGTGTTTTTTCAGTCTGTTCTTTTTGTTGCTGCCAGCAATTGCAATTAAAATTCATTGTTATGTGCGGCTCATTTTGACTTTTTGTGTTTTTGCCGTCGTTGTCCTGCCGTTCTGTCGTCCTGCCCTCCCCGTGTCCTTGCAGCTGACCAAACGTTGTTAACTCCGCGTTGCCAACCAATTTCCAGTGCCATAATTATAAATACTCGCCTATATGCATTTTACATGCTGAGACCTCAATAACTGCTGCATAGCGATGCCATGCTTAATGGAGAGTTACATTTAAATGCATTTAAGTAGCTGCCTTCCTATCCAGCCCCTCTCCACTCCACTCCACTCCACCCCACCACTCTTCTCTCCCCTTCAACCAACCCTTCGCTGCAGTTTGTGTTGCAGCTGTTGATTGGCGCTTTTGATGATTTCGGCTTAATAAGCGATAATTACATGTCAAGCGCTCGGCAAGGGGCAAGCACAATGCAACCAAAGATAATATTGTCATGTGTGTGTATGTGTAAATTGAATACACACACACACACACACACAGACGAAGTAGCTGAACGCAGTCTGGACAATCTGACGTCCTTTATGCGACCCCTGCTGCGAGTGAACTTAAAATATAAATATGCAGTCGACCACATTTCAACTTTTACTGCATACTTTTCATTTGGTGTCTTAAGAGATTAGTCTCCATGATTAGTCTCCCAAGTCGCTAGAAATGCCTTTACAAAAGTACAACATTATGATCATTAAACTATGGTTTGGATATGTGAATTTGTAAAATGCCTTTAACGAAGCTATAACTTAATTTCAACATATTCCAATATTTGAAAGCAGTTTTAATCTATGACGAGCTCAATATTAAACTATTTAGTGGCATTTCCGCACATTCAGCTATAAATTGATTAAATTCAATAATAGATATAGATATATAGATATAGATAGATAATTAGCATGATAATGTATATATAATTCGAGGCTTTGGCGATAGCAACTATTTTAAAAGCACTAATGCATTTTGTGGCCAACTGTGAAAATTGCTGTGCAACTCAGGGACAACAACAAATAGCACAAGCACGCACACACACACATCACACACACACACACAATTTGCACTGACAACAGCATTTTAATAATAAAATTGTTAACACAATTGTGCTTTTTGGCCAGGAACATGTGTTAGCCTTGTTAGAGGGAGTACACAAAATGTGATGCCCTTTATGCCATAGTTGTTGTTGTTATTGCTGCTGTTGTTGCTATTGTTGTTGTCGTTGTTGTCGCTTGGCTTTGTTGCGCAATCTAAATAAAATGGTCGACGTGTGTACGCACAACTTTTGCCATTTTTAATCGTATTTGCCAAGGCAACAACATTTCGAACGGAGCGGGGCCAAAAAGGATTCGCCTGTGGTTTTTAGTGCCAATTGTAGCCATGCGGCTGAAAGTTTTTGGCTTTTGGGCATTTGCTTATTATTGTTAAACTTTTTGCGCCCACAACAGGACACAACACAACACAACAGAATACAATACAATACAACAACAGCCAGCACACACACACATGCACTTTGGCCTCTTTAGGTCACTGCATATGTGGAAATTTTTAGAAATTTGTAGCACCAAATTACCTTAGAAATGCAGCTGCAAATAGCGATGGCAACGTGAGAATAAATATTTTTATTTTGCTCGACGTAGCAAGTGAACTTTCTCATTATTGTAACCAAAAACATAGCGTTTTGAAAATGTGAGGCAGCTTTAGCATAGAATATTTGGTGGAGAGCAGATAAAAAGGTTATTATAACAACTGTTTTATCTTTTTCATCTTTACTGTGTTTTCTTTAAATATTTCTTTATAAGATAAGATGAAATTGGTTTCACTGCCTTCTCTTGAATGATCGCTCAGTGGAATTTGCATCATAAGGGTGTTGTTGAGGCGGTTGATGATGCTGGCAGATCCTTTCAGTGTAAATATCGAAATCTTTAATGGAAGTGGAATCCAAATCATCTAGTTCAGTAAGTTTGTTTAAGATACCAGCAGCTATCCAGGCTATGTTGCTAAAGTCCTTGTTGTGGTTAATATTTACGTTGTTACAGGGCATGAAAGTTTAGTAGTGATTTGGTTAAAGCTTTATTGAAAGAGAGAGAGAGAGGGAGAGTTCGAATCTTGGCCATCTCTAAGTATAATTGGAACATTTGCTTACCTTTTGTGCAGCAGTTTCACTCTCAGCTCTGCTCAGTTCAGTTTCGGTTTTTAAGCTTGTTTGTGGCTATGTGGGATGGCTTAAAACGAGCAGCTGAAACTTTTGCCTGCCTGCCTGGGAGCAACTTTTAAGGCACCAATTTATGCCAGATACACAGCCACAGTCACAGTCAGAGTCACACACCTAGCAAATAAAGTGAGCATGTGTGCATGGAAAGTGATTAAAAATTGGGTCAAGTGGCATATGCGTGCAGGGATTAAGCAATTTGGCACACAAATCAAAAGATTTGTCCATTTTTATGGCCCATTTCAGACATCCTTCGATAGCCAGCAGGGAGAGAGAGTCAGCCCATAAAGAATTGCACTTAATTGCGAAACGAGACCACTGAAAATAAGCAACAATGTCAGGCGTTGCAGACTTGCTACTGCTGTAACAAGTTAACTCTGCCGGCCAAATCAGTCCGCTGGCAACGCCAAACCTCAACGTTTTGGGCAAAATGCAAATGCAAATGCCAATGGCCAGAAACGCCACTTGCCGGCTCAATACCAATACCAATACCAATACCCACCACCCACCACCAATACCAATGCCATTCACTCATGTGTACACAGGCATCTATGGGCAACGATGTGTAAGTGTGTGTGGGTGTGGGTGTGTGTACGGGTGTGCGGGGGTGTGTGTGTGTGGGTGTCACTGGTTTGTTTTGGCTGCGGTTGCCAGCGGCACAACAACAGGAACAAGAACAAGAACAGAAGCAACATTGACATCATCAGTCGATGCTTTGACTTGTGCACTTGCCAGTTTTGGCGCGTTTCCACTGCGAGGCATCATAAAGTTGCATCTGCATTTAAAGCATAACAATTATGAATTGATATCTATGATGAAATGTAAAGCTTTGCTCTACTTATTAAACCCTACGTTTTTGGGATCATTTGACTTTAATATTAAATTCATTTCCGGTGTCCTTTACCATATTAAAATTGATTTTTATTACAAGTGAATGAATATAAAATATGTTTAATAAAAGAAATATATAGAAGAAAATAGTTTAATAACATTTTAATCTAAATATATCTAATAGACTTATACATTATGAAATGTAATACAATTTGGGCAAAATAATAGCAACTTTATCATCAGCACTATTTATATGTAAAATATTTTGTATTTTTGCAGGATGGCTTTCTGGCGATTTAGGTGAGTTCGAATATAAATAAATTCCCAAAAAATATTTCTATATGAAATTAAATCATCATTCAATTTCCATTTGTATTATTATGAGTGAATTGCCTGCTGCAACTAGCTGCAGGCCAATGAAAATACAGTTATATGCATTAGGCAACTGTAAACAACTTTGTGCCCCGTGCGCTTGCATATTTTATGGGTGCAGGTCGACATATATATAGAGAGAGACACACAGAGATAGAGAGAGAGAGAGAGAGGAGTATATATATAGACGGTGGCAGGATGAACTCAGAAGCTGACCAAAGTGCACAGGACTCTGTCTCTGTTTCTGTCTCTGGGTGATGGCCAAGTGACGATGTGTGTGTGTGCGTGTGTGATTGCGTGTGTGATTGTGTGTGTGTTTTAACGTGCCTTAAATCACATTTGGGCTGTAATCAAGCTAAATAAATATGGGTTTGGGTGTCGCAAGTGCCAAAGTGGCAGGTTCTCGTTGCATTTCGTGCATTTAAAGTTCGTCCTTCGACCTCAAAATGCATAATAGCAAACGCTTCGCATTCTCCTGGGTAACTGGGTCAATTGTTGCGCTAAGCTTGCCATCAGATATGCACACATATATCTACATATATATATCTATATAGATAGAGATAGAGATAGAGAGAGAGGGAGAGAGAGAGTTAACTATCTTCAACATGCCCATCATCATCATGCAGGCAGGCAGAAAGGCAGGCAGCGGATACATAAACTATGTGTATGCGAAGAGCATTGCGACTATTTGGAATGCCGATTGAAAAATTGCCATAAATCGCCGTCAATTCAATTAACATAAATTGTTTGATTAATGACTGACAAATGCTAAACAGACACAGTCCCACAAGTAATTGACGCATAATTCCTTTTTCATGGCCTGGATGATGATGCCGATAAAGAGCGAGCGATAACGATTACAGTCATCGTCCCTGATGATGCCTAGCATTTTACACTCTTGCCTACAAATTCGCCTCAAATAATTTTTTAATTCCCACGCCGACAGCTTCGGCCGGTCATTAATCATGCATTGTCTGGTCGGTCGGTCGGTCGGTCGGTCGGTCGAGCCATCCATTCTCACGACTCACTGGCTCATTCAGTCAGTCAATCAAACAATTGAATACATTTCAATCATTCGAGCCTCCTACCCACTCTCTAGATAGAGAGGCACAAGACGGCTCAGTCCAGCTTCTGACACAATTTGATTTGACTTGTCTGGCATCCGGCGGAAATCGAGAAGCCAGCGACACGCTCAAAACGGTGCTTAATTGTCGGGTTTATCTCTCTGTGTATGTGTCTGTGTGTGTCTGTGTGAGGGAGTCCGTCTTTAGGCAGTTGGCAGCCATTGAAGTGCTGCTAATGGCTGCCATTTCATAAACAGCGCTGCCAATTATGATTTGTGCTGTGTGAATTAAATCATTTGCTTATTTAATTTGGTTATTTGTGATTCAAAAATCAAATGCTTGTTTGCATTGGCACAGCTCTATAATTTCTCAAGGATCATATCATGAAACAGCTTTATAATCTCTCAAGGATCATATCCAAATGACGATGAGATTTACTTATTATTTCTTAATCTGCTGCTCACTAATTTCAAAATTTAGTTGCGGTTTTCGAAAGTTATTCGAGTTGGCAAAAAAGAGCAGGGGTCAATAATGAATGATAAGTGACAGAAAAGAGTTTCTTAGATGCGATATGTTTACTTTTAATACATATATAGGATAACAAACAATACCAATGTGGTTTCAAACAAGAAATGAAACTAAATCACCTATTAGATATTTATTGTAAAATCATTTTTAACTGGCTGAGACCAAAAACCAGAATATTTCAGTTTGAACTCAATTGACTAAAAAATAAACTGAAATTGAATGCACACACAAAGTCGATGGCTATAAAATGTGCATAGTTGCTCTTGTTAGTTAGTTGTGTTTGCCAAATTTGGGGAATTTTCGATTGCATAAATTACTTTTAATAAGTTCGTTTATATACGTACTAGCACACATTATTTATGGCCATTGAGCGAGATCGTTAATTTGCAAAACATTTTAGCGCCAGCCATAATCAATGCATTTCGGCCATTATGCATTTGGCAACAGCAAAATGGTCGGCCCCGTGGTCAGGGGCAGACAGACACGCCCCGGCCCCCGCCCCCAGAAAATGGCTTCAAATTTATGCGAACTGCAAACTGAAATTGTCATGCATAAAATATTTGCGTAATGTGGCCAGTTGAAGGGCTCTCTTCTTCTTCTACAGTTGGCAGTGGTAATTAGCATTGCATTAACTCTTGTAATTGTTGTGTCGATTTAACGACTGTTAACGCCTCAAAACAACACTGAGCACTCTGTCCCTCTCACTTGCTCACTCTATCCCTCTCTCTATCTATCTATCTATCTGTGACTGTCGCAAATTGGTCGTGAGTCTTAAAGAAAGAAATTTGCATAGCTGCACAGAACAAAATAAGTCGTCTGTGTAAATAGAATAAGAAACGTCAATGATTTTTCGTCAACCAATTCAATTGCTAAAAGTTTTGAAAAAACCAAATTTATTTGATAATAATAGCAATTATTTGTACAATATTGCATATTAATATTTTAGAATATGGCAACTAATTGGTCAAAATATTAAATTGTTTAGTAATTTGGCCAATTATGACTAGACAAACTAACAAATAAATTTGGCAAAATGTGAAAATCATTTGATTTATATTTATTGAAAATTATGAAAGGTATTTAAGCGTAAATTTAAAAGTAATTAGAATAAAGCGCGTTTTGAATATTTTATTTGTATGTCAATATTTTAAATATATATGTATTTAGTTTACTTACCATGTGATTAAATTTGATTGAATTTTATTAAATTTGAAAAATTCACTATTAGAATAGAAGTTTGATTGGACCTTGTGCAATTAGTTGATTTGTCTAGCTTAATAATTCTTTGTGCCAAACTGAAGCAAACTTGTTGTTTCTTGTGGCCATTGCAATTGAAGCAGCAATTTTAAATATATTTCAGTTCTCTCTGTCTCAGCAAACCTGAAACCAAATATGCAAGTCAAGCCAAGCAAACCGGATGAATCGAGCAACCCTTTCAATCAGTGGCAACAACGTGACAACAACTCTTGAGTTCTATTCTCTTCTGTTTTTCTTGCCCCTTTTTCACGCTAATTTCCTGTGCGCTCTTTTGTCAAATTAAAAAGCACAAGGAATAAGTTTTTCTTTGCTGTTGCTGTTGCTGTAGCTGCTTATTCTGCTTCTGCTGCTTCTTGTTTGTTGTTGGTTCATTTATCATGATTTGTTTGTCGAACTTGTCGCGTGTGTGTGTGTGTGTGTGTAAAGTTTGATAGGCGGCAAATGTTTGTCTTGTTGTTGGCATTGTTATTTTCCGTATGCCAGCAGCAAATGGCAGCTGCTGATGGCATGCGACGACATCAGACTCCTCCGATTGCCCCCTTTAACCCCCTTAGTCCCTATCCCCTACCCTACATCCCCTTACCCAACCCCCAACAAATAGCTCTTTGTTCTTTGTGTCAGCCAATTTCTTGGCGCACTTTTTGTTTGTCTTTTGGCAGGCTCCGAAAATTGCAAAGTGATTACTTTTGATTAGTTGTAAAAAGAAGCGTAATTTGTTTAACGCTTTCTTATGCAACTTGTTGTTGTTGTTGTTGTTGGTGCTGCCAATGGCTGTTTGCCTTTGATAAATGTAATTTCGCCCAGTTTGCTGATTAGAGACACATCGAAGTTGTACGTTAAACAGAAAACAGAAAACACTGCCTAACGAGCTGAAATGCAGAGCCAGAGTTCTAAGCATACAAATCAAACACGACTGAAATCGAATCCACTCAAAACAACAGCTTTGGTTTTTGATAGAATGCATGAATATCCAAGAAATTATTAATATTTTAATAAATATATGCAATGTGTTATAGAAACTAGATTCAAAATCATAGTTAATCTTTGTGTTAATCACAAACAAAAGCAGCTTTAACTGAGCTCAACTGCTAGCTCTTCTTCTTTCGATAGTATAGACTCACTGTACTGCCCTCTCCCCAAGAGTGATAAATACATTTTCCACATTAAACTTCACATTCGTGAAGAATCAATCAGGAAATAAATGCTTCTTATGGTAATTGAATCAAGTGTTTTTCTTCATGCTTCTAGACCCTAACGAAACAGTTCATAAATACAAGATGGAGATGTTAAATGATAAGGAACATTATCTATGAACAATTTCCCCGTCTCATTTAAAATTTATTACCACTATTGAATCTATTTGAAGTGAGAAAAAAATGTGTATTTTATAGTTCTGCAATTTTTGCAACTCCATTTATTTTAGACAAATTCCTGTTTATATTTTCCATAAGCTATGCACAAAGCACCTTTGAAACATATTCTTAGCAACTCATTCCAGGCACTTATCCTCACAATCCTTCTGGCTCCTGAATAGGTTAGGGCTGCTGGAACAGAGTCCATAGGTGAAATGGTGGCACTTATTACCAACAGGTTTGTAGGTCCATCTGGTGAGATGCGAGATGCACAAACGGTCTCCTACTCTTAAAGCGGAATGGCCGCACACTTCTACAAAGCACAATACAAACAACTTACTACCTTAGAAGGGTATTCGCTATGCTAGTACAAACCATTTTTAAGCGCACAGCCTTTGGCCACAAGGACAACGACAAGCACAAATACAAGGAAGAACTTCATTTTGAGAACTGACAACTATCTGACCAAACAGACAAAATCTTACTAAGTGCGAGTAACTTAAAGTTGCAGCTTAAATACAATTTTCCATTTGGAAGTTAAACATATTCGTGTATAATCAATGACACGAGTTTTAATGCCAATTAAGCTAATAGGAAATAAATGTTTCGAATGAATATTAAATTAGGTGTTTTGCTTCATGCTATCAAACCCTAACAAAACAGGTTATAGTTAAAAAAATTCTGTATTTTGTAAAAAGTTGTAAATTGTATAATCAAGCATTATATTTGTATATATAGATTTATATATAAGATGGTTGTGTTAAATGTTTTATACCTATTGAATAAGTTATCGGAAAGAGAAAAAATGCATTTACTAAATTTTCTTTAGTATTTATATCAACAATAAAGATATGTATACACAATTAGAAGATTTATTCACAATCAGAAACATTTTTATATTTTATTGCTATTGCAGCAGATGTGCAAATATTTTGGATCAACTCACTAAAGGCATATATCCTCACATTCCTTCTTGCTGTTGAATCGGTTTTCGTTGCCGCCACAGCCTCCATAGGTGAAAAGAATACACCTATTATCCTCCGCCTCGTAGGTCCAACTGGATTCATATTCCAGGCAATGATAAGCAGGTCCTCCACTTCGCGAATGGGGAAGCCCACACACATCTACAAAGGACAATACAAATCGACTTACTACCATGAAAGGGTATACCTCAAGTCGGTGCAGACCAGTTTTAAGGGCAAAGCTGTTGGCCACAAGAAAAACGACAAGCAAAAATAAAAGGATGCACTTCATTCTGAGAACTGACAACTAAATGTCACCAGTGACAAAATCTTACTAAGTTCGATTGATTTCAATTTGCAGTTGAAATACATTTACCACATCAAAAGTAATTCATATTCCTGTATAAATCAATCGCTCGAGAAAGTCGATTTTTCAAATGGAAATCGAACCAAGTGCTTTTCTTCACGCTATTAAGACCCTGACGAATCAATATACATGTGGAAAATAAATGTATGCAGTATAGACTTTCAGTCTAAAATTCAAATGCACAATATATAATCACTCAGAAGCTTTTGCATATTTTATTGCAATTAGAGTAACAACTCATTCGAGGCATTTATCCTCACATTCCTTCTGGCTCCTACACACCTACAAAGGACCAAACAAATCAACTTACTACCTTAGAAGGGTATTCGCTATGCTAGTACAAACCATTTTTAAGCGCAAAGCTGTTGGCCACAAGGGTAGCAACAATCACAAATAAAAGGAAGAACTTCATTTTGAGAACTCACAACTTAATGCAACCAGTCACAGAAGCTTACTGCGAGTACCATAAATTTGCAGCTTAAATACATTTTCCACATTGGAAGTAAATAATAATCGTGTATTATCAATGATACGAGCTGTAACGTCAATTTGGTAAAGAGGAAATAAAAGGGAATATGGAAATCGAACCAAAAGTTGCGCTTCACGCTATCAAACCCTAAAGGCACACTTTGTAATTAATATAATTTCCCGTCTCATTTCAAATGTTTCATACCTAAAAAATATGTTCTAGAAACGAGAAGAATGCATCACGAAAAATTCCAAAGTATTTATATCAACGATAAAGATTTTATCAACGACAAGATTTATTCACTCAGAAGCATTCGAATATTGTATAGCAATTAGAGTAGCTATGGAAAATATTCCTAACAACTCATTCGAGGCATTTTTCCTCACATGTCTGCTGGCTGCCGAATCGGTTTAGGTTGCCTTTGCAGCCTCTATAGATCCAATCAATGCACTTATGATGAAGCACTGAGTAGGACCATGATGGTATATGTCCATAGCAATAGGGCTTTCCAAGACCTTGCCAAAAAGGGGGGAACCCGCACACATCTACAAAGGACCAAAAAAATCAGTTTACTACCTTAGAAGGGTATTCGCTATGCTAGTACACACCATTTTTAAGCGCAAAGCTGTTGGCCACAAGGGTAGCAACAATCACAAATAAAAGGAAGAACTTCATTTTGAGAACTCACAACTTACTGCAACCAGCCACAGAAGCTTACTAAATGCGAGCGACTTAAATTTGCAGTATAAATACACTTTGCACGCCAATTTAGTTAAACAGGAAAAACAAGTTGCATCTCTAAATCGATCCATGTTTTTTGCCACACTATGTCAAGACCCTAACGAATCAATATACAAAATGAGAAATATCTATTTGTTATAGTCCCAACATGTAAATACCTAACTGAATATGACTTCTAATCTATTGCCAGTTAATTTGTCTCGAACTGCAGAAACTTCGACTTATGTAAGTTCGAGTTAAAGATGATCGACTGTAGCAATCGATAAGAAGAGACTTAAAGTCTCTTACTGTCCTAAAGACTTACAGCTTGAATATAGCTTGTAATGTTATCATGCGAGTGCAATTCAATATTTATAAAAGAGTCTGCTTAAATGTGAAGCACATTAGACTGCTGTCAAGCCGAATAACAGCCAAAGATATCGGTGCACAAAGGACCCTCTTTAAGGACTCTTCTAGGAGTAGTAGTTGTAGCAATAGCAGTAGGAGGAAGGCATCGCCTGTCAGGACTTACGCAGATCCTTAGCGCAGCAACTTAATCTAACTTGGCTGTGCTTACATTTTTAAGCAGCTGTCGCTGCCTGCATGCAAAATTATTACTTAAAGCGCAGCTGGGTTCGCTTACCCCCACCCCCCTACGTGTTCCCCATTATGTACCCCCACCCCCATCATCCTCTGCAAGTGTGCCTCGTGCCTCTGATATACTAACACACGCACAGTTGCATACATCACGCTGGCAACAAAAGGATAACATTGGAGCAAGTTATTCATTGTGCACGCAAACATTACGGAAGTCATATGTTAAAAGCACAGAGCCCAGGTAGAAGAAGCAAAGCAGCAGGCTGGCTGCAAGTGGGGGTAGAAGTGGGGCCGAAGTGGGGCTCCAAGTTCTGTGCTCAAGCTCAAAGGAAGAAGAGAGAAAAAAATATGAAATATGACTCGAAGTCGAATTGTGAAAACTTGCAGAAAGGTACGAATAAGCATATCTGGATCATAAATAAAACAGAGAGCTGGGAAATTAAATTTTCGACTAGGCACACACACACAGCTCCATGTGTGTGTGTGTGTGTGTGGTGGGTGTATTGAAATGAGTGCAGATTGCTAATATACGGAATATACGCAACGCGCTGCTAACTTTGATTTGAGAATAAATTATTTTGTTCATTTTGCGGAGCGAAGGTAACGCCTGCTAAAATTACAATACTCTTTTTCATCTTTTGATTTAGTGTGTGTTTGTTTGTGTGTGTATGTGTGTGTACAGAGAAAACATAGTAGAGCCATATGAGAGTGATATTTCCTCGTCACTTTTCACATATTAGTTTTTCCCAAATTCGAATAGAAAAATATTAGTGTGACCTTTTTCCTTATCAAAACCTGAAATGCGTTGAAAACGTGTCATTCTGATATGAATAATATTATTTGGGAAGAAATATCTAGAATTCCGAGATGAGTTAAGTTCCGTTGAGGATTAGGGTGACAGTAGCTGTTTTAATTTCCACTTTATTTCCGATTTCAGTTAAATTTGCTACATTTTTGTGGCTGTTTATACTGATACTAAAACAAGGTAATTTTGTTATTTTAAAAAATGTAAAATTTATGTTGTAAAAGTGAGCTCTAAGAATATTAATTTAATTATATCAATTCCAAACTGATAATATTAAATTGATAAGCAAAAGATAAGCTCCATTTTGATATGAATAAAATATAAATTTGATGGCTGATGCTCATAATATTTTGTCGCAGTGTCTGAGGGTGTGTGTGTGTGTGTGTGTGTATATGTGTGTGTGTGTGTGATGTGTGTATGTGTGTGTACGCTTGCGTGTGTGTGAAGGGGATGGTGTGTACCGCTCGCTTCCTCCTCCCCCTCCACCAATTTGCTGCCCCACTTGGCAAGTGGCCCTTTGCCTCGCGGCGGCGGCGGCAGGCTAACCAGAAAGTTAACTTGAACTTAAAATAAAAGTTTTGCCTTTTTTCCTTTGCAAGGCTAAAGGAGAAGGGGAGTGGGGTGTTGTGGGGTTTACTGCTTGGGGTTGGCTATAGTGGGTGGTATTTTGCCTTGTACAAAGTCAAACATCATAAAGTTCGCTACGCCTTTTTGCATATTTTATTTGCGCTCATTTTCGAAACACCAGAAAAAAAAGAAAAGAAAATAAAAGCAAAAAAAAAAAAACAGAATGCAGGGGAAGCTGGAAAAGTTTTCGGCTCTGGTTTTATGCCATTGAGTTCTCTCAGCGCTCAGCTTCTCAGTTCTCAGTTCTCTCGGCTGCTGCTGCTGCTGTGAAGGTTTTTTGGGTTCGCGTCTCTTTTGCAACAATTAAATTATTCAACCGAAATTTGTTCGAGTCTCCAAAAGTCACGCGCACTTGACGGCCAGCAAAACAAAACCAAAAAAAAACCACAAAAACCCAAAAAAATAAAGTGAAACTAAGTTTGTGGTCTGCTTTGTTGTTATTGTTGCTAATATTGGTGTAGTTGTTGTTGTTTGCTGGCTTGCTTTAGTGTCTTTTATGCTCGGTTCAGCTTTTATTTTCCAAATGAAATGAGTTTGAAGTGCATTTGGCGGCGTCCATAGCAGCTCTTGTTGTTGTTGTTGCTGCTGCTGCTCCTGTTGTTGTTGTTGTTGTTGTTGTTGTTGCAGCGCCGGCGTGCGCCCTGTTTTAGAAGTGGGCGTGGCTGCAACTTCGGCACTGGCTACGCCTGCAGCAGCAGCAGCAGCAGTTGTTGTTGTTGGCTTTGCTTTTGTTGTATTAAGCATTTTAATGGAAAAGTTTCGCAGTTGAAGGCGCTTTTCCAAATGATATTTTAAAAGCTTTCCCATGGCAAAAAGCTGAATTAAATAAAACGTAAAATACAAAAAAGTTGGCTAAACCAATTAAACAATTTGTGAGTTTTTATTGCAAATACAATGATTTTCCACATTCATTTTATTTTTTTTCATCTGCTCTTTGCTAAATTTATTGCTTTGAATTTTGATTATTAAATGATTTATGCAGTAGGCCAGCTTACGATTGAGCTGCAATTTAAATGGAACAAAATGCCAGTAAGTCAATTTATTGAATTTTTATTTAATTATAAATTGCTTTTTGAAATCAATTGGAATTGTAAGTAGTTAGAAAAACGACAGTTGCTTTTTTCAAATCTATATGACCCTTCTTCTAAATTTCCAACGAATTTCAACTCAATTTCTAACTGCTTTTGTAAGTACATTTCATTTCTTGGAAGTTTTCCCAGTTTGTCTGCCCTGTAACATTTTGCTCTAACCAACCATTGGCGCTTTTCACACCTCTGCTCCTGTTCTCCTGTTTCACTCCTTTACAGCACATTTTCTGTGTGCGGTTGCTCCCTTTGCCTTTTGTACGCATTCAATGCCTTGGTTGCCTGCCTGCCTGCCTGTCTGCAGGACCTGAGCATGTGTCACTCCATTCCAATTGGTTGCACGCATCTCTCGCCTCGCCTGTGCTGCACTTTAGCTCCACATACACCTGTTAACACACACACAGACACACGCATACACCTGCATACCTGTGCCTCTTATCGTCCTTGCAGTTTACTAGCTTTTTCCACATTCATGTGCCGCCTAATGGCGCATCGTCCTTTCGTCCTTTCGAGCTGTCAGCAGTCTTAGATTCCTCAAAGCTGCCGCTTCCTTTTTTGTCAGCTGGCTCTTAACCAGCTCTGTCTGTCTGTATGTGTATGTGTGTGTGTGTGTGTGATATTGGCTGACAAATGAAATGAACTTTATTTGCACATTTTATTTATGCGCTTCATTAAAACTTTAAGTCCGCTTTATTTATATGCGAGCAGTGACATTAATATTAATATTTTTATGCATTCACAATACATGCTCTTTGTTGTCCTTGTTTCTCTCTCATTATTGTTCTTGTTGTTGTTGTTGCTGTTGTTGTTGCTGTTATTGTCCAAGCTTTGGTCAGACGACTGGCGGCGTCTGTTGTCGTATAAATCGCACTTAATAAACCATACACAAGGCATAAATTATATTTTTATATTTTGTTGTGTGCATTTTTATTGAACGTTAACAGACGGCTCGCAAAGAGCGAGAGCGAGTGAGAGAGAGGGAGAGACAGAGACGAGAGACAGAGCGTGCACAAATTAAAGCACTTGAAACTTTAATGCAATTTGAGCCACTTGCTGTCGGCTCAAGTATTTTTTTTATGCGCTTTTGTACACCGGCTCAAACTACAGGCAGCAATACCAACAACAAGAGCAATACCAACAACAACAGCAACAACAACAACATCAACACTGAAGCACTCGCATTCAACAGTCAAAAGTCCAAAAAAATTAATGAGCGCAATAAACATTTTAAGTGGAATTGTTTGTGAAGTTGTTAATTTTTAGTGCAATTTATTTTTGGCAAGTGTAATAAAATTGTTTAAAATTGGCTAACGGCTGTTGTGTACCACCAGCAACAGAAATAAATACACTGCAACTAATATTTTTCTATATTATATAAGAAAAGCAAGTCAATCTGACTTTTTGGTTAATAACAAAACCTATAAGAGGGCTTGTAAAATATCGATTTGATACCTGCTTTCTTAAAATATGATTTGAATAGTTGAGAAATATACATATTGTATGACCAATTTGGCATAATATTAAAATATATATAATATTGCATGAGGTTCAATTATATTTATAAGGGATAAGCATATAACACATCATATATCAAAATAATTCATATTATGTACTCTATACTATATCTACATAGTTTATATTATATATATATATATATATACATAAGCAAACATATAATATTATTTCACAATTTCTCAATTTCATTATAAATATAGAAATATATTTCTAATGCAAAATATATGAAACCAATGATATTTCAAAAACAATATCCAATGGACCAGCTCGGATCAAACGGCTATTGATCAATTTCTTTCGGTGTAGCAAAAGTGTGAGCCCTTTCGCTCTCACTGCCGCGTTTCTGGCTCAGTGGGCATCATAAATAATCAGTTTACAAGTAAGTTACGCAGTTAATTTCTTTGCGCCTCCCGCTTGCCGTTTTGCCCTTTTAAACTAATTTCCCAGCGGATGGTCTTGGCCAAAAATGACGGCGCATTGTCGGCTGCCCCCTACCCCTGCCACGCCTCCCCGCCCCCAATACAAAGTTGTCCCAAGCACGCAGTCGATGCGTTGCTTATTGTGTAAGCCAGGCACGACACCTGGCCACAGCCATTTTGGGTTTTGGTCTAGTTCCATACTTTGCTCTGCACAAAATTATTAATATTTGATGTTGCCACGCCCCCACTGCACCACTGCCTCACTGCCCCACTGCCTCAGCGCCCCCACGCCTCTGGCCTTCGGTCACTGCCCTCTGCTGCCTGCCCACTGCTCTCAAACCTGCCACACTCAGCCAGCTCTATTTGTGTTGCATACTTGATGGCGCTTTCATCTCGTTAAGTGCTTAAAGCCTTTCCTCTGGACCTCGCCAGCAGCATGTCTTCTATTTGTGTGTGTGTGTGTCCCTATGTGTGTCTGTGTGTGTGTGTGCGTGTGTGTGCTGAAGCTTCCTGTCATAATTGTACAATCTGGCTGGCGTTTATGACATTAGCGGTTAGCAATTTGCGGACGCTGCCGCATACACGTGCCACACTCGCAACCGACACCCGAAAAGGTCTCCACCTATCAGTTGTCTTCGAATTCCAGGGATCATGGGAATACAATCTACTTAAGGGGTAAGCACTATTTCCTACTGGCATAAAGTTCTGTATTTGATTGTGCGGCTTGATTTGAGTGTTGAGATCTTTTGCAATCATTAAGTGATCCTTTGGACTTCAAACATCTATAACTTTGTCAAAACTCATCCGATTTGCGATCCCTTGGCATATTTGGTCATGGTTTTTATATTGATTCTGCATTTAAATCTGACAAACTTCAAAAATTCAGTTTTCAAGTCAAAAACAAGTCATGATATCTCTCCCTTGAAATTACCTAGATAGACTTCAAAGTACTATAACTTTGTCAAAATTCATCCGATTCATCCTAAGACCTTTTTGATCATGGTTTGACGTCAATAATAGATCCGCATTAAAATCTGAATTCGATTTTCACCCAAAAGCAAGCAAAGATAATGCTCGCAAGTTTCTAGAAATTCTTTTCCAACACATAAAATTTTTTAATTTCAAGGCAGTTTTAGTCATGGTTTGAGCTGTATAATGTATCTGCTCTTAAATATATTTACCTAAGTACTGCAATTAGCTTGGTTTCATTATACACTTCAAGTTGCGCAAATTCTACTCAAGTGCCGCATCGATTAATGGCATAATATTTAAGCTTTAAGCAGGTGCTAGCAGGTACTCTATGCCCTTGAGATTGCACTGGGCTGAATAAATAAAGGAGAACTCCCACCCCTGTCCTGTCCTCTCCTGTCGCGGTGGTCGTTGCGATCCTCTCAAACCACTCGCACAACATATGGCCAAAGTGTACACATATCCCTCAAATTTGACACTCGGCGGGTCGTGAACTGAATGTGCCCCCGTGTGGCATTGTTTTGGCTCCCTTGCACGCATAGCTCGGCTCACAGTCCGTTAAGCTTTGGCGTAGTTCTGCTTTTAAGCAGCTCTCTTTTAATTTCTTGCCAGGCTCACACGCAACCGCTCTTGTTGGGCAAGTTCAATCCACAGGCCAACTGCCACATGCCCCATGCCCCATGCCACATGCCGCCTACGGGCGAGGCCACTGGCTGTGGGCTCCTGACGCAACAACGGCGTTAGCCTTGGTATTAACACTTTGTCATGTTTGCTAAATGCTTTCTGAACCCGCCTGGCCACAGTCTTGGGCCCGGTCTCAGACCTCGATTCTTACACAGAGCGAAATATGCATTCTATAAACAAAATGGCGAATCTGAAAGTTGACATAAGCATAAAAATAAAATGAAGTAAATATCCATAATAAAAATGAAAAATAATTATTGCAATTAAATGTAAAAGATGAAAATCAAGAATAAGTATTGCAATTTACAACTATAGCTCATTACAGTTAGGGTATCTGCCCTTTATGTATTCTGTATATTCTTGAATCAAGAAAATATTCTTCATATTATGATGTTGTTTTTCTTCTTCAGTGTATTGGACTGTGTGGGGGGGCGTGGGGGGCTTCTCGGCTTAGTGTGCGTGCGCAAACGGCAGCAATTAGTAAAAGGGGCCCCGAAATGCTAAGGGGGAATTGAAGAGATTTTGATATTGCTTAACACGGCCTTTGATTTCACTGTTGATGGACTTTTTTCGTACTCAATAATATTTATTTATACATTTATTGCTTATCACAGCAATCGATGGGGCAACGGCAACAGCAGCAGCAACAGTAGTAAAAGCAGCAGCCAGTAGGCCAAGAATAAATAAGGCTTAATTGTGTGTAAGCCTAACGGAACTTCGGACTATGGCCAACTGCGAAAGCTGGCCCCGAAAAGGCTGCTTTATTGCGCTTGCAAATGCGGGCCAAAACCATTTAAGGTTATCCGTGGCATTATTTTATCAAAGGGAATTAACACGCATAAACAACAGCAACAGCAACAGCAAGAGTGAGTGCGAGTTCAGCTCCGGCTTCGCTTATCGCTCGTTGCAGCAGTTAAACGCACGCACGCGCCCGCATTGCGTGTCCTGTGTGCAGCAGGAGTCGCCGCAACAACAAAATCACGCATACGCCATGGACGCCATGGATGCCTGCAATGAAAGTGCGCCAATAAATATTTGCGCCATAGCGAAATAAACACCTGGCAGCAGCAAGGTGCTCGCTGCATCGAAGAGTTTTGTCTAATGCTTAACCCATTTAACGATGGACAAATTTACAGTTTAAGAAAGCGTTTTTCTTTTCGAAAGTTGCGTGGGAAAGTTACTAAAAATTAGTTTTTAATTTATAAGCCATCTTGATTCAAATTGTTAAAGCTTAAATCAACTCCAGTATGCATTTAAATCAATGTGGTGTTTAAATTATATTATTTTCTAATTAAAAACCATAAGAATTTACAATCATTGCTTAATAAAACTTTGAAGTTAAACTTTTATTATGTGAAGATTGTGAAAGTGCTAACCCGCATAAATATAACTAAATCGAATCAAATTCTTAGACTGACATACAAGTTTGCTTGCTTACACCGTCCTCGAAAATGAAGGCATTGCGTTGCGTATACGCCCCGTTTGAGCTATGGTAAACAGACACTTACTGCATGCAGTTAAGCTGCCATAATTTATCACAAAATAGTTGGCGACCTTTTTTTTTGGCTTTCCCTGGATGTTTCTTCTGATTGGAGGCTGCGTGTTTAGTTTGTCATAAGCAGACGTCGCCTGCCAGTTGCAGGGGCGTGGCAATCAAGGCCGTCGTTGCCGTCGTCGTTGCCGTTGCCGTTGCCTAGCGCTGCTACAAATTGATCATAATCTGTGCGCCATTTATCTTAGGTTGGCAGCGGCCGTGGGACACTGGACACTGGACGCTGGACGCTGGACGGGATTGGCATCGACTGGTTGGCATTAGATGAATGGGCAGCGGAAGCTCGCACGATTGGGCAGCCGTATGAATGACACGCTCTGAATGGATGGCTTTGTTTGAATAGATGAATTGCTTGGCCCGCAGCCGCCGGCAGCTGGCAGCCGGCAGGCGAGTAACAAGCCCATCCCAACAGATCTGTTATCCTTGTGCGTTTTTGTTGTTTTTCGTGTTGCCCTGTCTTGTTTTGGTATTCCGCTTTTATCTGTTTTCGGGGGCGATGTGCTAATTTGGCAATTTGTTTATCGATTTTGTTCGGCTAGTTGTGCTGCTCAGTTGTGGTCGGTCGGCAGCGATAGGTTCTCGAGCGTTAAGTGACCAATAAAAATCACTTAAGCTTAAGTGCTTGTGCTACACAAACTGTTGAGCCATAAGTTTTTCGCATCGTCATCGTTCAAAACTTGTGCTCATAATAGTAGAAGCACAAGTGGTTGAGATTTCATGCCAAATGAAGGCGAGCACTGAACAAATTCAACAAATCCAACAAAATCAACGTCACTGAGGCAAAGTTTTTCAAATAATATTTTCAACTCGATGTGCACAAATTAAATTTAGATAAATGTGAAAGTATATAGAACTATTAAGTGTTTCTGTAAGCACAATTAAAAAAAAATATATTTCTTTTTATGCAAAAACACAGTAAATTAAGTACAAAATTTGAAATACAAGTTTGATTAAATGAAGATAAATGTGAAAGTAAAACAATAGATTAAAGTTGTTAAAAATGCAAAAACAAAACTAAAATTCGTTTAACAAAATTACAAAATAATGAGAAACCTCAACAAACTTGTGCATAAAGCTGTAGATGGTTGTTAAAATTTGTTTGCTGCATCGAAAAGCAATGGAAGCACTTCACAAACATCTATACAGCATATGTATATGTTTGTGTTCCTATAATATTTATAATAAAATCATTATTCCAATACATTTGTTGCACTTGCTGCTGCTGCTGCTGCTTCTACTTTCTACTGCTACTGCTGCAGGGCGTCAGCTTGTGTTTATGCGTGAAGGGTTGAAAATGAAAGGTTGAAGTCTCAAAGACGTGGCTCAGTTTTGCAATTTGGCACTTGAGGCAGCCTCTTGACCCAACCTAACAACCCAACGACCCACCCAGCTAGCGATTTGCCGCAACATTTGTGTGACACAAATTTCGCACAAGAAAACAAAGTAAAACACTATGCACATATTGATCAAGTGACAGGCTGAGTGACAAACAAACTGCCAACTGGGAGCTGCAAACTGGCAACTGGCAGCTGGCAACTGGGCCTCTGCTTATTATGCAAATATGCTGGGCAAATTGATTCGGTTGGCGGGCGTCGCAACTGTGTCAGCTAGAGTCGAAAAACAAAACGCGGCGTATGCGCAATTTGAACAAAAGGCCTCGGCAAATGTATGCAAATATAGCGCGCATACGCCACGTAAACAATCGAGGGAAAGCAAATCTCACGCTAGGCGAAAATTGAAAGCAAATGCCACAAGAAATGGCCAACAAATACTCGTATATATGCCGTGCGAGCCAAATGGAGGAATGGAGCAATGGAAACTTGAGGTGCACCGCCAATTGGCCAACAAATCGACATCAACAGAGCCGCCACCTGAGAGTGGCTATAGAAATCTCGGAATCTCGGCTTAAACTAATTTTTTGCTTGTTGCATTGCGGTTTGGGGCTGCTTCTGCTGTTATTGCTGCTGTTGCTGTTGTTGCTGTTGTTGCTGTTATGTTCTTACTGTTGGCAGGCAACTGAAGTTGCTTTTGAATATTTAATAAGCCACCAGAGCCAAAAACGCGAGAAAACCGACAAAGAGCGAAGCTACAAAATTCAAGCAAAGCGCATTCATAGCATGCCGAAAAGATATATACTCTGCATAAAACTTTTGTTTGAATTAGTTTCAATAAACATTATTTGTATTTTGTTTTTCTATAAAATCTACACAGTTTTAATATGTTTTTAAAATGTAGATACATTTTAAGAATTTCTTAAACCTATTTAAATATATATTAGCATCTATCAAAATACAGATATTATCTTATTATAGAATATCAAATACTAAGCAGTTTTATATATTTTTTAAATAAATACTATTTAAATTCATTTAACTATAATGTAGCTATTGAAATACAGCCAGAACAATATTTTTCAAGACAGCAATTTTATATATATTTATTTGTAGCTTGAAGAGTCTTTAGTATTTAAGAGTGGAGTTCCAATTGCTCTACTCATATTGAATTTATATTTAATATATTTATTATATTCAATGATGCAAGATATATTTGTACTCTTGACTTATCGCAGACATGCTTCAAATGCAATAAGACCCCATTCGGCAAGGGCAACAACGACAACAAAGCGCCGCGCGAAACTTGTAACTCTGGCACAAATACATAGACACGCACACACACGCACACACACACACACACACAAACAGACACACGCACACAATTGTCCTGGGGGAAATATGAATGAACGCGCAGCTTGGCACAAAAGCCAAGCAGGTAAGCGACTGGTCCTGCCATTGTCCTGGCGCTAGTCCAAGGCTGTGTGTATGAGTGTGCCTGCGCGTGTGTGTGTGTTTAATGCGTGCTGTTGGCTTTTTCTTGGCCATGAAGGGACTTGCAGCCATTGGCGCCGGCTGCCCCGAAAATGTGTGTTTACAAATTATTGAACGCAAATAAATATATGAGCAAAGTTGGGCAGCAAAGCAAGGGCCGTGAACCATAAATAAAATTGCGACAAAATAATTATAAAAAGAGGAGCTCCTCTTGAAGTTTAAAGCTAAATAAAAAGTCGCTGCAGTTCGCATTTTCGATTACAACTTTTTGCCCGCTGCGAAATAGAAATAAAATTGGCAGCATTCTCCACGCCCACGTACTCTACATATATATATACGTATATATTTGTATGTGTCTGCGTTTGTGTGTTCCTGACCACCTACACAATTTCAACTTAATTACACAACAATCACAAGTGCCATAAAACATTTTATATATATGTATATGTATATATATATATATTGCACAGTTGTGGTGCGTCTGTGTTTGTGTATTTTATTTGGAAAAACTATTTTGGTTGAACGAGCGCTGCCACAGAAATAATTTTTGGCTGTTGCTTTTTGGCCAATGCTCGCACATTGTTATTGCCGTTTGGCTTTTGGCTATTTGCACTGCAAAGTTTTTCTATTATATTCAAATTAAACTTTTCTCGCATACTGCCCATACTCGACTCGACTCGATTCGAATCAAGAAATTGTTGCTCCAGGCACACACACACACGTGCTTATGTGTGCATGTGTGTGTGTGTGTGTGTGTGTGTGTTGTTGTTTTATAGCGCCACATTAGATTGTGACGCCTGTCTCCCTCTCTGGCAGGAAGCTGTGGCACGTTCCGTCATTAAACTGCCGCCTTTCAGCGTGTGTTTTTTCTGCTTTTCTTTCAGCATTTTGCGCATTTGGCCGCTTTAAAATAATAAATTTTGCGCACTTGTGCAGATGGGATATAAAATGAAAAGCCTAGCGAAAACTGCAGTCGGTGCTAAAGTAGAAAAGCGGCGCATTTAGCAAGTTATCAAGCACTTGACTGTAATTCTATTTATTGCTGCATTTGCCATTAAGCTGACTACAGTCGGCGCTGCCTATGTGCGCTGCAGCAATTCAGTTGGACATTTCAATGGGGAGCAATTTGAACAATAGCATAACCTATTAATTAAGAAAATTTCAAGAAATATATATATATATATATATTACAAAATAAAAATTGGGAGAATAAACAGGAAATGTTTGATTAGGAAAATGTGAAAGAAAAGTTCCTAAGGGTATTTTTAAAATGTAAATTGATTAAACTTAAGATGCAAGCATTGGGAAAAAACAGAAAAATCCAAGCATATACAAAAAGGTAAAATAAACTACAAAGGATGAATGTACAATAAAATTTAGGAAATGGTATAATTTATTTAATTTAAATTATTTGTTTGGATTTTCCTATAAATCATTCTGAATTTTATCACATTTATTTTATTATTTAGCTGTCAATACGGAATATTAAGGAAGAATTAAGATAGAATGAATCAATAATTGAAAAAAATATATATAACTATAGTATACCAAAATATTTAGTTAAAGTAAAGTAAATTACGCAAACTGATCTGTAAAGTCAATAGTTTTATTCTATCTAGTATATATAAGGATCTGTAAGAAGTTTATTGAATTAGCTTTGTTCAATTGTAGCTCATTCGAGTTGCCTGCTGGGATATAAAGTTTGCTGGCCATGGCCAAGATGCTGCTGGCAATGGCTGCTGGTCGCAGGACGAAGGACTCAGGACGAAGGACTCGTTGCTGCTGCAATTTTAACTGCCGTTTTCTCTAATTTCTCTGCATTTTGCCGGCCACTTTTTGTATGGGGGATTTTAGCACTTGCGCTTTTCTTTAACTATCGCTCGCCCTCTGAGTGCAGCAAATAGACGACTGCCAGCCTCACAAGAAGTTTATTTAGTTGGCGAGCAATGCTTCTTTATACACACACACACACACACACACACACACACACACACACACATAGAGAGAGAGAGAGACTTACACTGACAGCCGTTGTCCATATTTCTTATTGATTTATCTGTTAATTAAAATTCTTAGCACGTAGCTGGCTGTTTTTGCGGGGGGTGACGGGAAATAACAATGGAAATGGAGATACATACAGTATTAAGTGTTGTTGTTGCTCTTCTTGTCGTTTTTGTTCATGTTGTTGTTGTTGTTGTTGTTGCTGCTGCCACATGAAACAGGCAGGCAACACGAAATGCATTTCAGCTGCATGTCTTCAAAATGCAATGCCAATGTCTCTACGCACACACGTCTGAGTGGGTGTAGTTTGTGTCTGTGTGTGTGTGTGTGTGTGTGTGTGTGCTTGGGTGTGCTCAGGAAGATACACTGGCTGCCTTTTAATTTGATCAAGCTGCACGCCCACTTGCAGGCGTCTGCAGCTATTTGATTGATTTCTTAAGCAACAACAACTGGAGAGAAAACAAAAAAAAACCCACACACACACAAAACTCAACGCAATAATAAATAACATGCTGAAAACTTTCAACGGCTGACAAAGCAAATTTGCTTACAAGCACAAGCAAGCAACTACTGCCACGCCCCCCTTGCCAACCGCCTTCCTTCATCTACTCGTACATCAGTGAGGTCTCATGCCCATTCTAATTTTCATAGCCATATCTGCAGACAGGCAAACAGACAGAGACATAAGCATATTACAATATTACGCTGTCACCGGAAGTAGCAGCAGCACAAAAAGTAGAAGTAGGTAGAGAGGCAGACAGACAGAAAGCGAGAAAGAGAGAGAAGCGAGGAGAAACCAAGAAAAGGAAGGCGAGCAGATTGTATGCGACAAATGGCTGATAATGTTGCTGGTACCCAGGGATTGGCAAACTGGGTCCGTTGAGAGTCTCAGTGTTGCCAAAGCAGCTTATTTCCGTCATTTCTAGCTTTTTTCTGCTCCTTTAGTCAACATTATTCGCATTTAAGAGAATTTTGTTCATAGAAGATATTGCCAAAAACGCAATTTAATGAAATCATATTTGCTGAATAGAGAGAAATTTTTGATTTAAGTATTGGTATTTGAGAGTGAGACATTTTTAGAGTTGGATAGTTAAGCCACTTCAATTATGTTCTTGTAATGGTCCAAAGGTGAAGTGAAGTGAGATATAGTGAGAATATTATTATTATATACACGATCTTTGATATATTGAAAGCATGAGCTGTTTTTCAGATGTTTGTTGTTAAAAACAAAGCTAATTTTTGCTTGTGTATCAGCCCAGAAATTGGCAACACTGCTTGTGACTAGGTGGATTGTCAGGAGGAGTGGGGTGGGGGCGGGGGTGGGGGAGTTCAGTGATGAGCATGTGGCGCCCCAAGCAAAGCCCCACAATGTTGTTGATGCGGGCGCTGCCCAAATAAAGACGGCCTGTCTATGACTCTGGCATTATTCTAACATTTTATGCTGGCACAACGCTAAATCTGACAGTTGACTAGCGCAGAAAATATGCTGCACACACACAAACTAAGACACACACACACACACACAC